>CM074718.1:215571142-216253642 GCA_037306005.1 Rhinophrynus dorsalis | reverse complement strand
ATAGGGTTAGACGAAATTGCAGCGATACTAAAGATTTTGAAACAGAGAGCAATTTCCTTATACATCAATTTAAAATTAAGGGGTATAAAGAAAAATTACTGAATACAGCATTTAATAGAGCAAAGAATCTTGACAGGGATGCTATTTTAAAGAAGAAGAAAACTCCTGTAGTTGCATCCATGAATACACATCGATTAGCATTCACCACCCAATTTAATTCCCATGGTTACAGAATTAAAAATATCTTCAAAAAACATAAACAAGATCCAATTCTTAAAGAAATTATTAATGAAAACCCTGTTATAACATTTAGAAAGAATAGAAGTCTGAGATCCCATATAGCACCTAGTAGACCGAAAATAATGTACTCCAAGATACAACAGCAACAACATAAACCGAAAGGTACTTTTCATTGTGAAAAGTTAAAATGTACTAACTGTAAATATATGGCACATGGAAGTAATACTGCCACTAACATGAATAACACTAAACAATATGATATAAAACAGCATATTGACTGCAATACAACTTATGTTGTGTATATGCTTACCTGTGGTTGTGGCAGCAAATATGTGGGAAGAACCACTAGGCCATTAAAAGTTCGAATTTATGAACACCAAAGAAAAATAATAAGAAGAGAAGAAAACCATGGAGTACCTAGGCATTTTAATAACTGTATAAAAGGTGAGCCAAAAATGATGTGAGAGGCTCTGAGTACGAACAAAAGCACAATGGCCTGTTCTCCGGCTAGTCACCGCTCAAGAGCATCACATTTTAGCTCTCTAGTGCCATTACAGAGGAGAAATTTCCACATACATATTAGACTAATCCCGCCCATAAGGGCGGTCCAGTACCAAAATGATGGGCAAGTCTCCCCTGCACGGAAAAACCAGCTAACCCCAGACGTACGTTTCGGCCTTATTTTGGGCCTCGTCAGTGAGGTGCAGCTGGCTTCCCTAGGCACTGAGAGCAAGGGGTCCACGTCTGGATTACCCTTTACACTTTTCCGTGATGGGGCTAGAACATGTTCCTGAAAATTCAGGAAATAGATACCAAAAGCTATGTAGAAGGGAGGCTTTTTGGATTTATATGCTAAATACTGGATATGAAGGTGATATGAAAGCGGAAATTGATATAGCTTCCTGTTTTTAAAAATTTTTAAAACAATTTTAAAAAATGTAAAAAATTTTAAAATATTAAAAATACTAATTTTTTATATTTTAACTGCTGTCTTCCTTTTCACTTTTTATAGATTTCATATTTTTTTTATACTCATTATTATTTTTTATATTTGTCTTCTGAATATTTATAATAAGTTTTTCATGTATTTTTTATGAATTTTTTGTGGAATTTTTGTATAAATTGATTAAAGATTTTTATATATACACTATACTTTTAAAGAACAGTTTACTAAATATTATCTTTTCCTCATTTTTTATATATATCAAATATTTTATTTTATATATATATTTTTCATGATTTCTACTGATCTGATTGACTCTCATATGTGTGCTTGGGACAGGGCTCGCAACATCTGTGCAGGTCATAATGGCACTTTAGCCAGTCCTAGTAGTGGATCTGTTCCTGTTTTGTGGGGGAGCACGTCGTTTGGCTCAGCAACCCTCACTGCTTATTTATAAGATCGATGTGAGGGCGCCATGTGACCTGATGAGTTTCACAGATGAACAAGAATGAACAAAATAAAATATTTAAAAATAAAATTTTCAAAGGCATGATTGCCTCTCAGAGGTGCTACAAATCACATTTTTCACTCCCATGTGCCATTGCAGAGAGGAAGTCTCCATGTCCAAACCAGACTGGTCCAGACAGTCCAGACAGTCCAGCTGCAAAATGTCCTCTATGCAGGAGAGAATCAGCAAAATCACAGACGTATGTTCTAGCCTGTGTTGACCTCATCAGTGTGGTGCAGCTGATTTCCTTTAACCAGGGCCCATGCCTGAGATATCCTTCCAGTTTAGAGAGACAAAAAAAATTGTGATAAGCACTCACTGAGAAAGATAAAAATAAAGAGGACCTATAAATTATGTTTTTTCAGTCTTATGTGCCATTGCAGAGAGAAAATCTCCATTACCACACCAGGCTGTTCAGGCCTCAGAAAGTCCATCTCTGAAATGGCAAGCAAATCCTCTCTGCACACTAGTATCAACAAAACCACAAACATACATTTTGGCTTATGTATGTCTTGTCATTGTGATGCAGCTGATTCCCTCTAGTCACATGGAGAACAAGGGCCCTTGCCTGGGATATCCCATTTTAGCCCAAACTGAGAAGGAATGGGATATGATAATATATATATATATACTAGTTGAACAGCCCGTTTCATGGGCCACAGTGCCACTGCAACCAGGTCGCGGGGCAGTCACTCGCAGTGGAGCGCCCAGCTCTGTATCAGCCGCAGCGCGGACAGTCTCTACTGCGCATGACTGCAGCACGCGCAGCAGTGTCTACTGCACATGTCGCAGCGTTACACACGATTTAGGGAATTATTATATATATATATATATATATATATATATATATATATGAGCACTACTCATTTAACCACAATGCATGTATTTCCATGCACATCTTGAATGGGGTGCCATAGTCTACAATAGAATAATACACACAAAAAGGAAAAAGCATAGAACCTAGATAGGTACTCAACCAAATATACAAATAACGCTCAGTTAGAAATTACAAAAGCATTTATTAATATCCTTATATAAATACAGAAACTGTAAATGGAGATGAGCGCTAGGACCAAAACTAACCCACTGAGTCAGTGGTGTATGATGCCCCACACAAACAAACCCCCACACACACGTGTTCACCTTCCCCCCTATAAAAACAATAAACACTGGTGCCAGTTTTAGAAAAATTCAAAAATTGGTGGTGGAGAGTCATTCATTCATCATAGGAGGATTTTATGATATTTAGAATCGCATATATGTTAGTACGTTAATTCCAAAATCCAAAGTGAAGCTGAAGCAGTTAGATAACATAGGTGGATGGAGATAATGTATGATGATCACAATGGACAAATGTCGACCTAGAGATGAAATGAAATAAAAAATGATATTATAGGACAGGACAGTTAATCCGGGAGACAATATGTGTGAATATAACAATCTTCAATAACTGATAAAATAGGGTAACCAGTAGAGTATTGATGTAAATATATACACAATGATGAATCTTCAGCAACTGAGTCTAGCGGATCTATTATGCAGTACCAGCTGTTATCCAATATTTATACTTTCAAACATAGTATACATAATGTGTACCTGTCCACTCCATCCACGGAGCTTACCTCTTCCCGCTACTCACAAGTTGCACATCCGTTGTCTTTGACATACACTCCTACATACCAGTTACTCGGTTATTGCATGTTTCTTCCTTACTTCCGTCCTTTTCACCACCCATTACCATCAGGTCCTCTTTAATTGTTTGTCCACACTATTTGTTCTTGTGACACCAAACTCGTGCCTTCCTCCACCTCAATAAAGCAATCAGCAACACTTCCTCCTCCTTTCTCTTATAATTTACTTTCTGTCCTTCCACTTCTTATACGCAATTTACATGACGTCCAGATGTCACCATACACCGCCAATCCATCTTGTCCGCATTACTGCAGGCTTTCTCAAGGCATAATAGTATGCCCTTCCGGTTCCCTTCTTTTTAACCTTATCAACTGGAAATCCCTTGGGGTTGTCATAGTAACATCTCAAACAATTATAAAAGTTTACATGTAATTTAGATCCCAGACAGGATGGCAATCCATTTAATATTCTATTGGGAACTACAGTCCTTATCACACACAATTCAGGGATGTATAAAATCTTCCACATACATTAACACTACCTCTTTTAACTCTTTAGAATCTTCCACATACATTTGCAATTACCAGTAATCATTTAGTGTATATCTACCACAATGAACTCTACCAGAACGGTATCATCCTATAGACATAACACAAACATAATGCATATATCCATGTTATTTTCAAATGCATATATATTACATATCTCGTCTCAAAAGCAAACATCATTACAGTCTATAGTACAACAATATATGATGTATGGATACACAGCCCTTATTCAGGTTCTAAAACCAATCTAATTAAGGGACTCCATTTCAATTAAATTAAAACGTTTATAAATTTTCCCCCATGGAAAAAGTCTATTCGGACTTACATATTGCCACCATAAATTTAAATCCAAGGAGGCAATTTTACCACTCAAGATCATTATCATCACCATTTCTATTAGCAATATAACCCATAGGGGAAGGGACTAAAGCTATAAATCAATACATCATGCATCGCTTTATACTCATATAATAAACCACCAAAAGAGATACCCATATAGCATATTATAAGAACATGCCATTCAGTATCTTTTAATTTAATCCATTAGGATATAAAGAGCCCAGGGTGTAGATCCATTTTGTTTCACATCTCAAAAGTTTGAGATCCAAATTACCCCCTCTCATATTATTCTGTACATGGACCATACCCACTGCTCTGAAATCGTTAGCATTTGCACTATGATATTCCAAGAAATGTCTCGCTATTGGACTCTCCATTATAACCTTTTCAGTATCACATTTGTGCTCCAAAATTATTTTCTAAATTCTCTGTCTTCCCATCATATATTTTTTTAAATGGACAGGTTAACTGATAGATCACTCCCTTTGTTCTGCAGTTAATCATGGCCTTTATTTTGAATTTTTTATTGAGAATGGGAGATAGGGATGAGGATGGGCATCACCACCACCACCACCAGCAGTGATCTTTTGGAATTTGCAACTGCTTTAATTCCTTCAGGTGGAGAAGAATTATTGACCAACTTCTTCTTTTCACCACATATAGTGGGGGTTACTTATTGTGCTGCTACTGCCTCGGGCACATCACTGGAGCTAGTTCTGTGTTACAACCTGCTGTACCTCTTGGCTGGCATAGTATTGCCGGTTACAGATGTCTTGCTGGGGCCAGTGATGATTCTCCTTTCCTGTTCCCCATGTCTCTCTTCGCTTGCGGCCTAGCCGCATCTGGTGCCTCCTGCGGCCAGCCATGCCCTCTCTCGGGGCAGTGTGGCTGGATTTCATCTTCCAGGCGACACAGGGTTTGACACACATGTGCAACATTATCTGAAGCGTGTCTGTGGGAGTGATGCACCCACGTCTTTATACCTTGGGACATGCCTTAACTCCTCCTTACTACTTCCAGGCTTGGTATATAAGGGCTGGTGGAGCCTGTGCTCAGTAGCCCTTACGTTGGTGTCAGTTACAGTCGCTCTTCTCCGTGTATGACCTTGGCATTGTCTGACCATTCTATCTGGTGCTGACCTGTGGCTCTGTCCGAGAATCCGCTCCATTCTCGTTCCGACTATTGTTAGATACCCAATCTGGTGCTGACCTGTGGCTCTGGCTGACTACCCGCTCCGTGTATGACCTTGGCATTGACTGACCATCCTATCTGGTACTGACCTGTGGCTCTGTCTGACTATCCTCTCCTTATCATCTCTGGGATAGTTGGATACTCAATATGGTGAAGATCTGTGGCTCTGGCTGACTACCCACTCCGTGTATGACCTAGGCTTGGCTATCCATCCATTTGGTTGCAGACTTGTGGCTTTGCCTGACTATCCGCTCCGTGCCTTGACCTACGCTTGTCTCGCCACCCATTCTGGTGCTGACCTGTTATCACAGCGCCTGTGATCCTCCTCTGTCACTCTCGCTTGTGGTATGTTCTGATTTGCTGAGCTGGTTTGGCCCGCCCCTGGTGACCTTTTTATGCCTGGCCGTGACACCTGACAGGTGCCCTTTCATGGTGTTTCAGAGCCAGTGTTGCTGTTGCTGAGTTCCTGCGTTCCGGATTCCTGTGTACCGATTTGGCCTGTTCTGACTACGCTTCTGTGTTCCTGCTCGTGATTGACCCAGCTTTTCTGAGAAACACCTCCGTGATCTGACCCGGCTTGGCTGACGTTCCTGTTCTTGATTGACCCGGCTTGTCTGAGTACCACTCCGTGATCCGACCCGGCCTGGCTGACTTCCTGCTACGTGACCCGTACCAGCCTGTTCCAGTGACTTGCTTGTTCCTGCTTTCCACTCCAGTTGTCGCCGTAGCGACATTCTGACTTTCGCTGCTGCTGACTGCCAGGCTTACTGTGTGACCTTCTTCACCCTTGCTGTGCTTTGTTTCCAGTGCTGAGTCTCCGTGCTCACTTGCAGAGCTGTGCTTCCGTTACTGAGCCTCTGTGATACTTGCAGAGCTATTCCGCTAGATTGAGCCTCGATCCGTAAAGCTGCTTATTAACCCTTGCTGTGCTGCCTTATCCTTAGCTGAGCCTTCTCTCTCCGGTATAGAGCCTAAGCTATATCGCACTACATCTGCTGAGTCGGCTGCTTATATGTTCGGTTGGTCGGCGGCTCATCCTGTCAAACTGCAGAGTAGTCACGTTTGGTAACGATCCCGGTAGGGCGCCATTGGCTCTTACTCATACGTTTACGCACGTTCGGGCTAAAGGCTCAAGCTATTGCAGCAAAGGGTAGGCTCCAGTGGAAGGCTATTGGCTTCACCGCTTGCAGCATAGTGTGGTCTCTGTTGTTACGCCCGTGGGGGCTACTGGCTCAAAGCTCTTGCAGGTTGCCTAGGTATACGCCCGTGGGGGCTATTGGCTCAAATTACCTCTGTTCCATTAGTACACCCATGGGGGCTATAAGCGAGCTCTTGCAGTGCAAGCTGTACCGTTGTTACGCCCGTGGGGGCTACCGATTCACGCACTTGCAGATCCAGTTGTATCCGTGGCTATGCCCGAGGGGGCTATTCTTGGCAACTGTTCTGCTGGTTCCACCTCTGGTCACATAGTGCCTAGCAGCATTCCTGTCTCAAGAACTCTAAGTGTTGCACCATCTACACTTAATACTTGGGCGTGCCAAACTCCACAACAGAGACTGACTGCCTAGTCCATTTAACCCTTTAATGTATTTCTACTATGTGCCTGTCCTGAGACAGTATATGTGATACCCTGATTCTGTATACTGGGCCTGTGGGGGCATATCTGTCCATATTTTGCTATTAGTTTTTGTTGCCTGTAGAGGGCGATCGTTTACATTACTTTTCATTTAATAAAATTGTGTTTTATTTTACTACTGGTCTGAGTGTCTTAAAAAACCGTTACAGTACGAAAGGGCCATGACCTCAGACAGTAAAGGTGAAAGTAACACACAAAACATCCACTGGAGAATGGATGTCCACGAGCAGCGCCTAGACCAGTTGGCACTGGCACTACAAACATTACTTGAGCGTACGGTAAACCTTGATAAGCCTAATCAGAATCCGATGGTCTCCCCAGCTACGACACCGGATAATCTGCCGGTAGCCCTTCCTACAGCGACCAGAGGCTTAACGGCGGTGGTGCCATTACCATTGAGATATGATGGCAAACCTTCACAATGCAGGGGCTTTATTAATCAGTTGGAGATCTTTTTGGAGTTGACGCCCCAGGCATTTCCTAACGACCGGAGTAAGGTCGGATTTATGATATCACTATTGACGGGCAAGGCACTGGCTTGGGCGAACCCCTTGTGGGAAAATTCCAAACCCTGCACTCTGAACTTTAACAAGTTTGTAAGGAAGTTCCGCAGAGTGTTTGAGGTTCCGGGCAGGGCTGCCTCTGCTGCCAAAAAGTTAATGGAGATACAACAGGGCGAGCGTACTCTGGGCGACTATGCTATTGAATTTCGGACCTTGGCAGCAGAGGTGGGATGGAACAATGAGGCTTTAGTTGCTGCCTTTGCTCAGGGTCTATCTGAATCCATTAAGGATGAAATAGCTGCCCGAGATGTACCTAGTGATCTGGATGAGTACATTGACTATGTCATGCTCATTGACTCCTGCATTCGTGAGAGACGGTTGGCAAAAAGGGCGAGATCCAGAAACTATGGTCATGGCAGTCTTTTTAACCCACCCTCACCACCCATTCCTCCTGAAAGCTCACCCGAGGCTGGAGAGCCAATGCAGCTTGGGTTCACCAGACTTACTAAGGAAGAGAGGGCATACCGTAGGAAGCAAGGCCTACGCTTATACTGTGGCAAACCTGGGCACCTTTTAAGCACTTGTCCGGTACGGCTGGGAAACGGACGCACCTAGGGTACCTTGGGGGACAGGCCCTAAGTGGTGTACAGCAGTCCCTAGATTCAAGTACGATGAAACCCACCATCCAGGTGGTATTCTCCTGGGCAGACGTGTTCGTGGAGGTCTTGGCACTGGTAAATTCCGGTGCAGCCGGGTACTTCATGGACCAATCCTTTGCCGAATTGCACAGTATTCCGTTATGTAAAAGAGAATCTCCCTTGGCGATTGAAGCCATTGATGGCAGACCCTTGGAAACTGCATTTATTACCATGGAAATGATTCCTATCACTATGTCGGTTGGGGCTCTCCACAAAGAGGAAGTACGTTTCCAAATAATCCGTTCTCCTCACCATGCAGTCATTCTGGGATTTCCATGGCTACTCTTACATAATCCTCAGTTTGATTGGCAGAGATGTGAGGTTAATTCCTGGTCTGAATATTGTGATAAAAACTGTCTATCACACCCGGTTAAAATTTTGTGTACCTCTCCCTCTGTGCCAGCTGAATATAGGGAATTCAGTGACGTATTCAGCAAGGGAGAGGCCAGCGCATTGCCCGAGCATAGATCTTATGATTGCGCTATTGATCTGCCCTCGGGTGTGGTACCCCCTAGGGGTCGCACTTATCCACTGTCATGTGATGAAAACAGGGCTATGGAGGATTACATTGAGGATGCCCTCAATAGAGGAATTATTCGCAAGTCTACCTCTCCGGCTGGTGCTGGATTCTTCTTTGTGAAGAAGAAAAATAGCGAACTTAGACCATGTATTGATTACCAGGGGCTGAATAAACTGATGCCTAAGAATGCCTACCCTATTCCACTCATTACGGAATTGTTTGACAGGTTAAAGGGCTCTTCCATCTTCACTAAACTTGATTTGCGGGCTGCTTACAACCTGATCAGAATTAAGGCTGGAGATGAGTGGAAGACGGCATTTAATACCAGAACAGGGCACTACGAATATCTGGTGATGCCATTTGGCCTATACAATGCACCTGCAGTGTTCCAGGAATTTATTAATGACATCCTGCGTGACATGCTTCAGTCTTGTGTGGTGGTATATCTAGACGATATATTGATTCACTCTGCCAACCTCACCCAGCATGTTAAGGATGTCTCTGAAGTCTTGCTTCGATTTCGCAAAAATAAACTCTACTGTAAACTAGAGAAATGCGAATTTCATATGTCACAAGTACCATTTTTGGGGTTCGTAATTTCTAATATGGCATCGCTATGGACCAAGATAAGTTGGCAGCAGTCCTGCAGTGGCCTCGCCCCAAGGGGTTAAAAGCTATTCAGCGTTTCTTGGGCTTTGCCAGCTATTATAGGAAGTTCATCCAGAACTTTTCCACGATTGTGAAACCTTTGTCTGATTTGACACATAAGGGCACTACTCCCTCTCAGTGGTCCGAGGCAGCTGAGAATGCGTTTGAGACCTTGAAATCTGCCTTTGCGTCTGCTCCAGTGCTGACCCACCCTAATCCCTCCCTGCCATTTACCCTGGAAGTTGACACCTCGGAGGTTGGGGTTGAGGCAGTGCTCTCCCAGCGCCCTGTGGGAGGCGGCACCATGAGACGCTGTGGGTTCTTCTGTAAGAAACTTTCCAGTGCACAGAGTCACTATGAGATTGGCGACAGGGAGCTGTTGGCTATTATTTTGACACTTAAAGAATGGCGCCACCTATTGGAAGGTACTAGGACCCCGGTATTAATCCTTACTGATCACAAGAATTTGACATATCTCTCTGAAGCTAAGAGACTGTCCTCGCGACAAGCTAGGTGGGCGCTCTTTTTATACCGGTTTAATTTTGTAGTGTCCTACCTCCCGGGCTTTAAGAATGTGAGGGCAGACGCTCTGTCCAGACAGTTTGCGTCAGACTCTGAGAGGGAGGAAGAACCAGTACCTATCATTCAGCCAGATCGTATTCTGGCTAATAATCGTACTAGTATAACTTCGCCACTGGGGGGAGGAGATTTTGGCCTCTCAATCAAGGGCTCCGCCAGAAACCCCAGTTGGCAAGTGTTTTGTGGATGAGCCATTCCGTACCCATCTATTGAAGACATACCATTCATCTAAGGCGGCTGGGCATATCGGGAGGGATCAACTCATATGGTCTCTTTCACAGTTATTCTGGTGGCCCACCCTTAGAGCCGAATGCTCTGCTTTAACTGCCGCTTGTGCCACCTGTGCTCGTGCCAAGACCCCCAGACATCTCCCAGTGGGCCTACTCCAACTGGTGCCTAATGGTGAACGTCCATGGTCTCATATATCCATCGACTTTTTGGGAGAGGTGCCAGCCTCTAGGGGTATACGTTTATCCTCATGGTGGTCGATAGGTTCTCTAAGATGGCTCATTTCGTGCCTCTCAATGGCCTTCCATCAGCTCAGGAATTGGCTGTAGTCTTTGCCAGAGAGGTGTTTCGCTTGCACGGGGTACCCAGAGTGATAGTCTCCGATCGTGGGAGCCAGTTTGTGTCCAGGTTTTGGAGGGCATTTTGTGGCCAGATGGGCATCCAATTGTCCTTCTCCTCCACCTACCATCCCCAGACCAACGGAGCCGCTGAGCGTGCCAATCAGGGACTGGAGCAGTTCCTGCGCTGTTTTGTAACTGATCATCATGACAATTGGGCCGACCTGTTGCCATGGGCAGAGTTTGCCAGGAATTGTGCAGTTAATTCATTGTCCGGGAGTTCCCTGTTTCTAATTAATTATGGGTTCCAGCCGTGCCTGCTCCCGGACTCATTTCAGTCACAACAGATTCCTGCCCTGGATGAGCATATGGCGCAACTTCGCTCCACGTGGGCACAGGTACAGAGGGCCCTCAGTCAGTCATTCCAGCGGCATCAGCGGCATGCCAATCATAGACGGCTGCCAGCGGTCTCATTCCAGGTTGGGGACAGAGTATGGCTCTCCACCAGGAACCTCAATCTGCAGGTACCCTCCAATAAGTTGGCTCCCCGGTTCATTGGTCCCTTTAAAATCATCCGCAGGGTCAATCCTGTCACTTATGCATTGGAACTTCCAGCCTCTATGCATATTCATAATGTGTTCCATGTGTCTCTTTTGAAAACCTTGGTTTGCAACCGCTACACTACCACTCCAGTGATTCCTGGGCCGATGGACGTTCAGGGCCAAGAGGAGTATGAGGTCCAGAGCATCATTGATTCTAGGAGACTTAGAGGAAGGTTGCAATATTTGGTCCACTGGAAGGGCTATGGCCCTGAGGAACGCTCTTGCGTAGACCAGAAGGACCTCCATGCACCTAGACTTTTGCACAACTTCCACTCTAAATATCCTCAGAAACCCAGACCTCCTGCAGGGAGAGGGGGTCTTTGAGAGGGGGGTACTATCACAGTGCCTGTGATCCTCCTCTGTCACTCTCCCTTGTGGTATGTTCTGATTGCTGAGCTGGTTTGGCCCGCCCCTGGTGACCTTTTTATGCCTGGCCGTGACACCTGACAGGTGCCCTTTGTGGTGTCTCAGAGCCAGTGTTGCTGTTGCTGAGTTCCTGTGTTCTGGATTCCTGTGTACCGATTTGGCCTGTTCTGACTACGCTTCTGTGTTCCTGCTCGTGATTGACTCGGCTTGTCTGAGAAACACCTCCGTGATCTGACCCGGCTTGGTTGACGTTCCTGTTCGTGATTGCCCCGGCTTGTCTGAGTACCACCTCCGTGATCCGACCCGGCCTGGCTGGCTTCCTGCTACGTGACCCGTACCGGCCTGTTCCAGTGACTTGCTTGTTCCTGCTTTCCGCTCCGGTTGTCGCCGTAGTGACATTCTGACTTCCGCTGCTGCTGCCTGCCAGACTGACTGTGTGACCTACTTCACCCTTGCTGTGCTTTGTTCCCAGTGCTGAGTCTCCGTGCTCACTTACAGAGCTGTGCTTCCGTTACTGAGCCTCCGTGATACTTGCAGAGCTATTCCGCTAGATTGAGCCTCGATCCGTAAAGCTGCTTATTAACCCTTGCTGTGCTGCCTTATCCTTAGCTGAGCTTTCTCTCTCCGGTATAGAGCCTAAGCTATATCGCACTACATCTGCTGAGTCAGCTGCTTATATGTTCGGTTGGTCGGCGGCTCATCCTGTCAAACTGCAGAGTAGTCACGTTTGGTAACGATCCCGGTAGGGCGCCATTGGCTCTTACTCATACGTTTATGCACGTTCGGGCTAAAGGCTCAAGCTAATGCAGCAAAGGGTAGGCTCCAGTGGGAGGCTATTGGCTTCGCCGCTTGCAGCATAGTGTGGTCTCCGTTGTTACGCCCGTGGGGGCTACTGGCTCAAAGCTCTTGCAGGTTGCCTAGGTATATGCCCGTGGGGGCTATTGGCTCAAATTACCTCTGTTCCGTTGGTCTCCGTTAGTACGCCCGTGGGGGCTATTAGCCAGCTCTTGCAATGCAAGCTGTACCGTTGTTACGCCTGTGGGGGCTACCGATTCACGCACTTGCAGATCCAGTTGTATCCTTGGCTACGTCCGAGGGGGCTATTCTGGGCAACTGTTCTGCTGGTTCTACCTCTGGTCACATAGTGCCTAGCAGCATTCCTGTCTCAAGAACTCTAAGTGTTGCACCATCTACACTTAATACTTCCTATCACCACCTTGGGAGTGCTAAACTCCACAACAGAGACTGACTGCCTGGTGCATTTAACCCTTTAATGTATTTCTACTATGTGCCTGTCCTGAGACAGTATATGTGATACCCTGATTCTGTTTACTGGGCCTGTGGAGGCATATCTGTCCATGTTTTGCTATTATTTTTTGTTGCCTGTAGAGGGCGATCGTTTACATTACTTTTCATTTAATAAAACTGTGTTTTATTTTACTACTGGTCTGAGTGTCTTAAAAAACCATTACACCTGTGCCCGTGTCTGATTATTCTCTCTGTGTTGCCTCTTAGTCAGATACCCTATCTGGTGCAGACCTGTGGCTCTGGCAGACTCCTCACATATTCACGTGGGCTCCTAGTCTATGTGAGAGATACCCGGACGCAGTCTCCTACTTCTCATAGGACTATCTTGCTCCGTGGTGGGATATTCCTTATCTTATCCTGTGTTTATTTTCGTATATTCCATTATCTTTTTTGTCTCTCTCAATAAAGTGAATTTTTACTCTAAGTACTTGTCCGCCAATTTTTGCAAACCGTGACAGTATGTAAGGGCCATGACGGTGGACAGTACTGGTGGTCCACCTTTTCAGAGTATCCTAGACAGGATGGAGGCTCAGGACCAACGTATAGATCAATTATCTTTGGCCATGCAAACCTTGCTGATCCTTACTGCACACCTTGAACTCCCTGACAGACAACTGGTGGCCTCTATTGCTCCTTCACGGGCACCGGTGGTTCCTACCGCTCCTGATGCAGGCATGATCAGAGGGCTGTCTGGCTCTGCTCTGCTTCCACAGAGTTATGGTGGGGATCCTGAGTTGTGCCGTGGGTTCCTCAACCAATTGGGCATATACTTTGAGATTGTACCTCAAGCCTTCCCTAATGAGAGCAGTAGGGTTGGTTTTATGATTTCGCTCCTATCAGGCAAGCGCTGGCTTGGGTGAATCCTTTATGGGAGACCAATAGACCCATTGTATATAACTTTACAGAATTTGTGGCCTCTTTTAAACAAGTTTTTGATGTGCCGGGTCATGCAGCCTTGGCTTCTAAGCACCTGATGTCCATTCGCCAGGGCACTGGTATGGTGGCCGAGTATGCTATCAAATTTCGAACTCTGGCAGTTGAAGTGGGTTGGAACGATGTGGCCCTGGTAGTCACTTTTTCCCAAGGGTTGTGTGATACTATTAAAGATGAGATTGCTGCCCGTGAATTGCCGAAAAGTTTGGATGCTTTTGTCTCCTTTACTATCCTAATTAACACCAGTATACGAGAGAGACCCTCGTTTAAGGAGCACCTGCTGAGGCCTCTGTCTCGACTGGCACCTAATCTTTCTCACCCACGTATTCCTTCCTTGCCTCCCATGCCTCCTAGTTTGGATCCAATGGGCAGTGAACCCATGCAAGTCAGTGCTGCTCACCTCTCTGTGGAGGAAAGGGTCTTCCGAAGGAGGGAGGGACTTTGTTTATATTGCAGTAAGCCTGGATACTTGCTGAGGTCCTGCCCGGTGCGTTGGGGAAACGCTCGCACCTAAGGTCCTGTCTGGGACAGATCTTAGGTGGCATTTCTCAGTCACCAGAGATCATCCACGACAAACCTATCCTGGAAGTAATTATTTCTTTTATGTTGGTGTCAGTTACAGTCACTTTCCTCCTAGTTGCGCTCCGTGTATGACATTGGCATTGTCTGACCATCCTATCTGGTGCTAACCTGTGGCTCTCTCTGACTATCCTCTCTGTATCATGTCTGGGATAGTTGTATACCCCATCTGGGGCAGACCTGTGGCTCTGGCTGACTACCCGCTCCGTGTATGACCTTGGCATTGTCTGACCATCCTATCTGGTGCTGACCTGTGGCTCTGTCTGACTATCCTCTCCGTATCATCTCTGGGATAGTTGGATACCCAATCTGATGCAGACCTGTGGCTCTGGCTGACTACACGTTCCATGTATGACCTAGGCTTGCTATCCATCCATCCTGTTGCAGACTTGTGGCTTTGCCTGTCTACCCACTCCGTGCCTTGACCTAGGCTTGTCTCGCTAACCATTCTGGTGCTGACCTGTGCCTCTGTCTGTCTATTCTCTCCGTGTTGCCTCTTAGTCAGATACCCCATCTGGTGCAGACCTGTGGCTTTGGCAGACTCATCACATATTCACTTGGGCTCCTAGTCTATGCGAGAGATACCCAGATGCAGTCTCCTACTTCTCATAGGACTATCTTGCTCCGAGTTGGGATCTTCCTTATCTTATCCTGTGTTTATTTTTGTATATTCCATTACCTGTTTGCCTCTCTCAATAAAGTGAACTTTTACTCTAAGCACTTGTCCATCAATCTTTTGCAAACCGTGACATTGTGGCAAATGGAAACTTCATCATCCGTCACCCTTGATACTGCTGTTGTTGATCCCATTCCCTTTCAGATTCCTAATCATCCTGCTGCTTAAACAACTCAGCACCAGCAGAAAGAACAGCAGTCACAAATTCCGCATCTACATCATGGCATTTGACAATGGCGAGTAGCTACTGGCCAACACGACATGACCTTCTGGCACTAGGCCAATAGGGCATTTTTTTCTCAGGGTTTGTGCTTTAAAAGAATGCAAAATAAAACAAAACAGCAATCTGAAAACACATGCCTGAGTAGAAATATGAAAGCTTGTGCTGCCATCTAGAACTTGAAATACATATAAATGTAGGACATGTGAATCCTACCAACATTTATTAACATTTATCTATGTAAAGAATTTGCAACACGAGCATTTTGATGAAATGACATAGCATGTCATTCTGTGTTTGTCAGAGAGAAAAAGCAGCATATTGCTGGAACTCATTATTTTCCTATCTTAAAGTGGAGCTGGGGTTTAGTTAAGGGAGTATTTTGGGCAAGAAATTTGTTCCCTGTGGTAGTGGAGTCTGGGGGAACCTGGAGGAGTGTGAAGGGGGGAAAGGAGATTTACACAAAATACCCCAAAATCTTGGCAGGTGATCCAAGTTTCTTCATGTGCTGGTTGAGCCCCTGTGACTGATTGACTGACAGGATAAATTTTAGACTAAAAAAATCTAATATATGGGCGAGCGCAATAAATAATTTTTATATATATATATATATATATATATATATATATATATATATGATATAGAGATGATAGAGTATGAAACACTTTAATGACTACCAAGATATGCAGATACAATAACAGGTATACCTGTATTAGACTTACATGAAAAACATAATATCAAAAATAATATTAAATATTAGTATACACTGCAGGAAGGGCTAGGTAACTTAGGAACAAGAGAGAAAGAGGGTAGTAGTGGGAGCAGATCAGCTGCCTGTGCCTGAAGCCAGGAGTGCTGCACCTGCTGCCAGACGTGCTGCTCCTGCTGCCACCAATGCTGTAAATATACAAAGACTCAACCGCACTCCAAGACTTAAGAATAATTCAACACTTCTTATAAAACTTCCAAATTTATTGACATATTTAAAAGAATACACATATAAGGAAAGGCATAAGCAAGTGGTGAACATATCGAAGGGAAAAGGCCCCATGTACCATCTTTCGAGTTTTGCGCTTAAACATATACTTAACAAACAAACGGAAATACATCACTATGTACCCAGAAAACCCTGTTAATTGGTTAAAAAGAGAAAATACCCTCCCCCTTCATCTGTCAACCAACATCATCCAATCACCTTATGTAATTAAGTTGATTGACAGAAGCTCTGACTGAATATCTAATCTAATTATTGTTCTAAAACACCTAGATCAAACAGGCATAAGGATTGTGAAAAAGGGAACTTGATGTGGAGAATTCAAAGAAAAGCACCCCATCCACATCAAAAGAAATCTCTAACACAAATCACCTGCACATAAATAGAGGGGATACATATATTTATCCGATGAGTACATTTTATAAACACATATAGAAACCAGGACACAAAGAGGTCAGTCAGTTCCACAGAACCTCATAAACAAGCATAGAGGAGGCTTGCTATATCAGCATATTTGGCAGAAGACGTCATGAAAATACAAAATATACCGAAAAGATCTACGAAACAAGCCATACATCAGGCTATATAACAGAATATCCAAAGAGGTACATATATATAATAAAAATATTCAAACATTATAAACAAATGTGACTGATATCCATTCGGGATTCAATCCTCCAGGGACTCTAGTATTTACCTGGAAGATCCAAAAGGCCTCCTGTTTAATTAATCTGATTATATCTCCAACTCACCAAGAAAGTCTTACCCTTTCAATGTCTTGGAACTCAAAACATAGCAGATTTCCATCATGACAATCTAGGATGTGTTTCACAATTGCATAATCCCTCCAATCTTCCGCAATCTGGCAGACATGCTCCCTTATCCTCTGTTTTAAAGGATGATTCATCCATCCTACATACTGTATAGAACATGATTTCCATGTAAACAGATAAACGACATATTCGGAATTACAATTAACGTACCGCTTAACATCATAAGAGAGCATATCTGCTGTTCTAGTAAAGGTTCTGGAGACCTTAGCATATCTGCAACATTTGTAAATTTGAGCTCCTCATTTAAAAAGCCCTTGCATTCAAGCAAAGTAGGGTTTTTTCTTACTCCTATATAAACTTGGTGAAATATAATTGTCAATAGTGACGCCCCTCTTGGCCACAAAACTGCAACCTTCCTTCAACACACAATATAATTTCTGATGTCAAGCGTGACAGCAGGGGTCCCTAAGTCACACTTGCCATACCCAAGCAGTTGCACCACTAGTACTACTACTAAGAAGGTCCAGCAGCTTGAACAGAGTGTTAGGAGTGAACGAGGGGGTGATCATCATATTACTAGTGCCTGTGAGGAGGAAGACTGAGGGGTTGAAATTGATGTGGTTGGTATTAGTGGTAGTAACAATGATGGTGAAGCAGCTGGTGGGAGCAGCTTTAGGGGAATGGTAAGGGAAGCAATGCAGGGCGTTTAGACTAGAAGTCAAGGCAGCCCACAGCCTGGGAGTCCCCTTCTCCTCACAGCATTGTCCGGGTTGAACATAATCCTGAAGAAGGCAGAACTGTTGTCTAACAGCAATAATAACACTAATACCACCACCAGGAGCACAGATTAGCTTCCTGCTGCTAATGCTGCCAGCCTGCCTTCTTCAGGTAACCAAAAAATAGCAAGTGTGACATTAAGGGACCCTGTGTCACATTCCTCATCACCTCCTCCAACCAGTGAGATGTCTGTAATAGAGCAGCAGCAGCACAGAGGGACTGGTGGTGGTGGTGGTGATAATGGTGGCGAAGCTGGGGTGGAAGAGACTTTGATTGCCTTTTTAGCATAAACTGAGAAGGAATGGGAGACAGGGATGAGGATGGGCATTACCACCACCACCACCACAAGCAGTAAGCTTTTCGAATTTGCGTAGTTTGAAAATGCTCTAATTCCTGCTGCTGCTAAGTTGCAAGGGTAGCATGATGCTGAGGAGCAGGCTAGTGTGCCACAGACCATCATAGACACAGTGGGAATGTGGTCAACAAGTGATTCAGGACTAGGACAGGTTCCACTTGCCAGGAGCAATACTCCTGATACTAGTTGCAGTGCAGCAGCAGCAACAGCAGCAACATCATCCTCTGACCCAGACAGTGATGGGCAATGTGGAAGAGAAGAAGATAGAGGCCATTCTTCTCCACCTTTTCCCTCCTCTCTGAAGTCATGTTTATGGGACTATTTTTCTCTTGGGGCAGGCACAATTAACTTTAACAACAACTTTGTGACAAGTCAGTGATAAGGAGAAAGGAAGGAACACACCTTGGCACAACCACCCTGAAAACACACATGAAACACAGACACCATGACATTTATGTGAAACATATTAAATGGATAGTAATACATCAGTTTAACAAATTTTAATCTTGTAGGTAATTAAAAAAATAAATTAAATGCCCCCAGTCCCATCTCTCAGACCTTTATGGTTTGAGAGATATTCTCTGTGAAAGTCCCCCTCTCCCTCCCCTTTCCCTGACTCAAAGCACAGTTTGTAGACAATTCCAGTGAAGGGTTTCTTCTTCAATAACATGATCTCGGCTCTGTTGAAGAGCGTCTGCCAGTCCTGGGACCAGATTCCCCTGCAGTCAGCCAGAGCACTAACATCAGGGAAAGGGGATGGAGAGGGGAACTTTCACAACGAATATCTCGAAAACCATATTGGCATTTGGTGGGGGGAGTTCACATTGCGGTCCCTAAGTCTCATGGTGTTTGGCTAGAGTTGTGCCAGTAGTTTCATGTGAGTGAAGATGTACCCATTGTTCCATTTCCCAGTCCTTCCCTTATTTACACTGTACACATTGTAGCTGATGATGTGAAAAGCACAGTTCCTGCTCGCAAGGGAAACATTTCTATTCTAGTAACAACACACCCGTGATTCTGGAGGAGCTGAAGGTGGAGAAGAATTATTGGCCAACTTCTTCTTTTCTCCAAATATACCTGAAGTGGAAGGGGGCTAGTTATGGTGCTGTGACTGCCTCAGGCGCATCACTGGAGCTAGTCATGGCAAGTGGAACCTTCATCATCCATCAACTATGTCACTGCTGCTGTTGATTCCATTACCTCTGAGCTGCCTACTCATCCTGCTGCTTAAACAACTCAGCAGCAGCAGCAGCAAGAACAGTAGTTGCAAATTCTACAATTTTATCAGTGCATTTGACAATGGCCATTGGCCACTGGCCAACACGACATGACCTGCTAGGCCAGTTGGGCAATTTTTTTTTCAGGGCTTGTGTTTTTTTAAAAAAAAAAAAACACAGGCCTAAAAAAAGATAAGAAAAAATTTGGGGGGCTTGTTTTTAACAAGCCTAATTCCTACAAATCAATGTTTCCTTACAGCTTGTGCCAAACAAGTCTAAGTTCTGCAAATCAATGCTTCCTCAGGGCTTGGGCCTCTGACGACAAAACTTACAAATCATCCTCTACAAAATATTCTATCATGTCAAGTATCAGTCTACCCTAGTGGCATCTTTCATCAGGGAGTCCCTGTCTATCATGTTACGTGTAAATGTATTTTATTTTGTTTTATTTTTTTTTTTATTATTAACTATGCCCCAATACCAGTCAACAAACCTCCTCAAAACAAATTCCCTGTTCAACTGATTCTTTTCCATCAACACAGACACCCTCCTCAGACCCCTTTTATACCATTTCTTATGGGGGGGGTTTTAACCCCTTTGAGTCCAATTACATGCCCGGACCATCACGCTAGTCCTAGACTTAAGGACCAGTAACTATGGATGAGGTCAGTTTTTGGACTATCTCTTTACTCACACATCACTGTACTTCTCCTAATACTTGTCCCCAACCCTTGTCCCCTCAACTACTGTGTGTGTTTTTAGTGTAAAGTACACTATAGAACTGATTGTGTGTGATATTGTGCCTTGGTCCTCACCAAAATATTCTGTCTCGTCAAGTATCAGTCTTCCACAGTCACAGCTTACATCAGGGGGGTCTCTGTCACCTTAGGTACAAGGGGGTAGATGTAAAGTCAGGCACAGGCCAAAAAAAAGAAAAAAAAAAAAACATACCAGGTGTTTTAACATGCAGTCAGCCATTTAAAGGTCCATGTAATGAACAACTAATACGGTCGATTTGGCCCATTATAGAGAAAGAAAAAAAAAATGTTCCTAGGGACCCACTTTATCGCATAAAAGACCCAGTTTGTTTGGCCATAAAGTCCCTTAGCTGATCTTTAGGAAGCGAACGCAGCTATTAACGGGCAAATAAAAAAACCTAAGTCCACAGTGGATTATTGATATGGGGGCCTAAGCCCCATATCAATACATCCAAAGTGACTAACAAGTGTCCAAAGTTAGTAGAATTAACCCCATGAGTGCCAGTGGGGTATAATTACCCCGCTGGCATTCATAGGGTTAACCCGACTAAGTAAAGCAACATCGCATTAACACTTACTAATCCTAATGTCCAGCTGAGTTCTCAGCTTTCTGGTCATCTTCTGTCCTTCTTTCTTCTCTTCTGTTTCTTCTATCTTCTCTTCTTTCTTCAGACTTCTTCCATGCTGTCTTCCACAGTGGCAGATACAGCAAGCAATAGGATAATAATTTACATACTGCAAAGTATTTTGCAGAGATATTTGTAACATGGAATTATTCTAATGTGACATTTATGGTGACATTTATTGGGCACAACTTGGATCTTATATAGTACTAAGTAGCAGCATATCTTTTGAACCGGACAGTGTTCATACATACTTTAAGCCATTTGAGCACCAGAGAGGTACGCAGAGCATTGCTTTGGCACTCAAGGGTTTTTACAGGAGGAAGACTGAAGAAAAAAGGACAGAAGGAGACAGACAGTGGATAACAGGTAAGTGTCAGACATATCAGTTAACGATTGGTGCTTGGCAGTATGTCAGGCACCGATAGTTAATTGTTTTTTACTTTGAAGTTCCCAGTATCACTGCTTTTAGTGGCATTTTGGGAACTAAATTCACAAAACGGACATCCAGCCAAAAGACTGTTTTTGTGGCTTAACATTCTTTGTGGTTTTAGCTGGTAGGGCCTATGAATACCGCGTTAGACATTTTATTTTTTCAGCCGGTATTCACTTTGGCCCTACCGGCTATTTTAACACCTGTCTTTAAATCTACCCCCAAGTCTATAAATATATATATTTTTTTATTTTATTTAAGAAAACAAAATTTAAAAAGTCCCTGTTCAACTGATTTTTTCCCCAGACTCCACCGACACAAGGACCTTGAGATAACTTTTATACTATGCCTGTGGGAAATAAATAAAAATGTGCTATGTGTTGGTTTTAAAGAAAAACATAAATAGGAGCTATAGCTGTAACTGCTACTCCTAAAAACTGCGCCTCTTCTCACAGTTCACTCTCGGAATATTCAAATTGTTAACACTAAGTAGTATATCAAATATATAACATCAACAATATCAGAAGAAAAGCAAATAAGAATAGAAATAAAATATATATATAAAACTCAACAAAAATTATAATAATAGAGATACAGATACTTGAATCTTCTTGTTGCTTGAAGTCCAGTGCTGCATGATCATCATGGGTTGGCATCCCACTCAAAAAGATGAAAACTACAAAAAAGTACAATGCGGTGCAGAGGCTCTCCTCTAAGCTTAATATAAATAAATAACAAGATAGTCCTTCACCAAAACCATCAGAGAACTCTTAAGAATATTACTCACATTTTTTTGAGGCTATAACCTGCCTCCCGGTTTCTTCACTTTTACTGGCTCACATCCCAGTACTATGACTCTCTCTGGTTCAGTTCAAACGTGGGGTTTATTCAGCTCCTCATTGTTTCAGCAAAGGAGAATATATCTCAATATGTGGAAACAGACACTCAAATAGAGGGTTGAGATCACACCCAATATTCCCACTGGCCAAACCTATTTTTATATAGATATATTCAAATTCCTTATTATAAATATAAATAAAATGTAACTACAAAGAATGATCCAGTATATTTACATATACTAAAATACAAAATGTATTCCTTTAAAAGGCTGAGATTAAAAAAAAATTACAAACAGTATGCACTTGTACAAATGAGAATAAATTAAAATAAAATTATATGCACAACGGCTAATGCGTTTTGTGATCTAATGTCACTTCATCCAGAGCCAAAAAAAAGGCATACACTTTGAAACTTTTAAATACCTTATACACAACTGTTAATAATCAACAGCTGTATCTTTCTTAGCATGGATTCCACTTAAATTCACTTCCAGATTGCCAGTGGTATCATGGCCTGAATCCAATAATCACTCACCCCTCCATTCCCTACTCCAATCCAAAAGACAACCTCTCGATGATGCACTCCCATTTTGGCTCAATCTCCCAGTCCAGGGCCAACCCAGAACCAGAAACAAGCACGTCATACGCAGCCCAAAAGGACATGTGCATAATAACTATGCCATACTTTGAAGTGCATCCTCCGGAAGTAAAAAGCTTAACATGCATGAAAAACAAACATGCACGTGGAGCATGCATTCCAATGTGGAAATCGCATGAAAGAAAGCCAGAGTCAACGCGCATCCCTTAAATCGGACATGCACATAAGATATGCGTCCCAACATGGAACCCACCATCAAGGAGGAACAATCCAATTTGTTCAGTCCCAAGATGCCAAATAGCGTGTCTGAAGGAATCATCTCATACTGTAAACCATTATAATAAAATTACAATAAAAAATATATAAAAAAGAAGTCATACCCTTATAAATTTGTTAAATAGCTAATAACTTATGAGCTAAGTGTATTAGTGGATTAAGTCCATTTAATATAATTGTTCTAAGTGTTGAACAGTTTAAATAAAATTACTTTTTTTTATATATTAAGCACACTTGAAAGTTTTTAAACCACCCTTTGAGAGATAACATCACAACCAGTGGCGTGGATACTGTGAACTGTCAGCAAAGAACCTGGGAGTCTGACGCTTGAGCAGGGACAAACCAATCTTCTCAGCATGCGATGCCAGTGTATTGGAGACACTGATCATATTAACTCCATGAGTACTGATACCAAATATCTATGAGCTATTGTTTAGAGCTCCAAAAATCAAGTTCTTTTACTTGCACTGCCTTTCTTTGTGTGTGTTTATGTATGTATACATGTCTTTATCTATATGGATATGGACATTGTATGCAATTATGTGTGTGTATATGTATATATATTTATAGCTCTAAAATGCATGGGTATAGATCTGTTTTATTGCTTAGATCAGTGGGAATTCTATTTGCTTAATTAAGAGTTTCAAGACAATTTCAGCTGTCCCAAACTGCAGGGGGGTTGCTTCAAAGGGTTTTTACAGAATGCATTTCCTGAGTTAGGTATTTGAGAACTCAAACGAAGGTCTCTTCTAGTTAAATGTGAAAGGAGTTCAGATAAGACACCAAATGCTCCTGTTCCTGGAGTCTTCCTTATCAATAATATCTCTTTGATGTCACCATGAATGGCAAGTGGGTGTGGTGAGGAAAGCTCAATTGAGCTAACCAGTTTACACCAGACCCAAGTGATATGAAAAATAGTATAAAGGAGCAGTATTTTTGGGGTGGAATGAGAACTTCAGGAGAACTTCAGGAGCAGAGGAGAACAGAATGAGAGCAGCATGAGTCCAGCAGTCCTGATTCCTGTCAAGATGTGAGCCCATCAGATAAGACACCAGAAACCAAGATTTGTGCTGGAGGGTGTGAGGAGATTTTCATCATATAATTTACTGGTATCCAATTCAATTCCATCTTTTCCATACCTGTAATCTATGATATTATTTTGTTCATGTATATACCATCCAAACTCTAACAGTATTTTGATTCTGTACATAATACAATCATGTTTTATTATTGTCCCTTATGTGTGTGATTCTTAAGTTACAACCAATCCCCAAAGAACAATTGTACCCTTGGTAAGAGGGGCTAGATAGAATTTCTTACAAGATCTTCCTGCTGTAAACCTGTGCTGTTTGGGATCTTGCAAGAAATTTAAATTCAGATATTTAATAATTATTTCCTTTAACACTCTTAAGCTCTTTTAATTACTTTGGGTGTATCACATCTGGTCCCATATATTTATCTGTTTTTACCTTAGAGAGTTAAAGTGGAACTTCTTTTTATGTAAACACTCATGCTTTCCACGTCTTGATGTTTCATTTCTAACAGAGGTCCCTTCCCTTCACTTTCCTCTGTAAAAACTGAACAGAAATATTCATTGACACATTCAGCTAGCCCTTTATTCTAATTTAAATAACATCCATTTTTGTTTTATGTCTAACCATTCCTTGTTTAATTTTCCTCCTTTCACTTATTAATCCGAAAATATTGTATCCCCCTTTTGTTGACTGGACAATTGTTTCCTTTGTGTGTGTGCTTTGGCACATCTAATAATGCATTTAGCCTCATTCAGCCTAGTCTTGTAATAATACTTATCTTCTTCTTACATCTGCTTATATTTCATAAATGCTTCAATTTTTCTCTTTTACAAAATTTGCCACATCTTCAGAGTACCACAGTGGTTTTCTTTTTCTTTTCCCCTTACTGAGAATTCCAATGCAATGCTCTGTTGCGTTTAATAAAACACATTTCAGATAATCCCATTTCTTCTGTACACCTGAAAATCTCCAAGCTATTAAAGCCTGTTAAAATCAGCCTTTCTAAAATCTAGAACCTTTGTTTTAGTGTGCTGCAATTTAGTGTATGTCTTTATATTAAATCACACAGATTGATGATCACTGGAGTTCAGTGAGGACAAAGCATGGACAAGTAGAAGTGGTGGAGTGGAGAGGGGTAAAAGCATAATGGGAGGCAATGAGGAGTGGGGAGATGGCAATAGTGATAGCTGCCACAGGAGAAAGCAGTGTAAGTCCAAATGAATGCAAACAGGGGAGAAGAGCAGGGCTCAAAATTTCCACTCGTCACTAGCCAATGGCAAGTGAAAATTTAGCCCTGGCAAGTAGAAATTCAGTCCTGGTGGCTATGCTTTGGCTTTCAGTGGTGAGTAACTTTTCAGGTCTGGCTAGTAGCAAAGGACTTAAAATTATAAGCCCCGAGAAGAGGATAATGGGAGGGAAGGTGGAAAGAGGAAAATGTTATAATGGGAGACAGGCAAGAAGGTGGTGAAAGGGAGGGGAGAGCAAGTGTAGACAGAAGTATGTGAATGGTAGGGACAAGATGTATGTGAGTTTGAACAGTTGAAGGCGAATGTGAGTGGAGCAGTCGCAGGTGAATGTGAGTCGAGCAGTTGAAGGTGAATGTGAGATGATGGGGAGCAGAAGGGGAATGTGTTGAAGGTGAATGTGATCGATCAGATCAGGTGAAGTTGAGGGAGGATGTACAGGGAGGAGGTATGTATTGATCTGAAGGTTGAAGTTGTGTAAGTGAAGAATGGGAGGGAGGGTGTGGTGGAGGGAGGTGTGTAGTGTGGTGGAGGGTGAAGTCCTTGCAGAGATCTTCACAGGAGTGGGCAGGGGGGCTATGCAAAACAAGCCCCATGCAGTATCAATGGAATAAGCAGTATAAAGGAGTTTTGCATAAGTCCTCCTTACTGCCGCCCATGGTTGAGTTTGTCTCTTGAGGGAGATATAAATTAATTCAGTCACATGATGCTTCCTCACTCTATATATATTATATAGTATATATTATATTATTATTAGTATAGATTATATATACATTCCTGTCACTAAGCCTCGCATTAACCCTTTGAGTGGCAGAGGGGTACACAATGCATTGCAATGCATTCCGTATCCCTCTGTCACTCAAATGCTTAGGCATTGATAAAAAAACAAAACAAAACAAAATAAAAAAAACGAATGTGCAATGCCATAGTACACACATAATATATATATTTTCACACATACACACACACACACAAACACAGCGCAGTTGGATCGCTATGGACCTGTTCATCTTGTACTTTCTCTATAAGGTGCAATTTTTTTACCCACAAGTTGCTCCAGTATTGCCCTGATGCAGAGGGTGCAAATTCACAATAGATGTCAATATGTATAACAAGTAATTAGAGTGCATATGACACACAGTGCATAATAACAGTTGACATGAATGAAGAAGCTCCTGGAGAACTTAAATGGAATAAGCAGTCCTCTATAAATTGCTAAACCTTAAAATAGAAGTTCATAAATCAGTGCAAGTGTATAAGGATGTAATTCATGTGGTTCGGATGGCACTCAAAGGGTTAAAATCATCTGCTTTTCTGGAAACAAGGCTGCTATAGTTGAGCTCCATAACCTAGTCGATGTATGGGCTCTTCCAAGTCTATCCAGTTAGAAGCCTTATTGAAGCCAATAGAAGTTTTAATTTCTCAACAAACAAAATTGCCTCGCACTTCAGAATATCCTGGATAGAGACTATTTAATATGGGTTCATGCTAATAATGGTAATAGCCACAACAAACATTTGAGAGGTGAAGACTTGCGCATTTTGTATGACCTCCCCATGTTTCATCAGGGTCTTGGATGAAACGGTCACGTGAAATGCCCTAAAACTAAAGCTTTCTGAGACCAGTATTGTTGTAGCCACGATCTGGTCCTGCAATAGAAAGTTTCTATCTGATACTAATGACCAGTAGATGTCAGTATTTCACACAATATTGTACAGTTGAAACTTTTTCCATTTCACTTATCGGGGAATAAAAAAATCAGTATCAGGCAGTAGAGACACATGTCTTCAGAATCAAATAGCTGTAATAAGGAAAATATCTCTGTGCATGATGAATGAAAAAGGAAACTAGTCATTTAAGGAGAAGAAAAAAAAACACATATTGTCACCATGAAGCAGAAATTTAGACCACTGGTGCTGAAGTCCCTTATATAGAAACACAAGCAGATAAGCCATGTGCATTCACAGAAGGTGAGACAGCAGTGTTACAGGGCCAAGTGGAGAGAATTAATCAGAGGGCCAGAGAGAAATAAGAGGACCAAGTCACTTTCTTGGCCACAATGCTCTTTTTCCCAGTCCACCTTCCTATCTCTTGCTTGAAAAGGAAGTTGCCATGTATTTTTTTTCTGTACTGAAGAGGAAGAGCTAGGCAACCACCTATTACCTAGATACCACACCTTTGACTGGATGGCACCAATTCATAATCAGGCCCTAAAAGACAAAGAAAGAGAAAGAAGGGCACCCAATAGTGTAGTATAATCGAAATAGATTACAGATCAAGAAAAATTTAAATGTACTCACAACTGTAGATGTCATCTAAGATATAGACTGACAATTGTGCATCCAGAGAAAATATTCCCATCTCTGTTCGGGGCAACGGTTAATCCAATACTCTGGATGGTTGGAAATCAGGATATTCCACATGGCTCCAATCAACAATATATATATCCAATTTATTTAAAAATAATAAATAAAAACCAAAATATATAACATCAAAATAATGTGATCAGTGCAAGAGTAATCTAACGCGTTTCCTGAGACAATAGTGACCTCTGAACAAAAGGGAAGTCACTATTGTCTCTTTGAGAAAGTGGCGTTTTTTAGCCACGAAACACGTTAGATTACTTCTGCACTGATCACATTATTTTGATTTTATATATTTTGGTTTTTATTTATTATTTTTAAATAAATTTGTTATATATATTGTTTATTGGAGCCATGTGGAGCATCCTGATTTCCAACCATCCAGAGTATTGAATTTAAGGTTGCCCCGACCGGAGACAGGAATATTTTCGCCTGATGCGCACTTGCCAGTCTATATCTTAGCTGACATCTACATTTGTGAGTACATTTAAATCTTTCTTGATCTGTAATCTATTTCGATCATATCTGTAATCTATTTCGATCATACTACTCTATTTGGTGCCCTTCTTTCTCTTTGTCTTTTATGGTCTAACTTTTGGGGAGAGCGATCCAAGGAGGGGCCCTTTACTATAGTGATTCACAGATTGGCTGATTTGGGGCATCAATATATCCCCTCAAGTGTTCATGCTGTTTCCCACGTATGTGTCAGAACAGCATTTTATTTTGTGAGTATCACTCATTTGGGTGATTGGTGAAGGCATCAACATTTTATTGGGTTCAACACAAGGGGCGCCTCTTTCATTTGTTCTACCTCTTCTCTTTTTTCATATATCATAATCAGGCCCATCTTTTGCAATAGGCGGCTTGACAGGGTCCCTATCAAGGGGTAGTTATGTAATTTGGCCTATCCCCATTTTATTACCTTCTCAGTGCAGTGTGGGCTGGCTACTGCCTGCGGTCTGTATTTTTCACATGTGATTACTACAATCTGTGTTAAATAAAGTATATATAGATGATTCTGTACATTCTCACCAGACCCCTTGGTGGCAGCCTAGTTCCTCGTCATGTTTTTTAGTTGCCATGGTGATCTGACACCCAGGTTTTGTTGAGCCCTGGAATAACTTATTTGACATATCATCTGCTGACAAAACGGAGATGGATAAGGCAGCGTGATTCTCATACCCATGGAAGAGAGGTGGGTGGTCAGTAGACCGGGTACTTGTGCAATAGCCACATTTACACTTATATTGCCAACTCATAGAGCGCCGTATGAGGGGAGAGGGACAGATTAAGCCTTTGAAAGGACATCTTTTTGAAATGCTATCTCCCACAGCTGTGAACCCTGTGAGTGGCACGGGGCACACAACACATCTCTTTACAATGAGTTGCGTACCCCTGCTCCACTCAAATGGTTAAACTGTGGGATATTGCATTTTTAAAAAGGTGTCCTTTCAGTGTAGTGCAGCTCCTCTTTTTCTGTGGCAGATCCTTTTGTGTTTTAACCGTTTGAGTGCCAGATGACCATTCACTGCATTGAATACATTTGTGGCATTCAAAGGAGTAATTGTGATTGTACTCCAATGGTGCACTCTAGACTCTTAGGTTCCCATCTTGGCAGGGACCTTAAGAGTGAGCAGAGTGAAGTGTGCCACATTGGAGTACGATCACAATTAACACTTTGAGTGCCACAAATGTATCCAATGCAGTGGATGGCTGTCTGGCACTCAAAGGGTTAATAAACAAAGTTTTACCACAGAAGAAGAGGTGATGCATGTCAGCACTGCTACCAATGTGTTGTGCATGTTGTTTTTTTTGTTTAACTCCTTAAGGCCCGGCCTTGTGCGCATGCGGCTGGCACTTAAGGACCAAGGAGCATTTTTCATTATTTTTCTTATCAGACGCAGGGCTCCCTTAACGCGTGTTGGACCCATGACGTACCAGGACCGTCATGGGTCCTTAAGGGGTTAAGAAGCAATATTGTGAGCGGGCCAGCTTGTTTCAGGGAAAAGCTCAGTGGTGCTTCAGATGTCGATAGGGGAGAGTCAACCATGTTTTTGGTTTTCATGAGCATGATGGACATATGCTAATCTCCTCCTAGCTGTGTATGTTGGCCTTAGGCAATGTGGAGGAGATCTGCATATCTCATCTTTACTGCCGCCCCGGTTTGTGTGTGTGTTATAATTTACTGTGTAATGCTGGGCTCAGCTGGGGTGTATGTGTAGTATAGGTTTATATACCTTATCTTTGAGTCTAATTTGAGCTTGCATTATTCTCAGATTATTAACACATTAATTAGTAGTCATAGCAGTTATCCAAATTGTGGTAGAAAGTAGCAACCTTTAAAATCCCATTTCCTCATGCCCTGTGTTGCTGTTAAAAGTATGTGTCATGTGTTTCACTGTCATGTGTAGTTTTTTTCCACTTCTGCTACCTGATACTAGTATTAAAGGGATAGCACTGTTTCAAAATAAAAGCAGGTCCAATTAGTCTTCATAGTATTTAGGCCATGGAGAGTGTCATTTCAAACCTGTCGAAGTTGTAGTTCAAGAGTAATTGTATTATAAAGTATCCCCCTCCCGCCCCTTTTACTGATGTAACACTGCTTTGAACAGAAAGTTGGTGTCCAGATGGCTTGCAGAGAGGGACAATCTTCAATTTGCATAAGGGAGAAACCTGAAAAACCTGTCAACCGGGGGGGGAGGGTTTTTATTGCTCTCACAGTAAGAACATTGTCCCTTGCTGTGAGCTGTCTGGCCTTAAGACCTTATTCCACATCTGAAGGGAAGTGGCTTTCATTACATAAAAGCGGCAGGAGGGGGATACATTATCATTCAATTACTCTTGTACTACAACTCTGAAAGTACTGAAAGATTAATTGGAGCTGTTTTTATTTTGAAACATTACTATCCCTTTAAAGAAAAAAAATGAACTGCGCTAACTTCTATCTCTCAGCAAGCTACCAAATGTAAAGGAAGATGGAGGAAGGAGAAAATAAATAAAAAACAGAATGAGATGCTACTGTTCCCTATGTGAGTGTGTGCAGCTCACTAAAAATCTACTAAGAAACAAACAGATTAACCCGTTAAGCACGGGGTGTAAGGGAAGAGCACTATAGTCTGAATAAAAATATAATATTCATTATAAACCGTATCATATGAATAACTTCAAACAGTAAAAACAACGATAAAATGATGATACAATAATAATACAGTGGTACACTATATACTAGTATCTGGTGGTCAAAAACCGAGCAGATGACAAAAGTTATTCAATAATGGCATATATGAGCAGCTAGGCTGGATGAATTAACCTATGTGAATAATGTTGAGCAAATGCCAGTATCCCGGCCTTACCAGTCAAATCAGTCCACTCCCATCTATATAGCTGATATCGCTGCTATTGGTGTCCCCAGAGATGGATGTTAATGCGCAGAGATACCAAAAATGTGGTTGAGTTTGATCCAGTGAAGGTTTCGTATTTTTATCTGGAAAAATAAGATCCCGAGAGAGTCAGGATCTTCTCTCTCGAAAGGTAGGGCAGGGGGGCCTAGGGATGCCCATAATAGCAGAAATACAGAAGGCCTGCTTATTAGCACATATAATCAATACTTTAAAAGAAAATATGGTTACGGAATCATGGTACTATATACAGTCCAGTAGTATAGGTAATAGAGATATGCAGGAACTTTTTTGGAGCGTACTGCACCCATTAAAACCACGGAGGGAGTTCGGTTTAGAAACACTTGAACATCTATATAGTACATGGTGTAACATTAAATATAGATTAAATATACAGAGGAGAATTTTGGATTGTCTTCCGCTTAAAATAATTGAGGGTAATATAGAAAATCTGAGTCTATCTAAATGGAAGGAAAGAAGTATTAAAACTACAGAAGACTTAGTTGTAAAGAATAAACTAAAACAGTTTGAGGACTTAGAAAAGGAGTTTAATATCCCAAAAAGTGAAAAATTTACATATATTAGGTTACATCATTTTTTGATTAAACATAGGATTGAGAATCCATCTAAGAATATCCTAATGTTAAATGCAATAGAAAATCCTTCATATAAAAATGTAATAACGCAATGCTCGAGATTATTGTATAATATGCAAGTTAAGGTTATTTACCCTGTTATGAAAGCATGGGAACAAGACCTTCAAATGTGAATAGATAGTAGGGAGTGGGGAAAAACATTACTCTTGTGAATAGGGTGGTCTATTGTTTAAATCTTGTAGAGGTTCAATATAAAGTTGTTACTCGTTGGTATTATGTTCCTACCAGGTTGCATGGAATGTTCGATTCTGTCCCACATAATTGCTGGTGATGTAACACCACACATGCAGATGCCCTCCACGTGTGGTGGACATGCCCTGCGGTCCAACATATGTGGAGGGAAGACATGATACATATAAAGGAAATATGCAATATAGAGTTGGCCTTGATGCCAGATCATTTTTTGTTACTTCTTAATTGGCCAAGGATGAGTAAAAAACAAAGTATAATGATTATACATATTTTGATAGTGGTGAAGTTGGAGATGGCGAGGAGGTGGAAGATGAGTATTGTACCAACCTGGAATATAATTTAACAAAACTGTATGGTTAATTTTCGGATGGAGCAGAAAATATCCAGATGGGTTAGTAGGGGATGGTTTGAACTCTGAAGTAGTGGACTAGAAGCATTAGAGGGAAGAGGTTCTTAGAGGGGTTCAGTCCAGGAGGTAGTGGAGATAAGGATGTGGATTAACATTGTTGAAGGAGGAAATATCGTTGACCTGGATTATATGTAATGTCGATTGTAATTTGTATGTCTTGATAGGTTATGAGAATGTCTATGTAATTTGATTTCTATGATAATTGAAAGTTAAATATATATATATATATATTTTTTTTTTATGATCAATATATTTATAATAAATATTATATTTATATTCAGACTATAGTGCTCTTCCGTTACAACCCGTTCTTAACGGGTTCATCTGTTTGATACTAGTATTAGATGATGATTCATTTTTAGAAATGCTATTCTTCCAAAATTGCTACTTGATATCCGTGTCCTCTTAACACTTGCTGTTGGGCAACTAAGGGTTTCCACTGTATTACGTATCAGTGATGACCCAACACACTGCTTTATTTGCAAGTAGTTTCTGCCAATAACAGATATCCAGTAAATATGTTGAAACCACCTCACATTCAGGGGTGTCACTTGGAGAAGCTACACTGTGTTCCTGTGTATTGGTTAACAACCCATACTTTGGGAAGAACTCTCAGAGATGTGCCACCATCATTGCCACCACAAATGTTTGATCGCTGCCTTTACCCCTAGGAATACAGAAATATGTGTGAAAATCCTTCCATTTTCCCTCCTAGGTTACTCAATGAGGCAAAACTTCCTGCCCATATACATATTCTCCTGCACTCTAGTCTGGTGTATATTAGGAGAAAGCTGGATGGACCCTGAGATGAGTCTCTGAGGAGACATGTCCTTACACTACAGTGGCACCACCGATAAAAAGTCTGGGAGCCACATTTCCCAGAACAACGAGGTAAAATCCCCCAAGATCATCCCTCCATTGTGATCTAGGGGCAACAGACTTGCCTTCTCCACTTGAAACCAATAATCCTGATCTTAGTTCCTACCCCAGCCAGTGAATATTATTGTGGAGGAGAAGAAGAAGTCCATTCTCCTCCACCTCTCCAATCCCTGAAATCATGGATGTGTGCATATTTTTCCCTTGGGACAAGCACAATGCAGTCATCAGCAACTGTACTTTGCATTCTTTGTAATTGTGACAAGTTGTGAAAAAGGGGAAGGAGGGGACAAATCAAGCTGGTACAACACAAGCACTGATTAAAAAAAAAACTCTGGCCTATATCTTGCAAGCCTGAGTCCTGCAAAAAATTTACTTTTGTTTGGCTAACCTAGCTCTTTAAAGATTCCTACAGCGGTTATTACCATTATCATGCTTGTGTCAAATGTAAGCTATTCTTATTCACAGATTATTGACACATACTAAATATTGGTTATAGCAGTGGTATCAACAGTGGCAGATGTAGCAACCTTTCACATCCTTCCTCCTCATCATCTTTGCAGCTGTTAATACATTTGCAGTGGTTTTCCCTTCAATGTGTGGTTTCTGCTACCTGATCCTTAAATTGTATTAGATGTTGGTTCATTTTAAATGTTTTAAATGTTAGTCTCCCAACAGTGCTGCTTGATAGCCAGGGCCGGATTTATATCTCAGGCACCCCTAGGTACAACACCCTCCGGTGCCCCTAGCCCTGACTTTGTTCTACCCATAACCACACCCTGTACTTAGCCATATCCCTTCACTTAACCACACCCCCTTTGTGGCCAAACCTATGTTTTTATTTATTCTTCACAGTACTGTGGCAATTTTCCAGATGCAGATGAAAATGTTATAAATAGGGATGGGGTATGTACAGAATATAAACAGAGAGCATAAATAACCTTTACTAGAAATGTAGCCTGCTCTTTTCCCATGTTTAAAGGGATAGTAATACTTCGTTTTATCTTTATTTTATTTTGTACGCATTAAAAAAAACATGAAGAACAATATAAGTCTTATCTCTCAAACCTTTATGGTTTGCGAGATATTCACAAGCAAATTTTCCCTCCCGCCCCTTTTTCCTAGTGTAAGCTATCTCTTCTCAGATGTGGAATCTGGTTGTAAGACCAGACAGATAACAGAAAGGGACATTCTTCTTCCTATGAAAACAATGAAGGCCCTTCCCCCCTTGACAAGTTTTTCAGCTTTTTCCCTTATCTTAATTGAAGATTGTCCCTCTCTGCAGTCTACCTGGGCACCTCCCTTCTGCTGGGGGGGATACTTTGTCATTGAATTACTCTTGAACTACAACTCTGACAGAATAGAAATAACGCTCTCCAAAGTCCAAATACTATGATGATTAATTAGAGCTGCTTTTATTATGAAACATTAATATCCCTTTAAGACCCAAGAAATGGGAAGGTACAGGCACCAAAGAAAAATCAAGCAGGGAACTCTAAATTATGCAGTGCAGAATCTGCAAGAGAGTAGTCCTTAAAATGATATAGGGATTATGGATTTGCAACACTTGGAATTACATGTGGATTTGCAGATGAGAACTGTTGAAATAGTTCTTTGGACTACTACTGATACACATTTAGCAAGTACTTTTAAGGATATGGAAAATGGGATAATAGTCTTAATGACTGGTTTGATATAGCACCCTGATAAGATAACAGTCCAGCCTTGTTCCACTGGTGCCACACTGTCTGCCAGCCCTGCCTTGCTCCACTGGTAGCCACAGAATCATACTACACCATTTGCCAGCCCATCTTTGTTTCACTAATTGACATAGAGCCATACTACACTGTGTTCATGAACAGTTTTATTTGAATGATGGCCACTACCACAGGACACTACTCCACAATGTCTGCCAGCCCAGCCTTGTTTCACTAGTAGCAACAAAACCACACTACACTGTCAGGAAACCAGAGAAGCACATTACACTGGCGGGAACATTTGAGCTGGCTGCAGGTATCTAATTTTAAAGTGAGCAGGCCGGTGGGTGTGAAAGGACCATTGCCAGCCACCCCTGAAAATCAGGCACCCTAGGCAAGTGCTCATCTTCCTATTGACAAATACGGCCCTGTAGTTACATAGTAAATTGCTCCACTATATACCAAAACATGAGAATTATGTAATCCTTTCCAGATGCAAAATGGATCTATTTCATACAGATAAAAGTGCTGTATAGAACACAGGAAAAAAGCTGAACTTGAGCCCATCCTATATAATAATTTGCTAAATATGTTTGTCAGAAGCTGTCATGCGAAGTACAGTTGGCTGAGCACGCTGCAGTGATGCTCAGTACAGACTGCCTGTGCCTGATAACGGAGCGGATTGCTCAGAATTCAGACCATAGTCCTCTCTGTGCACCTTAGGTTTGCACTCAGAGCGGCCTGCTCCATTATCAGCTGCGGTACGGGCAGTCTCTACTGTGCATGACTGCACCGCGGCCGTTGCTGGGTGGTACTGTGGCCCGTGTACAAGGGCTCTTCAACTAGTGTTAGATAAAACATTATTTAATTCTCGCACATTTAGTATAACACGTCACCCTGTGAGTTGTCTGAAACTTCAAGTTACAGAAGATATTTAGGTCTTTTGGATGAACAGTTAAGAATTAAAAAGACAAATCAGACATTTAGCTTACTGGACTAAGGAACTGTATGGGCGAAAAATACAAATTCTCAAAATAGCTAATAATTTAAATTGGGCATTTAACCATTTAAATGTTACAGAGGATTACAATGCATTGGAAACCTCTCTAACATTCATGGAGTTAAAAGATCCCTTTAAATAAGTCGAAATTTATATTGTGATGCATTTGTTTGCCCCAGAATTATTCCAGGTCTTCATCCTCATTCATGCCCAGAGGCATAAATCAAGTAATTCATCTAATGTAATTAGATGAATGTAAAAGCCTGTGTACACGGGCCAAGGTGCAGACAATGTTAACCCTTTGAGTGCCAGAGGGGTACGCAACGCATTGCAATGCGTTGCGTACCCCTCTGGCACTGAAAGGGTTAAGAGTCCGGTCCTGCTCTGCGTCAGTGGCGTAACAATAGGGGTCGCAGCGGTCGAACCTGCGACCGGGCCCGTCACTTCAGGGGCCCGGCCACCGCCTGCGACCCCCTCGCCCGCAGCAGTCATTTACCTGATCTCCCACTCGGCGCGCCGCTGTAGTAATACAGAGTGCTGGGAGATGACATCATCTCCCAGCCTCTGCATTACTAGAGCGGCGCGCGGGAGCTCAGGTTGCAGAGATCTGTGCCGAAGGAGGCACAGATCTGTAAAGACACTCCGCTAGACCACCAGGGACTGGAGGTAGGGGAAATGTGAAGATGGGGGCATTGTGGAGATGAAGGGGACATTGTGGAAGGGGGCATTGTGGAGATGAAGGGGGCATTGTGGAAGGGGCAATCTGGATGAGGGGGCCAATGTGGGCAGGGGGCCCCATGGCAATTCTTGCACCAGGGCCCCGTGGCTCCTAGTTACGCCTTCTCTGCGTCATGTCGCTGACACAGTCATGCTCTGTAGAGACTGTCCGAAAGCACAGAGTGCTCCCAGTATTCCTACACCTCCCAGCATTCTGTGCATTCGGGGAGTCTCTACTGTGCATGATGGCTTCTGACAAACATCCTAGTGAATTATTATATAGGATGATGATATATTTATATTAAGACTTGAGCACGGAGTTAAAGAGTAAGTGTATGTGTAGTGAGTGTCTTGCCAATTCACTGTCTGAATGGCTTTTTGCAATGCTTTGGAGACAATGCTGGTATCAACAGGGTTAACCCTTTGAGTGCCAGATGGTGCAAAGCAATGTGTTGCATACCCCTCTGGCACTCATAAGGTTAATACAACTATGTGTCGTACATTGATACTTTTAACCCTTTGGGTGCCAGAGTAGTATGCAACACATTGCTCTGCAAAGCTTTGCACATCACCTGTCACTGACAGGGTTAATAAAAAAGAAATAAGGCTTGGTTTATATGATGCAGTTTGAATGTGGTGAGAGGTGTGAGCATTCAAACTGTCTATGTGTAATTAAATTAATTCTGTAGTAAACCACTATCATCATATGGGAGAAACACGAATTTAGATTTTTTTTTTATTTGGGTATTTATCCCCACTGAATGTCAGAGATGAACGCTTCTAAAGTTGCCCTCTCCATCCTCCTTCCCCGTAGTCAGCGTTGTAGCTGACTGAAGGGAAATGCGGTCATAGATCATCAGGCGGCTCTGCAGCAGAGCCACGATCTCGTTAATTAAAAAAAAAAAACTTTCACTAAAACAGTCTTCTACGTGTGCTTGCAAACCAAGCACACGTAGAAGACTATTTCAGTGAAAGTTTTCTTTTTTAGTAACGCAATCAGGCTGTGCTGGAGAGCCGCCTGAAAGTTGTACGACTCTCTTCCCTGCAGTCAGCTAGAATGCTGACTATGGGGAAGGGGGAGGGAGAGGGCAACTTTAGAAGATTAATCTCTCAAACCATAAAGGTTTGAGAGATGACACTGGGGCAATACTTTTTTTTTTTAGTAGGGCTTTACTATAGGGATTAGTAATACTTAAGTATTACTATCCCTTTAAGTTTATTTTCATCTAAAGAGGGTTTGGAGCCAGGGTCAGATTTACAACTCAAGCTCTTTTAGCCACGCAGCCAGAAGCACCCTTAGCAACACCCAGGATCATGCCTACAGTTTTCATATGACGCACATCCACTGTTATCTTCAAAAGCAAATACACAACTTACAATACACAAGAACAAAAAAAAAAGCTCTTTACCCTTTGATTGCCAGTGACCTCACCAATGCATTACTTCTCAGTGCATTAGAAACCTATCTGCATCCAAGACCTTAAATACACTGTCACGTAAAGAAGTAGGTAAACAAACTGCACAACATAAACCAAGAGAGAATTTGGCATTGCCTCGCCACACCCAAAGGTCAGAATAAGGATAAGGCAAGCATAGCAGAGGTATTCCTCAAATATTGGAGATCTTGGCAGTTGGAAACAAGAGATAATATGTAGAATGGTGCAGTGTTAGTAAGGGCTCTGTAGTTTAGTACCAACATTTAAATTTAATTTTAAAAGGACAAGTGTAGCCAGTATAAGAATTGGCAGAGAGAAGCATTTGAAGCAAAGTGTGAGATATATTAGTGTTGATGAGGAGTTCATTATTATTATGAACTATAGAAGGATTTGTCACATGAGGGGAAGGCCAGTGAGGAGGGGATTGCAGTAGTCAGAAAACAGGACATAATACGTGTTACCTATACTTGGGGGCCTCCATTTATAACTCCACCAGGGTATCAAGAGTTTTTAAAAAATATATAGAGAGGTCTCCAATGCTTCATAATATGTGACAGAGCTGTAGCTTGAAAGGGGTTAACAGTCTCCGTAAAGGTGAACCTATTACCTGCTGAATTTTAGTCTCATTTAATCTATTAAATGGTTTATACCATGTGTTTTTTGTATTTTGAGTTAAATAGTAGTCCTGAATTTTAATGGCTTCTAGAGAATCTAATCCTAACAGATCATTGTTCTCTGCCCTACCTGATAAAGCCTGTATAAGTAATTACTCATTTTTCTAGAAAATCAACTTATTACCTTCTTAACCAGCTAGAACCAGTTTCTGCCAGAGGAGTACTTTAATATCTCTTGGAAGTTTGTCTTAACATGTTAACTATTAGTCCAAATAAAAAGGTATCACCAAATATTAAAGTACTCAAAAACTTGAATAAAAAGGCTACTACAAACTAATTCACCAAAAGAGTGGATCATCATAATAGGGAGAAATAATCACACAAATACTTTCAAGATCCCACTGACTGAGTTGCTATTAAAATCAATGAGAGATTTGGTATGCCCCAAAATTTCTCAGCTTTTGTCTTTGTTATATCAAGAGTGGTGAAAAGCATGTGTGACTGCACCAAAGTCCAGCATGTAGTAACTTTTCTGTGTCCCTTCAGTAGTAACACTGAAGTCAGGAGAGTCTGCAAGTTGGCCTATAGGACTGCCAGCAGACCTTTCACACAAGAGCTTGTGGAGGTTATGATGCTCACAACTACCTCCAATGAATTTCTGACCAGTGTGGGTGTCAGCCTCTAAGACTGTCTGTCACTCACTTGAGCCAGTCAGACATGCCTCTCCAGCATTCTGATTAGCAATGGAATGCAGGAGACAGGTTAGTGAGATTTCATTGGCAAAGACATTTTGCAGTGGGCTGCAACAGTTATATAGCTTGTGTGAGAGACCCAATACTAGGCTTTTAACTCAGCAATATAGATTATACCTGCAGTAATGGTCTGTCATCTTTGTTTGTTTGGTTCGGGTCTGTGCACTTATAAACACACTTCATGTATCAGTTTTAAAATTAATACACTTTTAAATTTATTTTAATTAATTAAGAGTATAGCCATAAAATGTTAGCCTCACCCTTACCTTTCAGTTTTGTGATTTCATAAACTGCTAGCTCAATAAAATGATTAACAAAATGGTTGTCTGGTAGCATTCATAGAATGTTTACTGTATTCCTGATGATAATGTGTGAAATTCATTTTAAGTAACCCACTTTAACCACCAAAATGTGATAAAGAGGCAATAATGTTCCAGGATGATACTGTCATGAGGCTGCTGGTTAGGAAGGGGTGCTGACCACAGCCACAAAAGTAAATTAAAGTAGAGCCCAAAGAGCAAAGAAATTAGCACACACACACACAATTAAGGGGGAAGCCAATGTATTTAACAAATGCATACATGGACTAATAAAGAGCAAAGCAAAACAAGACATACATGAAACTGAAAAGGGCAGTGACTCAGGACTAGTAGGGACAGGACCTATGGGCAAAACTAGGGACAGGGGCTACTGAGGACTGAAAGCAAGGGTCACTGAGAACAGGGACAAAGTCAACTGTGATAATCAAGGGGGGACCCGCAACTCTGGGTGCATGGCTTGCTCTGGAACAAGGGTGTGCTCGGCCTGCACTGGAACTCGAAGGGTGCAAGGGGGTGCACAGCCTGCACTGGAACACAGACACAGGAGAGTAACAGTCAATTCAGGAACACAGGAGGGCCCAGGGTCAATGGGAAGAAACTAACAGGACAGGATGTGCCGTCTAGGCAGTGTGAAGTATCAAGTATAATCTGGCCCAGAGCAAGGGGAAAGACTACACTAAATAGTGTAGAGGTGATTGCAGGAGATAGGGGCCAGCTGGGAAGAAAAAAAGGCCTGTAATTAGATAGCTACAGCCTTAAACAGCACTAAGGGAAGACAGTGGCACTGAGAGGTTCTGCTCCACACTGAGAAGAGGACAGGGTCATGACAGTACCCCCTTCTCAAGGAGCGACTCCCAGCGCTCAAACTACAAGGAAGAACCAGGAGGAATGGGCTGCCCATTCCATACAAAGAAAGAGAGAGGAGGTGGTTCAGGAGGAACAGAAAGTGGTACAGACCAAGGAACAAACCAGGGTAACAAGAAAGTCAGAGAAGATATGGGAAGCAGAGAAAGTCATGCAGGATGTGCCGTCTAGGCAATGTGAAGTATCAAATATAATCTGGCCCAGAGCAAGGGGAAAGACTACACTAAATAGGGCAGAGGTGATTGCAGGAGATAGGGGGCAGCTGGGAAGAAAATCAGGCCTCTGTAATTAGATAGCTGTAGCCTTAAACAGCACCAAGGGAAAACAGTGGCACTGAGAGGTACTGCTCCAGACTGAGGAGAGGACAGGGTCATGACAGATACATTACTGTGTTATTCTGTGAAGGCTATGCACAAGATTTGTGTATATCAGTTCATAGGCTCCATAGAATAAAATAGAAATTGAAGAGTTTGTCATATTACACTGGAGAAGTTATGTACAACTGAATTATTCAATCAGGTACTACCTACAAGAGTAGTTCCTGAAGACTGGAAGGTAGCAAATGTTGTACAACTTCATAAAAAATGTAGCAGGAAAGAGTCCGGAAGTTACAGACCATTAAGTCTTATGTCGGTAGTAGGAAAAGTAATCAAAATCATGTTAAAGGAAAGTATTATTACATATCTGAATTTAATTGGCTTGCATGATCCCAAACAACATGGGTTTACAGCAGGGAGATCTTGTCAAACTAACTTAATAGATTTTTTTTTTGACTGGTTAACATAAAATAATAGACCTGGGGTGGGGGCAGTAGATACAGCTTATCTCGATTTAAATAAGGCATTTGACACTGTCAAACATAGACGTCTCATTAATAAATCACAGTGTTTGGGTCTGGATATAAAAATAGTTTGATGGATAAGGCAATGGCTGAGTAACAGGACACAGGGTTATAGTCAATGGAGAATATTCAGAAGAAAGTTGTGTTACTATTGGGGTACCTCAGGGATCTCTATTAGGACCCATTCTTTTTAATGTTTTTCCCATTCTTTTTAATATTTTTATTAGTGATAATGCAAAAGGTCTTCAAGGTAAGGTATGCCTCTTTGCAAAACATACAAATATCTGCAACAGGGTAGACATTCCTGGGGGAATAAGCCAAATTACATATGATTTAGGTAAATTAGAAGAATGGTATTCTTAAAGCAAAATAAAACAAAGTGTATTACATACAGGCACCCAACTCCTCAAGAGTGACATCTAATGAGTAATTCATAAACAGTGATTCAAAAAAGTTTTATATTTATTGACTAGCAAAATAAAAATGCTCCTGAAGAGAGGAAATGCTCCCAGATTTGAGGCAATGTAGGTGTTGATGGAAGTATTGCCAGGAAGACTAAATGTGCAATTCAATAAGCCACAGAGAAACAATTATAGAGCAAATCAGCTGCACCACAGGCAAGAAATTGAAATTCCAATTCATTTAAAAGCTTTGCAATGCCCTGGAGACCTCTTTAGGGTATCCAATATAATACCCTTCTGGCACTCAAAGGGTTAAGTTATTTTAATAACTGGGTGTAGCCATCTGGTCCCTTCTTAGAGAGTTAAAATACAGCTTCCTCTGTAAAATAGTATGCTTCCTGTATCTTTTTATTTTTTATACTCTCAACAGAGGTCTCTTCCCTTCACCTTCCTCTGTAAAAACTGAACAGAAATATTCATTGAGATTCATTCAGCTAGTGCTTTATTCTTATTTCTATAAATTCCAATTTTTGTTTTCAGTCTAACTGTTCCTTATATCATTTTCCTCCTTTTACTTATCTATCTCAAACATGTTTTATCCCCCTTTTATATTGACTGAACATTTTTTTCCTTGTGTGGGCTTTGCAACATCTAATAATGCATTTAGCCTACTTCAGCCTAGTCTTGTGCCAATACCTATTTTTCTCCTTCTGCATCTGCTTATATTTGTTAATGCTTCTTTTTTATACTTTACTGTATTTGCCACTTCTGCAGAGTACCACAGCAGTTTTCTTTTACTTTTACCCTTTCTGCACTTTCTAATACAATTCTCTGCTGCCTTTTATAAAAACACATTCTGATAATCTCATTTGTCCTGGACGCCAGCTCCTGCTTCTGACTTCTATTAAACCTCACTGATTGATGACCACTGGAGACCAAGCATTATCCTGCAGTTACATCTGATACCAAGCCTCCATTTGTAAATAATAAATCTGGTATGGCTTCCTTCCTTGTTTGCTCTTCTACTAATTGGATAAGAGATAATCCTTGTAAAGAATTTAGGATATCTCTACTCCTGGCTGAACTTGCTGCTTGGGTTTTTCAGTCCACAATATGGACAATAAGGGCTTGATTCTGTTACTCGCGCAAAAACCGACATTACAAGAAAAACAAGTAGCGCAAATCTTGCAGGCGTGTTACGTCAGTATTCTATTGCAGAGCCACGGTAAAACAAAACTGGCATAGACAGAACTTTTCAGAGTAGTAACAAAACTGGCGCTGTCTGTTTTTTTCTGACTACTGCCTTCAAAAAACACACAAAATGTCAAAGTCCAAGGAAATAGGCGTACATTTGACGACAGAAACAACAAGTTCAGTGTTAGATGTGTTCTCTACATAACAAAATCCGACAGAGTGCCCCCCCTCGACATATTAACCCCCCTTTTAAAAGTCGACTTGCAGTGCTTTCTTTCACCACATTAATCCAACAAATATTGTTCATAGTCGACAATTAACCCTTCCAAATCCGACTTACAGTGCTTTCTTTCACCATATTAATTTTGACGAATATTGTACATCCAACATTTCAACCCCCCCTCCCCCTTGAAAAGTCGACTACAGTGCTCCCATGACTTTCTTTCACCATTTTTATCCGACATTTTTCTTTTCCTATTATATTTGACATGCTCTCATATTTTGTATTGCAAGATTAACCCTATGAAAGAAAGTCATGGGAGCACTGTAGTCGACTTTTCAAGGTGGGGGTTTAAAATGTCGGATGTATAATATTCGTCAAATTAATATGGTGAAAGAAAGCACTGTAAGTCGGATTTGGAAGGGGAAGGGTTAATTGTCGACTATGAACAATATTTGTTGGATTAATGTGGTGGAAGAAAGCACTGTAAGTCCACTTTTAAAAGGGGGGGATAATATGTTGAGGGGGGCATTGTTTGTCGGATTTCTATGCTGTATACTGTATTCTGCACTGCTTTTGTTCGAACAACAATGGTTTTGAAACTGTTGTTATGGCTTCTACGCCTCAACCTCTGAGGAGCAGAATTTCTAACTTAAATTTAACCACAAAACAGGTGGTAATACTGAGCGTGGGTAATAGGATACCAATTGCACATTGTTTTTAGTTTCCTTTGGGCTTTTTTAGACTGGCAGTAAATATTATTACCACTGGTTTTGTTTTCACAAGTCGGGTAATAGGATAGCAAAAACTGACTTAAAAAAAGCCTGCTTTATTTTTAGCGCAGAATCGAGCCCTTGGTAGGGTTGGGCACTAGCACCTTGTTTTCCTAAACTTTAAAGAAAGAATCAAACAAATAGGTTTCAAGCTACTGAATTAAATACAATAAACCGTTCATGATTGTAATAGATATGTGATAAAGGAATTAGAACAAACAAAAGCATGTTGTATCAGTTGCTCAATACCTCCTCCAAAGAGACAGCTCATGGAAAATATTGCAAGTTCTGAAAAACACTTGGTTGCAAACAAAGAGAAGCGGAGACATTTTAAAAGGCAAAACTAACAGTACTATATGAAACAAGTACAAATCCTCCAAATTCTCATTCGTTTAAACAGGATATTTTAACCCCTTGAGTGCTAAAGAAGTGTTGAAGACATCTCAATGTGATAAAACCCCAGTTTATCCATTTGAGCATCAGAGAGCTGTCTGACACATGACTGTGCAATGTTTTGGACATCCTGCTGGTACTCAAATGGTTAAATCAATATTACTTTATTATTTTATTTCTTCTGTTGGTTGCAAGGGCAGGATTAGACAAATTATTGAGGACTGGAGGGATGTGTTATGTGTTATAGCTTGATCCTGCCTAAGAGAACAGGAGGTTATCGGGGTTTCATTTTGGTTCTTTAAAGGGATAGTAATACTTTGTTTTATCTTTATTTTGTAGGCATTAAAAAAACATGAAGAATGATATGTCTTATCTCTCAAACCTTTATGGTTTAAGAGATATTCACAAGCAAAGTTTCCCCCTCCCATCCTTTTACCTAGTGTAAGCCATCTCTTCTCAGATGTGAATCTGGTTGTAAGACCAGATAGATAACAGCAGGGGACAGTCTGCTTTGCATGAAAACAATGAAAGCCCTTCCCCCCTCAACAAGTTTTTCAGCTTTTTCCCTTATCTTAATTGAAGATTGTCCCTCTCTGCAGTCTACTTGGGCACCTCCCTTCTGATCTGGCTGAACGGGGGGGGGGGTACTTTGCTTGTGAATATCTCTTAAATCATAAAGGTTTGAGAGATAAGACTTATATCGTTCTTCATGTTTTTTTAATGCCTACAAAATATAATAAAGATAAAATGAAGTATTACTATCCCTTTAAAGATTACAAAGCAGTGGTGATGGGGGGGAGGGTTTGGGGGGGTTTGTTGCTGTTTTGTGTTTTTTTAAAGCTGTTTAGGAATCTGATTCCTGGCCCTTGCCATATATAGTGACAAGATTTTTCTGAAGAAAATATCTGCTGATGTGTAAACAGGACTAGATTCTGGAGCAAATCAGCTACACAGTAAGGAGAAATAAACACCAACAATCATTTAAATGTTTTTTTTTTACCCATTGAATATGACGAGAGGTTGCCAGCATATTGCTTTTTAATGCATTGGCTAACTCTATCACAGTTAAGGGGTTAAATAAGACAAATGAGCTTTTGGAAATGTTTATTTGTTCCTTGTAATACAGTTTGTTTGCTACAGAATTATTACAGTCCTTTGTAGTATGTCAGACTTCCTGTGAAAGCCCCTTTCTTTTTTGGCATCCATTCTTGGTCTCCCCACCAGAAAAAAAATTTAGAATTTTTTTCACTCTAGGTGGAGGATACACTAATTACTATTGCTAGATAATGGCTGAGTATGTTAAAGTTCTAGGTGAGAGAAGAAACCCCAGTGAGCAAAATTCGATTCACATTTGAAAAGTCGCATGGTAAATGTTGTGCTGTTAGTAGCCGCATTAACCAAGTCGCATTGTTGAAAATGGTGACATAATCTCGCAGTGAATGACAGCAAAGGATTGTCATGTCGCCTAGAGAATGGTTGCCTACGATACTTATAATACTTATACAGCCTCTTCACCTCCCAGTTCCGTTTAAGCCTCAGAGCAGCCTCAGATCACTGAATTTCAGGCTCCTGTTCTATTGTGTGCACGCCATGGCAGAACTGCACTAGATTACATAGGCTTCCATGACCATTAATAAAGGAAATACCCCATGTCTCTGTATCAGGCTTTCCCTTTGCCTCAAGTACTTTAACCACAGGAGGATCAGAGGGGTTCATAATATATTTCTCAACAATGTGTTGCACACACTCCTGGTCTTCAAGTGGTTAACCCTTTGAGTGCCAGAGAGGCAGACCAATCCGTTGCGTACCCCTCTGGCATTGAATGGGTTAAACATCTTCTGAAGACTCACCCCTTCAAAGAACTTTATGAGATACCTTACAGATTACAGATACCTGTAATCTTGTGCAGTGCTGCCCCTGTGTGCGCAAAACAATATGCACCTTTGTGGACCACAATGACAATAATGGGTACCGTATTTAATAATTGCACTCTTCAGTAGCTAATATCATTTAGAAGACAAGGAGAGAACATATTACATTTTGCATTTAATAGACCAAAATGACATACGAAAATTGTGCATACGGTTTAAAATAAAAAAGGGATTAAAAACAGATGGACCGCTCCAGCTGCTACTATATTTTAAGTAAGATATACTTTAAGATGGAGCGTATCAGAGTGCTGCACATAATACTTTTCCTTTGACCATGCTCCTTGTCTACCTTCTGCTCATGACCTGGCCTCTTTACTCCTCCAGTATTAGTTTATTGCCTCATTCCAAAGTCCTGTAGTGTTCCTTTGTCTTCTAATTGAACTTAGCTACTGAAGAGTGCAATTATTAGATACGGGACACAGGGTTAATGTGGGAGCGACGTTTAAGAGGCGACATGAGAACCTCGTGCTTTTATGAAGGGAGAAATTCTCATGTCACCATTTTGACTCGCCGACATGGTTACATGAGACTTTATAAAAGGATACCACAAAATTCTATAGTCCCTATGGGTGACTAAAGGATCTATACACTAGAGAAATGAGGATCCCTAGCCTAGGAACTGGATATCGTCTCTCACTTGAGTGACTTCTCAGACCTTTTCCTCACCTTGAATAACAGATAGTTTGATAGAGAGTCACAAGACAAAATCTGGATATTGCTTTATGTGGTGCCTTGGGCAGTGAATGCACCACATAACAGCAATTAAGTGAGGCTGACTATACTGCCTGTTCATCTGTTGGAGTTTAAGATCACCACAAATCAAGAAGTTTGAGATTAGATGTAATAGTATATGCACTGTGGTCCGTGAACAAACATTGTTGTCCTCTAACCAGATCATGACCAAAAAATAAGAGGACAACAAAGGGATCCAAACAAGATAACAACATTTTGTTGCATAGTTTGCTGCCCTTGATTTTTTTAACATGTATGGTAAATAAAGAATGTTCATTATTTAATGTTGCTTTCCCATTAACGTCAGACATAGGTATTAAGGTGATGTAACTCTGAGAAGCTTTTATGATACCGTACTTCCTTATAGAGAGATTATGATGAAATTCAGAGATACGCTGGAGGGTAGTTTCAGAATTAAATAGCAAAGCTCATTTTATGTTCTAAATGTATTGCTTTAGTGCATACTGGCACAAACAAACTGTAATCATTAAGACTTTAATGCAAGCAAAGCCAAACTCCCAAACCTATAACATACAATTAAAAAAAGAAAACCAGTTTCTTCTGGAGGAGAATAAGGAGATTAAAGGTGAGCACTTTCCGTGTAAATGGCTTACTAAATAGGTGTTAGGCAAGAGTAATACAAAAAATATGTTCCTGTAGTGCAGAATTGTATTACTACATTCTCCTGTATTTAAAGCCATTCAGGGCAATGGTTGCTATAAACATGTTCCATTTTCTTAGGCATACTATAGGGGTGTCTTTTGTGGCTTTCTTGCATTAAAGTCTTTATGATGGCAGAGTATGTACACCAGTAGGCAATGGAGAGATTATATATACCCACAGAAACATATGATTTTTCAACTAACAAATAAAAGCTGCTGTATTTGTACATTTACCCCATTAGAGCTGAGGCACTATTGTAGGCCAGTTGTATACAGCTTATTTAGTGAGATTATTATTTTTTTTTCTTTATCTTTACTGGAGTGACCTAAGAATACATAGGGAATATGTCCTTAAAGGGATAGTAATACTTTGTTTTAACTTTATTTTATTTTGTAGGCATTAAAAAAACATGAAGAATGATATGTCTTATCTCTCAAACCTTTATAGATTGAGAGATATTCACAAGCAAAGTTTTCCCTCCCTCCCCTTTTACCTAGTGTAAGCCATCTCTTCTCAGATGTGGAATGCAGTCCATAGGCCAGACAGATAACAGCAAGGGACAATATTCTTCCTATCAGAACAATGAAATTCCTGCCCCCCTTGACAAGCTTTTCAGCTTTTTCCCTTATCTTAATTGAAGATTGTCCCTCTCTGCAGTCTACCTGGGCACCTCCCTTCTGCTCTGGCTGTGCAGTGTTACATCAGTAAGAGGGGCGGGAGGGGGATACTTTGTCACTGAATTACTCTTGAACTAAAACTCTGACAGAATTGAAATAACACTCTCCAAAATCCAAATACTATGATGATTAATTAGAGCTGCTTTTATTATGAAACATTACTATCCCTTTAACCTTTTTCTGGACTGTAGGCACTAATTAACAGCCTGCTATATCACAGATAATACAACACATATCATGTCAAACTATCTGTAACAGCTAATTAAGACCCACATGTATCAAATGCATTTGCCCAATAACTTCTTTTATCATGAAGATATTATACATTGTAAACAAGGTGAAGGATAAAATAGTACATATTTTTATACATAATCTATAAATTGACTACACAAAATATCAACTTGAATGTGGCAGCAAAAGTCAAAATATCCTTGTCCTTGTAAACCTTGACAAAGAAAATTGTATTTATTGTGATTTAAAGAATTTGTTGTACAATTAAATAATAGTAATCATGTGAATTTAATATACAATACACCAAAAGATTCTGGAACTATGTAAATTAAGATCCACTTTTAAAAGCTATTTTCGCTTTACAAATTAAGTAATAGGTTTGCAGCTGGCAAGTGTCTTACTAAGTGGCATATTAAAACACATTTGCACAGAAGAAGGGATTGATTAATTTAATTTATGAGTTGCCAACATGTAGATACAATTTACCTTATTATTTTCTAATATTGTTTTCAGTATTGCTGATAGAGCATAAAATAGACTTTGGTATATTAGTATGCTAATCTTACATGATGTATCTTACATGATCAGACACGTTACTGTAATGTGCCAAGTACTAAAAGGTAGGTTCAACAGAAACATAAAATAACAATTATGTTGAATACCTTCAACAACATTTGGCAAAGTTTCACTTTATAATATGTTTCTTCATGAAATAGAAAAATAAATTGTAACAGAATTAAAGAAAAGTATAACCTATTTAAAAAAGGTGATTTAGGTCAAAACAGAACAACAAATCTTCTTGTCACATAAAATCCTTAAATTTTTATAACAATTTCTTGCCTTCATTATTTAAATAATTTAATTATTTCAGTATTTACGTATTGGTAGATTGTCAATGCACTTTAATAGAGATACACACAGACATATTATTGTATCTGCCATGGTCAAAGTTATTACTTAAAATGGGGGAGCAAGCACTACATTAACAAAATAGCAGGGTAGCTGTGGTCAACTTTTTGAACAATTTTGGAGCATTAAAACTGCACCATAGATGAAAAACGGAAGTTCAAGTTGATTGACATCAGGCTTCTAACCCACTGAGTGGAAGATAGCATGTGCATACTGAGTATGTACTAGGCGTCTCCTGTTTCCAACAGTCCACGTCTTACAGAAAGCAACCAATGTAATCCTATGGTCAGGATTACATTTGAGTGCACAACACATAAATGTGGCTACTTTTCCCATAAATGGAAAGGGAAGAAAAGAAAGGATACAACTAACCAAGAGATGATTTATTTATTATTATACATAATATATAATTTTATATTATAAAATATAAACTATTAGTCCTAATAAAAAGGTATCACCAAATACCACAGTACTCATATCTTTGTATTACTAAAACTGGAATAATAAGGCAACTACAAATTAATTCACCAAAAGAGTGGAATAAATTAATAGGGAGAAATAATCATTCAAGATCCCACTCATGGAGTTGTCATTAAATTAATGAGGGATTTGGGATTGTTTACTTTGGTATACCCCAACATTTCTCAACTTCTGTCTTTGTTATATCAACAGCGCTGAAAAGCATGGGTGACTACACCAAAGTCCAGCATGCAGAACCTTTTCTGGTTTCCTTCAGGAATGCAGTAACGCTGAAGTCAGGAAAGTCTGCAAGTTTACCTATAGGACTGCCAGCAGACCTTTTACACAAGAGCGTGTGGAGGTTATGATTCTCATATCTACCTCCAATGAATGTCTGACCAATGTGTGTGTCACTCTGTAAGATTGTCACTGATTTGGGCCATCCATCAGACATGCATCTCAAGCATCCTGATTAGAAATGGAATGCAGGAGACAGGTTAGTGAGATTTCATTGGGAACAGAAATGTTGCAGTGGACTGTAACAGTTTTGTAGCCTGTGTGAGAGACCTAATACTATGCTTTTGAATCAGCAATATAGATTATGGCTGCAGTAATGGTCTGTCATCTTAGCTTGTCTGGATCAGCTCTGTGCACTTATAAATGCTCTTAAAATGTATCAGTTTTAAAATGAATACACTTTTACATTTACTTTAATTAATTAAGATTATAGCCATAAAATGTTAGTATCACCCTTGCCTTTCAGTTTTGTGATCTATTTCATAAACTGTGCTAGTGCAATATAATGATTAACAAAATGGTTGTTCTGTAACATGCATAGAATGTTTACTGTATTCTTGATGATAACGATGTGAAATACATTTTATGTAACCCATTTTAACCATCAAAACCATCAGGATATAATGTTCCAGTATAATACTTTCCTGTGTTATGTGGACCTATGCACAAGACTTGTGGTTGTTAGTGCATAGTCTCCATAGAATAAAACAAAATGGAGTGTTTCTCATATAACATTGGAGAAGTTATCTCCAATGTATCATGCTTTATTCCTCTCCACTCAGTACGTGAAAATTAAACCTTTGGGTATTGTGATTCAGATCAGTCAGGGGAGATCATATATGGGCTTCCTTGATCATGTGTCCATTAGCCCTAACCATGCACTGCTTCTAGAGCTTTCAATAACTCCAGTGCCAGAAGTGTATCATTTTGGAGGTTCACTTTTAAAAGGTTGCACTCAAAAGAGCATGCTACCACATAACAAACTAACTATGTCGCCATGATAAAAATGGTGACATGAGAATCTTGCATTGCATGACAGCGAGAGATTCTCATGTCATGTACTGAATGGTCGCAAAACTTTAAGCAGTCATCCACTCCAGAATAATTATAGAGCTGGGAGCGGATCTTCTGTCATTCTCTTAACCTCCCAGCCACTCACCTGGTGGCAGGAAGAGACTGTCTCCTCATTTAAAGCACATTTAATAATCGTAGCACCATCTCAGCAAAAGTGGACATTGTACTGCGTGTCTTTCCTTCATCTCCACAGCCACCAAATGGGTAAGGATGATGGGAGTTGTAGTGCAGTACTCTTTTGCAGCAATAACATCATCCCAGCTTTGCTGAGTGCTGTCCAGGCTCTCAATCTCCTTCCCTGCATGCAGAACACGCAATGCAATGTTCATTTTGGTTGAGATGGAGCTACGATTATTAAATGTGCTTTGCAGATGGTCCGGGACAGCCTCTTCTTGCCACCCAGTGAGTGGCTGGGAGCTGAGGAGAATGAAGGAAGATCCACTACCGGCTACAGGCTCTATAATTATTCTGGAGGGGATGACTGGTTAAAGGTATGCAGCTGTTCAGTAAACAATGTGAGAATCTCGTGCTGTCATGTAGTGCAAGATTCTCATGTCTCCATTTTTTATTATGGTGACATAGTTAATGTGTCATGTGGTCGCACGCTGTTTTGCATGCAACCTTTTAAAAGGATACCCATATTGGATACCCTAGATAGGACTACAGAGCACTGAAAAACATTTAAATCAATGGGAATTTCCATTTTTTGCCCATGGCGCAGTTGGATTGCTTTGTAATTGTTCCTCTATGGCTTACTGAATTGCACATTTAGTCTTCCTGGCAATACTTGACTGTAGTTGAAAGGAAGTTCTTAAATGACCTTCATAATCTTAACTAAATGAGGCCACATGACTGATCTGGACTTGAATACTGCTTATCTTACCAAGCAATTAATTGTTTTGCAAGTAAGATAAGCACAACTGCAAAAAATAATTTCCATACCACTTTATCGCTTTCATTTTTTACTACAAATTTATTTTGGTGCACAGCTCATTGATAAACCCCCTTTCACCTCTCCCCAAACAAACATATTTGAAGCACATATAATTGATATTGGAAGTTACTGGAAATTGAAATGAGAATGATTGCAGTTTCTTGTTTCACAACAATTCAAATTCTGCATTTTTAAAAAACAAAAATAAGGATTTCATGTCAAATTTAATTGTTTAAACCAATATAGTCTTCTTTTATTTCACCTAACAAAAGGTTACATTTACTAGTTAGTTGCTGACATCACTGGGGTTATTCCTGAACCTTACAATTACCAAGCGTTATTTTCTTCCATATATCTGTATTTGAGGTACTGATCTGATTAGGGGTAGATGAAACTTTCTGCAGCAAAAATGAAACAGGCAAAAATGTGTGCTTTATGCAAATATTTTGTGCTTATTTTCCACATTTTTTGTCTAAGTATTGCACTGAGGTCAAATATGTAGAACTAAATTTCCCCCCCCACTGCTTTGAGAATTCATACAATGCTAGGAAGTCTACATTCGAAGGTTGTCAGTTAGTGGTGGAAAAACCAAACCAAAATAGGTGAAAAATAACACTTCCTGCCTTGCCAAAAAATTCCTGTGAAGAGTGCAAATTTCATGCTTTTTTCACCTAGCTCATTACATTGAAATCAATGGAATACACAGTTTCTCTCTACAACATGACAGTTTTCTCTATTTTTCCTGCAGGCATATAAAAGGGTATCAGGCTCTCACAACATGCCATTCTGTGTTTGTAGATGAGAAAGCAGCACATTTTTGAGCTAGAGACGGTAGCCAATTAAAGGGGAATTAAAGCTTAGTTTAGCGAGACTTTTAGGTAGGACATTTGTTCTCTGCATTAGGGAAATCTGGGGGCACTCTGGAGGCGACAGAGGGAGAAAGAAGATTGACACTAAATACCCCAAAATTCACCTTTATTATTATCTCTGTGTTGAACGTGGCTGGGTGAGTAAGAAGGGAGGAAAGGAGGTTAACCCCAAATACTCCAAGATTTTGTCTGACTGATTTGTTTTGAAAGACAAAGACAGCTGCGTTCCAAGCAATTTCCTTGCTGATATTGCTGTTATTCTCTCTGTTCTGACGTTAGCTGAGTGACTGAGGCAGACTTGATAGCATACAAGATTGTCACGGTAACCAGTACAACTGAAGGTCAGACACAGGTATATTGAAGTAAAACCACCTTTATTAAAGATACACAATAGTAGTAATTCCCCAGCAAAGCCTCAGAACATAAAACGGACAGGCCACAGTCAACTACCCAGACTGACACTGAGCAGAGGCCTGTACTACTCAGCGAGGAGTAGAGAACCAAACTATGGTTCTATCTCCCAAAGAGGTATCAGGTGCCCAACGGAATAGGAGTACTACCGCGAAGTAGAGAATAGGGACAGTGGCAAATGGAGGAGAGGACAGCACAAGCCACAGTACCGCTAATGTGAATAGCCCAATGATTCTAGGATACATGGAGCAAGTAGACAGCCAGAGCCATAGTTCAGAACATGATTGAATAGTCAGAAAAGCCGGGTCATACACGGAGCGAGTAGTCAGCCAGAGCCACAGGTCAGAACCGGTGTCATACACTGACCGAGAGATAACTAAAGCCACAGGTCAGAACCGATGTGGATGGTCAGACAGGCTGGGGTCATATGCAGAATGAAAGATAACTAGAGCCACAGGTCAGAACCGGTGTGGATAGTCAGACAGGCCGGGGTCATACACGGAGTGAGAACGGAAGCCAAACCAGGGTCACAACGAGGAGCAAACGTAACGAGTAATCACAGGAACACCATGTAAGGGCAATTGACCTTAGGCCCTGAGAAGTTTATATAGGCCTACACGGAGGCGGTAATCAATTAGTCAAATTAAATGCTTGTGTATAAGCAAGAGACAGAAACGCGCGCCTGCACCTGTGACCACCAGACAGAGCAGCGAAATAGCACTATGGTAACGGGCAGCACAGATGCCAAGGTACACTGTGATAGTACTCTTCCCTTAACAATACCCCCCCCCCCCACAGAAGAGGGTTAGAGTCAGCAGGGAAGCGGGAGTGGAACGCATGTTTAAGAGCTGGAGCATGTAAGTCCTTCTTGGCCACCCAGGAGTGTTCCTCTGGGCCATAGCCATTCCAATGCACCAGATATTGCACCTGGCCTCTGACTCTACGTAAGTCCAAAATATTTTGCACCTCATATTCCTCGTGGCCCCAAACTCAGACAGGCCTGGAACGGACAGGAGCAGTAGTGTAACGGTTGCACACCAAGGGTTTAAGTAGAGATACATGAAACACATTAGAAATGCGCATGTTAGCTTAAAGTTCCAGGGCGTAGGCTACAGGGTTAACCCAAGAAGAACCCAAAAGGAGCCTACAAAACTGGCAAGCGTCTATGGTCTGCGTGTCTTTTATAGCATTGCATGGACCTTTGCAGGGATCTCTGAACCCGTACCCAAGTGGAGCGGAGTGCCCTCAAATGCTCATCCAGAGCTGGAATGTTCTGTATCTCAAAGGATTCTGGAAGTAGAGAAGGTTGAAACCCATAATTTATCAGAAACAGGGAGTTCTGAGAGGAAGAATTCATGGCACAATTCCTGGCAAACTCAGCCCACAGTAACAGGTTCGCCCAATTATCGTGATGGTCTGATATGAAGCAACTGAGGAACTGTTGCAATGCTTAAATAGACCTCTCTGCAGCAACGTTAGACTGAGGATGGTAAGCCGAGGAGAATGAGAGTTGGATGTCCATCTGTCCGCAAAAACACCTCCAAAAACGAGACACAAACTGACTCCCACGATCTGAGACCACCACTTTGGGTATACCGTGGAGGCGCACCACTTCTCTGGCAAAGATCTCGACCAACTCCCTCACAGAGGGGAGTCCCTTCAGAGGTATGACATGAGCCATCTTAGAAAATCGATCTATGATCATAAGGATGACCGTGTTCCCCTCAGAGACAGGCAGTTCCACCATAAAATCAGTGGATAAGTGAGACCAAGGTCATTCCCCATTCTGAATGGATTGAAGGAGCACCACCGGAAAGTGTCTGTGGGTTTTGGTCTGGGCACAAGTCGAACAAGCAGACACAAACGCAGAACAGTCTGCTCTCAGGCTAGGCCACCAGAAGAATCTAGACAAGGACCATATGAGGTGGTCTGTTCCAATGTGGCCAGCCGCCGTCGAGGCATGGTACGTCTCTAACGTCAACTTGTCAACTGGTGTGAAGGCTTGAGTGGCTAATATCTCCTTTCCCAAAGGAGAGATAATACTCGTACGAATCTTACAAGATTGTAAGCGGCCCTAAGATCAAACAGCTCAGTGATTAAAGGAATGGGGTAGGCATTCTTGACCATCGGCTTATTTAGGCCCATGAAATCGATACATGGTCTTAGTTCCCCATCCTTTTTCTTCACGAAAAATAACCATGCCACCGCAGTAGAGGAAGACTTGCGAATTATACCCCTGGAGAAGGCATCAGCCACATAGTTTTCCATAGCTTGGTTCTCCTGACAAGGGATAAACACGACCCCTGGAAGTGCTAACACCCAGAACTAGATCAACAGTACAATCATACGGCCTATGCGGAGGCAATGTACTGGCCTCTACCTTGTTAAATACCTCTCTGTAGAACTGGTACTCTGCAGGTAACGAGGTAGAGGTACACAAAATTCTTGTAGGCTGCTGTTGGCAAGACTTTGTGCACTGAGGGGTCCAAGATACAATGTCACACATCTGCCAATCAATCCTCGGATTGTGCAGCTGCAACCAGGGAAATCCCAGAATAATGGCGCAATGAGGCGACTGGATGACCTGAAACTGTAAGGCCTCCGCGTGGAGAGCCTCTAGCCTCACAGACAAGGAACTGTGATGGTTGTAGGGGTCTCCTGTCAATGGCCTCAATTGCCAATGGAGAGTAACAGGATAGCAGCAGAATTGAATGCTGGGCTGCAAAGTCTGCATCAATGAAAAGCCCAGCAGCCCCTGAGTCTATCAAAGCTGGAGCAACCACCGAGGACTCGGCCCAAGATAGAACTACCTCAAGGATCGGTTTGCCTTGAAGAGTCTCGGGGACTCTGAAACTCCACCTAGGGTCTGTCCCTAGCTTTTCCCGGCCGGACGGGACAAGAGCGCAACAAGTGACCAGGCTTCCCACAATATAAACAAAGGCCCTCCCTCTGGTGGAGAGCCCTCTCCTCCACCGAAAGGCGTGTAAACCCTAGTTGCATGGGTTCTCCTCTAGTGGAGTCAGAACCAGGAGGCATGGGAGGTGAAGGAGGATTGGGTGGGTTCACAAAGCTGTGTGCCAACCGGGATGGAGACCTATGCGTACGTTCTTTGAACTATGGTCTTTCCCGGATACGGGTATCTACCAAAATGATAACTGAAATTGGCTCCTCCAGCTCACTCGGCAGCTCATGGGCTGCTATCTCATCTTTGATCAAGTCACATAGGCCCTGGGAGAATGCGGCTACAAGTGCTTCGTTATTCCATCTTACCTCCACTGCCAGAGTATGGAATTCTATTGCGTACTCCACCACTGTATGTATGCCTTGGCGGATGGTCATCAGCTGTTTGGCAGCGGAGGTCGCACGACCCGGAACATCAAACAGAACGGAAGCCAAACCAGGGTCACAACGAGGAGCAAATGTAATGAGTAATCAAAGGAACACCACGTAAGGGCAACTGACCTTAGGTTCCGGGAAGTTCATATAGGTCTACACGGAGGTGGGAATCAATTAGTCAAATTGAATACGTCCGTATAAACAAGCGCTGAATTCAGAGACAGAAATGCGTGCCTGCACCTGTGACCACCAGACAGAGCAGGGAAATAGCATGAGGGTAACTGGCAGCACGGATGCCAAGGCACACTGTGATAGAGATTGAGAATTTTGTTGAGGGTCAAGGCAAGGCATAATACTTTTCATTTCTGTTATGTACTTTAAAGTAAAAACACACACAGTAGATTAGTAATGTCCAGCAAATGCACAAGGGGCAGGAGGAGGGGGAAAAGGTGGAGCAGAGCAGGGATGTGGGAGCAGTGGCAACTTTAGTAATTCTATTTAGGGTGGCACACTTGGGACCAGAGAAAAAAAGGTGGGGCATCTTTAATAATCAACATCCTACACCTAAAATAATGACATTCACGCCAGTGGACATGTGTCCACTGGAAACATTGGAAGACTGGTAAAATACTGATTTGTTTTCCTAGTAAGTGTTACACTTGTAGCACAATGTGTCCTATCATAGGTACATTTGTATTCCTGTCTTAATCAGCTTCATATATGTTACATTGTACATACCTAATGGAATCAAATAAACTGCTTCAGATATTATTTTTAATACTGAACTGGCAATGATGCGATAGAGCCACAGGATACAACATTACTTATCTGAAATACTAGAAACTATGCTACACTTGTGAGAGGTACATGATTTACTTAATTTTACTTAGTTTTAGAAAAGCTATAAACTAATCCAGCTTACTTGTGTGAATACATTTCTTGCATATAGATTGCAGTGCTATAAATTTACCACAAGGTAATCTTAAACAGAATAAATAAGATGTGTACCTTACAAATCATTAGCTGGGCACTGAGCAATAGAAAGTGAGCAATAGTAAGTGTAGAAGGAGATATTCTAGAGATAATCTGGAGGTGATCTGTGATGATTAAAGTCAGAAAACTACTCAGAAAACAAAATCTGAAGGTATTTATTTTTTCTGTCCCCTGATTACATTAGTGCTGTGAACATGTCAGGCATGTTGCAGTGCAATGGATGTTTTGCTTTTCTCCCCAAGGAAACCTTTTGGAGGTTCAGAAGTTGTCCAATTTGTTTGCAATTTTCTGTTTTACAAGAGGAGATTGATAATTTGAAGGCTGAAATCTACAAGAAGTCTGTGAGCTCCACAAAGATACAAAAGTGCCACTGCCTCAGAGACTTCAAAGAAATGGCAGATGGACTACAGTTGGCTCTGGAAGGGTAAGAGTTGTGGACAGGAGGCATGTCCCACAGTCTGTGCCTCTTCAAAATTCCTTTGCTGCACTTTCAGAACATCGCCTTAATATTGAAACAACTCCAGAAGCAGAGACTACTGGTTCACCAGCCTGTAATCCACAGGTAAACCAGACTGCAACCACTGACAAACTGATAAAGGTAAGAAGTAAGAACAACTTTAAGAGGAAGCAACTCTTATTGGGGGATTCTATATTAAGAGGAGTGACTCTGGAGGATAGTCATGGTGATGGCAAAGAAGTCAGATGTCTTCCTGGTGCTATAGCTCACAGAGATAGAAAACACATTTTAAAAATTGTTAAGGAAGCAAGACAGAATGGAGAGTTGGATGTCATAGTCCATTTAGGGACAAATGATTTGGCTTGTAATGAGGTAAGTGTGGTAAAAGATGTTTTTAAGAAGCTATGTAAGGATCTGCAGCAAGTTGCTTCCACTGTATCCGTTTCAGAAGTTCTGCCAGTGTATAAGGAAGATGATGGTAGGATGCAGTGAATAAGAGATTTTAATTCATGGCTAGGGAAATGGGGCCAAAAACATGGATTTGGCTTTGTTTCTCACACCAAATCTGTTTGGTGTAACAAGGAATTGTACAAAAAGGATGGCTTGCATCTTTCTCAAAAGGCAACAGAGGTTCTCAGCAAGCAATTCAGAAGTTTTGTTAACAGGTATTTAAACTAGTAGAGGGGGGCAATGGAATGATACAGGAGATAACCAATTGCCCCCCACAGCATTGCACAGATGAATTTGATCAAGGTATGTCTGCGGCACATAGGTCAAAAAACAGTAGACTTCGAGCCATGTGTACAAATGCACGCAGTTTAGGGAATAAGATCCCTGAACTCACTGCAATAATAACTAGGGAAGATGTGGACTTAGTGGGAATTACCAAGACCTGGGACAATGATAAAAATGACTGGGATGTAGAAATACCGGGGTACTCTCTATTCAGAAAAGACAGGAAAGGCAGAAAAGGAGGAAGGGTTGCCATTTATGTCAAAAATAGCTTAAAGGTTAATCTTATACAGGGTATGAAGGAGAACACAGAGACTGTTTGGATAACTTTAGAATATGGGAATAAGATGGTCACTCGTATAGGTGTGATCTATAGACCCCCAGGACAAATAGAGGAGTTGGATCAACTGCTGGTCAAGAAACTAACTAAGATGACTGTGAAACGTGAGGTTATAATTATGGGGGACTTTAATCTTCCAGATGTGGACTGGAAAAACCAAGTAGCAGGTTCAGCCAGGAGTAGAGATATCCTAAATTCTTTACAAGAATTAGCTCTTAGTCAATTAGTAGAAGAGCCGACTAGGAAGGAAGCTACACTAGATTTACTATTTACTAATGGAGACTTGGTTTCAGATGTAGCTGTAGGAGAGTGTTTGGGCTCCAGTGATCATCATTCTGTGTGGTTTAATATAAAAACAGAGGCTGAGTTGCACCACACAAAAACAAAGGTTCTAGACTTTAGAAAGGCTGATTTTTCTAAAATGGAAACATTTTTATGTCAGTCGTTAACAACTTGGAGATCTTTAGATGGAGTCCAGGAGAAATGGGATTATCTGAAATGTGTTTTACTAAACCAACAGAACATTGCATTAAACATGTCAGCAAGGGTAAAAGAAAAAGAAAACCACTGTGGTACTCAGCAGAAGTGGCAAATATAGTAAAAGAGAAACAAGAAGCATTTAAGAAATATAAGCAGACGCAGAAGGAAGAAGATAGGTATCGGTACAAATTAGGTTGAAGGAGGCCAAATGTATTATTAGATGTGCCAAAGCACACACAGATGAAAAAATTGGCCAGTCAATAAAAAAGGGGGATAAAACATTTTTTAGATATATAAGTGAAAGGAGGAAAACAAAACAAGGAATAGTTAGACTAAAAACAAAAGATGGAAACTATGTAAATGAGAATAAAGGGCTAGCTGACTGTCTCAATGAATATTTCTGTTCAGTTTTTACACAGGAAGATGAAGGGAAGGGACCTCTGTTAGAAAAAAGAAATAGCAAGACACGGGAAACATGCATGTTTACAGAAAAAGAAGTTCTAATTCAACTTTCTAAGGTAAAAACAGATAAATCAATGGGTCCAGATGGGATACACCCAAAGTTATTAAAAGAACTTAAGTGTGTTCTGGCAAAACCTTTAACAGAATGATTCAATCGGTCACTAGCAACAGGAATAGTTCCAGAAGATTGGAAGGTAGCAAATGTAGTACTGCTTCACAAAAAAGGTAGCAGGGAAGAGTCTGGTAACTACAGACCAGTAAGTCTTACATCAGTAGTGGGAAAATTAATGGAGACTATGTTAAATGAAAGAATTGTTGAATATCTGAATATGAATAGCTTGCAAGATACCAAACAGCATGGGTTTACAGCAGGGAGATCTTGTCAAACTAACCTCATAGATTTTTTTGACTGGGTAACTAAAATAATAGATCAAGGGGGAGCAGTAGATATAGCTTATCTAGATTTCAGTAAAGCATTTGACACTGTCCCTCATAGAAGACTCATAAATAAATTGCAGTGTTTGGGTCCAGATGTAAAAATAGTGAAATGGATAAGGCAATGGCTGAGTGACAGGAGACAGAAGGTGGTAGTCAATGGAGAATATTCGGACGAAAGGAGTGTTACTAGTGGAGTACCTCAGGGATCTGTACTGGGGCCCATTCTTTTTAATATTTTTATTAGTGATATTGCAAAAGGTCTTCAAGGAAAGGTATGCCTTTTTGCAGATGATGCAAAGATCTGCAATAGGGTAGACATTCCAGGGGGAAAAAACCAAATGGCAAATGATTTAGGTAAATTAGAAGAATGGTCAAGAGTGTGGCAGATGCACTTTAACGTTGATAAATGTAAAATAATGCACTTGGGACATAAAAATCCAAAGGAAAAATATACCATTAAGGGTACTGTGCTGTCAGAGACAACAGAGGAAAGGGATTTGGGAGTAATTATTTCTAATGACTTAAAGGTAAGCAGGCAATGTAATAAAGCGATGGGGAATGCAAGCAGAGCACTGGGTTGTATAGCTAGGGGCATTAGTAGCAGAAAAAGGGAAGTAGTCATGCCACTGTACAGATCTCTAGTTAGACCTCACCTAGAATATTGTGTACAGTACTGGAAACCCCATCTCCAGAAGGATATTGATACTCTAGAGAAAATTCAAAGAAGGGCTACTAAAATGGTGACTGGTCTACAGGAAAAGAAATATCAGGATAGACTAAAGGGTCTGAATATGTATTGCTTGGAGGAGAGAAGAGAGAGAGGGGATATGATAGAAACATTCAAATACATGAAGGGATTCAACAAAGTACAGGATGGAAGTATATTTCAAAACAGTAAAAACGTTAGGACAAGAGGCCATAGTCTAAAACTAGAGGGACACAGGTTTAGATGTAATGTAAGAAAGTTTTACTTCACTGAGAGGGTAGTAGACAAGTGGAATAGCCTACCAGCAGAAGTGGTAGATACAGTGACAGAATTTAGGCATGCATGGGATAGGCATAAGGTGGTCCTTAACATAAGAAAAGACCAAGGACCAAAAAAGGTTTGAGGTTGTGTGTTTTTTTTTTTTGTTTTTTTTTTTACACAGTAGGAAATTGGGCAGACTAGATGGGCCGAATGGTTCTTATCTGCCGTCAAATTCTAAATATTAAAATCTATTTCACACAGCAAATCATTACAGTTTAAAAAAATCGGTACCCTAGAAAGCACTTTTAAAATGTACAATTTATCTGTAGTTCATTAGGTCAATATAGTCAACTAAAAATAGTATTACAGAGTTCTATACCACCACCAGAGCAAATAGAGTTATGTCACCAGCACAGCAATAAGGAGGTATATACCAGCACCAGAGCAATACAGAGTTATATGCCACCACCATCACAATACAGAGATATGCCACCACCAGAGCAATACAAATGCCACCAACACAGCAATACAGTTATATGTCACCGCCAGAGAAACACATATGCCCCCATCTCAGCAATACAGAGGTATGTGCCACCAGCAGAGCAATACAGAGGTATTTGTTACCACCACCAAAGGAGTTATAGTTCACCAGAGAAATAAAGAGTTTTATGCCACCAGGAAAATACACCATTATACTCGACCAGCAGAGCAATACAGCATGACATGCCATGACAGTACCTCACTACCTCCAGTAAAATCATTATATTTCACAATATATGCCAAAGTGGGACATTTTATACACATATATGTACATTTGGAAACAGCAGTGGGTCACATTGTGTAAATTATTTGCCACTCCACTTGTATGTGTGTCCATTTGGTGCCCAGATTTATACAATTTGGTGTGGATGATGATATATAGAATAATTTGGCCCAAATTATTCTAAATATCAACATCCATACCACATTGTATAAATCTGGATTGGACACCAAATGGGCATACAACATACATCTATAGTAGCAAATTAGTTCTACAATGTGATGCTGTGCTCTTTGCTAAATGTACCCTTATGAAGTTAAAATGCTCCCCTTTGCCATATATTGTGAGTTAGAATGCTTTCATGGGGGGTGGAGAGAGTTAGCGGCTGCAAATGCATTTTAACGCCATTGTTTCAAACATTTTACAGACAGAAAACAGGAACATTACCTTTTAAAACAAAGTCAGTACTGCATTTTTCAGGATAACTTTTGTTTAACCCCTTCAGTGCCAGAGGCTTGGGCCACTTCCTATACCCTGCAGGCCAAACACTTTTTCAGCATTTTTGATATCCTTCCGTTTAGGCTTGATTTACTCTGGTGATTTTTAGTTACATATGGAAAACTATACATTGTTTTTTTCAGAACAAATTTAGGTTTCTCGTGGTACCTTACATGAAGAGAATTTTACATCCTGCAAAAAGCTATGATGTCATAATGACAAAAAAAAGTGAAAATGTATTCATTTTGCTAAAATCACATACTATGTATCAAAAACATTTACCTTAATTGAAAAAGTTTCAATTATTTTAAAAAGCCCCGAGTCCTCAGAGTAAAAAAATATCTAATTTGTATAGTTTTACCTATGTCCATGGCTAGCGTAGAGCCCTAATCACCAGCAGCGCAAAATGACATTTTCAACTTTATAAACTAATATGCGCATTCTAGGGTTTTTGTGGTAAAACTACCCTAAAACAGTAGAATAACTTTTAAAACTATATATTTCTGAAAAGTAGACAACCTGCTGCATATAATGAGGGGTAACTTGCCTTCTTACCCCAAGCCTGTTGTGCCCAAATGCTTCCAGAATTTGGCACTGTAGGGAAAAAAATGTCATTTGCTTAGATTTCTGCCCCTTCGACTGTACTGAAATCTGTGAAAACCATGGAATTTCCAACTATAATCATTAGCTAGTGCTCTTAGGAGAAAAATGACACCCCATTGGTATGGGTTGACCTACCTCAGGGGATGCTAGAAGTGGAAAAAGACACCTACTAAAACCTCTAAATTTTCTAACATTTTCTCAAACATTACTTGTCCGTACAAAAATGGTTATAACAACTAGAGAAGTGAAGAAAGGCAAGACAAATCATACCATTTTGGAAAGAAGACAACCTGACGCATCTAATGAGGGGTGAATTGCCTTCTTACCCCAAGCCTGTTGTGCCCAAATGCTTCCAGAAGGTGGCACTATAGTAAAAAAATGGCATTTTCTTACATTTCTGCCCCTTCATCTGTACAGAAATCTGTGAGAACCATAGAATTTTGAACTGTATTCATTAGCTAGTGCTCTTAGAAGAAAAATTACACCCCATTGGAATGAGTCGACCTACCTTAGGGGTGCCAGAAGCACTACACCTACCTGTTTGCTTCCTCGAAAATAGCTGCTTCTACTAAAATGTTCATAACTGTTAGAGACATGAAGGAAAGGTATAAAAAGTATACCATTTTGGAAAGTAGACATTCTCCCACATCAAATGAGGGGTCACTTGCCTTTCTATCCCTGGGCTGAAGTGCACAAATATTTCCAAAATGTGGCGCTATGGGAATAAATACATGTTTTTTTACATTTCCACCACTTCAGAGATACTGAAATCTTTGAAAACCATAACATTTCCTGCTGTATTCAGTACCTGCTACCAACATGAGAAAAATGGTAGCCCATTTGTGTTGGTTAACATACAATATGTGGGTGCTATGAACACATACGTTAACCTGACACTTTTGTTTTTAAAATTATCTGCTTGTACTAAAATGGTTATAACCATAATAGATATGCAGGAAAGGTAGAGAAACAATGCCATTTTAGAAAGAAATCAACCAGTCGCATCTAATGAAGGGTCACTTGCCTTTTTACCCAAAGGCTGGTGTGCACAAATGCTTCCAGGAGGTGGCACTAATGAAAAAAAAGGCATTTTCTTATATTTCTGCCACTTCAAATGTATGGAACTCTGTGAAAACCATGGAATTTTCAGCTGCATTCATTAGCTAGTGCTCTTAGGAGTCTAACGACACCCCATTGGTATGAGTTGACCTACCTTAGGGGGTGCTTGAAGTAGAAAACTACACCTACTACAACCTCTGATGTTTCTAACATTTTATCAAACGTGACTTGCCCCTACGAAAATGTCTATAACACCTTCAGAAGTGAAGAAAAGGTAGATAAACCATACAATTTTGGAAAGAAGATAACCTGCCGCATCTAATGAGGAGTCACTTGCCTTCTTACCCCCAATACTGATGTGTATAAATGTTTCCAGAAGGAGGCGATATAGGAAAAAATTGCATTTTTTTACCTTTCTGCCCCTTCAAATGTATGGAACTCTGTGAAAACCATGGAATTTTCAACTGCTTTCGTTAACTAGTGCTCTTAGGAGTCAAACAACACCCCACTGGTATGAGTTGACCTACCTTAGAGGGTGCTAGAAGTAGAAAACTACACCTACTACAACCTCTGATATTTCTAACATTTTGTCAAACGTGACTTGCCTGTACGAAAATGGCTATAACATCTTCAGAAGTGAAGAAAAGGTAGATAAACAATACCATTTTGGAAAGAAGATAACCTGCCGCATTGAATGAGGGGTCACTTGCCTTTTTACCCCTAAGTTAGTGTGCACAACTATTTCCAGAATGTGATGCTACAGGAAAAAAAAAAAACTTTTTTTTTTTACACATCAGTCACTTCAAAGATACTAAAATGGTTCAGTGGTGTGGGATTTTCTAGGAGGACTTCTTGCCAGCCTAAGAAAAATGGTACCCCACTGCTGTGGGTTGACATACCAGTTTGGGTGACAGGAATGTAGCTACCAGTGAAACAGGGATGGGAAAGCAAACAGTGTATGTGTGATTTTATGGCTAACAGATGAAAGAAGCTAGGGCATCAGCCGGTGTATGTGCGGACCTGTGACTACCAGTGTAACAAAGTGTGTGGGGGAGAGGGATTAGGCAGTATGTGTAGGTATGAGCAGAGGAGCAAGGATGGTGGTGATGGTGGGGCAGTGTCTGATAGTATATATGGGGGATCTGTGACTACCAGTGTGCACTGTATGTCCCCCTCATACAAAGTTTGATTCCCAGCCTGAATCTAGTGCATACTGGTACTTTGAGCCTAACAGTAGACAGTGGAAACAGGCTAGGGGTCAGGCTGGGGAATAGGACTGCCAGTTGGCTGTGGAACCAGGCAGGGGGATACGGTACATGGGGGGGATTGGAGGCATTTTGTGTGCATGCCACAGGGGTGCCAAATGCAATGCAAAGCAATGCTTTGGACCCCCTGTTGCACACAGAGCTTTTTTTGTTTAATTATTATTTTGTATTCATACCTCGTTGGGGAGGCGGTATCAGGAACATTCCTGGTGTCCCCCATCAAGGTCTATGAAAGGAGTAATGAAAAAAAAAAGTGTGTGTGTGTCACAGGGGGTCTAACGCATTGCAAAGCACTGCATTGGATCCTCCCTGTGGCACATGCATTTTTTGGGGCTTTTTCCCCCAATATTTTTGTGTAGACCTCGTTGGGGGCATCAGAACCCATATAATGAGTTCTGAATAAAAAATAAAAGGGGGAAAAAAATAATAATCCTTTGTGTGCCACAGGGGTGTCCAGTGGATTGCAAAGCAAAGCATTGGGCCCCTGTGGCACACAAAGGGTTAATTTTTTATTGTTACTTTGTATTCAGATGGCCTCCAAACAAGCTCTGATCACAAAGTAATGATAAAAAAGTCCTGTGTGAACCCCCCCTCCCAGTGGCACATGCAGGGTTAATTTTTTTTTATTTATTTTTATTATAGACCTCATTGAGGGGCATCAGGACCCCCCTGATCCCCCCCCAATGAAGTCTTAGTAAAAAAAAAATATATGTCCACAAAAGAAGTGACCCTGTGAATGCCACAGGGGTCTCCAGTGCATTGCAAAACAATGCATTGGATCCTTGTGGCACTCAAAGGGTTAATTTTTTTCTATCATTACTTTGTAATCAGAGTTTGTTGGGGGATCATTGGGACCAATCCTGATGGCCCCCCAACAATCTCTGATAACAAAGTAATGATAAAAGCCCTGTGTGTGCCACAGGAGGAGGGGCTGTATTGGACCCCCTTCCTGTGGCACACACAGGGTTAATTTTTTTTAATTTACTTTTTTTGTTATAGCCCTCCTTGAGGGGTATCAGGACCCCCCTTATCCCCCCAATGAGGTCTTAAAAAAAAAAGTTATCAAAATAAGTGTCCCTGTGAGTGCCACAGGGGTCTCCAGCACTTTGCAAAGCACTGCATGGGACCCTTGTGGGACTCAGACGGTTAATTTTTTTTATCATTACTTTGTAATCAGAGCTTGTTGGGGGGGGGCATCAGGACCAATCCTGATGGCCCCCCAACAATCTCTGGTAACAAAGTAATAATATAAGCCTGTGTGTGCCAAGGGGGGGGGTGCATTGGACCCCCCTGTGGCATACACAGGGTTACATTTTTTTTTTACATTTTTTTTTACATTTTTTTTTTAATTATAGACCTCATTGATGGGCATCAGTACCCTCCACCTGATCTCCCCAATGAGGTCTTTCAAAAAAAAAAAAAAAAAATCCCCCCAAAAGAAGTGACCCTGTGAGTGCCACAGGGGTCTCCAGCACATTGTGCTGGGGACCCCTGTGGCACTCACAGGGTTACTTAGCCTTTTTTTTTTTCTTTTCTTTTTTTCTTAATATTTTCAGACCTCGTGGGGGACATCAGGACCCCTCCTGGTGTCCCCTCAGTTATTGATCGGCTGGGAGATCTCGGCTGGGAGATCAATCAAGCGACCGCAGGAGAGCAAAAGCTCTCCTGCCCTTCTCTCCTACCACTGGGGAAACTTCCCTAACCTCAGTCACCGATGACACTGGGAGGCTTCCCCCAGTCCTGCCCACTCCTACCCGGAAGTTCGGGTAGGAGAGAGGGGAAAGGAGAAACTCCGTTTCTCCTTTGTGTTTATTGATATCCCAGCATGATCGGCTTGGAGATCAATAACTGGGGAGGCATAAGGAGTGATGAGGAGTGCCAGGCAATTTTTTTTTTTAAATGCAGCCACTGCATGCCTGTTATACCGGCTTATGCAGTGACCACATTTAAGCTGTACAGCGTACGAGCTTGGCACAGCAGGTACAGCTGTCCAAACTCGGACGCTGTAAGTAGCTGGCACTCTAGGGGTTAAAATATAATCAGATGTTCTCAGTAAAGAAATTCATAGAACATGCTCTTTGTATTGCACTCAAATGGTTAATATATGGTATCATTTTTAGGGATGGGTGAAAATTTTCCCCTCAAACTGAAATTGGCGAAAAATGGCACTTTCCGCTTGGCAAAACATTTCCTGCGAAATGTGCACATTTTCCACTTTTTCCGCTTTATTTCACCTAGTTCATTCCATTGAAATCACAGAACACATAGCAAATATTAATTTATTTTCCAAAGGCATAGTATAAAAGGGGCATGAGGGTGCCTGTGTTAGTTGGGTGTGGGGAAAGAATCAGTTGAACAGGGGATGATTTTTTTGGGGGTTGTTTACTGGGATTGGGAGGCACTTAATAAAAAAAGAAATCCTAAATAAAATAAAAACCATAAGACATTGTATAAAGGGGTCTAAGGAGGGTGCCTGTGTTGGTGAATTAATTAATCATTTGAACAGGGAATTTGTTTTTTTGGGGGGGGGTTCTTGACTGCTATTGAGGGGACAGTTAATAAAAAAATAAATCAATAAAACAAAATAAGAAATTTGTATGTAAAATGATGGAGACAGGAACCCCCTGACATAAGCTGCCACTGGGGTGGACTGATACTTGACTTGATAGAGTATTTTGTAGAGGATGATTTGTTTGATTTATTGTTAGAGGACTTTGTTGGACGTATTAGAGGCCCAAGCCCTGAAGAAACATTGATTTGTAGGACTTAAGCTTGTTTGGCACAAGCCCTAAGGAAACACTGATTTGTAGGACTTACACTTGTTAGAAACAAACCCCCAAAAAAGTGTTTATTATTTTGTAGGACTTTTTTTTTTTTTTTTCAAAACACAAGCCCTGAGAAAAAAATAAAAATGCCCTACTGGCCCAATGCCAGCAGGTCACGTTGGCCAGTGGCCACTGTCAAATGTCCTTTTGAGTCCTGAGTTGCAACTATTGTTCGTACTGCTGCTGCTGAGTTGTTTAAGCAGCAGGATTTTTAGGCAGCTGAAAGGGAACGGGATCAACAATAACAGTAAAATTGAAGATGCATAATAAAGGTTCCCCTTGCCATGACTGGCTCCAGTGATTCACCTGAGGCAGTAGCAGCATAATAAGTAGACCCCAGTCTATGTGTAGAAAAGAAAAAGTTGGCCATTAACTCTTCTCCACCTGCCCCTTCTCCAAAATCATGGGTGCGTTGTTATTAGAATATACGGTATATTTTTCCCTTGAGAACAGAAACTGTGGCTTCCATCAGCAACTGCAATGTGCACAGTGTGTTTGTGTGGTAAATAACATCTGGAGGCACAACTGTATCCAAACACCATGACACCCGAAACCAAGTACTGCCGCTGTCACTGTACCCCTTGTCCAGACCCTGCTAAGGACACATGACAACTTGCTGACAGTTTAATAGTAATGATGAACCCTCCCTGACAGAATCCTAGCATATTTTGCAGGACAGAATCTCCTCTGATGCTGCCTGATGACCTGGTATCGATTCTCCTCCACCACACTGGCATGTGTGGTCAGTGCACCACACGGTGTGCAATGGGTAGAGAAGAACTGCCATATCCAAACATTAAAAGAGTGGCTATCTTTTGGTGGGGGAGGTAACGATGAATGAGGTGGATTGTTACCCTAGAGGAAGAAGCTGATGTTGATGGTGAGCTAGTTGTTTTGCTCCTCATGGAACTTCCAGTGTCTGTCTGGGATTCTTTATTCTTCCTCCTCTTTGATCTCCACCTTTCTGGAGAGTCAGGGGGTACAGTAACAGCGGTGCTAGATTACTGTGATGAGTGTTTGGCTTTGACTTGTTTAACATAAATGTCATGGTGTCCCTGTTTCATGTGTGTTATCAGGGAGGTTGTGCCAATGTGTGTTCCCTCCTTTCCCCTTCTCACTAACTTGTCACAAATTTTGCACTGTACCATTGTTGATGATGACTGCACTGTGCCTGCTGGAAGAGATTAATAGTCCCATGCCCATGACTTCTGGAAGGAGGGATAGGAAACAGGTGGAGAAGAATGGCCTCTTTCTTTTTCTCCTAAACATTCCCCTTCACTTTCTGTGGCAGCGGAAAATGTTGCTGCTGTTGCTGCTACTGCCTCAGATTTAGCACTGCAACTAGGCAAGTGGAACCTGTCCTAGTCCTGCATTACTTGTTGACCCCATTCCCACTTTGTACACGGTGGTCTGTGGCACACTAGCCTGCAGCAGCAGGAATTAGAGCAGTTGCAAATTTCTCAAATTCCAAAATGTCACTGCTAGTGGTGGTGGAGATTCCCATCCTCATCCCTGTCTCCCATTCCTTCTCAGTTTCTGATAAAAAGGCCATAAATGTCTCTTCTACCCCAGCTTCTCCAACACCACCACCACCACCACTAGTCCCTACATGGTGCTGCTCTATTCCAGACATCTCATTACTGCTTGGAGGAGGTGATGAGCAATGTGACAGAGGGTCCCCTGCTGTCACACTTGGCATCATTCCCCCCCCCCCCGAGTACTACAAGAAATACCAGCAGAATTGGTGTATTGGTGGCAGCATGTTCAGCACTAGCAGTAGGTTCAGCACTGTCAGCAGGTACAACACTAGTGGCAGCACATCTGGCAGCAAGGACAACACTAGTGGCTGCAGATTCAGCAATGGTGGCACTGGCAGCAGGGGCAGCACGTCTTGCAGCAGGCACAGGCATCTAACCTGTCCAGCTCTCACTAGTACTAGTCTTTTCTCCCTCCCTTCCCATTCCCTTTTCTCTCTCTCCTACCTCAATGTTTGCAAAATATCACAGCAGAACAGCACAGCACATCTATCTCACTCTGTAGCTGCTTCTATTTTGTCTGCCTTCAGCAAAAAGCCACATTTTTATAGTGGAAGTGTGAAAACAATGTAAATCAATGGGCGGAAACTTTATAGACATTGAAAAAATGGCAAAAGATTTTGGCCAATGCGCGAAAGATGCAAAAATTTTAACCGCTAGTTTTAAAGAGGATTTTCCTACGAAAAAGTGGATAACAACATGGTTTTCACAAAATTTCCCACGGGAACACAGCAACAACTTTTGCCCATCCCTAATCATATTAACCCTTGGAGTGCAGTGACAAGAGCATGATGTTTTTGTGAATTTCCTCATATTAACCCTTATGTCAATGACAAGAACATGTTGTATGAATTTCTAAGTTCATCTCACCACACTAAGCACACAGTTACATTTTAAACATGAATCATTATTAGTTAACCCTTAATGTCAATGATAGAAGCATGTTTTATGAATGTCTACTTCCGATAAATACAGATTTCTGTGCTCAGGGAAGAAATTCATAAAACATGCTTTTGTCATTGATTAACATTAAAGGTTTATATCAACTTTTGTTTAAAATATAACTATGTGCTCAGTGAATTTAGAATTTCAAAAATTATTACATTCTAAGCTCAGTGAGCATATATGGTTCTATTTTAAATAGAAGTTATTAATTACCTTTCTGCTGATTTTCTTCTGATTTACATCATGCAACTTAAATTATTAGAGTCTAGACATTGTCCATACCCTGCCTACCCTGTCCACCTCCACACTGTCCACGTCCATAGCCTGCCTACAACCTGTCCACCCACACACACTGTCCACATTGTCCACCTCACACTGCCCACATTCTCCAAACTGCCCACACTATCCATCCTGCCCACCTCCATTCACTGTCCCCCCTGCCCACTTACACACACTGTTACCCTGCCTACACTTGCAGTCAGTGCTCACATCTGATGCAGCCTGTCCTCCTCCGGTCCAGTAACATTGCTCACTTTGCCCATTGAGCCAAGCTCAGTCATCACTGTGCTCCTCCTCAGGTCACTGCTGCGCATGATGATGGCAAGACTTTGGTGGTGGTGGTGGTGGTGCACAGCATAAGAAAGCAATGGGAGAACTTTCTTGGCGTGCTCTGCTCAACTGTGCACTAAACTTACTTGTTGGCCCAACCAGACACTCTTCATTATTTCCTCTGCTGGCTATGATCAGTAGCGGACTGCATGGAACTAAGGGCAGCAGCAGCATGTCTGGGCGGGGGGCACACAAGGGGGGCCAGGAATTTGTGTGCGGGGCCTGCCATCCTCCAGGAAGCTTCTGCTTGGGAGTAAAGTGGTAGCTCAAAAACTTTGTGTTTTGGTCTCTGCAATGCCCACTCTGTGTGCAACAAACTAACTGCTATTCAAGATTTGTTCATCTCACACTCTCTAAACATTCTTGCCATCGTTGAAACCCGGTTTACATCATCAGACACTGCCTCCACTGCTGCACTTTCACATGGTGGCCTACAATTCACCCACACCCCTAGGCCTAGTAACAGACAGGGGGTGGAGTAGGCATCATAATAATAATAATACATTTCAGTTAATCCCCTATATTACCACTCTCTCTTTCCCTACCTTTTGAAGCTCATACATTTTGTCTTCTCTCCCTGTTCCCCTTATGTCTTGCTGTCAAATGTCTGCAACATTTTCCACATCCCTGCAAGCTCTTCTCAACCCCATTTTACATTTACTTGACCCGAACAAACTACTGCTCTCTACAATAGCACTCTCAGAACAGCTCATGACACAGCTGCATCTGCAACTCTACACCACCCCCGCAGAAGTAACTAAAGATGAAACCCACACGCTCAACTAATCCAAACTCTGAAGTTGTTGTAATAATATCTAATGATAGGAGAGCCTAAGGGAAGAATATGAAAAATATAAAGAGAGAAAATAAGACCCTGCAATACTAGTACTCAATTTGGGCAAACTACAAACACTAATATGACAAGTCCAGAAAGAGAGACCCTAAAATTTTACTTTTATTGATCACATAATGGACTATAGTCAGTGTCACAATTAATTAAAATGAATAAACCCCAAACATAGGGAGGGTTATATTAACCTACAGTGCTCTATTTGAAGAATAAGGACAGATATGTAAATTTATCAAAAAGAAAAAAACTAATATATAACCCAATTCTGGTACGAGTTTTTGTCACTTTATGTATATATGTTTGGAAATGTACTGCCAGGGCATTATCTGGCTTGCCATCAAAGGTAATAGATGTATATCTTATAATTGCTCATTCAGCAAATTAATGTAGATGACAGTATGGGACTCAAATATAGACCAGTTCTGGTACAAATATGTGTCCCTATGAGCATATAAGTTCTACTATGCACTGCAGGGGTATTGTCCGGCTTGCCATCAAATCTAATAGGTGTATATCCTGCAATTCCTTATTAAACAGATAAATCTAGATGAAGAGTATAAAAATTCTCTGACTATATCGGTATAGAAAATGTATGATTATACTATACAATCAAGAAAGGCAAAAAGAGGATTACTTCTGCCTTTCTTTGAAACAGAAATTGTAACTTTGGAACTAGGTCTGGCTTTTTAAGAAATTGCAATGATTTGATACTCTACTTGTTCCTCAATAACAGAACATAATAATGCTTGTTATACAGATTCTGCCTGCTCCACTAATGTTGTTTGGACACAATGCCAGCCTGTCATAATGAAAATAAATCTCACAGTTTAATTAATATTGCCAGGGCATTATCCAGCTTGCCAGAGGTATGATCAATGCTGCCGGTATATTATCAGGTTAACCAATAGATATGATGATCAATATCAATGAACAGAATTACTGCCTATACTTCAGATATACTGGGGCATGATCTGGTGTGCCACAGAGAGAATAACACCTATCTTAAGACTTCTTCACTTCATACTGTTGTACAATTACTTTGTGTTAAACAACCACTATTACCTACAGATCCAGGGCAAAGAGATGGGGGAAGCCTGTGCCGCCACCTATGCCAACATATATCTGGGATGGTGGGAACACACTACAATTTTCATTAATACCCTTCAAGAACGGAACAGCCATATTTTCACCTGGCATAGGTACACAGATGACCTATTCATTCTATGAGACCATGATACAAATAGCTTCCAACAGTTAATAGATTGTCTGAACAATATTCTGATAAATAACAAACTGACACTGGAGTATAGGTTGGACCAAGTTAACTTTCTGGATGTCACTATAAAGAAAGGTGACAATGGCCTATTACATACTGACCTCTTCAGGAAAAGTACAGCTACAAACAGTATTTTACATGTTGGTAGCTTCCACCCTAAATCAGTGATCACATCCATACCCACTGGTGAATTTTTGCATTTGAAACGCAATTGCTCCGATTATGCCACTTTTGAAACAAGAGCAAATGAGTTATCATCTAAATTACTTGCAAGGGAGTGCAGCAAGACACTAATCAAAAAGGCCAGAAAAAGAGCAGCTAAACTTTTACAAACTAATGCCACAAAGAAGGAAGTTAATATGATTTGATATATGGGTTCCCACCATAACCAGTGGAATGAGATATAAACCATTCTAAATAAACACTGGGGGAACCTGTTAAGTGATCCAGATTTTGCTTAAGCACTAGGTTCAAGACCATAAATGAGCCATAGGAGGTCACCTAAGCTCGAAGATAAATTGGTTAAAAGTTTCTATGTGACTAAGAAAAAGAGAGTTCCACCAGCCATTAGCACATATCCATTTGGCCAATGTTCCATATGTCCACTAATTAAAAATCTTACAGCAATAAAGGGTAGATTTGGCAAATGGCACAAAATGTGGGACTATGCCAACTGTGATACTATTAATGTTATTTACGCGATAAGATGCCCATGAAATTTACTTTACTTGGGTAAAACATTCCATAAATTAAAAAGTACAGATAAAGAAACATTTGACTAACATTCTGATGGCTCCTAGAAACCTTTCTAAAAAGAAAAAAACTCACTAGCCTTGTGAGTCACTTCATGAGAATATAATTCCAAAATAAATGGAATAGAAATTCAAGTTCTTCAAAAAGCATCACTAGGAATAAGAGGGAAAACATAGACAACAAGTTACTTAAAACAGAAAATAAATGGACATTTCTACTGAACATATTATCTCCAAGAGGCCTCAATGAAGTCATGCGACTATCAACCCACATTTAACCTTTGATACTACAATGTCACTATACATAGTGTATAGGTATCGTACATATTTTCTAATTATTACTTCTCTTTTTGGTCCATTGGTAACAATGGGTTTTCCACACTTGAGGATGTGTGATTATCTATTCACATTGTAGCATGGGTATTATTTAGTGACATCACCAGACCAAGTATACATAGGCTTCATTAAAGGCTTGTGAGATTTATCCTTGATTTTTACATGTAAATTTAATATACTGTTTTTTCTTTTTGTTGCCATTTTTTATTTATTCTTTTTAGACTATTTACATCCAATCTTAAGTGTATGTTTACTGTGTACATTACCTTAAATTTAGTTACACATTATAGATATTGTACTTTAGTATAGAAATTCTCTGTCCAATCATGAACAGAATTTCATCTTCCACCAATATGCCCCCCCGCCCCCTTTTGCGGTGAGAATTTTAGTATAAATCTGGCTAAATAGTACTAGTACTCACCCTTTGACAAAGCCCACAAGGCAAAATATACGTCAGGGCAGTCATATACTTATGTGTAAAATTAGACTTTTGTAACTGGTTTTCTTGCAATGGGGCATAAGAAGCCTGAAGATGTATGTTTATATTTCACCTCTATGTGAGGTTAGTCAGAACATGTAAAATAATGATATACTGATCACAGCTATATGTCATTCTAGCATTTGACCGACTGAAGCACTACCACAGTACATCTAGCTAATATACATGCCTATTAAGCGCAAGCCAAAACTGATTTGTGTCTCCAGCTCAATAACCACCCTGGTTATTGTCTCTTACAAACGACAACACAGGAAGTGATAGGAACGAATGCAATACATCCTGTTCTCTCAATCTACTAGTTAATGACCTAACTTGTGGTAATGGAGCTGGGAGTAGGTGGTGTTTGCACTTAACACTTTTAGCAGTCCTGCCTGCTTAACTGTTAGCGCTTTTACTGTATCATACTATCCTGACATCAAAATACTGAATAAAATGGGGCATAAGTAAGCCCAGTTTGAGATCTCACAGATATCTTTGGCTTAACCATTGTACTATCTCATGGCTAACTGATAATGTGTTACTAGTAGAGATGAGCGAAAGTTGTTGCCGTGTTCCCGCAAGAAATTCTGTGAAAAACACATTATTGTCCACTTTTCACAAAAAAATCCTCTTTTAAAACAATGAGTGAAATTTCTGCTTTTTTGCCAAAATTTTGGCCAAAATTCCCTGCCAATTTTTCAGTGGCTAGAAAGTTTTCGGCCATTGATTTATGATGTTTTTGCTTTTTCGCTATAAAAACGTAATGTATTCCAGGAAGTGTAACACAATAGAAGCATCTACAGAGTGAGGTAGACATGCTGTGCGGTTCTGCTGTTATTTGTTTGTAAATTGAGGCAGGAGAGGCTCATAGTGACTGCTATCACTATGAGCAGTAAAAGGAAGAACTGGAAGGACCCTTATTATATGTCCAGTGAGTATGAGGAGGAGGAGAAGGAAGCAAGCAGTACTGAACTAATGCTGTCCAGTCCCCCTACATCACCCCAAGGGATCTTGGGGAATTTAATGGGAATGGAAGGAGAAAAGGGAAAGGGAATGGAGAGAGAAAAGGGTAGTACTAGTGAGAGCAGGACAGGTCAGCTGCCTGTGCCTGTTTCAAGATGTGCTGCCCCTGCTGCCAGTGCCACCATTGCTGTACCTGTAGCCGCCATTGCTCTACCTGCTGGCAGATGTGCTGCCCCTCCTGCCACCAGTGTTGTTCCTGCAACCACCATTGCTGTACCTGCTGTCAGATGTGCTGACTCTGCTGCCACTAGTGCTGTACTTGCTGCCATAAGTGCTGTACCTGCTGCCACCAGTGCTGTACATGCTACCAGATGTGCTTCTCCTGCCCAGATGTGCTGCCCCTGCTGCCACCAGTGATGTACCTGCTGCCATTGCTGAAGCTGTTGCCACCAATACTTTACCTTCTGCTAGTGTCTCTTGTAGTACTCAGGAGGTGGGGGTGAAGGAGAAGATGATGACAAGTGTAACAGCAAGGGACCCTAAATCACACTTGCCATTCCCAAGCAGTCCCACCAGTGCTAGTACTACTACTAAGGTCCAGCAGCTTGTTAGCATTAGGAGTGAAGGAGGGGGTAATCAACTACAAAATCTTCATATTACTAGTGACTGTGAGACTAAGGAGGAAGACTCTGTGGCTGAACTTGATGTGGTTGGTGTTAGTAGTAGTAGCAGTAATGGTGAAGCAGCTGTAGTGGTAGGGGAAACAATTGAGAGAGTCCAGACTAGAAGTCAAGGGAGACCACGCCATTCCTCTGACCCTGGGAGTCCTCCTTTCCCTTCACTAAAGTGTCTAAATGGAACAGAATCCTGAAGACTAAGAGATCAGAACTGTTGTTGTGGGAGAGCAGGCACACAATTAATACCACCATCAGCAGGAGCACAGATCAGCTGCCTGTCCCTGCTACTACTGTTGCCAGTCTGCCTTCTTCACTTCACCAAGAAATGGCAAGTGTGACATTAGGGGACCCTCTGTCACAGTGCTATTCACCTCCTCCAAGCAGCAGTGAGATGTTTGTTATAGAACAGCAGCAGCAACACGTAGGGGCTATGGGTGGTGGTGATGATGATAATGCTGGAGAAGCTGTGGTGGAAGATGCATTGATGGCCTTTTTAGCAGAAACTGAGAAGGAATGGGAGATAGGGATGAGGATGGGAATCACCACCACCACTAGCAGTGACATTTTGGAATTTGAGGAATTTGCAACTGCTCTAATTCCTGCTGCTGCTGAGATGCAAGGGCAGCAGAATGCTGAGGAGCAAGCTAGTGTGCCACAGACCACCATGGACATAGTGGGAATGGGGTCAACAAGTGATGCAGCACTAGGACAGGTTCCACTTGCCAGTGCCAGCAATACTCCTGGTCCTAGTTGAAGTGCTGAATCTGAGGCAGTAACAGCAACATTATCCGCTGCCACAGACAGTGAAGGGGAATGTGGAAGACAAGAAGAAAGAGGCCATTTCCCTCCCCACTGAAGTTATGGGCGTGGGACTATTTTTCTCTTGGGGCGGGCACAGAGCAGTCATCACCAAAGGCACTGTGCACAATTTGTGACAAGTCAGTGAGAAGAGGAGAGAAGGGAACACACCTTGGCACAAGCTCCCTGATATCACACCTGAAACACAGACACCACAACATTTATGTCAAACATGTTAAAGCCAAACCCACCACAGAAATCAAGCACCACTGTTGCTGTACCACCTGGCTCTCCAGAAAGGCAACAAGAGGCGAGATGGAAATCAAAGAGGAGGAAGAATAGAGCAACCTAGGCAGAGACTGGAAGCTCCATGACGAGTGAAACAACTAGCTTGCCATCACCTTCTAGGGTAACTAAATATTCTGCCAATCCACGTTGTTCATCGTTACCTCCCCCACCAAATGATAGCCACTCTGTTGATGTTAGGATGTGGCAGTTCATGTCCACCCATTGCACACTGTGTGGTGCCCTGACCACACATGCTAGTGTGGTGGAGGAGAATCGATACCAGGTCATCAGGTGACATCTGAGGAGATTCCATTCCACAGAATATGCTAAGATGCTGGCAGGGAAGGTTCATCATTACTATTAAACTGTCAGCAAGTTGTCATGTGTCCTTACTGGGGTATGGTCAAGTTGCATAGTGACAGTAGCAATACTTGTTTTTTGGTGGGGAGATTTCACATTGGGGACCTTAAGTGTCATGGTGTTTGGATGGTGTTTGGATAGAATTGTGCCAGGTGTTTCATGTGAGTGCAGATGTACCCATTGTTCAACTCCCAGTTCTTCCATTAATTACACTGTGCACGTTGCAGTTGATTATGTGAGAGGTACAGTTCCTGCTCTCAACTAAAACATTTATATTCTCAACACACCCATGATTTTGGAGGAGGGGCAGGTGGAGAAGCATTGGACAACTGGTGGCAGGGAGGGTTCATCATTACTATGAAACTGTCAGCACGTTGTTGTGTGTCCTTAGCGGGGTCTGGACAAGGGGTATAGTGACAGCAGCAGTAGTTGGTTTCGGGTATTATGGTGTTTGGATTCAGTTGTGCCCCCAGATTTTATTTTCCACACACACTGTGCACATTGCAGTTGCTGATGAGAGCCACAATTCCTGGTCTCAAGGGAAAAAATTATATTCTAATAACAACACACCCATGATTTTGGAGGAAGTTTCAATGTTTTCTTTTCTTCACATAGACTGGGGGCTACTTTTTTGTGCTGCTACTGCCTCACACGTATCACTGGAGATAGTCGTGGCAAGTGGAACCTTCATTATCCATCACCCATGTTACTGCTATTGTTGATCTCATTCCCTTTCAGTTGCCTAATCATCCTTCTGCTTAAACAACTCAGCAGCAGCAGTAAGAACAGCAGTTGCAAATTCCACAATTATGGACTCAGGAGGACATTTGACAATGGCCAGTGGCCACTGACCAACATGACCTGCTGGCATTAGGCCAGCAGGGCATTTTTATTTTTTTCTCAGGGCTTGTGCTTAAAAAAAAAAGAGTCCTACAAAAAACTAAACAATTTTTGGGGGGTTTGTTTCTAACAAGCCTAAGTCCTACAAATCAATGTTTCCTTAGGGCTTGTGCCAAACAAGCTTAAGTCCTACAAATCAATAGCATGGGCCTCTAATAAGCCTAAGTCCTACAAAAGCCTCTAACAACAAATCTAACAAATTATCCTCTACAAAATACTATGTGCTAGGTACTATTTACACTGGTATGTCAAGTCCATCCCAGTGACAGGGGGTCTCTATCACTTTACATACAAATTCCCTGTTCAACTGATTCATTCCCCAGACTTCACCCACCAACACAGGCACTCTCCTCAGACTCCTTTTATACCATGTCTAATTCGTTTTTGTTTTTATTTTATTTTTTATTTAGGATTTATTTTGTATTAACTGCCCTCCAATCCCAGTAAACAACCCCCCCAAAAATTCCCTTTTCATCTGATTCTTTCCACACTCTCCACCAACACAGACACCCCCATGCCCCTTTAATACTATGCCTTTGGGAAATAAAATAATATTTGCTATGTGTTGTGTGTAACTTCAATTTTCCCATTGTTTTCAAAGGAATGAGATAGGTAAAAAAAGTGGAAAATCTGCACTTTTCATGGAAAATTTTTTGCCATGCAGAAAGTGCCATTTTTTGCTGATTTCAGTCTGAGGCGGAAATTTTTCACCCATCCCTAGTAAAAAGCACGTAAAGCAGGATCACATCTGGGCACCTCCTCAATGCGATATCACCTGAAGCACAACCACAGGTTTGACTGGGAGACACACTATCAACAAGTCAGATGTGCTACTGCATCAACTAGCAACAGCAGAAGCACCCCAAAATGTCCACAGGGATCTGAGACAGATAAGACAAGTAGTGCTGTTATTGATGTGTCAGAGTGTGTCACTGCTACAGTTAATTCCAAATAACACCTATAGCTCCAGCTTCAGAGAAGTATTACGAGGACTTTGCCCTAGGAGATTACAAGAGTCATAGAGTGCCTAAACATTTACCACAACCACCCCACAACCTCCTCAAGTGATGGCTTGGACCAGCCATCAGACATGCCTCTTCAGCATTCTGATTAGCAATGGAATGCAGGAGACAGGTTAGTGAGATTTCATGGGCAACAGAAATTTTACAGAGGGCTGCAACAGTTTTGCAGCCTGTGTGAGAGGCCTACTAATTTGCTTTTAACCCAGCAATTTAGTTAATGAGTAATGGTCTGTCATCTTAGCTTGTTTGGATCAGATCTGTGCACTTATAAATGCACTTAAAATGTATCATTTTTAAAATGAATACACTTTTAAATTTACTTTAATTAAGATTATAGCCATAAAATGTTAGCATCTCCCTTGTCTTTCATTTTTGTGATCTATTTTATAAACTGTGCTAGTTCAATATAATGATTAACAAAATGGTTGTTCTGTAACATGCATAGAATGTCTACTGTATTCCTGATGATACTGCTGTGAAATTGGAGATTATGCTAACTTAGTGTACTTATAATCTTAATTTTAGTAATGACAGGAGGCGAATATTTTGCTTAGTACGATAAGAAATGGAAAAAGACACCCCGCCTGGCAACTCAGAAAAACCATCCACATCAAGCTCCCTGACATCAGAAACCTGCCGAAAAGACACCAGACAGAGTAACAGAGCAAGCTTAGCCTAAATATATTGAAGGGACAAAGCGTTGTTTGCCGGCCAATCACGTAAAAAACGAAGGACCAGGTCAACATCCCAAAACCGAGAATACTTTGGTACTGGAGGATGAGCCAATTTGATCCCTCGAAGTATGCAACAGACTAAAGTATCCCACCCCACTGGAACACCTGAAAAAGGGACATGAGCCGCAGAAATGTCCAATCACATAACATTAATGGAAGGTTAAGAACAACCTAAAGAAAAAAGATGCGACAAAAAGTTCAATATCACAGGCACAGTTGCCATAAAGGGATCACAATCCCTCTTCACATACCAGCTGGACCAAGAGTTCCACGCGTACACATAGCAATGTCTTGTATCAGGAGCCCAGTAGTCCCACAAAAGTTCCCTAGTCACCTGTGATAGGCCCTCGACAGACCAGCATCCCCTGAAAGCATCCAAGCCACTGGGAACAGATGATCCTGCATGACAAGAGGATGAGGATCCCTGTGATGATCCATGAGAAGAAGCGGAAGAGTCGGAAGAGGATCCATTGTGTGATAACTCCAGAAGGTTCGGGTAGCATGGCTGGCTTGGCTAAAGCAGAGTGACTAGAAGTAGAGCAACCTTCTGAGACCTGACATGACAAATCACTCTCACCAACATCGCAAACAGAGGAAACGAGTATGCCCCCTGTGCCAGCCAGTGTTGAAGGAAAGCGTCCACCGCCATGCAATTCTGGAAGCCAGCTGTAGTAAGTCCGGAGTTGGTGGATAAGACAGGATGCAATGAGGTATATCACCAGCAGACCCCCGAGCGAACACAGGCGATGAAAAACAGTGATGTCCAGTTTCCAGTCACTGCTGTCCCTCCTGTGTCTGGTGAACCAATCCACTGTAAGGTTGGAAATTCCTAGAAGATACTCCGCCCGGAGTGTGATATTGCAATCAAAGCAGAAGTGGTAAATGTTCTTTGTAGCCTCCGTGAGATCCTGAGACCTGTCTCCGCCCAACCGGTTGACATATTGAACTGTGGAAATATTGTCCATATTTAACAGAATATAACAGTCAGATAAATTCCTGGCTACGCTGTGGACGGCAAAGGACCCTGTGATCAATTCCAGACAATTGATATGGAGCCTGCGCTCCTCCTCAGAGCAGGGGCCCTCCATGGAATTATCCATACAGTGCGTTCCCCAGCCCCAGAGGCTGGCATCCGACTCTACAACAAAATCTGGAGAAGGTGCAAAAATGGCCTTCCCATTCCAGGTCTGCGTGTGCAGAAGCCACCAGAAAAGCTCCTAATGCACTTCTGGAGTGTGTTGGAGGAGAATCACAAGCAGGGCATCAAGTGGCATCTAAGGAAATTCCATCCAGCAGAATATGCTAAGCTGGTGGCAGGGAGGGTTCATCATTACTATTAAACTGTCAGCAAGTTGTCATGTGTCCTTAGTGGGGTGTGGACAAGGGGCATAGTGACAGTAGCAGTACCTGGTTTCTGGTGGGGGGATTTCACATTGGGGACCTTAAGTGTCATGGTGTTTGGCTAGAGTTATGCCAGGTGTTTCATGTGATTGCAGATGTACCCTTTGTCCTTCCATTATTTACACTGTGCACAAAGCAGTTGATGATGTGAAAGGCACAGTTTCTGTTCTCTACATACACATGATTTTGGAGGAGGGGCAGGTGGAGAAGCATTGGACAACTTCTTCTTTTCTCCACATATACATGAAGTGGTGTGGGGTAGTTATGGTGCTGCTACTTCCTCAGGTCCATCACTGGAGTTAGTTGTGGAAAGTAGAACCTTCAAAATCCATCACCTTTGTTACTGCTACTGTTGCCCCCCCTCCTTTTGAGCTGCCTAGTCATCCTGCTGCTTAAACAACTCAGCAGCAGCAAGAACAGCAGTTGCAAATTCCACAGTTATATCAGTGCATTTGACAATGGCCAGTGTCCACTGGCCAACACAACATGACCTGCAGGCACTATGCCAGTAGGGCACTTCTTTTTCCTCAGGGCTTGTGCTTTAAAAAAAAATAATAATAACAAAACATAGGCCTACAAAAAATAAACACTTTTTGGGAACTTGTTTATAACAAGCTTAATTCCTACAATCAATGTTTCCTTAGGGCTTGAGCCAAAGAAGCCAAAGTCCTACATATCAATGTTTCCTCAGGGCTTGGGCCTCTAACAACAAATCTTACAAATCATCCTCTACAAAATACACTATCACGTCAAGTATCAGTCTACATCATTGTCAACTTACATCAGGGGGACCCTGTCTCTATCATGTTGCATACAAATTTCTTATTTTATTTTATTTTATTTGTTTATTTCTTATCAACTATCCCAGCAATTCCAGTCAACAAAACCCCTAAAACAAATTCCCTGTTCAAATGATTCTTTTCCCAGACTCTACCCACCAACACAGGCAGCCTCCTCAGACCCCTTTTATATCATGTCTTATGGTTTATTTAATTGTATTTATGTTTTACAAATGCCCCCCCAATCCCAGTAAACAAGCCCCCCAAAACACATTTCCTGTTCAGCTGTTTTTTTTTCCACTCATTCCACCAACAAAGCCACCTTCATGCTCCTCTTATACTATGCCTTTGGGAAATAAAATAACCTTTGCTATGTTATATGTGTAAAGTTAATGTTCCCATTGATTTCAATGGAATTAGTTAGGTGAAAAAAAGCAGAAAAGTGGCACTTTTCAGAGGCTTATTCTCTGAGAGGGAAGTGCCATAATTAGGCTATTTTAGCTAATTTTTCACTCATCCCTAAGTTGGTGGGCTACTGTTACGGTTGGTAAGCAAGACAGGGAGTCAGACGGTATATTTAAGATCACCTTTATTAAAAAAATATAAACAGTAATTCAAATAACAAATAACACACTGAGGGTGATCAAAGAGGCAAACACTGTATCAGAAATAGCAGTCTTTCAATAGATCCACCACACTCTCCGAGACTAGGCCTCAGCCCACTGGAGTCTCGTAGTAAAAGGTAATGCCCAGAGGTAGCACTGACTCCGCCTGCAGTCAGTCTAGGAGAGGAGTCTCAATATTGTATGCAACCACGGAGACTACTGACTCACGCCTGCAGTCAATAGCTAGGACTCTGATAGAGCCCCAGGTCAGTACTAGTAAGGATGTCTGTGGAACGGGACCAACACACGGAGCGAACAGACAAATCCCTCTAGTAAGCACCAGATAGGATAGTCAGACAAGCCAGGTCATACAAGGAGCGGGTAGTCAGCTAGAGCCACAGGTTTGCACGAGATAGGATATCCACATTTCCAACCATTCGTGGAAATGACGAGGAGCATAATTGAGAGCATCACCAGAAGCGGCAGAGCAACAAGGAACTGTGACAGCTACACGTTGCAGTGCAGATTAAATGTAGCTCACCCCCTTGTGCACTTGGCACCTAGTTGCCTGGAACATTGAACCATTTATATTTGATTGTATTTTGTTAGCTTATTCATTTATTTATTGTTATAATAAAATAATACCTTGACTAGGCCCTGTGGAGTGTTGACCTGGCTTTGAAAAGGGCCTAGGTGTGATCTTCCTTTCCACCTGATCACATGTTCTTACACAAACAGATTGCAACATGTAGCTTTTGGACTGTGAGTGAAGTATATACATACTGTAATTTTCTGAGCGGCTACTACTGCTACTGCAGCTAGATGTTGAAATTATACTAGTTAGAGTCAAAGGTCCTGTCCATACTACTACAACAGCAGAAATACTTATCATAGATAGGACTGTAGATATCGATGACCTGTGTGGCTGATTAGTACTCAGCAACAGTATATGTGGTTGGGTGGGGGCTGGAAATGGAAGCGGCAATAATGCTGATGTTGACTGACAGGACGATTGTGTAGTTTCAGGCATCTTTGCTTGTCCAGAGTCTGATGCAAATGCAATGTGTAGCCCATCCTCTAGTGCACTTGTACCCCTAAGCATCTTTGCTTGTCTAGGGTCAGACTTTCCAATTGTTTTCTGAAACCGTTTATAGACAGGCAATGTGTTCCTTTTCAGTGGTGGAACACTGCGCCTTTGCCTTTCAACTCATTTTCTGGCTATGTCATCATCTCTCTCTAAACTTCATCTGTATCAGTAGACAAAAATATGTAGAAATATATTCTAGATCATCATATTCAATAATTAGGTCATCCTCACCATCACCCGCATTTTCACCCATTCTGCTTACATATTCCTCTAAGCTTCTTGAAGGCTAAAATAATTTATTTTTACTCTTCCCCTTAGAGAAATCTTCAGAACATTCACCACTAGTTTAAAGACTGGTATTTTTACTGTAACTGTGAGGTATAGCAGTTGGTTGAACTGCTACATCCTTCTCCACTACTAGAATGACTGGCTTACTTTACACTTACAAAACAGTATATGCTCTCAGCTATCACATTGGCATATTTAGCACGCAGGATGTACCAGATATTCCCTTATGCTCAGACTTTTTTTTGTTTTCTTTGTATAGCCAAGACATAGCCCTTGCTTCTTTCCTCACTGCACACATGTGCAACTATTTGGATACTACTGATAATGCTAGACTGAGCTCACAAGGAATCTGTACACATTATATTTTTAATATATTTTGGGTGATTCTGTCTCCTCCCCTTGGATGGGAGCTCCTTGTATTCCAATGCTAGCAGTAATTAGGGAAGGTAAAAATAGCTCTCCTTTTTCTCACAGTAGAGGTAAGGTGGTATCCATGCTTTTAACTGCATTATACTAAATACATGTTCACTTAGATTTGAGGAAGATAGGGACTTGCTTTGACATGGCAAGTTTAACATGATTTTGCCCAGACACATGTAAACCTCACTGTTTAATATTTATAGTAAGTCACAGGTTATTTATTGGTAAACGTATGAGTAGCAAAGATGTAGTTATTGCTACTCTCCTGTCTACACACATATGTAATAACTATTGAATACTATTGACAAAACTAGTTTGAGCTCCCCAGGAATTGTATAGATTATATCAACTGACAAAATGTAAACTCTATAGTAACATTCCAGCACATTCAGATTATCAAACCCACTTGAATGTATGAACACAAATTCACTCACCTCATGTGAAAATGGGAATTTGTTGCCAAAAAAACAGCCTTCTAGTTGGAGTTCCCCCAGGCCAAGTTCCTCTTACATCTTTCCTTGGCAAACAATTCCACCCATCCTTACACAGAATGCCAGGAACACAAAGTTTTTTGGCAGAATGCATCAGTTGTTTAGAATAAATATAGATCTTGACTTTAAAAAGAACACGAACAGCTACAAACAATATTATTTCTTCTTAGGGCTGAAGTGGAGATATACATAGCTGCAAGTTTTGGATAAAGTATTCCTTCCATTGGAGGAGAAGTAGCTCTCCTGCGCACTGTGTAGAATCCTCCTCCAGTGGACTGGAGCTCTTCGTCCCAAACTGCAGCCAGAAACACCTGCCACGGTGGGGGTCAGTCCTGCTCTCTCACACATCTTGCCTTCCTTTAACCCTTTCTAATCAGCCCTATTAACCCCTTCCATGCTACAAATGATATCAAAGCATTTACATCAAAGGGATTGTGTGTTGTCTCCCGTGCCTCAGACTTGATCAGTTTTTTCTTCTGTATATGACTAGGGGTGGGCGAAAAGTGAGAAAAATTTCCCACATAACTTTTCGTGAAAAACAGACGATTTTTCTCTTTTTTCACAAAAGTTTTCTTCTTTTCTCCAGTGCAAAGTTGTCCTTCTTTTCGCCTATGCCATCTAATTTTTTGCCCATTCCAACACATTTTGCTCCTATTCCAACACATTTTGTTCCTATGTTTAATATGGTGCAACATTTCCCAACACATTATTACTTCTTCTGCAGGCTGTAGTGGAGAAATAAGTAGCTGGAAGTCAAAGTTGTGAGTCCTACAGCAACATATACCTTGAAAATGTGTTAGCATGCAGAGTACATTTGTCCTTTGCCCTCAACACTTACTTCCTGTCAAGTGATTAAAGGGATAGTAATACTTAAAATGTAAAATAAATATGTTGTATGGTTTATCCCTCTGAGTAAAACAAGAGTACTCCTACTGCTGAAAGGCGTTTCATTCAAAAGTTATTAATTTTCAAAGCTGAATTTTTTAGTTTCAATATGACAGTGGCCTGAAATTGTACAGTGGCGCTGTTGTTACACAATCATATGGACAGCTCTGGTCCCGGGACCATAATTCTCCATAGGATGGTGTAGCAACAGCGCCACAGTACAATTTCAGGCCACTGGGATATTGCACCTAAAAAATGTAACTTTGAAAATTAATAACTTTTGAAGGAAACGCCTTTCAGCAGTGGGAGTACTCTTGTTTTACTCAGGGGGATACACCCTACAACATATTTTTTTTTACATTTTAAGTATTACTATCCCTTTAAAAAAAATAAAGTACAACCTACAATGTAGAAGATGTGTATGGTAGTGGTGTTGTGTGACTGGTGTGGTGTGATTGGTGGCACCTTAACAAACTGCATCCTCTCCAGGAGGAGAGGGATCATAATCATTTATTCCACATGTTGCAGCAACAATTGCTGCAGTCCGTTTTTGTCCTACCATTTTACTCCCACGTCCCTGCAATGCTCCACGTTTCCCCCTCCCACTTGTGCATTTGCTAAACATTACTCAACTACTGTGTGTGTTTTTACTCCCTACAGTACACAGCTGTTGGAGTGGGATGTCTTGCCTTGGCCTTCAACAAAATTTTCAATATCGCCTGCTGTCTATCAAGTCGGCCTCAGTCACAGAGCTCCCAGTCAACTGCCTAATATATTTATTTGTTTAATTATTTATGTTTTTTTTAAGTTGTCCTCTCTCTTATCACAATTAGTCCAAAAAATATATATATTTAACTAAAAAACAAAATCAAAGAAACAGTGCAATCTCCTCTAAGTATAGTACTTCCAAGAACCAGCGATACAGTATTGAAAATAAAAGGTCCCCTTAGAGGGTACTCACATTTACACGAGGCCTGTCCTGCCTCTAGGATGGATAGCCTCTATTGGATCTGAACTCCAGTCACGGTCATCCTCCAGACTCCTCACCAGCCATTAGTGGCTTCTCCTCCCAAGCAGAAATGTCTTGGCCTCCCACGAACCATCCAGATATCCTGTTGCCCAATACACTTGCTACAAAACAAGAGCTTGATATGCGGACCAGCGCAATATACACTATATCTAAATAATGTTCTAATGGCCACTTACGTGAGAAATGAGCTCTAGGAGATATTTGGTATAAAGTTTTATTTTAAAAAAATATATATTAAAATATACAAGGGCACTGTCTAATCTTGGATGCAATATGTGTCTCATCAGTGGAACGCAGATTTTTGGCAGGTATTTTGTGTGGACAGATATCCATCTCCCTGTGTAGGTGAGTGTATAAATAGCCTATGCTTGATGTAGCACAGTTGATGCCCCTGACAAAGTAGCATAGTGCCATGAAAAACTTAGAGTGTACTTTGTATTGATCTGTAAATTAGGCAGTGTCCGTGTATATTTTAATGTATATTTTTTAAAACAACATTTTATACCAAATATCTCCTAGAGCTAATTTCTCACATAAGTGACCATATACCATTAGAATCTTATTTATATATAGTGTATATTGCACTGGTCCACATATCAAGCTCCTGTTTTGGAGTGAGTGTACTGGACAATGGGATATCTGGACTGTTTGTGGGAGGCCAAGCACCTTTCTGCTTGGGAGGAGAAGCCACTAATGGCCGTGAAGAGTCTGGAGGTTGACCGTGACTGGAGGTCAGATCCAGTCGAGGCTATCCGTCCTAGAGACAGGACAGGCCTCTTGTAAATGTGAGTACCCTGTAAGGGGACCTTTTATTTTCAGTACTGTATGGCTGTTTCTGTCTCCTTTTGTTTTGTATGCACGTCAAGAGACCTTCTGACATCTTGAGAACTAGCTGCAGATCCAAAGATGGATTATATGAGACCAGCTGGAAATTTGGAAATTGATGGACTATAAATAGTCATGGGATGCCTGTTGAGATATATTCCATGATTATTTCTATTTTTATTGTGTATCTATGATTTTAAGATATATGCTATTGCTCTCACATTGGGACTGCATTTACACAATATATAAGTGAGCAAAGGAAGTTTTTTCCCAAACTTCCCCAGCACAGAGACAATAAAAATAAAATCAGCAAGCAATCTGGACCACAGCTGCCTGTGTCTTCCCAGTCAGTCACAACAAATTTTGGGGTATTTTGGGTCAACCTCTTTCCTCCCTTCTTCTCCCCCATTGTGACCCTAGACTCCCCTACTACAGAGAACAAATGTCCTACCTAAATGACTCCATAAACTAAGCTTCAACTCCCCTTTATTTGCGTGCCTTTTGTAGCTCAAAACATGCTGTTCTTTTTTCTCACAAACACAGAATAGCATACTGTGAGAGGCAAAAAAGTGAGAAAAAGCGGAAAAACTGCACTTTTCGCAAGAAATTTTTCGCCAAGTGGAAAGTGCCATTTTTCGCAGATTTCAGTTTGAGGAGAAAATTTTCACCCATCTCTATATATGACTCTTAATTATCATTGGTGTAAACCGGGCTTTTAACCCCTTGAATGTGAAGTAGGTCTCCAATTAATTGCTTCACAATGCATTAGAGATCTCTCTCACATTCATGGAGGTAAAATTCCCATTTATATAACTGGTATTTTTGGGTTTATATGTTTGTCCTGCTTTAACCTTTTGAATCCCACACAGAGCGGATGGAGAGAGAGACTTCTCCTATTCATTTCAGAACAAAGGACAGCGGCAGAGGGATGCATCACAGGTTCTGGGAGGTACAGCCTCCACCGAAGAGGTATAACTTTACATTTACCCTTTGAGTTCCAGAGGGGTCCACAATGCATTGCTTTGCTTTGCAATACATCGTGGACCTCTTTAGCACTCAAAGGGTTAAGGCACAGGTGGAGACATATACACAGCTGTGGTTGAGGTTTATTATTGAAATGTCGCCCTCTATTTGGTGACCTTGTGAGTGTGCAACATCAGAATGTTGCTTTTTTGATTTGGGCAACATTCTGATATTGCCCTTTTGATTCAGGCAACATTTTTAAAGCAGAGTTTTGATACTCGCCAATAGATGGCAACATTTAAATAGAATACCCTCCCTGTTCAACTGCTTCTTTCCACAGACTTGCCTAGGACAGAGAGAACAGCCAGATCAGGAAGAAACTTAGATCACAGTTGCCTGTTTTCCTAGTAAGCGACTCAGAATTATAGTGTATTTGGGGTAATTCTCCTCACATTCCTAGACTCCCATAGCATAGCGATAACAGCCAGATCAGGAAGGAACTTGGATCATAGCTGCCTGTGTTAACTTGTTCACACAGAATGTTGGAGTATTTGGGCTAATTAACTTTTGCTCCATTCTCACACCTCCAGAATACCCTGACACAGAGATAACAGCCAGATCAGAAAGGAACTTGGGTCACACTTGCCTGTGTCTACTGGGTCACACAAAATTTGGGGGTATTTGGGGTAATTCTCCTTTGCTCCCTTCACCCCCCCAAGACAGAGATAACAGGAAGAAACTTGAAACATGGCTTTCTGTGTTTTCCTAGTCAGTCACACCAAATTTTGGGGTATTTGGGGTTAACATCCTTTTTCCTTTCCTGTTCCCCAGAACAGAGAACAGATTTCCTCCCTACAAGACTCCTTAAACTAAGCTTCGACTCTAGCTAAAAAAATATTCTCCTTTTTCTTCCTCTCACAAACAAAGAATGGCATGCTGTGAGAACCTTACAAGTTACACCCTTGTATATGTCTGTGAGAAGAGAATAGAAACTTGCCGTGTGGTGGGGAGAATTCTGTCTTTCTGATGATTTCAATGCGATGAGTGCAATGAGCGAGGCAAAAAAAAGGAAGGAAAATGGCACTTTTGGTGAAATATTTCCTTTTTGACAAAAAGTGACGTTTCTCCTGTTTCTTTTTTGAGGTGAAAATTTTCACCCATCCCTAATAATCACATTATTAGGAGCTGGTAGTGTTTCTTAAGAAATTGGAGACATCTCAAGCATCTAATTATTTAAACCACTGAAGCATGTTACTTTTGTCAAATTACTTTTGTGTCATGAAAAGTGATAAGTGAAAACCACATGGTTTAAAGGGATAGTAATACTTCGTTTTAACTTTATTTTATTTTGTAGGCATTAAAAAAACATGAAGAATGATATAAGTCTTATCTCTCAAACCTTTATGGTTTATGAGATATTCATAAGCAAAGTTCCCCTCCCCGCCCCTTTTACCTAGTGTAAGCCATCTCTTCTCAGATGTGAGTCTGGTTGTATGACAGTACAGATAACAGAAGGGGACAATTTTCTTTGTATGAAAACAATGAAAGCCCTTCCCCCCTTGACAAGTTTTTCAGCTTTTTCCATTATCTTAATTGAAGATTGTCCCTCTCTGCAGTCTACCTGGGCATCTCCCTTCTGATCTGGTTGAACGGGGGGGGGATACTTTGTTTGTGAATATCTCTTAAACCATAAAGGTTTCAGAGATAAGACTTATATCATTCTTCATGTTTTTTTAATGCCTACAAAATAAAATAAAGTTAAAATGAAGTATTACTATCCCTTTAAGCATTTGATTGCCAGAGGAGTGTCTTTGCAATGGATTGGAATGTATACTCAACACCATTATTTATAATAATAACAACTCAGTTAATTTAATAGGAATAACATACTTTATTTTAAATTTTGAACAGAAGCTTTACACAAAAGAAAATGGCATCTGAATGAAATAAATCCAAATCCATCACCGTTTACTGACAATTCTTATACAACCCAACACTTTCCTTCCAACTACTTGTGATTTTAATTAAATGTCTCTCTGAAAACTTGGCTGAAATTTCTCAGTAAATAATTTATCAAAACATGTAGGGATGTTTATTAAATCACAAATATAGCAGATTTAATTCCCAAAATGCTGGAGATGACAACCCTTGCATTCAAAGTGTGAAAATCCACATTAAAATTAACATGAATTTGGAGCATTTTATGCATACCAATGGTGCAGCTGGTTTACTCCAAATGTACTATTCAGGGTATATTAGTCTAACTTATTGACCTTTAACATCTTAATTCATCAAACAGATATCATACACTTTCAATCTAAAATGTTTGATGGCATGGTTGGACTTCACTAAAAAAGTTCTTCCTTTATATGTTGGCCAACTAAATAAACCAGTTAAATGTGTTGCCTGATTAGGATAAAGGTCAATGTTAGCTTAAAATATAACAAACATTACTTTTCATAAGCTCTCCTGTTTCATAGGTTAAATGAGGCCAGACTATGGACTCTGCTACTCAGTTACTTTATCAGATAAAAGTGTTGGCTTAGGTTTTTCCATTAAGCATATGTGTGGACCCAGAGCAAGTTTTCAAATACAAGTTTTCAAATGCAAATACCTCAAATGAAATCATTACATAGGAAAATAAATTTCTGAACTATATATCGAGTTTCTGTCTATAATTAAAGAATTAAAAATGATAATTATATTTTAGTGTGCTATATTTAGAGTTTAAAATGTTAATTATATGGATCATTTTTGAAGATTCTACAATTCTCTGCCCCATCTGTCAACAGACATTGATTGCATGATGATGAAATGCTGATAAGGGTCACATCATTACCACGGTGCGTATGCTGGGGGGAAGAAAAAAATATATTTATTTGAAATAAGGTGTGCAATACACATGACAAAAAATGAATTTAGTGAATTTATATGAAATAAGAAATAAAGTGTTAAAATATATTACTGTACGACAGGTTTTGGTTGTTTTATAGAGCATTCAAATCTATCTACATATCATGCTTTCCATTTTCTGTAAAATTAATAGGTTTTCAGAAATGAACCTTTACATTTTGATGGCACAATGTAGCTCTTCCTATTAATTTTATGCATTGCATGTTAATTAGTTTGTGGATTCTGTCTAGATTCAGTTGTAACACAGAGTGTAATAATATTGACCAGCATATAAACAAAGTAGTATAAATTACCACACTGTGCCACCAACAAATAAAAAATTGAATATAATAAAAATGATTTATATTTCAAACAGCTGCCTAGTACACAATCTAGGAAATCTGAAATGATCAAAACTCAAGGAGACATGTCCTTGTTAAACCTGTTTTTTGAATACCAGGTAAGCAGCACTTTGTGTAATATGCACCTCCCCCTCTTAAAACTAAAGCAAGGTCTAATCCTAGTGACAGTGAAGTAGTAGTTTGATAATTTAGAGTGTCTACACCATGTAGTGACTGAAATTTGATGTCATGGGATAAGCAATGCATTATACTGGAACATATGGTGCAACATTGAATTGATAGTTTTTTGTTAACCCTTTTCCTTACTACTGTGGTGACCAAATTTTGGATCTCTTGGTATTGGGGGACTACACCTCCCATAACCCATTAATTTAAGTCTTCAATGACAACAAAATAATTAAAAAACAATGCTTAATTTATATCAACTATAGAAGCTTATGTATCTTTAGAGTTATTTTAGGGTTTATGCATTCATTAAAAGTAATAAATGAAATAAATCATTAATTAACCCTTTAATGCATTTCATACCCTTCTATTCCTTCAAAGGTTAAATAATATGCTTTTAACAAAACAATTTAATTATATGAACATTGTCACGCATCTCAATAGACATAACACTGCAGTGGGATCTTGAAATGTTTTGGTTTATTTGGCATTATCTCTTCTACTTCTGAGCAACCATGATTTAAAGAGACAGTGGGGGAGGTGAAGTGAAGATGACTTCTCCTGTTTATCATTTCTCCATAGTGGAAGAAATCTTTGTGCATAGGCTCCATAGAATAACATAGGAATTGGAGAAATTGTCTTCATGTTCAGGGGCGGACTGACCATTCGGGCATTCGGTCACGGACCAAGGGCCCGTGAGGGGGGCCCACCGCCATCAATTATATCGGACTCCTGTATGCTCGCCTGTAGGGGCCCACTTGCGCTTATTTAAAGCAGTCGCCGGCTGCAATGTTCTCCTTGAGGCACTGAGGCCTCAGTATTAAAGTACTGCCTTGACGCTGTAGTTACTGCCTGGTCTGCCATACTTAACTTAAGGCAGCTGCGCAGGCTCAGCATTATAAGTGCAGTGTGGTCATGGTGCTGCAGCTGCCGCTTGCACGCCACCACAACATTGCCCCAGAATTAGATCGGAAGATCTTATACATACACTGCTTGCTGCCATTCTGCCAGAGACCAGACTCACTGCTGGAGTTGTTAGTCTGGCCTGGCAGCTTCTGGCAGCAAGCGCTTCTTCAGATAGCTTCTCTCTCTCTCTGTGCCTCACTCAGACTCATCTTCCTAAGCGACCACAGCATGCAAACTGATGTTATCATGGCCCGCAGGGGCGCGTGATGATGTGGGGGGCTCAGTCAGCCGACAGGATGGAGTCAGGACATCACATGATCCCATCGGCGCCAAGGAGGAGAGGACACACAGCAGTATCAGGAGAGGACAGCAGGTCACAGGAGGATGGACTCCTGGGAGTGGGGACTGAGCTTGCCAGGTCCGCCAGGAGGACCAATGCAAGGACCAGCGCAGCAGTGACAGTGACACTGACAGCACAGCATTTGCACACAGAAGACCCACCACAGCACAGGTAAGCCTGGGGTGGGTACTGGATGGCCTGGTGGGGGTACTGGATGGCTTGGAGGGGGGTACTGGATGGCTTGGAGGGGGGTATGGCCTGGAGGGGGTTACTGGATGGCCTGGGGGAGGTAATGGATGGCCGGGGGGTAATGGATGGCATGGGGGTTATTAGATAGCCTGGGGGGGTTATTGGATGGCTTGGGGGTTATTGGATGGATTGGGGGGTAATTGGATGGCATGGCAGTCATTGGATGGCCTGGGGGTACTGGATGGCTTGGGGGGGCGGGGGGGTCATTGGATGGCATGGGGGGTCAGGGTCATTGGATGGCTTGGGGGGTTATTGGATGGCCTGGGGATACTGGATGGCTTGGGGGGGGGTTATTGGATGGCCTGGGGGAATAATGGATGGATTGGGGGTAATAGATGACTTATTGGATGGTCTGGGGGGTCATTGGATGGCCATGGGGGTCACTGGATAACCTGGGGGGTTATTGGATGGCCAGGGGGGTCATTGGATGGCCTGGGGGAGTAATGGATGGATTATGTGTAATAAATGACTTATTGGATAGCCAGGGGGGTCATTGGATGGTCTGGGGGGTCACTGGATGGCCTGGGGGTACTGGATGGCTTGGGGGGGGTTATTGGATGGCCTGGGGGTACTGGATGGCCTGGGGTGGTAATGGGTAATTGATGTCCTGGGGGGGTACTGGTTCAGTACCCCCCAGGCCATCCAGTACCCCAGGCCACCATACTTTTGCAAATTATGGAAGAAACATTGTATTCGCTACAGGCACAGCCACCAGGCCAGACAGCCAGCACACCCTCAAGCTAACCAACCAGTTTCCAAGCAGCCTCCAGCCAACCAGCAAGAAGCTAGCCAGCAGTGTAAGGTTAGTTTTATTTATTTTTTTACTATCTATATATTTTAACCCTATGAGCACCAGAGCAGTACAAAAAGCATTGCAAAGCTATGTGTTGTGTACATTTCTGGCACTCAAAGGGTTAACACCCTTTTCTGCAAATTATTTATACTGACTCTCTGCAGGCAGAGCCACCAGGCCACATTGTCATGGGGAGGGACCAGTGATGTCATGGGGAGGGGGCCCAGATCTCTTTTTGGACCGGGGCCCTGGGTCCTGTCAGTCCGCCCCTGTTCACGTTATCGCTTCTTTATCACCACTTATTAAATCTCCCCCAGTGTCTTCTTGGAGAACACTGATATAAGTATAGTGAGAGGATAAGGACAGAAAATATATTACAATGCAGATTTAAATTTTTGGACTCACATCTTTTATTATCATTAAATGAAAAAGGGACTTTTAAGAAGCTACCTATGTGTCAATGGCAACACAGAAAAGCTCTCTCTTTCTTCTACTCTGGTCATGTGAGTTGCTTAAATCCCACCCAGTCCTATTGGCTCATGTTGCTTCAAGTTAGTAGGATCAGACTGTTATCAGTAGTTTGAGGTTTAAAATGAAGAAAGGAAGCTGAAACAAGTAATTTGGAAAGCCCAGAAAAATTAATATAATGGAGAAAATATCAAAAACAAACTCTAATGTTTTATGGTTTGGACTTTATATACAGCTTTTTTCATATTAAACATCATTTAGAACATTTAATTCTGATTGAAATGTGACAATCATGATATGAAAGTGTGGTCCATGTTTGTGAGTTGGCATTTCAGCATCCATTCATCCAAGTGCACAGTAACATACCTTTCTCCCTTGCGCAGTGAATCAAATCCTTCATTAATTTTCTCAAAAGGTATTGTTTGAGTAATTAGCCCATCAAGTTCAAACTTCTTTGCCAGAAAATCAGAAACCAGTTTTGGGACATAATCTTTGCTCTTCCATCCTGTAATCATATTTACACATTGTAATTATTTATTTTTGTCGTCACCTTGTTAGCAGATGCTTGCACAGACAATCATTTTAGTCCTACAAGTGTCAATGTGGAGGACAAAGCATTGGTTACAATGTTTTGCACACTCTTCTGGCACTCAACGGGTTAAGGATCAAAAGATTGTGCAAAGCTTTAGTCCTAAAAGGCTTAGTATACACATCTTAACTTTGTGTGTTTCATAATGTGTTTAAAATGCAGATTATCTTTTGTACATATAATACATACAGACTATTCATCAGTCTGTCCTGTAGGTCAAGATGGGCAACTTGAGGCCCTCCAGTCCTGTTTAGTTCCATAAAAATGTCCCAAAGGTGAACCCTATATAGAGTATGTACAGGGCCAGATTCACATCACTGGTGCACCTAAGCAATGAACTCTAGGTTCCCTTGGCTACACCCATCGCCACACCATCACTCCTAAAATTACCCCAACCCAGTGCCATTTACTGTTTACTGTTTCATATCACAAAAATAAGAACAAAAAAAAAAGAAAATCAAGTAATTTAACCCCTTAGTTGCTAGAGGGATTTCCAAATCATCACACCCACAATTTAAAATGTCATGTGGCCAGCACAGCTGAGGTGGCATTCAAAAAGTGTAATTCTAGGGAGTTGCCTATTGGGAAATATGGCATTGAGCATATATTATAAAATGTGTTAAATAAAATGTAAAAAAATATATTTTATTTCACTCTTATAAATGTTAATGGTATAAAATGGCATGCACTAACATTTAAATATTCACAATTGTTTTTGTAAAACATTCTTAAAGGCATGGTATTCTGCCTTTTTTGTTTAACTTGCTTGGTCTATGTCTATCTACAATGAAGGTAATATATAGGCCTCTTGCAACTTGTGGTAAAGAGTGGGTGTAACGGGAACCAGCGGACCGGTGTAGTTCCTGGCCATCGTGCTACGATTTTCTGTCCGTGATACTGCTACCAAGGGGTAGCCGGGCTGGTCAGGATCTGTGGATTGTGAGTCAAAGGGGACTCTTTAGACCATTCCTAAAAGACGACACACCACACAAGTTGTTGTAGTCCAAGAACACTCTGAGCTTTATTGGAACTGGTCAGGGTTTATACAGGGTTTATACAGCCATATTGCTAGGGTAAAGGAGAGATGTGACATGTAATCAGGTCAAGAACAGACTAACACAATTAACACATAGCACAATGGAAATAGGTTTTGCAGACAACCACTGCACCAGACTTATCTCTTCACACATACAACAATGGTGAATACAGAAAAGTGGTAAAGGGATTAGGGAAGTAACACCTAATCAGACATAGACCAGACAGTGAGACTCATACATTTGGAGGCCATAAGGTGATAACACAAAAAATACTACAATTTAACCCCTACAAGCACATACAAACTTGTAGTCCAAAACAGTGGTCCAGCATCCATTACATGTATTAACAGATGCCCTCCGGTTCTGACAGAGCTTTACCGGATCTCCGGGGCAGAGGCAGATTCCTCCGGATGTGGAGAGTTTCTATTGAAACTCTGCCACATCTGCTTTTTCTCCCGTTGTGCCTCCATCCCCAGCCTTCTGTGTGACACATTTAACCCTCTGAGTACCAGAGTGGTACGGAATGCATTGCTTTGCAATGCATTCCGTACCACTCTGGCACTCAAAAGGTTAAATCCCCCCCCAACACTCGAGTTAAGCCCCACCCCTTTTTGACGCGATTAGCGTCATTTTTGTTACCCCCTGCTGAACAGAGGACTACCCTCCAGGTAGACCTCAACTGAAAGTTCCCGGGTATGGTAATGGACCATAGTCCCGTTACAGTGGGAAACACTGATTAGAAGGCATTGCTAGAGGTACTCCAGACCTTTTGGGTCTCCACCCACTCACTGCAAATAATTACTGTTTAAAAGTAGGTCAGTCTTATCTTGACTATATTTGATGTATTTCTTTATGTTTATGTGTTTTTAACTAGGTGTTTTTTTAAATCCAACACCTTTCTTTACAATAGTTCATGGGGCTCTACCTCTATCTGCCACAGATGAGACTCTTCCACCGCGTATCCTTGTACCTTGGACTGCCACTGTGGATGAGCATTCCGACAACTCCATCTGCCGCTGGGGTTGAAGCTCTGTCACCCAGCATCTTGACACTTCTGACTGTCGCTGGGGGTGAGGCTCTTCCATCCCACATCCCTGTACCTTGTACTGCCACTGGAGATAAGGTTCTGGCACCCTGCATGCCAGCACATCTGACTGCCCATGGGGACAAGACTCTGGGCTCTGCCGTTCAAGTTGCAAACCTTGGACAGTTCTCCATTTCTCATCCACCTGTAGATCTGGTAGTGTATCTCTAGGAGCCACTCCACATTAACCAGGAGGTCCAGTTCAGAACAGATTTCAAGAGCAATAACCAGACCCAGGAAAACAGGCGTCGGAATCTGAGCAGTTGGAGGCTATCAATGGTTTCCTACCCAAAATCCTCAACATGGGAGAGTGCATGCTGTAATAATCCATGGTTGTCAGGGCCAAAGCCTCTTGGGGGGTGGTAGCCCTTTGAAAAGTCATGGATGCTGGATTGCAGGACTTCAAACTAATCTTCTAAGTCCAGCTGAATATAGAGGTCCAACTTGGCATCAGGATCTGAGGAATGGGAGTCAAAGGGGACTCTTTAGACCACTTCTAAAAGAAGACACACAACACTCTGAGCTTTATTGGAACTGCCCACGGTTTAAATAGCCACATTGCCAGGAGAATGGAGATGTGATATGCAATCAGGACAAGAACAGATAACACAATTAACACACAGTAGGTTTTATAGACAACCATTACACCAGACTAATCTCATCACACAGACCACAATGGTGAATATACAACAGTGTAAATGGATTAGGGAAGTAACATCTAATCAAAACTGAACCAGACAGTGAGAAGCATACAACTGGAGACCATAAGGTGATAACACAAAAAATACTACAATTTTATAACTGAAAGCCCATGCAAATTTGTAGTCCAAAACAGGGGTCCAGCATTCAGTGTAAACCTGTCATAAATGTTTCCTTTATTATTGATTTTTTAATTTTTGAGCTCCGGAGCTACATTTGATATTATATATATTTTTTTTATAGAATATTGTTGTTGTATTCAAACATTCGATAAATATTATATGTGATTTTAGAATAATAAATGTTTGTATATTGATATACGATAGAGAGTGTCGCTCTCTGATTACTGTATATACTAATATATATATATATATATATATATATATATATATATATATATGAGCAAAAAGAAAGATAATGATAAAGTTAACAAAACTTAAAGGAACAGTAATGTCCAGTAAAATGTTTTGTTGTTCTGTAGATTTTAAAAAATAAATTATGTGGCGCAAATCCCATCTTTCAAACTTTTATTATTTGAGAGATATTCACATCTAAAGTTCCCCCTCTCCTGATATCAGCTGTAAAGTTGACAGAAGAAGATCCGTGTTGGCTGACACGAGGAGGCTCTTTAGCAGAGCCGAAATAGTGATATTTAAGAAGAACTACTATTTCGGCTCTGCTGCACAGCTGCCGGCTGGTCCCAGGACAGGGATTCCGTGCTGTCAGTAGAGCGCTGACATCAGGAGAAGGGGAGGGAGGGGGAACTTCAGATGTGAATATCTCTTGGTATTTATATTTTTTTAAATCTTCAAAACAACAGAAAGTTATTATTGGACATTAGTGTCCCTCTGAGGATTGGCACGAGACAGCTACTGAAAAATAATAAGAATTTTGAGTTAGCACTGTCTTCAGTGTGCTACAAGACCTTCCAGACACAGACATTTCAACCCACAATGAAAAGTTACTGAGACTATCATAGACACTGCCCATGCCCTTGCAACTGCTGTGAAACAAAAAAACCAAATATCAAAAGAAACAGGTACCATGATGAAAAAGTAACCAGAAATGAAGAAAAACTGTTATATTGTAAACAAGGTAGAATATGTAGAAATATGCAGGACCATAAGGAAGTGCATTAACCCCTTAAGGACCAGCGGTCCCGGGGTGTCTGGTCCTTTAAGGACCAGATAGGCGAGTTTGACGTGCCGTCCCACGTGACTGATCACGTGGGATGGCACGTCGAACGAAGGACTGAGACAGATCGCTCCAGTCTTGGAGCGATCAATTTCAGTCCCCGTTATTACTCACGCACTCCTTAAGTGCCGGACCAGCATGACGGTCCTGGTATGTCACAGGACGCGAAGGGGTTAAAGAAGAAATTAATAAGTTCAATGTTATGCTCATGAAAGGGACACCGGAAGAAAAGCAAGGGTTTAAGAAAAGATGGCCACACATATGTGATAAATGTTTGCATTAAAGCTTGAAGATGTTACAACAGCAAAAACTCAATAACAAATACTAAAACGAGTAGAAGAATTTTATGAAAAGTGTATAAATATGTAGAACAACAACTGAATGCAGCGTCAGAGGCTGAAAGTGTACCAAAAGTTTTGGTAGAAGAAGCAGAAGCTGCAATAAAATCAATGAAAAATAGCAAAGCAGCTTGATCTGATAAAGTTACTATTGAAATGTTACAATCCGGAGGTCAACCCTTATTCAAAGCCCTATCTAACCTATTTTCAAAATGCCTACTACTCAGCAAAGTGACTAAAACATGGAAAAATGCAGAAGTCATCCTACTTCACAAAAACGGTGGTAGGCGGATCTAAAAAACTACCAACCAATAATCCTATTGCCAGTGGTCTGCAAGGTTTTCACAAAAGTATTTTCAAGAAGAATGAACAGAATACTTGACACAACCTAAACAACAAGTAGGATTCAGGAGCAGTTTCAGTACAATGGACCGTATACAGATAGTGCAACAAGTTTTAGAGCAACATAATGAATACAATCTGCCATTATTCATAGCCATAACTGACTACGGAAAGGCCTTTGACTCAGTGAAAAAGCAAGCAATAATAGATGCCCTGATCAATCAAGGAATAGATGGAGCTTACATCAATAGCCTTCAATCAAACAGACAGGGAAATAAATATGATAGGCAAATTATTTGATCATTCTTCAAATATTACGCACACCTTCCCAGACCCTTAGTGCAAATATAATCTTTCCCCATAACATATTTATCTATAGCTACAGACCAAACACTATTTGTCACAGAACACGAACACTCACCACTTGATCATTTTTTTGACCAGTCAAAACCAAAAGAATTTAAGATTTATAAAGCCTACAAGCTCATTTCCCCACACTACTTATCCCCTCCTGCAGGGATTATTAAATGGATATCAGACATCCCCACCCTCACCATCTCGGACATAGCCCACAGCTTCTATACAAGACTAAAAAATTCCTTAGCCTCATATTTTCTTGGAGTAATCGGTACATGAATTCATCACACATATGTTACACCAGCAAGCTTACAGGATAGGCCTCTCCTCCTCCTCTCACTGCCCCAGATGTGACTTACCTCATGCAGGATTACCATACCTGGGAACTCTCCGGTTTTGCCCCGGAGACTACGGATTTTACAGTGAATTACCGGGTCTCTGGGGCAGTCGCTCAATCTCTTGGTTGTTCTCCATCCTGTCCCAGTTCCTCCCATTCCCAGCCTTCTTACCTTCATTCAACATATATTTTGCCTTTTTTTTTGTCCCACCCCCGTGACTAAGCCCCTCCCCTTTTATGACACAAATCGCATAATTTCCCTCCCCTATCGCGCTGGCAGGGCTGCCCTCCGGGTAGCCCTGCTTGTCAAGTTCCCAGGTATGAGGATTACTTCATATGCCTTACAACTGCCCACTGGTTCACCTATACTGGGCTAAGGTATTTTAAACAATCATCAACACCCTTGGGTTCCACTTTCTCCCTTTGTTTTCCTCACTCAAACTGGGCATATATGAATCCACAGGGCACTTTTCAGCTACAGAAATGTGCTTACTAGACTTCTTGATTATGATTGCCATTAAATGCATCTTGAGACAAAATGCCCTATTTTACCAATATCCACTGGATATTGGCATTTCAGGACATGGAGACATTGGGAGAGAGGTTTGTGCAGACCTGGGCTCCATATATTGAGACCTTACCCAATGCTCGACAACAAAAATTCTTCCTTAGCTTCAGATATTTGGGCTGGTTGGATGCAAGGGAGGGAGGCAGCACTTCCTTGAACATAAGAAGGCATGGGAATCAAGAGAAGAAGACTCCTCCTGAACTTGCTAGGCCCAGGGATATTTGAGAAGGGGCAACTACATAGCCAATCAACGCTATATTTAGGCAGACCAATTTTTCTCTTTACCTGCTGATTTGCACAGAAATTTGAAGTTTGTTAACTAGACTACTGTTAAATCTCTATTATTTATGTTTACATACCACAAATATTTATCATACATGTCACATGCCACCCCTGACCAGAATGTCTATTCATGAGTGCTGATCCCCCTACCTATGATCTCAGCATCAGCACCTTTTTTACTGCATCTAGAGTGACACTCAAACATCCTGGTGCAACTCGAAATGCTTTGTACACTAAGCTGTCCCATGACACACACACACCCATGACATGTATGTATTCTCCTTTAAACTCTTTTACATTTTAATAAAAAGCTCCATTTAAATTAACAGGATTTGGGGGAATTTTTATTTGCCCCTTATTGTGCGGTTGGTTTTTCCAAGAATTGTAGCCCTGTAGTTTGATGAATTAGGACCTCAGTAAGTTATGTTCATTTTGAAGCAAACTCACTCTAAATTCTCTTTAATTAAATGGTGATATTAACCCCATGCATGTTAGAGGTCTCCTCCTTCAGATGTTTTGCCCTAAATTTACTTCAGTTTTCTATTGCACATAAAGTCCTTAGAACCTTATTCATCAAGCAACAAATGTGCAATCCTGGAACAAACCACCTCCGTCATAGGAGGGACATAAAATTCCCATTGATATGGAAGGCTGGGTGCAAAATGTTCTTGAGACCCACAACACACAAATATTAACCTAGAACCTATTGTGCCTTGAAGCTGATGGGCCCCCGCAGATGCTGAAGAACCCTGTCACGAATGCACCCTCTGCACCCCCTGTAGTTATGCCCCTGCCTTTCTAGCATTGAAGAGTTAAAAAGCCCAGTTTAAATTAATGGACATTTTAATTTGCTCCCTATGGTGCAATTGGTTTGCTCCAGAATTACACTGCCTTAGCTTATTGACTATAGACCAGCTGAGCTGGTCATACTCACTATTCTGAATTGGAAATGTTACAAACAATTACAATGCCACTGCACCAGAAATCCACACTTAGTTAATTATGGCTGCTGTTTTTTTATATCTCTGTTATGTGCAGCTCATAAACTGATTTGGTTAGTTTATATACTCTTGTGTACTTGGCACTTAATTTAAGAGCTTTGTCCGCATACTGAAGTTTATGTTCTATATCAGACAACAGTGAATTGGGCTGGTGGTGGTGTCTTGTGAAAAGTAGGGGTGTCATTAGAGACGACAGATTTTTTTCCATGAAATGCTTGATATCTGGTTCTGCATACCATACCTCCAAATACAGCTCCTTTCAAGGATCGTCCAGTGAGAATCAACATTGGATCAAAGGAAATCTTAGCTGTTGAAGGAGCCACGCCAACAATAACTGATGTTCCACACCCAAAGTGAGTGGACTCTAGAGCAGATCTCTGAGAAACACATATGATAGTTAGTTTGTTCAGCGTCACTAAACTAATAATTTGGTATACATGTGAAATACCACCATGCCACTTCCTAAGCCCTTGAGAACCAGAGGGATTTGAAGCACATTACTTTGCAAAGTGATATGCATCCCTCAGGTCCTTTAGATATGAATTGTTCCAAAAATAGTGTAATATTTCTTATATGGATGCATTCAGAAAGCACAAGAGGGTATGCATTAGAGCAGGCAAAATCAAAATCCACCACAATTGCATCTTTTTAGCATATCTTCAACTAATCACAAGTAAATGTAGTTAGCTGTGGTAGAACCCTCAAAATTATTAAAACAATGGCTCATTCAATCGTGTGCATTTGAGGAGATCCTGAAACCCTCTACATTAGAGCACATGTTCCCTTTAGTGCCTGCCAGCACAAATATTCTTCTGCCATTGTTAAGACTTTAATGCCAGCAAATGAACACCTTACCATGTTCATGGAAATGAAGTAATCTTATTCTATTCCCTCTGCCTCTTGTTTAATACATGGTGTTAAAAAGGAATGCATTATATTTAGCATTAGCATTTAGCATTATATTTATTTCAATTTCATACTCATGTATAATCTTCCTGATTTGGCAGTCTCCACAGATCCATCTCTTTGCTCATGTATTTATTTTTTTAGTGAATATATAGGGATTTCACTGTCTCCATTTAGGTTCTAGATCACTCTGTAGCCAGTCAAATTATTTTCACGTTTATTTTTTTTCATTTAGTTATTCATAAAGCAATATCACTTTCTATCTGTATAGCCAATATCCTTGTGTGCAGTTTTCCATTATTGCTTTGTTTTGTTACAGGTCTGGTGAGCACTATCTGGTTTCTTTTTGACCAATCTACTATGTTATGTGCAGTGTAATGATCTATTCTTGCCTTAGCAACTCTTGTACCAAGGGGAGGGCACAGGCAGTTTGTAGGTGCATGGGCGTTTTGGGGTGTTCCTTTCCACTGCATTTGTTTTAAGTCATGCACTAACAAGGCACAGAGGAAATGTGTGTATGATTATTACATTTCAATATGCATGCTATTGGGGAGAGTATGAGGACTTATTGGTCTTAACACCAGTGTGCACCACTAGGCATTAAAGGCATTTTGGAGCCATTATTCCAGTGCAATACTTGACCTATGTTGGCTGACTCATATATCTTCTCTCTATATCTGTAAACCAACTCTTCCCATCCTCAGAATATAACATAATCAAAAGTAAATTAGTGATGCTCCAGCCAATTTTGTTTACAAAAACGTCATTTGTTAATCTCCAGGGATATATATGAGGAGCTTGAGGGATAACAAATCCCTTAAGATGCACAGTTGAACTGGACTACAAGAACAAAGCAGTCTAACATAGAGAGGCTGACATTCTGTTCTGTAAAGTACTGAATCACTTTTGGTAAAAACCAACAGCACCATAGTGGATAGACAACACCCCCCCCCATTGATTTAAGTGGAGCATTTAAAGAGATAGTAATACTTTGTTTATGGTTTGAGAGATATTCACAAGCAAAGTTTCCCCTCACTGGCCAAAACTGTCAGGTCTGCCATCTAGCTGTCAAATTTGAAATCCGGTGCGCGGACCAGCCGTGGCTCTACAGCAGAGATCGCGAGATAGAAGAACTACTTCATTCGAATAGTCTACAAAGTGTGCCTGGTTTGCAAGCACACTTTTTAGACCCTTCCAATGAAATAATTATTTTTCTATCTTGCGTTCTCGGGTCTACTGAAGAGCCACCAGTTGATCTGCAGACCGGATTCCAAATCTGACAGCTAGATGGCAGACTTGACTGTTTTGGTCAGTGAGGGGAAACTTTGCCTGTTAATATCTCTCAAATTATAAAGGTTTCAGAGATAAGACATATCATTCTTCATGTTTTTTTAATGCCTACAAAATAAAATAAAGATAAAACAATGTATTACTATCCCTTTAACCCCTTTAATGCTAGAGAGATCTCCAATGCTTCAAAAAGACATGCATATTAGACCTCTCTATCATTTAATAGGAAACTGCTCCATTTACCCCTTGGAGTACCGGAGAGGTAAACAATGCAATGCAAAGAAATGTGTTACATATGTCTCTGATATTCAAAATGTTAATGTTAATGTTTTTTATGATGCAGATGGTTTGCCCCAGAATTGCTTCTGTTGCTCTTGGTAATTAGCCTCATTGTATGTCATTTAAACTGACACAAATCACATTACTCTACTTATGCATATGTTTAAAGGTCAATAGAACTGTTAAATTATTACAATGGATTCATTCATTAATTTAATGTCATGAACCCCACTGTAAATCTAACTTATTATTTATATGCATTTCTATTTCTGACCCATCTAAACCTCACCTGAGTAACAGTGGACAGTGAATGAAGCTGCCACTGGCAGCTTCAGCTCTTGCACGAGGAGGGAAATATTGCTTTTGGTTAATTCTATTGTTACTCCCAGTGGAGAGAGTATAATATTGTTATGCCCAGAGCTCTGATTAATTAGTAAAGTAGTGAGCTGGCACGTTAATTTCCCCTAATCCCTTCCTACTCCAGCCTAATAGAAAACAAAAGCAGGCTGTCTCCCATTTGTACAGTGAGATAATCCAAGGAGTTTGAATGGACAGTGCACGGCTCATGATGAGATGGAGCACACCCTTGTGCTTAACTAGTGATGGAAGCCATTTAACAGTGACAGACGACTTCTATTTTTACTTCTGGGAACCAAGTGAATAAGCTCTCTGTATGCTAAGTCTGTCATTATTATAGATCCCCATATCTCATTTCTCATTAGGAATTTTGGTGGAAAACCTGCAGTTTGCAGTTTTTTTTAAGTGAACATTCATGCACTTAGAAACCCTCTACAATTTCTGACTTATTGTCAGTGGGTCAAGGATATGGGTCAGTATGTGTGGTTCTATGTGGCTATCAGTGCAGTGGGATAAGGCTGGAGCTCAGTATGTGTGTTTCTAGTGCAGTGGAGTAAGGCTGTGAGTCCCAGTGGAAAAAAGTGGCCAAATGTCACTTTTCCTGCAGAAGAGAAAAAAAGTACAGTTTTTCTCACATTACTCTTTTTAGTTAGAAGTTTTTCCCCATCCCTTTTCCTGATGTCTAGTGTATTCATAGAAATACATAAGACCAATGAAATTTTTCCTCACCCTGCAGGCACTCCTGTACACACCCACCTCAGCTCACAATTCTCTAAGCTGCAACTGGGCTGTTTATCTATATACCAAAAAGTTAAAGTATAGACCTGGGCAGTCCAATCGTGAGCCACATGTGTGGGGAGGGTGCATTTATTTCTTTTTTAAAGATAATAATGTTGAAGTATATATCCTCTTAGCTATTCAAAAATATGGATTTTTTAATAACAGCAAAGAAATATAAAAAAGTTTAATCAACTTAATTCATATTGAAGAAGTCAATACAGTTTTCTCCTTTGAATTACTCATGACTCAGTGGCTCAGAGCCAAGTTGCATTTGTATGGAGACACCAGTATTAAGTACCCTAGATTTCAGGACTGACATCGGAGCATCATCAATGAGGAAAGAATCATGGTAGGCAGAGCTTTGAAAACTCTATTTCTGTAAGTGATCATTGGAGAGAACGAGAACTCCCTAAACTCCATTACTCATTTTTTGTACAGCAGGAATATAGTCACATTGTACCACTATCACTGTGTTTACTCTTGGGACAAGTAGTTAAAACATAAAGTAAAAAAGGGTTTAAATAAATAAATGAATACAAAATATTTGTATGTCGACTGTTTTCTCCAAATAGAGGAGAATTTAACTTTTAAGATGCAACAGCCAACAACCTCCCATCTTCAATACACTACTGTTTCTTTACTAACCATGACATCAGTGTTTCCAATGCACTCGAAAGAATAGTCTACTCCACCCTCAGTCATGTTTGCCAAAACCTCATGGATGGGAATCTTGTAGTTTTTTGGGTTGACGCAGTCAGTGCATCCTAATTCTTTTGCTTTTGCAAATTTATCATCATTTGTGTCTACTCCAATGATCTTTGAAGCACCAGCGACTTTACATCCAATAACCACAGAAAGGCCAACACCTCCAAGCCCAAACACAGCACATGTTGATCCTGGAGTAACCTATGGAGGGGAAAAATAAATAAGGATGTTGATTTGCATTGAAGAATAAAAGGTATTAAAAAAAAATACAGCTACATCTCCTTTGATTTATATCTTCCAAACCTCTACACATACCTGTAGGCTACAAACTTCTATTTATCAATCCAAAAAAAGGTTATAATCCAACAAATGGAAGCAGTCAGCAAATGGATGCTTAGAACATATAACTGGCCTAATTTAAAGGGATAGTAATACTTAAAATGTAAAAAAAGATATGTTGTAGGGGTTATCCCCTTGAGTAAAACAAGAGTACTTCCACTGCTGAAAAGTGTTTCATTCAAAAGTTATTAATTTTCAAAGTTGAATTTTTTAGGTGCAATATCACAGTGGCCTGAAATTGTACAGTGGCGCTGTTGCTACACCATCCTATGGAGATTTATGGTCCTGGGACCAGGACTATCCATAGGATGGTGTAGCAACAGCGCCACTGTACAATTTCAGGCCACTGTGATATTGCACCTAAAAAATTCAACTTTGAAAATTAATAACTTTTGAATGAAACACATTTCAGCAGTGGGAGTACTCTTGTTTTATTCAGGGGGATAAACCCTACAACATATATTTTTTTACATTTTAACTATTACTATCCCTTTAAAGACTTTTGTCTGTACAAAGTCTCTCTTCCGTAGGAGCATCCATCAGGGGAGAGTAATGCAAGATTATTCCTCTCCATTAATTCATTCCACAGCACAGTTAAATTATGCAAAAATCTTTAAATCCTTCACACTGACTGAAAAAAACAAAAAGCACAAGTATAGGCCTGGGCAGTCCAATCGTGGGCCACATGATCAGTAATTCATATGTGAGAAGGCCAAATGTTTTTATTTATTTACTTTATAGATAATAGTGTTGAACTATATACCCTCTTAGTTATTCAAACATATGGATATTTTTAATAATACCACAGCAGTGTAAAAGAGTCAAATCAACATTGTTAATAAAAAAAGTTGACTTCAATGGGAATACAGTCAGTTAACAAACTGATGTAGAAAACTGTATGGTGTCAGTTAAATAACGGTGGAAGAAAGCAGGTAATAAGACCTTACTCTGTGATAGCTAATTGGTGACACCTTATGCTCATCTGGACCACATTTAGCTAGTGGGCTGCATATTGGACACTCATATTATAAACTAGTTGAACAGCCCGTTACACGGGCCACAGTGCCTCTGGCAGCGGGTCGCGTGGCAGTCACGCGCGGTAGAGACTGCACGCGCCCAGCTCTGTATCTGCCGCGGCGCAGGCAGTCTGTAGTGCGCATGACTGCCGCACGCGCAGCAGTGTCTACTGCGCATGTCGTGCGTTACACACAACTTAGCAAATTATTATATAGGATAGTATACATAGACACTATATGTGAGACTTGAACCTAGTACTTGCTGTAGCCATCCCATGTGCTTTTTAGCCACCAACGTCCTGTGGCCCTCTTTTCTATTATGATGCCTAAATAGTGGCTGATTCAGCACTCCGTAATGGTATCCTATTGAAATGTCGCCCTCTATTTGGCAACCATCAAAACATTGCGTTAAAAATGTTGTCAGCATGAAAAGGGCAACATTAGGATGTTGCCCACATCAAAAGGGCAACATTCTGATGTCACAGGCTTAAGTGTCGCAGGGTAGCCTCCGTCTTAACCCTTTGAGTGCCAGAAAGGTCTGCAACGCATTGCAAAGCAATCCATTGTATAGCTCTCCTGCGCCCAAAGGGTAAATGTAAAGTTGTACCTCTTGTTATATTCTCCAATAAGCAGATCTCATAAATGTTCCAAATATGCCATGTTATATAGCTGCAATAGATGCACCAAATGAAGTGAGACACCTGTTTGATTTTATCAAGTCTCATTTTCAATTGAGCTATTTGACTTTCACAAATATAATAATAAGCGATGTACAGTCACAAAGCACATGAAATGTGCAAATGGTACAAATATACCAGTATGATAACGTATGCACTTTGGTTAACCTTGTAAAAACCAGAAGGATATACACTGCATTCCTTCCCGATTTGTCACACAATCCTCTTGTCCTTAAAGGACTAAGGAAGTATTAAACTTGTAAACTGACATAATACCCTCTTGCACTCACAAGCCCTCCACTTATGTGTAACTGTGATACGGGCGACCAGAGGGAAGAAATACAATGCATATCCTTCTGTTTTTTAAAGAGTTAACATGGATACAGGGATATTTGTACCATCTGCACATTTCATGTGCTTTGTGACTGTAAACTGATTATTATTATTCATGAAAATAAATTGCTCAATTAATATCAAAATAAGACTGGTCAAAATCAAATAGTTAAGTAAAATGTTCAATAAATATACAAAATATTAGAATAAACAGTGATTAATCAAGGTTACCAGTTGCTGTAGTGTACTGGGATGTGGAGGAGACAGAAAGCTCTCAGTCTCCTCTCAGGTCCGCCACTCAGTTTCCTCTCAGCATAAGACAAGCAGACCAGAGAGAGACTGAGAGGCGGACCTGAGAGGAAACTGAGAGCTTTCTGTCTCCTCCACATCCCAGTACACTACAGCTCTGATTAATCACTGTTTATTCTAATATTTTGTTTGAGTTCTGCTTATTGGAGAACATAAGAAGAATTTTGCGACACTTATGAGATCTGCTTATTAGAGAATATAAGGTACGACTTTACATTTACCCTTTGAGCACCAGAGGTATACAACGCATTGCTTTGCAATGTGTGTGGACCCCTCTGACACTCAGAGGGTTAAGATAGAGGCTACTCAGCGACACTTAAGCCTGCGACATCAGAATGTCTCCAATTTGATGTGGGTGACATTTTGATGTCACCCTTTTTAACCAGGTGACATTTTAACACCATGTTTTGTTGTTGGTCGCCAAATATAGAGCCCTCTGTAACTAGGCTTATTGATGTTTATTGATGTTTATTTACTAAATTCTCTGAGGACAATAAGACCCAAATGCTTAAAACAGTTTGTGCATGCTAATTTCTTTTGCCAAAATATATGCCCAAATCAGTTTATTTGTTTGTTGTTGTATATTATAGAAGATATTTATATTGTACAGAGCTTTCAAACTCCAGAGAATTCTTCTAGTATGCTTGTACAATGAAATTTAGTACCAACTTCAACCAAGATGCTTTTTTTTACATACAACCCAATCAATACACTGTAGTCAGCTTTAGTAATTAATGTGAGAGAATTTTCCACACTTTTGAAAAGTATGATAAATTTCTTCCAGTCTTTCAAATGACATAGAAAAAGCAATAGCAGGATATATATATATAAATACATATATGTGAATATGATTAGCACACTTACGAAAGTGGGGCAAGTTCTATATTTTATCAAAAATCATGTTACATTTAAAGAAAAAGTCTCTAATAATTAGATTATGATGTAATATTGTGTTTTACTAAGTTGTCAGGACTGAGGCAGTATCCTAATGGGAATACAATAGGCTCATGAAACAAACATTGTAAACTCAATTCCTAATATTCTTATAAGTAACATAAAAGAGAACTTACTTTGGCAATGTTCACAGCAGATCCATATCCTGTAGAAAATCCACAGCCAATCAAACATACTTTATCCAGAGGAGCATCATCATCTATTTTAGCAACAGCTATTTCATCCACCACAGTGTACTGAGTAAAGGTGCTCGTACTGATAAAGTTGTAAATCTTCTTCTCTTTGCAGGTGAATCTAGAGGTTTTGTCCAGGAGTACACCACTATAAGTACCAACACTGGGTAATAAATATAAGAAGAGTTTTCATAAGTGCATCATCGACTGGGTTGCAATTTATCATACATTACATTAAAAAGCTATCCACAAAGTCATTGTTTAATCAACAATGGATGGAAAATGTGGTTTTTTTTTTAAAATATGTTGCCAGTTTATAAATATCAATAACAAAACAGATTAAAACAATTTTAAAGGTTTGGTAAAACCTAAAATATACATATTTCATGGACTTTTACTTACTGGAAAAACAAGGGTATTGTCACAGCATGCATTCATGCATATAGTAACATATACAAAAGTATGGTTCTGATAAAATAAATATTCTTTGTTCTGTACTGTATAAAACTTATGACAACTGCTTGATGATATCATTGGGAATGTCAGAGGTATACAGCTGAAGTTAATGTTACCTAAACATGCCACTTTCTACCTTTAGAGTCCTGAGTGAGAATCTCAGCACTGGCTTATGTTTCTTTTTTTTTTCTTATATAAAGATAAATTAAATATTCTAAATTCTATTCCATTGCTCCTCAATGATTCTGGTGTACTAAGAAGAACTGGAGTCACTTTGGAGCAAATAGACTGCACCATAGTGGACAATTAAACGTTTTTATTAGATGGCATTTTAACCCGTTAAATGGTAAAGAGGTCTCCAACACATTGTTAAATAATCCACTGGGTACCGCACTACCATTCAAAACATTAAAAGGCTAATTTAAATAATGTAGGACATTTGTTTGTTCTCTATGGTACAGTTGATTTAACCCTCTGAGTGCCAGAGAGGTATAGTTGGATAATGGTTAATCCAGAATTAATCCAGTTCTCCTTAGCACAGCAGTCTCCATGTTCCCAGACCACCTAACAGCATTGCTAAAGCTGGAGACACAGTGCAGTCAAAGAGTAAAAAGTCCCTACATCATCAAAACAGGAGGCACAAGGACACCAAGTGGTCAAGACTGTAGCCCCCAGAATCTGGAGAGTACCTGAATATTGAGGGGGGGGGGTGTTATGAGTGGGACTGATGCAGAATATTTGAATACCCTGTATATTAGAGTACATGTGCAGAGTATTTAACTAGTACATATTCAATCTGGATACTGCTTAGGCTCATTAGAGATGAGCAAAACTGGTGCAAGTCAGTTTGTGGATCAGGTTGTCATATAATGGAGAAATGCCAGTTCTAACCAAATTGATTTTGAACAAATATGGACATATACATGATACACTAAATAAAAAGGATACTGTAAAACTAACAAAATGGCTAAAGAAGCAAATGGAATGAAATGAAGCAAATGGAATGGACTGGTAAGACATTTCTGGCTTGTGAAACAGGTTGCTTTGAATGAATACTATCAATTAAGAAGTGATCCACTCATCCTAACACTCACTATATTTTAAAAATAGCACAATGCTTTCACAATACACACACTTTGATTTCAGATTTTTCAGGAACATGGTTACCTTTTTCTTGCTTAAAGGGAAGGTAATGCTTAAAACTAATTTTGTTTCAAACTATAGTATATATATAGTAACTATGTTAGTGATTTTTATTAAAAATCTCCCCTCCTACATATTTCAGTGATGTGAGTGACTTCATTCAGAAGGAGTTAACCATGATCACTTGACCACTCACTGCTCACATAGCAGTGGTAGCTATAGTAATCCTACTAACATTCAGACCAAAATAGATGTTTCCCTTGATTAAACACTTTCCCAGAGTCCTAAACTCTAACATCCATGCAGTAAGTGTGCAGGACTCATTGAAAGTGTTCAGACAAGGACAATATCTCCCTATCATTGAGACGGTTACCAAGGGACATGCCCAGAATCACATTCTTCTTAATGAAGAAGCTGATATTACTGGTAGACTTGTGCAAATCCGTTCAGCCGATTTCAGAATTCAGACAAATAAGGGTCATTCAGTGTCATTTTGGCTGTCCGAAAGGAAAAAGTTGTTAGTTTTTTTTAAACCAAATCCAAACAGCCCTGGTTCAGAATGTTGTTGAAATTCGGTGACGACGACCCACGCGTTCAATACTTTCCCTCCATACTTTCCCTCTTCTTCGTTTCATGTTAGTCCGTTGTTTGAGCTCAGAGAGAGCAGAAGGAGATAGAGAGTGTCCAGTTGTTGTGTAGGCAGGCAGGTAGCATAGGTAGGCAACCAGCATTAGTAACTTATTGCCACTGTAAGGGAGAGTAATCTTTGTTCCTGTGCAAAATATAAAAAAATTTTAGGAATTTGTTTTAATAGTTTTCAGAGTGACACAGCCAGTCTCACCGTTGTGTAGGCAGGTAGGCAGGCCTAGTACCTTATTGCCATTGCAAGGGAGGAGTTGGATCAACTGCTGGTCAAGGAAGTAACTAAGATGACAGTGAAAGGTGACGTTATTATTATGGGGGACTTTAAACTTTCTGATGTTGACTGGAAAAACCAAGCAGCAGGTTCAGCCAGGAGTGGAGATATCCTAAATTCTTTACAAGGATTAGCCCTTAGTTAATTAGTAGAAGAGCCTACTAGGAAGGTAGCCACGCTAGATTTATTATTTACTAATGGAGAGTTGGTATCAGATGTAGCTGTAGGAGAGTGTTTGGGCTCCAGTTATCATCAATCTGTGTGGTGTAATATAAGGACAGAGTTGAGCCACACAAAAACAAAGGTTCTAGATTTTAGAAAGGCTGATTTTTTTAAAATGGAAACATTTTTATGTCAGTCTTTAACAACTTGGAGATCTTTAGATGGAGATATCTTTAGATGGAGTCCAGGAGAAATCTGAAATGTGTTTTACTAAACGCAACAGAGCATTGCATTAGACATGTCAGCAAGGGTAAAAGAAAACCACTGTGGTACTTTGCAGAAGTGGCAAATATAGTAAAGGAGAAAAAAGAAGCATTTAAGAAATATAAGCAGGCAGAGAAGGAAGAAGATAGCTTTCGGTACAAGACTAGGCTGAAGGAAGCCAAATGCATTATTAGATGTGCCAAAGCACAACTACAGGAAAAAATTGCCCAATCAATAAAAAAGGGAGATAAAACATTTTTTTAGATATATAAGTGAAAGGAGGAAATTGAAAGAAGGAATAGTTAGACTGAAAACAAAAAATGAAAACTCTGTAAATGAGAATAGAGGACTATCTGACTGTTTCAATGAATATTTCTGTTCAGTTTTTATGGAGGAAGATGAAGGGAAGGGACCTCTTTTAGAAAAAAGAAATGGCAAAACACAGGAAACATGCATTTTCACAGAGGAAGAAGTTCCTCTTCAACTTTCTAAGGTAAAAACAGATAAATCAATGGGATCAGATGGGATAGACCTAAAGTTACTAAAAGAACTTAAGAATGGTCTGGCAAAACCTTAAGCAGAATTATTCAATCAGTGACTATCTACCGGAGTAGTTCCAGAAGATTGGAAGGTAGCACCGCTTCACAAAAAAGGTAGCAGGGAAGAGTATGGTAACTACTGACCAGTAAGTCTTACATCAGTAGTGGGAAAATTAATGGATACTATGATAAAGGAAAGAATTGTTGAATATCTGAATATGAATGGCTTACAAGATACGAAACAGAATGGGTTTACAGCAGGGAGATTTTATCAAACTAACCTCATAGATTTTTTTGACTGGGTAACTAAAATAATAGACCAAGGGGGAGCAGTAGAAATAATTTATCTAGATTTCAGTAAGGCATTTGACACTGTCCCTCATAGAAGACTCATTAATAAATTGCAGTGTTTGGATCTGGATGTAAACATAGTTAAATGGATAAGGCAATGGCTGAGTGACAGGAGACAGAGAGTGGTAGTCAGTGGAGAATATTCAGATGAAAGGAATGTAACTAGTGGGGTACCTCAGGGATCTGTACTGGGGTCCATTATTTTTAATAATTTTATTAGTGATATTGCAATAGGTCTTCAAGGTAAGGTATGCCTTTTTTCATATGATACAAAGATCTGAAATAGGGTAGACATTCCAGGGAGAATAAGCCAAATGACAAATAATTTAGGTAAATTAGAAGAATGGACAAGAGTGTGGCAGATGCAGTTTAATGTTGATAAATGTAAAATAATGCACTTGGGACATAAAAAGCCAGGAAAAATATATTATTAAGGGTACTGTGCTGTCAGAGACAACAGAGGAAAGGGATTTGGGAGTAATTATTTCTAATGATTTAAAGGTAGGCAGGCAATGTAATAAAGCAGTGGGGAATGCAAGCAGGGTACAGTACTGGAGACCCAATCACCAGAAGGATATAGATGCTCTAGAGAAAATTCAGAGAAATGCTACTAAAATGTTGACTGGTTTACAGGAAAATAAATATTAGGATAGACTAAATGATCTGAACATATATAGCTTGGAGGAGAGAAGGGGGGTATGACTGAAACATTCAAATACTTGAAGGGATTCAACAAAGTGCAGAAGGGAAGTACATTTCAAAGGAGTAAAAATATTAAGAAAAGAGGCCATAGTCTAAAACTAGAGGGACATAGGTTTAGACGTAACGTAAGAAAGTTTTACTTCACTGAGAGGGTAGTAGATAAGTGGAATAGACTACCAGCAGAAGTGGCAGAAGTTAATAAAGTGACATAATTTAAGCATGCATATGATAGGCATTAGGCTGTCCTTAACATAAGAAAAAGACCAAGGACCAAATAAGGTTTGAGATTTTTACAGTAGGAAAACGGGCAGACTAGATGGACCGAATGGTTCTTATTTGCCGTCAAATTCTATGTTTCTAATCTCCATTCCTCCTTTTGATTCACTCCAGCAGTAAACTTCTTGTATTGTTAAAGGAGGAGATGTTAAAGGAGGAGTTTTTTTGACAAGTTCAAAAAACCTTTAAAGTAGCACTCGGCAGATGAGTTCCCCTCCCTATCACCTAATGTGGAGTACTCGCCTGACTGTGACTGTGCACTGCTCTTAGCTAAAATAAACTACTGTGGAATGGGTCCAAGAAAAGCCAACACCCTCATGCTCTGGGCCTCTCTTTGTTTTCCACTCTTGAATGGAATGAATAGGTAGTGAAAACTCCACAGCATTAATGGTGAAATGCAAAGCTCTGTTTATTAGTACAAGAAAATACATAAAACTACCGTAAAAACAAAAAAAAAGGAAACTTTATATATTTTGTGAAATCTCACCTCCTTAGGAGCCAAAACACGCTCAAACATGATCAACATCAACTCTTAACAAAAGAGAGATGTCATAGACTCTAAGAGCCAAGGGTCGCTTCCATTGCATCAAAATCTGACTGGAGGCTCAGTACCAAGCAACTACATTACATTGCTCCAGGCAAGCCTATCATTTTGCTGCTTCTATAACAACGTGTGTAATTGGAAACCACTCCAATGAACTTCAATTATGTATCAGGAATTCCTTCAAACTACAATTATTTTTGGCTAATAAGACCTGAAAACACATAGCACACCTCCATAATAATATTGGGAGGAGGGGCTGATAGGCACTTGCAATAATGTTTGTTATTAGCCCATCTGACTGAGATCATCCTTCCCAAAACAGAAGAATAATTGCAGATAATATTCATACATACAGTACATACATATGCTATAATATATATAATAGAGGATACATAACTATTACCTGAATTAACATAAATGATTTAAAATTGTAATAATAATAGTCTCTTGAAGCTCTCTAATTTGTGATGATGAAAAATGTGACAAAGAATCCCTTGCTGTCACATTTCTCAACATCTCAGATGACACATGGACATTGACAGCAGCAGGCACAGGCACGCTGACATTGGCAACAACAGGCACAGCAGTAACCCCCTTTTTAAGATGTTTCCTCAAGTCCTTGGGGAGGACATTAGGGGTCTGTGGCCCCCATGGGCTCTCTTAACTGCAGCTGCTGCTTGTGGATTCCTCTAACTGTGATTCATAAGCAACAGTAGTAGCAGCCTTCCTGTTTCTCCTATTCATATTATGAAAGCAAGCAAAGCAAAAACAACTTTACTTTTGTAACTCTCTCTCGCACTCTCTCTCACTATCTATCTTATTCCTTTCTTAGTCACTCCTATTCTACAACATGCAGACAGGGAGTTCTGAGTTTTTAACAGTTCTGGCAGGAAAATCTGAGAGTTCTGCTATGGGTGGGAATTCCCACAAATCATTCAATTCTTTTTTTGAAATTCTCTAGTGGTGAGTAATTGATGCTCCCCCATGGCTCACAGGTTACAACATTTAATAAAACTAATGTACTCTCTCTGCCACCATCTTGGAATATTCTATGGGATGGAAGGTATTCAGATGGCCCCTTATTTCCCTCATTCTGATGGTGACCACTACATTGTCATGTGGGATTAGTGCACCACACAAAGTGCAGAAGTTGGAGACATATCACCAGATCCTCAAATCTGCAAACTCATTGCCAGCTGGTAGTGGTGGTGGTACTGGCAGCAACAGTGTCAAGGAAGAAGACCCTGAGGGTTCAAAGGAAACAACGGGATATTATCTCAGACCTGGACCCTAGCACAAGAAGATATTGATTGGTGTTATCGTCATTGTTGATGTTCCAGGATGGTGGAGGGTTTCACTCCCCTTTTTGTGGGATTTTTATCCATGTTATTTTTACCTCTGAAGTAGCAATAGTGCTAGGAGGAGTGGTAGGAAGGAATCAAAACCACGCCTACAACTCCATATAACAACTACTACCCTATTCCATGGCCACAGTGTACAGTGACACACTAGCCTTCTCATCAACATACTGCTGTGATATGTATACATCTGTCGTAAATGACTCAGCAGTAGGGATGGACAAAACATTTCTACTCAATAGCATAACATGAGAAAAATAGCACTTCCAGTTGAGCAGGAAATGTTTCACAAAAGGTGCAGATTTTGCTCTTTGAAATCAATAAGAAGACTGAATTTACCTCCCCCACGTGTAAAGGTTACCTTTTTTCCTGCAGGCATAGTCTCTTTGCTGCCTGAAGAGTACCAAGAGTTCCGTGATGTATTTGATAAGGGCAGGGCTGATGAGCTCCCGTCTCACCACCCATACGATTGTACCATTGAACTACAACAGTGTGACATACCTCCTTGAGGTCGAGTCTACCCTCTATCTGTCATTAAGAATAAGGCCATGGAGGAGTATGTTGCAGATACGCTGTCCAGTGGGTTCATCCGCAAGTCCTCCTCTCCTGTCGGATTCTTCTTCATGAAGAAAAAGAGTGGTGTACTGAGACCCTGTATTGACTACAGGGGGCTCAATCATGTCACGGTTAAGAACGCCTACCCTATTACACTGGTTACTGAGCTATTCGATCAATTTAAAGGGTCTATGGTATTCACTAAGTTCGACCTGTGAGGGGCATTTGGTATGGATAAAGGAGGGCCATGAATGGAAAACCGCATTTAACACCAGGAGCGATCATTACAAATACCTCGTAATGCCCTTTGGTCTCTGCAATGCTCCTGCGGTTTTCCAATAATTCTTGAATGATGTCCTCCGGGACATGCTCCAACAGTGCAAGTTGGTTTACTTAGACGACATTCTGATCCATTCCTCTTCCATGGAAAGCCATCACACAGATGTAAACCGAGTCCTGCAAAGATTAAGAGAAAATAACCTATTTTGCAAATTAGAGAAGTGTGAGTTCCAGCGCAAACAGGTCACCTTCTTGGGGTACGTAAATTCAGAGGTCAGTTTCGTTATGGACACTGAAAAGCTCTCAGCTGTTCTCGAGTGGCCGCAACCCGTAGGCCTCCGCTCCCTTCAACGTTTCCTAGCGTTTGCAAACTACTATAGGAAATGTATCCGCAATTTTTCCTCTATTGTAAAACCCCTTACTGACATGACCAAAAAAGATGGTAACTCCACTCATTGGTCCCCGGACGCCATCAGGGCATTTGAGTTACTAATAGCTTCTTTTGCCACAGCACCTATTTTGGCACACCTGAAACCCGAGCTTACATTCATACTTAAGTTTGATGCGTCTGAGACAGGAGTAGGTGCCCTCCTGTCTCAACCTCCTACTCCTGAGAGCCAGTTGCACCCGTGTGGGTATTTCTCGAAGAAGCAAAGTCCTGTGGAGTGCAGTTATCAGGTTGGTGATCAAGAGCTTCTGGTGATAATACTGGCTCTCAAAGAATGGAGGCATTTGCTTGAGGGAACTTCCATGCCAGTCCTAATCCTCACGGATCATAAAAAACCTTACTACTTGTTTGTAGCTAAGTGCTTGTCTCCAAGACATGCGAGATGGGCCTTATTTTTGTCTCGTTTTAATTATGTGGTCTCGTACCTGCCAGGTACTAAAAATGTCCGGACTGATGCCCTATCCAGACAGTTCTCGGGTGCTAAAGAGGAGAATTCTCCTTGTCCTATTATTCCTTACCTGTGTATAATGAATCAAGGCCTTATTCTTTTTTTGACCCAAGTCCTGAGAAAAAATTGATTTGTGGAAATATGGGTTGTTAAACGCACAAGTCCTGAGGAAGCAGTGACTTGTTGGACTGAGTTTTGTTTAAGGCACAAGCTCTGGGGTATCAGGGATGTGTTGGACTCAAGCTTGTTAGAAGCACAAACCTTAATGAATCAGTGATTTTTTGACTCAGGCTTGTTAGTGGCACAAGCCCTTGAAAATTGTTTTTATAGGTCTGTGGAATATTTAAACAAAAAGCCCTGAGAAAAAAATATGCCCTACTGACCTAATGCCAGCAGGCTATGTTATGGTGGCCATTGGCCACTGGCAAATGTCACTGCGTCACTGCGGCATTTGGGACTGCTGTTCTTGCTGCTGAGTTGTTTAAGCAGCAGGATGATTAGGCAGCTCCAAGGGAATATGATCAACAACAGCAGTGCTATGGGTGATGATGATCCTAGTTTCATTTGTCACTAGCTCCAGTGATACGCCTGAGGCAGTAGTAGCACCACAACTAGCCCTGACTTGCAACTGCTGTTCTTGCTGCTGCTGCTGAGTTGTTTAAGCAGCAGGATGATTAGGCAGCTTAAAGGGAATGATATCAACACCAGCAGTAACATGATTGATGGATGATGCAGGTTCCTCTTGCCACGACTAACTTCAGTGATTCATCTGAGGCAGTACTTCCTGGAATATATCACGTTTTTGTAGGGAAAAGGAGAAAAACACATAAATGAATGGGCGGAAACTTTCTAGCCATTGAAAAAATGGCGAAGAATTTTGGCCAGTGGGTGAAAAATGCAAAGATTTTATTTGTGATTTTAAAGCAGATTTTCCTGTGAAAAGGAGGACAAAAACTTGGTTTTTGTGGGATTTCTCATGGAACAAGGCAAAAGCTTTCCTCCACCCCTAGTAGCAACCCTTCACATCCCTCCTCCCTCCTTCTCCTCATCCTCCTCACCGGTGCTGCTGTTAACACATTTGCCCAGGCTTTTTCTATCATGTGTGGTTTTCTGCTACCTGATACTCAGATAGTATTAGATGTTGGTTCATTCTTAATTGGTTCATTGATGCTTAGTAGCTGCATCCTACAATCTGCTGCTGCTAGTTGATAGTGTGTATCCAAGTCAGATCTGTGGTTGTGCTTCATGTAGGATTTTATTCAGGAGGTACCTAGGTGTGAGCCTGCTTTGCTCCTTGCTCACATGCCATTTTATCACGGTCCCCGTGTCTTTCTGTCAGTCTATCATGATGTACCTGTGCATTGGTGGAGACTGATTGGCCCGCCCAGGATGTGCCGTTATATGCTGGAGCTTGGGCAATTGTCAGTTGCCCTTTCGTGGTGTTCCTGTTGCTGCGCCTTGTTGCCATATTCCAGTGTCTTCTGTGTACCGACCCGGCTAGTCTGACTCTGCTCCTGATTCTGCTCCGTGATTTGACCCAGCTCTGGCTGACGACCCTGCTCCGTGAATTGACCCGGTTCTGGCTGACGACCCTGCTCCGTGAATTGACCCGGTTCTGGCTGACGACCCTGCTCTGTGATTGATTCCGGCCTGTCTGCTGTTCCAGTACTGCTCCGGTTCTGCCTGCTGTTCCGATTGCCATTCCAGCCTGTCTGCTGTTCTGGTGCTGCTCTGGTCCTGCCTACTGTTCCGGTTGCTACACCGGCCTGTGCGCTGTTCCTGTACTGTGCTGGCCTTGACTACTGTTCCGGTTGCTGTTCCGGCCTGCCTGCTGTTCCGGTGCTGTTCCAGTCCTGCCTGCTGTTCCGGTGCTGTTCCAGTCCTGCCTGCTGTTCCGGTTGCTGTTCCGGCCCGTCTGCTGCTTCCAGTTACCGTTCCGGTTCTGCCTGCTGTTCCAGTGTTCCTGCGTCATTCCAGTCGCCTCGGCGACATTCTGAACTGTTTAAGCGACTCACTGTTCCTCTCACTTGTCAGTAGCTGTAGCCTGAGGTTGTTTTGCCTTCTGTTGGCTGCCAAGGTACTCGCTTGTGTACAGAACCATTTAACCCTTGCAGTGCCTGTAGTCTCCAGTCTGGTGCCTCCGATATATCTTGCTAAGCATACATTTTCTGACATAGCCTTTCCTCTGAGTGCTTCTGTGTGTCTCTTATTCCATCAGAGCCTTGTCAGTCCGTGTTCATCCTCTGGCTCAGGGCCACAGACATTGAAGGTACATTCCCATTGCACTCCAGAGGGCATTGGCTCTATTACAGCTTGTGCAGTCACCATCAGTACAGCACCCAAGGGGTGTATGGGCACAATCCTAATGGCACCTGCAGGGTTATTACTTTTCTAGTTAAGGGCGATTTTGGTTCTGATCATTACAGCGTGGCAATAGCACTCCTCTGTAGCCCACGGTGTGGTACCGGCTCAGCTCTGGACATTGGGCTCTAGTATATCAACTTGAGAGTGTATTCAGTGCAGTTACTCCACTATCCTGCTATTGAGAGACTGTGTTCTAGAGACTGCTATTTATCCTGGGCGTTGGCCAATCTTGTATATCTCACCCATTTCATTTATTAACCCTTTGGGGGAATACTCCCTATCCATCCCAGCACCTGCCATTATCATTGTGTGCATTCACTTTGTCAGTATTGCCATTGTTGCTATTTCTGTGCTGGCCTCTAGGGGCCTTGGTTTATTTTCAATAAAACTGTGTTTTTACTTCATACCCTGGTCTGAGTGTCAGAAAACCGTTACACATTTGCACAAACAACTGGTAACAACCTGCTTAGCTTTTGGATTATGAGTGAAGTATCTCCATACTGTAGAATTCATGGACTGCAGGGTCCCTGAAGGACTGCTACTTCTAGCAGTAGAGCTAGATGTTGGTGCTATTCTACTACTACTATTACTACTACTACTAGATGTCAAAGTTCAAGCAGCAGCAGAGACACTCATCATAGCTAAGATTGTGGATGTTAATAACCTATGTTGTTGTTGCTGCTGGTTACTCAACACAAGCACGTGAGGCTGATCCTTTGTTTTTCAGCTAACTTTCTGGCCATAGCATTATCTCTCTCACTCTCAAGAGGAGGATGCTGGGGGATATAGTCCTAATCCTGTCTTGGTATCAAGTAGCATAAGTAAAAAAAAAACATGTATTAATAACAGCAGCACAGAGAATAAGGAGCAAGAAGTTCCTACCACTGCTATGTTCACTAATTAATGTGTGTGTCAATAATCTGAGAATAATACAAACATTATGCTCAGATTAGATAATTACTGTAGTATTTGTGAATATTTATATATATGTGTGTGTGTGTGTTATGTTTGCTCTGCTGGATGCAGGTGATCTCTTTGTCCCATGTCCCTTAGTTATTTAGTCATGTAGGTGGTCTGTGGTATGAACCAGATATATATTTTTGTAATCTGGGGACCCAGTCAAGAGACTTCCGTGAATGATGGCTTTCTTTTTTTGGGGGGGCTATGTTACACCACATTGGATACTTCCCACGTGGGCTTTGATCAGCTTGTCGGTGACCACTACAGGTTCATCATAAATAGGCACTATGCACTGTGTTTTTTTTTTCTTGAATACATAACACATATTTTGGAGCATGTCTTTGACCACTGGGTTCAACCTGTGTTTGAGAAACTTTTTACCCCAAGGCTTCTTTGTGTTTAACCAGTGGTGTTAGGGTTCCCCTGGTTGGTCCACCACAGAAAACACAAAACAGAAATACATCATAGGGAAAAAAGGGAAGAATCAGAACATACATAACAGCCTGGTAAGGAACTGATGGACATATACAATCTTTCTAGTAGGACCCTGGACTCACATGAAATTATATTACTTACTAAGGGGTTAAAGTATGCTCCCAGTAGTAAGTCAGATGAATCTGAGTTTTTTATTGAATTATATATAATTGTAAGGAAACTTATTAAGGAGCAAAAATATAAGATTAAAGATGACTCCAGTTCATGGCAATTCCCAAAGGAGCTTAATGAGCAATACACAGTGACAGCACAGATACTGCAGGATCTATGGGCAGAATGTCACATAATGAGCCAGTAATCAGGTCCCCAAGCTACAATTAACAACCCCACCCCCCTATAGACACCTGGAGTTTTTAGGACTAGCTTTAAACCCAGATTCAATTTCTTTACTGTTACAAATATGCATATATATATATATATATATATATATAAAATGGCCATGGATTAGTACAATAAAATTATACATAAGAGTTGTATACATAATAAATATCTTAACAAAATGGAAGATATAGTGATGAGATATTTAGCTATAAATAATAATGTGACAATTCGGAAGCAGACAAAGGGGGGGTTATAGTACAGAATACTGAAGACTATTTAATAGAAGCAGAGAGATTGTTATGTGATCGAAATTCATATCAGGAACTGAAAAATAATCCAAAAGAGAGATTTGGTAAAAGGCTGTTGGCATTGTTGGAGGGGAAACTCAGGAGGGATTTAATAACAAAACAACAGTTTCAATATTTATTCAATGTGGAAGAAGCTTTTTTTTTTTACCACATTCCAAAAATACACAAGAGTGTTTCTAATCCTCCTGGGTGCCCCATCATATCCAGGATCAACAGCCTTACATCCAATCTCTCATCTTATATAGATTCGTACCTCCAAAAATATGTAGTCTGCCTACCCTCATACATTAGGGATTCTAAACAAGTATTTACAACAATTGAGGAATATAAGATGGAAAATGGGCAAATATCTATAGGTTACCGTGGATGTTTTGGTCTTATATATCCCAGTTGATCACAAATGGGGCCTCAAAGCAGTTGCATTCAATTTAGAACAAGATACATCTTTGGTAGAACAGAAATATTTCTGCTACAGTGCATATCTTTGATTTTACATCACAATTTTGTTTGAGTTCCAGGGGGAGTTTTTTCCTCAGTTATGTGTAAAGGCCATGGGTCCGAAGTTTGTCCCTAGCTACTCCAATCTGGCCATGAGGTTTTGGGAGGAGTCACAAGTCAGACAGAGGATGGGGTGCAAGTTTGGTATACTATGAGTGGTACATAGATATTGAGATGAGAAAACAAAGCACTGGGTCCTGATGGTATACATTCCAGCTTTCTTCAGGAACTCAGTGCAGTGTTAGCAAGACTCCTCTTTGTTTTAATATTCTCTCACCATAGGCTCAGTGCCACAAGAATGGTGTAAAGCCAAGATATTGTCTTTATTTAAGAAGGGAACTAAAGCAGAACCTGGGAATTATAGACCTGTGAGTTTGACCTCTGTAGTGGGAAAATGCTAGATGGGATAATACGGGATTATAACAAGGATTTTATCACAAAAAATAAGATTATTAGCAGAAATTATCATAGTTTTATGAGGAATAGGTCATGCCAAACTAATCTTTTCAGCTTCTGTGAAGAAGTAAGTAGCAACCTAGATAATGGTAAGGTAGTTGATCTTGTATATCTAGATTTTGCAAATGCATTTGATGCAGTGCCACACAGAAGGCTGTGGTATAAAATAAGGAAATTAATTAAGGGAATGGAGGACTTGACATATAAGGAAAGACTAGACAAACTTGGTTTATTTACTCTAGAGAGAAGATCTTATCACATTGTACAAGTATATGTATGTATGTATGTATCTTCACCCCAGATTCAGCAGTACCAGTACACCTCCATCTTCTCTTGGTCATTACTGCACTACTAATTTAATTTTTAATTATCTATCATTCTCTATCTCCCTAACTTTCTTTCACTTTCTCTCCTGACTAATCTACAACATGTTGAATGGAAGGAAGTTCAAGGTTTATATATTATGTGTGTGGGAATTCTCACCAACTTGATGTACACTCTGTGGCTTTTGCCATGGGAGTGAATTCCAGTGGACACATCAGCAAACTATTTAGTGAAAATTTCTGCTGAAAAATAATGGAGCTTTTCACCCATCCCTATTTAACAGTTCAACAAAAGATGGCGCTGTGCCTCCAGAATTATAATAAAAATGTATTATCAACAAAAATAACCCTGCAAATATTGCTGGTTAGTCTTTTGCAACAATTGGAGTGCATATTGTATTATTCTGCACTATTCATATTAATTGTAATACTGAATATACTCCAGCACCCATTGTGTGTGTTTTTTGAGTTTTATTATATTGAGGGCTATTCCTCTGGAGAAGATGGGAGATACTGATTGTTGGAAAATGTCTACATGAGGGCATATCAATATCCCTCAACAGGACAGCTGCAGATATTTGTCTGCTATCAGTATATGTGTGTCCAATTGTTAATGTGAAGTGGAAAAAAGCCAGATAAACATATTACATTATGAATGACTCTCTGTTATGTGTTTTCTTGCATATCCAAGTCACTTACTCATTTTTATAACATAGGTTGCTATTTAGATTTAAACAGCATCGACATTCTCCACACTGAGGAACAAACAGCGGTATGACCTTGTCTCCTATAGAAACAAAAACAGGCAGACTGTAGAAACAAAGCATTTCATAAGCTACTGATGTAAATATTAAATAGTGATGCATTTATTTTTAACATATTTAGAAATTAATTTCCATTGTTTTAGAAATTAGTCCAAAATGAAGAATTTTCTATTGGTGGAAGTAGCTCTGGTTATTTTATTAATATTAACAAATGATTAAAAAGTTGAATAAATTGTCCATAATACATATACAGAGGAAATGTATAAAAATACAGTGAATCAATATTATTCAGATATACTTAAGCAGGGCCTGTGTGATGGAGATAAAACACAAGGGGGGAGTATGCACTAAGTTGTAGTAAAGAGTTGATAAAGTAGAGATGACTTCTCCAGTGATATCACTTCTACAGTTCCTATGTTATTTTATGGAGCCAGTGCACTATGATTTCCCCAATTTTGGAGAAAAGAAAATAAGGCAGTGACACACAGCAATGTAAATAAACAGTGTTTCAAAATGTATAAATTAAATGATGCATTTTCCATAAAGTATCTACATATGTACTCAGCCTTGGTATCCAGTGGAGAAACGGCACTCATCAAACAGGTGGAGAATAAAAGAAAATTCTTTATTAATCCATCAGAGGGATGCCAAACATTTTCAGTCCAGAATGGGACCTTCCTCCAGGCATATCTCAACACTTACTCCAGAGCTATTTAAAACCTCCCACAAGGCTGGGCGCCCAGTACAGTCTGCTGGCTTCACTGGCAGCTTATGTCAGAGGCTCAGCAGCATAAGAAGAAACCTAACAAAATATAGAAAAAAAGAAAAATAATAAAAAAAGCAATAATAAAAATCAAGAGAACAATCATACCCCTTATTGTCAAGTTACGACTGCTGGCTGAAGGCAGTTGGAAGATCCATAATAGAACTGGAGAGAAAAAGTGGAATACTGAGCTAATGATTGCCACAGGAGCTGGTTCTCCGATCACCGGCACATTGCGATGCTCTGAGATTCAAAAGCGTTCTCCAGATAAATGCATGAACTAGTCTGATGTTTGATTCGACAAGTAAAAGGCAGAATGCTGCGACCAAGCATGTTGTAGGGTTATAACAATACAAACAAGTGAATAGAACAAATTGTTGTTCAATTGTTGTACAAATAGTCAGTGACTACTGTTCATAATGCTATCCATATACTGGCACAGTCCGTGTCCTTATAAAGAGTTAAAAAAGGTCCAAGATGAAAAAGGAAAATCCCATCACTTATCAGTTGTATGATATATAAGTGTAACAATGTAGTTCAACCAAAGGACATCCACGTTAAACCTGTAATGCAGACACTAGGTGACAGCCCATTATTAAATAAATAATAAAGGAACCCCTCCATGGGGTATTGATTGTAGTTTCATACTGGTATCACATTTACCCATCATGTACTAGAGACCACAATTTATATGCAATATAGATAGAAGTGTGACAGCTGGGTGCAGTGCTCTGTGTTCCACACAAGAGGACCACCATCAGTATATTACTGTCACAACTATTGCAGATCCAGGTAAGCAATCACCTTGTGAGATCCATTAGAGCTGCAGAAGATGAACCCAATTCTGTTGATAAACATAGGCCATATTATAAGAAGCAGATTAGCTGTAGCTTGTGGTTTAATCCTTTCGTATGCAAAGTGTTGAGTTTGTAAATAAATCTGTCTTCTTGCTATAACAGTTTTTGTGTCTGTTACCACCACACTGAGTTTGTTGTATCATATGGATTGGCATGAACTTAAATTCAGACAAACTATGTCTCATCTGGCCAAAATGTTGTGCAAAAGTTTGTTTAGTAAAGTCTGTGGTTTCAAGTGTCCCTTTTAGTGCTTTTCTGATTGCAGATTATTATTAATTTGCTCTTTCAGCATAGTGATAGTTTTTCCTATGTAATACATTCCACAGGAGCACCTGTTGAGGTAGATAATGAACTTACTCTCACAAGCCATGTAGTCAGTTATTTTATATAATTTCCCAGTATGTGGATGAGTGTATGTCATGACTGTTAAAATATTTGGGCAGTTTGACCAACCCCTACACCTGCAGACACTTGAGGGAAGCTAGAGCCAATATCTGTTCTTGTCATATTTGTCAATCGTATAATTTTGGATTAGAAGATCCCTTAATTTTTTAACTCTTCTGTTGCAAAATAAAGTACAGGCCTAATTTAGGGTCACCTGCAAGAATATGCCAGTTCTTTAGTATGAAGCTTTTAATACTTGGAGAAGAGGTAGTATAAGTAGATAGAATACAAAATCTATTTTGTTTCCTGTTTTCTAAATCAGCCGGTACAGAAAAAAGAAGAGATTGCCTGTCTAATTCCTTAGCTTTTTTATTGGCTTCTTCAATAGGAGTTGGCGCATAACCACTTTGTGTGAACCTCTCACCCATTCTTTGCAATCTCTCATTAATTAAATTAATGTCAGTAGTGGTTCTAATCACTCTTACCATTTGAGAAAATGGTAAACCAGATTTAAATGGGAGCTAGTGGCATGCAAAAGCGTATATCTATCCATGCTTTTCATGAAGATTTTCGTTTGAAGTGACTAGTTCTCACAGCAAATTGTCATGTCAAGAAAATTGATCTCTGAGCTGTCAAAGGTAAGGGTAAAGAGAATAGTAGAATCGATGGAATTAGGGAATTTACAAACTGTCTCAATGACACCTCACCACCTATCCAAAGTAGAAAGATGTCATTTTTCTTTCTTTCTTTCATCTAAAATTTGATGTTAGTCCTGAAGTCTTTATTGGAGAATATATGTAGTTCCAACTATGACAGGTCCTATCTTCTATGAGTACTTTAAGGACCTCCCTATTCCCACTGGTGCCAGCTCCTTTATGGGCATACCTGTTACGGCACACTCTGGGCTACAGCCAATGTGCATTGGGGTCTTTTAGTCAATCGCTTTTTTGGGTCCAGTACAGTACATCCTTAGTCCCACCCTGGTAAGGCAGTCGGAACTTGGCAATAAGTGGTATGATTGTTCTTTTGCTTTTTCTTATTATTTTTTCTTTCTTTCTTTATTACATATTTTGTTAAGTTTCTGCTGATGCTGCTGAGCCTTTGACTTAAGTGACCAGTGATGTCAGCAGATTGTACCTGGCCCCCAGGTTTGGTGGTCTTTTTGTAAGAAAACATTTAAATAGCTCTGGAGTAAGGTTTGAGATATGCCCTGAGGAAGGTTCCATGCCTTATGTATACACACATGCCCACACATGTATGCATTAGGGGTGGGCAAAAAGTGAGAAAAATTTCCCGCATGACTTTTTGTGAAAAACGGACGATTTTTCTCTTTTTTCGTGAAAGATTTCTCCTTTTCTCCAATGCAGAATGTGTATCCTTTTCTCCTATTCCAACACATTTTTCTCCTTTGTTTAATATGGTGCAACATTTCTCACCACAATATTGTTTCTTCTGAGGGCTGTAGTGGATAAATAAGTAGCTGGAAGTCAAGCTGTGAGTCCTACAGCAACATATACCTTGAAAAGTATGTTAGCATGCACAGTGCATTTGTCCTTTGCCCATAACACTTACTTCCTGCTTAAGTGCCACTGACATGATGATGTCAAGTGATTAAGAAAAATAAAGTACAACCTACAATGTGGCAGATGTGTATGGTAGTGGTGATGGTGTGATTGGTGGGACTAACTGCATCCACCCCAGGAGGAGAGGGATCATCATAATTTATTGCACATGCTGCAGCAACCATTGCTGCAGTCAGTTTTTGAACTACCACTTTACTCCCACATCCCTGCACTGCTCCACCTTTCCCCCTCCCTCTTGTGCATTTGCTGGACATTACAACTACTGTGTGTGTTTTTACTCTCTACAGTACACAGCTCATGGAGTATGATGTCCTGCCTTGGAGCTTAACAAATGTCTCAATTTCGTCTGCTGTCTATCAAGTCACAGAGCTCACCTCAGGCTCTCAGTCAGCTGTCTAATATATTTATTTGTTTAATTATTTATGTATTTTTTTTAAAGTTGTCCACCCTATCCTATCACAGTTTATATAACTAAAAAACAAAATCAAAGACTTCCCCAGCTCAGAGACAATAAAAGCAATATCAACAAGCAATTTGGACCCCAGCTGCCTGTGCCTTGCCAGTCAATCACACCAAATTATGGGGTATTTTGGGTCAACTTCCTTCCTCCCTTCTTCTCCTCCAGAGTGCCTCCAGACTCCCTAAAACAGAGTTCAAATTTCTTACCTAAATGACCCCCTAAACTAAGCTTCAATTCCTCTTTATTTGCATATCTCCGCTGGCTCAAAAAACATGCTGCTTTTTCCTCTCACTAACACAGAATGGCATGCTGTGAGAGCCTGACACCCTTTTATATGGCTGTAGAAAAGTAGAGAAAACTTTTGTGTGGTGGAGAAAAAAATTTGTACCCATTGATTTCAATGCAATAAGCTAGGTGAAAAAAGCGGGAAAACTGCACTTTTCGCAGGAAATTTTTTGCCAAGCATAAAGTGCCATTCTTTGCCAATTTTGGTTTGAGGTGAAGGTTTTTCCCCTTCCCTAGTATGCATAAGGCATGTGAATAAAAGCAGTCACAGGTTATTATTATTTCTATGATTTGGCCACAACTTGGCCCTTTATCAAGATGATCTTGACAAACACAGAAACATTGCATTGGAGGGTAATAAACCATGTTAAACAAGAATAAATGATAACAAGAGAAAGTCAGAGGATATTTCCAATTCCCCAGAAACACTTTTTTTCTTTTTCCCACAATCAGATCGGAGTGGAACCAAACTATACTAACATCTCAGTAATGAGAATTATTAGTCCCCTCTTAGGTGTATAATTATACCGGATGAAGAGAGGGGGTAACCTGCTTCTCAACAGTTGCTGTTGGACTACAATATCCATTATTCTCAGCTGGCCACAGGCCAGATGCACATGACAGGAGTGGTGATACAACAACAGTTGGAGGGATGCAGGTTACTCCTCATACAACTATGCAAAGGCAACTGAAATGTGTTCTGAGTAAATAATAGCAAAAAAAATAAATTCAAGGTACATTTATTGATGCGTTTTGGTTTTTTTTGGTTTTTTTTTTTTTGAAACCTCTCTGGGTTTTCACCTGATAGGGACAATTCAGTTTGTGTACTGTGTCAGGTTTCCATTCATCTGAAGCAATTCTCACCTGGTTTTAGGTTTTTCACACCTTCTCCTACACTCTCCACTATTCCAGCAGCCTCATGGCCTAAAATCATTGGAAACTTAATTTCACTTATTGCCCCACTTAAGACATGGTCATCTGAGCGGCAAATCCCTGTTGCTACAATCTGCATCAAAAGACATGAAAGCAATATTTACAAATTAATTTGTATACAGAAAATGTAATTCAAATAAAGAAGAATAGTAATGGATGGATACAAGATTTGTTTACAAGAACTTGTTGCATGCAGAAAAGAAGATACTTTCACATTCACTGCTAAGTTATAAGTAGTAGGAAACACGATGTAAGTAAAAGGAAATAACAGTGTTATATGAAAAATATATTTTTTGCAGAGTTTATCCTGCTGTGTAAAACAAGGGTAGTCCTGCTGCTGATAGATGTTTTATTACAAAATAATACAGCTCAGACTTGCATTTGTTGAGCTCTGTACCTACAGGATCAGACATTTTACTGGGTTAATGTTGCTACAGCAGCCCAAGAGGGTCATTGTTATTGACAATAGTTGTCGCATCATCACCACTATAAAATTCTAGACCATGGAAGCACGGTGCTCAACAAAATATAAGTTTGAGCTATAATAACTTTTGAGTAAAATATTCCTAAGCAGCAGGAGTACCATTGTTTTATACAGCAGGAAGAACACTGCAATAAATATATTTTGTATCATTCAAAACTTTCCCTTTATGTACAGTTTGTATTTAATGTATAAATGTAGGATTTTCACAGAAAATTAGAAGTAAAGATGTTGGTTGTCTTCACCTTTATGCGAACTTCGTGTGCTTTTGGTGGAGCAACTTCAATCTCTTCAATGCTGAGGGGTTGCTTTGGTCCCCAGGACACAGCTGCTTTGCATTTAATCACCTATAAGATCAATATCTCATTGAAAAATATATAAACTGCAGATAATATAATGTTGAAGATTAAGAAAGGATTAACTGGTTTATCCATGCATTGCACTGCATTATGAAAAAGTATTCAACCTGCTAATAAAACTATGTGATCCAATGAAAATTAAGACTAATGATAACCCCATGGCAGGAGTAGTCAATTGTTGGACATCCCGCTGTTGGAGACTACAAACAGGGGTGGGCGCAAAGTGAGAAAAAGTTCCCACATGACTTTTGGTGAAAAACACATGATTTTTCTCTTTTTTTAATGAAAGTTTTCTCCTCTTTTCCAATGCAAAATTGTCCTCCTTTTCACTAATTCCAACAAATATTTTGCCTATTCCAGCACATTTTTTCCCTATTCCAACACATTTTTCACCAATGTTTCCTATGGTACAACATTTCCCAGCACAATATTACTTCTTTTAAGGGCTGTAGTGGAGAAATAATTAGCTGAACATCAAAGCTGAGTCCTGCAGCGGCAGATACCTTGAAAAATTTGTTAGCACGCAGAGTGCATTTGTTCTTTGCCCACAACACTAACTCCCTGCTTAAGTGACACTGGCACATATTCATGATGATGTCAAGTGATTAAAAAAAAATAATATAGCACAACCTACAAAATGTCAGTTGTGCATGTAAGTGGTGGTGAGGAATTACTGATACATCTTACTTATTGGTCATAGCAGTAGCCCAAAATGTGGTAGATGGTAGCAACCCTTCTTCACATCCCTTCTCCTCCTCATCTGTGTTGCTATTAATAAATTTGGCCTGGCTTTCTCTGTCATAACTTTTGGATCCTGAGTGAAGTATCTCCATATTGTGGTCTTCGTGGACTGAGGGTAGCTGAAGGTCTGCTACTGCAACTACTACTGGGGCTAGATGTTGATGCAATTCTACTGCTACTACTACTAGGTGTCAAAGGTGCAGCACTTCCAGCAACAGTAGCAGAGATACTAGTCATAGCTAAGGTTGTAGATGTTAATAAGTAGGGGTGGGCAAAAAGTGAGAAAAATTTCCCACATGACTTTTCGTGAAAAACTGATAATTTTTCTCATTTTTCAAGAAAGTGTTCTCCTTTTCTCCAATGCAAAATTATCCTCCTTTTCGCCTATTCCAGCAAATGTTTTGTTTATTCCAACACATATTTCTATTCCAACACATTTTTCTCCTATTCTAACATTTTTTTCTCCTATTCCAACATATTTTTTCTTATTCCAACACATTGTTCTCCTATTCCAACACATTTTTCTTATGTTTAATAAGGGTCAACATTTCCCAGCACAATTTTACTTCTTCTGAGGACTGTAGTGGAGAAATAAGTAGCTGGAAGTCAAAGTTGCTGTGACTCCTAAAGCAACATATAGCTTGTTGTGTTAACATGCAGAGTGCATTTATCCTACAACACTTACTTCCTGCTTAAGTGACACTGGCACATAATCATGATTATGTCAAGTGATTAAAAAAAAAGTACAACCTACAATATGGAAGTACAACCTACAATATAGTAGATGTGTGGTAGTGGTGGTGGGGGACTAGCGTGGTGTGATTGGTGGGACCTTGACAAACTGCATCCACCCCAGGAAGAGGGTATCCTTTTAAAACATTGCAGTTGAAATATTGTGCGGCTACATGCCGCAATAAGCAAGTCTCTGTGATTAAAATGGTGACATGAGAATCTCGCCCTGCATATAAGCGCAAGATTGTCATGTTGCAGTATGAAAAGTTGCACAGATAAAACGTCTCACAGATTAAACATGTTACACATAAAAGGTTGTATGAAAGGTTGCACACGTGCTACACATTACATATTGTGGATTTGTACATCCTGGCTAAGTCTGGCACTATTTTGGCAACAGGTGAGAGGCAGACAACCTGAGTGCCATGCATTGCAATGTGCTGGTGACCTGGAAGACTCATCTCACTCAAATCTGTCTTTGCAATGCATAGTGCTCAAGTTGTCTATCTCTCCCTGGCTGCCAGAATGTACAATATGTAATGTGTAACATGTTTTATCTGTGCGTATCTTTTTCATCACGGTCAGTGAAGATGGGTAAAGATTATGGGATTTGTAGTGCTATTAAATCATGCCATGCAGCAACCTTTCATGCGGCGAAATGAGAATCTTGCGCTTATATGCAGGGCGGAATTCTCACGTCACCCTTTTAATCACAGTGACTTGCTTAATGCGGCATGTAGCCACACAATATTTCAACTGTGACATTTCAAAAGTGAACCAGGAGGAGAGGGATCATCCTCATTTGTTGCACATGCTGCAGCAACCATTGGTGCAATCATGCTCCCAGTCAGCTGTCTAATATATTTGTGTCATGTCTTGCCTAAGCCCTCAACAATATTCTCAATGTTGTCTGCTGCCTATCAAGTCTGTCTCAGTCACAGAGCTCACAACAGGCTGCCAGTCAGCTGTCTATAAACTAATATATTTATTTATTTATGTATTCATTTTTTATTTATTTATTTTTTAATTTCTTTATTGATTTTTTACGTTGTCCACGCTATCTTATCATAGTCAGTCCAAAAAGAAAAATTATATATAACTAAAAACAAAATCAACAACTTCTTTCCCCAGATTTCCCCAGCATAAAGACAATAAAAGCAAAATCAGCAAGCAAACTGGACCCCAGCTGCCTGTGTCTTGCCAGTCAGTCACACCGAATTTTGGGGTATTTGGGGTCAACATCCTCCCTCCCTTCTACTCCCCTGGAGTGCCCCTCAACTTCCCTAATACAAAGAACAAATGTCCTACCTAAAAGACACCCCAAACTAACCAGATGACGCTGGCAGCCACTACAAACGTCAAGCGTGCCCAGACCCAATGCCCAAAACTATGCTCATAATGACGCAGAAGCGTAATTTCAAGGTAAGCTTTTACAGTACCCCCCTCTCAAAGGCCCCTCCTCCGAGGGTTCGGTCGGGGTTTACCAGGAAAATGAGCATGGAATCTTCGCACCAAGAGAGGTGCATAAACATCACCAGGAGCGCTCCTCTTCACCATAATCCTTCCAATGTATCAAGTATTGCAAGCACCCTCTGACCTGCCTGTAGTTCAGAATGCTTTGTACCACATATTCCTCATGATTATTGACCTTAACAGGAGCTGGACAGACTGTACTTGTGGTATAAAGGTTACAAATCAGAGGTTTCAGCAAGGAGACATGGAACACATTGTTAATGTGCATGGAGGCTGGAAGCTACAGATCATAAGTCACAGGAGTCAGCTTATTACAGGGAACCTGGAGGTTAAGATTCCGGGATGACAGCCACATCCTCTCCCCCACCTGGAAGGTAGGTGCTGGCAAACACCTACGATCTGCCTGCCTCTTCTGCCACTGCACGGAACCACGTAGGGTATGCTGTACCTGAACCCAAGAGGAACAGAATGCCCTCAAATGCTCATCAAGAGCTGGAATCTCCTGTTCCTGAAAGACCTCACGAAGGACAGAGTGTCGAAACCCATAGTTGATCAAGAACGGAGAAGTCTGTGAGGAAGAATTCATGGCTCAATTCTGGGCAAACTCCGCCCAAGGTAACAGGGTAGCCCAATTATCGTGGTGGTCAGCAATATAGCAACGGAGAAATTGTTCTAAGGCTTGGTTAGACCGTTCTGCTGCACTGTTAGACTGAGGGTGGTATGCATAGGAGAATGCTAGCTGTATCCCCATCTGGGCACAAAAGCATCTCCAGAACCGAGACACCAACTGGCTATCTCTGTCCGAGACAATAACCCTGGGTATGCCATGAAGTCAAAAGACCTCCTTAGTGAATACCACCTCCAATTCTTGCGCGGATGGTGTCGTTCTGGAAGGACACTCCTTAAATGAGGGTCTCTCCTGAACCCGATTGTCTATCAAGATAATAAATGATATCAGTTCATCCAACACCTTAGGTAAATCGCAGACAGTAATCTCATCTTCATATAGTCACCAAGCCCTTGGGACAAGGCGGCTACGAGATCCTCATTATTCCACCCGACCTTGGCTGCCAGGGTCAGGAATTCAATCGCATAATCCTCCACTGTACGATAGCCCTTGCGGATGGTCATATGTTGTTTCAAAGCCGAGGTCGCGCAACCTGGCACATCAAAGACATGTTTAAAGGAGGCCACAAATTATTATAGTTGTAGATTATGGGTTTGTCCGTCTCCCATTAAGGATTAGCCCATGCCTATGCCTTGCCAGACAAAAGTGAAATCATAAGGCCAACCCTACTGTGCTCACTAGGGAAGGCTTGCGGAATAATTTCTAGGTATATGCCCAGCTGGTTCAAAAAGCCGCCACACCGCTCACGATCCCCACTGTGATGCTGTGGGAGTGGAATGGATCCAGACAACCCTCTGACCACATCTGCATCAGAGCCTGTCTGTACTGCCGGTGCCAAGGAAGGAGCGGGGTTGGCTACCGGTTGCAATTTAGAGCATTCCAAGTGAGTTGTACGGCTAAGCAAGGTTTGCAAAGCCAGGGACAAGTGATTGATGTGTTGGTCTTGATCCTGCATCCTGTCCAGTATGCTCTGAAAAGGTGAATCACTATTACCGTCTGTTGTCATGACCCTTACGTAATGTCACGGTTAGCAAGCAAAGATAAGAGTCAGACAGAATAGTAAAATTCACCTTTATTAGGATCGTAATAATGAACAGCAATATATATATATAGCAAATCTCAGGATGGAGAAGAGGGAAACCAAAGAGGCAGGAACTCTATCAGAAGTAGGAGGGTGCCTCCAAGAATCCAGACTGCAGAGACTAAGTTGAAGCCAATGGTAGTCTCATATGCCAGATAGGAATAGCGTAGACCCAAACGGTCTCCCCCAAGGATGGTAACCAGGGAGAAGACTGACTTATGCCTGCTCATATATGAAAAAAACACAAAACAGAAAAAAGGGGAGCGCCCCAATAGTGTATTACTGTGTTATAAAAGAAAAAATATAATAAAATAAAATACACTCACATGTGAAGGTGGTCAGCAGACTGTTATCAGACTGTCTGACATACATGCACGTGGGGAAAACACCTCCGTCCCCACTCGGATGACAGACAAACAACCAAATCACGTGACTCCGAAGACGACAGGATCAGTCCAAATATCACATTTATTGAAAAATATAAAAAAATATAAAAAAAGGCTAACGCGTTTCGCAGCGCGCAGGCTGCTTTATCAAAGCCAATATTATAAAAAATCAAGCAAGGACTGTAACTTATGCCTGCAGTCAGTAAGGAGAAGGCCATCTCCCGAAAGGGAAGACAACAAGGGAAACTACTGACACATGCCTGCAGTCAGTAAAGCTAGAGTCTAACAGAGCCACAGGTCTGCACCAGTTAGGATGTCCACTAATCAGGAGGCAACAAAGAGAGTAGCTGGACAGAGCCCCAGGTCAGCACTAGGTTGGATAGTCAGACAAGCCAGAGTCATACACAGAGAGGGTAGTCAGCCAGAGACACAGGTCTGCACCAGACTGGATGTCCAAACAGATAGGGAGTACACAGAGAACAGTAAGACAGAGCCACAGGTCAGCACCAGGATGGATGGTCAGACAAGCCAGGGTCATACACAGGGTATCAGGATACAAGCTACATACAACTGCGCTGAACAACAAAGTAAGGGAAACTGGATAGAAATCCAGCTCCCTTAAGTACTACGAACCAGGAAGTAGATAGAAGGAGACAGACAGATCTTCCTGTATAAAGTTGAGGCCTGCGTCAATTCGTCCAAAAAGATGCGCGGGATGACGCCGAAGTGTCATTTCGAGGTAAGCTGTTACAAGATCTTTGTCGATGTCATCATGATTCACTGAACCCCAGTAGGGGTATGAAAAATGATGTATTCATGGAAATTTCCCAGCCTCCCACTTTGGAACCACCTCCATTGGGGGCAATCTTAAACCCTGCAGTGCGGACTCCACTAAAGTGCCTGCCATGCTCCCCATGACTAATTCCTTTGCCAGTTTTTCCACTACTACCCTTGGGAAATTGTATACCAATTTCAAATTATCTAAAGACACTCCCTTGGTTGATTACTAAATGGAATTTGGAAGCTCCATCTAAAGCCATTTTCAATTAACTCTGCCACCTTCCTGTCGTGGCATTTATGAAGCCATGGGTGCATCTTTTTGACACACACTGGCATCCTTACCTTTTCCACTTGCCTCACTGCCTTTTTCTGAGGCTTTTCCACACTTGAAACACTTCAATAAAGTAAAATAGCAACCCGTCCTCCATTTGCAGGATCCTGCATTAAACTGCCAGCAACAGCCGCTCTTTTTGCCCACTGCTTGTGTAGCGGGGAGCCCCAATCCCCAGGATCCGGACTGAAAGAACGCCAAGCCCATCTGGAAAGATGCCTGACATAATAGTTAACCAAAGCCCTATGTCCATCTTGACCCATGACAGCATCGGGCAAACTGCCCAGTGCTGCCTGAATTGTTTGTTGTAGTGCCACCAATAAAGCCCGCTGTTTACCCTGAAAGCCATACAGATCATGTCTTGGTAGCAAAACAGCCAAGATCATTTTCCCAGAAAATGTTCACTGATCACATTCGCCAATATGGATAATGCCCGAATATAGTTGCCAAAAACCTCCACCTAAACCTCTTCTTTTCTTTTTCTTCTTTCTTCTCGTCTTTTCCTTCCTTCTCCTGAACTCATTCCTCCAGGGGTAATAGTGAATAAATTTCTATGAACTAATTTTTCCAAATCTTCTCCTTTTTTCTAATTTCTCAAGCAATCCTAAGGGGCTGCCCAACACAGGTATGCTGCCCAGTAGTCTGCTTCATGTACACCTTGTAAAATAGTATGGACAGAAAATCCTTCTTCCCTAGCAACTCCAGGCCCTATTCCCACAAGAGATCCCGTAGGAATTGCCAAACCCCCGTACTCCACAGTTGTTCCCCCCCCACTGACAAAGAAGATATCTGAGAAGACCCTACCAAAAAACCTAGAGACCCTGGAATCAGAGGCAAACCCAATGACTCAAAAATCCCTACTCTCCGACCCCTTCTGAACATGACCCAGTGCCCTACTACATGAGCCCTACTCTCCAACCCCTTCTGAACCTAACCCAATGCCCCACTACATGACCCCAATTAAAGCCCCACCTTCCATCACCCCCCACCTACTTGCTGACCCCCCACCTGAATTCCTTCCACTATGGCATTACAATCACACACCCTAGCTATTTGGTCCCCCTTAGATATCCCCATATTAGACCCTTCCCTCTATGCATCCAGCACTAACACAAACCCCTTCAATAACCCTCCATATCACCCTCAACCAGCTTTAGGCCCAAGTTTTGACCTTGGCCTTATCCTCCTGGAATTTGACCTTAAGCCCAGTGCTTCAGATCTTGCCTGTGGAAGGGTCATCTCCACCTGCAGATGGGTTCCTGCATCCACTCCTGCTATCTGATGAGCCTGTAAAAGGAAAGTGTTATCAGCTTCAACCACTGTGCCTTCGGCACACGGTGCTCCAGCCTCCTTAGTGAGATGCATGTCCCTGTCGCTGTGTGCAGAGACCCACACTTCCCATAGGAATTGCCAAACCCCCGTACTCCACAGTTGTCCCCCCCCCACACACTGACAAAGAAGATATCTGAGAAGACCCTCCCAAAAACCTAGAGGCCCTGGAATCAGAGGCAAACCCAATGACTCAAAAATCCCTACTCTTCGACCCCTTCTGAACATGACCCAGTGCCCTACTACATGCGCCCTACTCTCCAACCCCTTCTGAACCTAACCCAATGCCCCACTACATGACCCCAATTAAAGCCCCACCTTCCATCACCCCCCACCTACTTTCTGACCCCCCACCCGAATTACTTCCACTATGGCGTTACAATCACACACCCTAGCTATTTGGTCCCCCTTAGATATCCCCATATTAGACCCTTCCCTCTATGCATCCAGCACTAACACAAACCCCTTCAATAACCCTCCATATCACTCTCAACCAGCTTTAGGCCCAAGTTTTGACCTTGGCCTGATCCTCCTGGAATTTGACCTTAAGCCCAGTGCTTCAGATCTTGCCTGTGGAAGGGTCATTTCCACCTGCAGATGGGTTCCTGCATCCACTCCTGCTATCTGATGAGCCTGTAAAAGGAAAGTGTTATCAGCTTCAACCACTGTGCCTTCGGCACATGGTGCTCCAGCCTCCTTAGTGAGATGCATATCCCTGTCGCTGTGTGCAGAGACCCACACTTCCTGCCCGGAACCTTCCATTCTCCCGGTACTACTAGCATCCCTCATAAGGGACCCAGCATTACCTGACCTCCTACCTTCCATAGAGGTTGAGATCTCTGTTGTAGCCGATGGAATTACCTCATGTCCCAACCTTAGACCCCTCTCCAGGCCTGGGCCTTCGTTCATTGCACCTGGGACCCCCAACAGTGGTCTTTCCTGGGAAAACTGTCCCCTCAGAGGACAGTAAGGCGCCTAATGTGGAGTGAAAAAATCTGTTGACCCTCTATTAATTGTGAAAGGCTCATCTTCCCTGGTATACAGGGGGAGTCTACTGCTGAGAAGAGCCTAGCTGTGAACTCCAATTCCCCTGACACCTCAGCATTAGCTGGAGCTTCCATGGGCCCTAGAAAGCCTGAGCTGTGTCTGCATCTGCCATATCCTCCTCCTCTCTTCGCTATCGTGCCTGGACCTGCTGATCTCAATTTACTGCTCCTCCTCTTTTCTGACTACCCAGGACTCAGTCTTTCTGGTGCTCTTGCCCTGGACTTCCTTACTGGTCTTCCTTCAGCCTCCTAAGGTGTGTTTCCTTGCCTCCTTCACTCTAGTTGCTCAGCCAGCCATCTTCCGTCATCCTCCTGCACAGTGCGCTGAACTGCTAATAATAATTCTGCCACGCTCCTTCTTTCTTCACTCATCTTGCTCCCTTTCTTTGGTTAATGCGACCTGGCCCTCATCACCTACAAGCTCCTAGATAAACTACTTACAAAATGAAAATTAAAATTAAGGAGCCTGGCTGGATTCAGGTGCACTGTGGATGATTAGCACCCACCGATTCTGCTCAGGCAATGAATTTCCAGCTTCCTCACCTTCTCCTTAGTCCCAACTTCCCTTGTCCTTATCATCCAATCAGCACTGCTCAACAGCAGCTCATTCCCACACTGAGCCACGACAGGCTTCCCCAGCATTAACCCTTTCAGGGGTTTCACACCACAGAGATGTTTTTTTCACTTATCATGCTGCAATAGAGGGTCACCTTTGGGCCATTTAGCCACTTATACACCTTTGGAGGCTGACACGTTGTGTCCGCCGTGTACTCCCAATGTGGTCTTCTGATTTTCAGTCACTCTGGAGGGAGGACACATAGCAAGATCACCGGCAAATAGACATGGTACAATGCTCTTTCATATATGCCACCCTCTCCATGATGCCCCCATATTGCAAAGCATCAAAATACAGCCATATGCGGCACCATACATGGGAGGAAACTAATTGGACAGACTGAATTCTAATGTGAGGATCCTACTCTGGGGACTCCAGGGCACTGGATTACTACAGAGCGATCATCCCTCACAAGACTCCTTCATATTGCAGAGCACCAGAGCCAAACTGTTCAACTGATCCCAACACTTCCACTATGATGATGATGATGGCTGACATGCATTGATTGCTTATATATACATTGTGACCATACCAGTTCTGTTGATTTTTGATGTAAGAGTACATCTATATACACTATCATATTATATGCCCACTATTGTTTACACTACTGTGTGTTTTAAGTGGGATTATATCCCATATTTTTAGAAGATTGTGTAATAAATATACTCATTTTGAAATTCTTATCTATATACATCACCTGTTATTCATTGTTTGTGAATGCATTTGTTTAGCTGTACTGTACATCCCATTATTCCGTACTACTGCACTTATAGATTGTTATTCTCTTTCTTTTGTTCCTTCCATGCATATCTGCGCTGCCTCCTCACACCATTTACAATTAAATTATAATTCCTCAAATCCCCACTGATTAAGAATTGGACTTTTAATAGCTTGAATGCTAGCAATTTATCTAAAGTCTTATTTCACAATTTGCTTATAGCCAGTTCGAACATTCAAGGGATTACAGGCCCTATTTAAAATAATTGAGAATTCTATGTGTCACCTATGGTGCAGTTGTCATGCCTTAACCACCCTATACAATTCATATAAATTAACCCTGTCATAGCTCTGCAATGCAATGCAAACCGTGTGGAAGAAATCAAAGGGTAAAATAAAGATAGCTATTTCTACAAATGTTCTACAAAATTAAGGAGAAAGTGTACATTGGACTATGCATTATAGTGGAACTGTTACATTAAAAAACATTGCATGTATATATACTACGTAATTAAGTTTCTGCACATGCAATTGGCCCAGGTATACAAAAAACAGAGAAGCAGAGAGAGAGAGATCACCTGCAAGAAATGAGTTATGCAACCAAGATAACACTTTCCCGACAATTCTTACAGGTATCTAACTAGTGTAGAGAAAGAAGTTGTACAACCAAGGATAACATGTATCTGCCAATTCTTACAGGTGTCTAACTAGGCCACCAATCTAGAAGTTTGTGTAGAGAATGAGCCTGTCTCCACTCAGGGCTTCTGTAACAGGTATGCAAAAATAAACAACTAAATATATCCTTGCTGTAATGTACATGCAGGACAGAGCCCCACCCCACTGTCCCTCTGTGGATTAGAAACTATAGGGAGAAAAAAATAACAACATGGAAATATGTTTAAGGCTTGTCCTGTATTTGTGGGAGGGGCTGGAGGCCCTTAAATATGAGCCACAGACTCTCCCACAGGGCTTATCATCCCTAGAAAGTAATCGTCTTTAGAGCAGAGCTATGTCACAAGAGAGTGCCTCTTTTCCAGTGCCTAAAGAATCACAATCACTACCGGTTAGCAGCTCATCTCTAACCCAGCGGTAAGTAAACACTACCTCCCCGATACTTGTTCCACCACATTCCATCCCCCCTCAGCCATGCATTACATAAATCCCCTTTACCAGCCATATCTAGAAACCACCGGTTAAATAGGAATAGCACTGTCCTTCCTGATTCATGATTCATTCCTCAACTCCTAGCTGCCACCCTGGCAATTCCTTGCTCCTGGATCACTCTTTCCCTGAGTGAGTTTGTTTACCCCTTCTATCCGGACCACTGATCTTGGCTTTCATTGGTCTTGTATCTTCCCTTCGCAGACTGGGGTCTACTCGCCCCTCCTCCTTTCCACCAGAGACCTCATTGACACCCCCCCCCCCATCCTTCGTTATGCTCATTTCTTTAAGACTTATTCATGCCAGCCTATGAACTCAAATTCCTTTACTATAATGTTAAAGGATTCAGTAGTCCTCAAAAATGCTCCATGATCCACAGAGAACTTGCTCGCTTCCACTCTGACATAGTTTTTCTTCATGAGACTCATTGCGCGAGGGACAAACATCCTACTATCCACTAAACGGTTTCCGCATGTTTGGTCCTTATCTGCTGCCGAGAAGAAACGAAGTGTCGCTACACTCATTGGTAGACATGTCCCATGGTCTCTTTCTGGTGTCCTTTCAGATCACAATGAACATTTTCTCTTCCTCAAAGACACACTTGGGATCATTCCTTACACCCTAGCTAACATACGCTCCAAACACTTATCACCTGCACTACTTCTGTTCTGCTCTTACCCAGTTAGTCCAATTTGCCGAAGGTTTTTTTGATTCTTGGGGGTGACTTTAACGTGGGTCTTGACCCTTCTTTAGATCTTTCCATATTTCTTTCCTCTTATTCTACTTCCTGGGGGCCAAAAATAGCCCACATTTTGAGGAACCTTCATATTTGACACATGGAGAGAGATGAATCCAACCTCTAGAGTTTATACATTCTATTCCTACCCACATTCCTCCTACTCTAGGTTGGATTATATTTTCCTTAGTCAATCTTGCCAGACTTCTGTATGGAAGGTAGACACTGGCAGCATAACCCTATAAGATCATGCTCCTATCTCTCTCTCAAATGCTCCTTCCACCCCTCCTCACTGGAGATTGAATGATGCTCTCTTATCTGATACTGTGGATTTAGATTTTATTTCAGTACCAACGCCACACCTGAGATCTCACCTACATCCTTGTGGGAGGCACATAAGTGCTTCATATGGGGCAGCTTCATTTCTCTCAACAGTCCGTGTCTCCTTACAGCTACAGTGGGGCAAAAAAGAATTTAGTCAGCCACCAATTGTGCAAGTTCTCCCACTTAAAAAGATGAGAGAGGCCTGTAATTTTCATCATAGGTACACTTCAACTATGAGAGACAGAATGAGACAAAAAAATCCATAAAATCACATTGTCTGATTTTTAAAGAATTTATTTGCAAATTATGGTTGAAAATAAGTATTTGGTCAATAACAAAAGTTCATATCAATACTTTGTTATATACCCTTTGTTGGCAATGACAAAGGTCAAACGTTTTCTGTAAGTCTTCACAAGGTTTTCACACACTGTTGCTGGTATTTTGGACCATTCCTCCATGCAGATCTCCTCTAGAGCAGTGATGTTTTGGGGCTGTCGCTGGGCAACACGGACTTTCAACTCCCTCCAAAGGTTTTCTATGGGGTTGAGATCTGGAGACTGGCTAGTCCACTCCAGGACCTTGAAATGCTTCTTACGAAGCCACTCCTTCGTTGCCCGGCCGGTGTGTTTGGGATCATTGTCATGCTGAAAGACCCAGCCAGGTTTCATCTTCAATGTCCTTGCTGATGGAAGGAGGTTTTCACTCAAAATCTCACGATACATGGCCCCATTCATTCTTTCCTTTACACGGATCAGTCGTCCTGGTCCCTTTGCAGAAAAACAGCCCCAAAGCATGATGTTTCCACCCCCATGCTTCACCGTAGGTATGGTGTTCTTTGGATGCAACTCAGCATTCTTTCTCCTTCAAACACGATGAGTTGAGTTTTTACCAAAAAGTTCTACTTTGGTTTCATCTGACCATATGACATTTGCCCAATCCTCTTCTGGATCATCCAAATGCACTCTAACAAACTTCAGATGGGCCCGGACATGTACTGCCTTAAGCAGGGGGACACGTCTGGCACTGCATGATTTGAGTCCCTGGTGGCGGAGTGTGTTACTGATGGTAGCCTTTGTTACTCTGGTCCCTGCTCTCCGCAGTTCATTCACTAGGTCCCCCTGTGTCGTTCAGGGATTTTTGCTCACCGTTCTTGTGATCATTTTGACACCACGGGGTGAGATCTTGCGTGGAGCCCCAGATCGAGGGAGATTATCAGTGGTCTTGTATGTCTTCCATTTTCGAATAATTGCTCCCACAGTTGATTTCTTCACACCAAGCTGCTTGCCTATTGCAGATTCAGTCTTCCCAGCCTGGTGCAGGTCTACAATTTTGTTTCTGGTGTCCTTCGACAGCTCTTTGGTCTTGGCCATAGTGGAGTTTGGAGTGTGACTGAAGAAGTTGCAGGTCTGTGAGAGCCAGAAATCTTGCTTGTTTGTAGGTGACCAAATACTTATTTTACAGAGGAATTTACCAATTAATTCATTAGAAATCCTACAATGTGATTTCCTGTATTATTTCCCTCCATTCTGTCTCTCAAAGTTGAAGTGTACCTATGATGAAAATTACAGGCCTCTCTCATCTTTTTAAGTGGAACAACTTGCACAATTGGTGGCTGACTAAATACTTTTTTGCCCCACTGTATATTATCTTTGTATACGGCACCGACAGCCTGCATCTCTGTCAATGTCCTTCAATGGCCTTCTCTCGTCCTCTTTCATCATCTCTAATGGAACCCACCAGGGTTGTCCCCTTTCCCCTCTTCTTTTTATCCTCGCCCTTGAGCCCCTATTGGCTATCATCAGGATATATCCTAATATTTACAGCATCGCAATAGGTTCTAGATCGGTCAAATTGACGGGCTTTGACGACAATGTTCTTGCTTTTCTTTCCTCACCTTCTGTCTCTTTGCCTGCCCTAATCAATGTTTTGGATAGCTATTGTTCTCGCTTGGGTATGTTGGTGAATCACTTGAAGTCGGAAATACTCCTTTTATCTGTCCCTCTTTCTATGCAAACCCATTTGTGAAAGTCTTTTCCCTTTACTTGGTTTGCCAAGCCAATCAAATTTTTGGGTTTTATCTTGCCTCAGATATTTGTGACTTAATTTTGGGTAACCTTGATATCGTGATATGTGCCATCACGGAAGATATTGCCTCTTGGTCTCATCTTTTCGTTTCCTGGATAGGAAGGATTAATATGATAAAGATGGTCCTCTTACCCAAAATTCTATACGTTTTTCGTTCCTTACCTCTCTGTACTCCTTCTATCTGAAGCGCTTGGATAGACTTCTCTACTCATTCATCTGGCTTAAACGGCGCCCCAGAGTTTGTTGAACCATTCTGGCTCGCTGGAGGTTTTGGAATGCCTGATAGACAAAGGAATTATCATGCTACCTCTTTGTAAATGTTATTGTACTTGGCTCGGGATCCCCCAATAAATATTGGGCACGTTTGCTATCATCCCTTATACCCTCCATATCTCTCAGACAGTTGTTACTATCTAAGACATGCCGTCTTCCCAAACTGGTCAAGTCAATGCCAATTTTCGTTCACCTCCTTCGTATGTGGAGGAAGTGCTCCAAGCTTTATTCTTTGGGCCACTTCCCCTCACATCTTTTCTCTGTGATTGGGAATCTGGATTTCCCTCCAGGTTTACATGGAGACTGTTTTGTTGCATGGTGTAGAGTGGGTCTCACTGATCTTGATCATTTGATAATCGACCATGACTTCCCGTCTTTCCAATTTTTCCACATGCACTTTGACTTACCTACTTCTGAACTATGGAGATATTTACAAGTTCGACATTTCTTTTCTTTGCCCCATCTTTGTGTTTACCAATCAAGACCCCACGCGGGGGTTTGAAAAATTGATCCTCAATAAGGTTGCAATTCATAAAGGTATATCCTCCTTATATAACCTCTTAACCAATACGATTAACCCCGCCACGCTATCCATTCTTTGCCATTGTAAAAGAGCATGGGAAGATGAATTGTATGTGACCATTCACAACGATGATTGGCTTCTATCCTTTAAGCGGAATTGGACATGTGTAAAGAATTAGAAATATAGAGAAACAACCTATAAACTTATGACTATGGTATCGCTCTCCTCATTCCCTATATAAGTTTCATCGATCCTCATCTTCCTCTTGCTGGAAATGCGTAATTCCCGAGGCAAATCTTTCTCATATTTGGTGGTCCTGCCCACTCATTCAACCCTACTGATTAAATATTCATAAGCATGTATGTACATTTTCAGGCATATCCATTCCATATAAGCCTCAATCCTTACTATTTAATATTTTCCTGTTATAAGCATCTGGGGACACCGCTTCATCATGGACTTTTAGGCCTTTGCTCCTCTTACTCTCTGCTGCCCAGATTTGTATCCCTCATTTATGGCTGTCTCTGAACTCTCCTACCATGTCTGAGTGGAAGCTGGAAATGGGTCATATGTTGGACATGGAGCATTTATATCACTACTTCAATGGGAGCCACATAGAATTCCAACGCTTGTTTGGCTCACTGCTTACCTTTTTAGATATGGAGGTTTAATATGCCCCCCTCCCTTTACTTCCCCTTACCCTCTCCCTCCTTGTCTTTTCTTTTCCCCCATATCGATATGCATCCTTATCTCATGCTGTGCGGAAGTTAACTTGGTTTTGTTTCCCTCAAGGATGATCTCTATGTTTTGATCTGGGTTCATATTACTGTGTATACTTCTTCAGTCTTATTTACTTGTTGTATTTGCTTGCCTACTGTGATGCATATGTTACTTTCACCTTATTGTATGATCTTTATTCTCTTAATAACGTTTTTGGAAATTTTAAATAAATATATAAAAGGAATAAGAACTAAATATATTAGGAGACAGACATCTGATTGTGCTTAGGCAAGGCATCATACAGCTCCATCAGTTGTGTTGTGTACCGTACAGTATAAAAATCAGAGTATAGTTGTGTAATGTCCAGAAAATGCACACGGGGAATGGGGAGGGGTGGAGCAGTGCAGGGATGTGAGAGCAATAGTTCAAAAACTGACTGCAGCAATGGTTGTTACAGCATGTGCAATCAATGATGATAATCCCTCTACTCCAAGGGAGGATGCAGTTTATCAAGGTCCCAGCAAAACTAGTTCCAGCACCACCAGTGCCAGTAGAAATAAAGAATCATATAAGAAGAACACTGAAGATGACAACAAGTCACATTCAAGTATTGACGATGCTGGCAATAGCATAATAGAGGAAGGTGTAGCGGCTGAACCGCCTGCTGCATCAACTATTGAGACAAACAAGCACCATAACACCAGTCCTCAACGTAGTAGTGAACTTTGTTACAGTAAAAGTAAAAAGATATTGTTTGAGACCTCTAAAAGCTTAGAGGAATATAAGGGTAGTAGTGGGCAAGGGACTGTCAGGTGATGCTGATGAGGATGACCTAATGATGACTGATGATGATGCAGATTTAGAATATATCCCTTCAGCATCGTTCTCTTGTTCAGATACAGAGGAAGTTGAGAGTGAGGATGATGACAGGGCTATACGGTTAGCAGAAAGACAAAGGCTGAATCTTCCACCACTTTTAAGGAGCACTGTGCCTGTCTACAAACTTCACTCAGGATCCTCAAGCTAAGCATGTTGCTATCTGTTGTCTGTGCAAAAAGCACATGAGCAGGGGGAAAGCAGACTCACACCTAGGCACCTCCTCTATGAGATCCCACCTGAAGCACAACCACAAGTCTGAGCAGGAGACACTTCAAAAAGTCCCAGGGCTCTAGGGCAGAAAAAAGAAGTAGTGAAGTTATTTATATGTCAGAGAGTGTACTACTCCAGTATAAACGTTCAGTATGCACGTCTGCATCAGCTGATTAAATGTGTCTCACCCTCAAGTAGCAGGCCAGAATCACCCTCTCTAATACATTTTCTCTTCCTACCATGTTCCAGCAACTACTAAAGAACTTTAAGACAGTAGATTATTGCCCACTCATTATCTTTAGCTACTGAAGTTAAAAGTAAGTACTTATTTTGCATCACACTTTCTCCTTGTTTTATTTTATATCAATTCTCAATCCAGATACCATTATCTGTTTAAGCGACTCCAGCATCAAACACGATTCTTGCCCCTCCGATTAGTTTGGCTTCTCTTGAGCAACTAATTAACTAGTAGCTATATTTAATTAAAAAATGTTAATGTTCTAAATATTCCTGATTATTGTTTTCTTGCCTCTTTCCTCCACATTTTATCTTTGTTTTATTTTTACCTACATATCTAAAGAAGTCTACATTATACATAAGCATTTCCCTTCCATTATTGCCTCAGAATCTACAATTTAACCCTTTACTATCCACCTTTAAGACCACTAAGGTTTCCAAGGTATTCACCTTATTTAAAATCTCTGACCCCTCTCTTTTTTTTCTTCCCCACACTCATCTCACTAATCCTATTATTATAATTTCTCAGGTTCTCTACCTTTTTCAAAAAACACTACTACCTATAAAAAAAGTTTTTTTTTAAAATGCCTTACCTTTTCATAAATGCAGAAGGTTCCCCTTCATAAATACCTTTCCTTCCCATTAAAGCCAAACCCCCTTGCCTTAGGTTACCCTCCTAAGGCAGTAACCTTACCTCTTTATAGAGGCAAAAGTTTACTCTCTTAAAGTACCTTTTCTCATCATAGAGGCCTTCTTAAATACCTTACCTCTTCGAAGAGGTTGAAGGTTACCCTCCTACAGTACCTTACCTTTTCACAGAGGCCGAATGCTTCCCTCCTAAAGTATCTTACCTCTTTGAAGAGGCAAAAGGTTACACTCTTGTGCTACCTTACCTCTTTCTAGAGGCCGAAGGTTACCCTACCCCAAAAGCACCTTACCTCTTCGTAGAGGCTGAAGGGTACTCCCTTAAAGCATCTTACTTCTTCAAAGAGGCCAAACCCCCCCCCCCCAAAAAAAAAAAAAAAACTCCTCCATTTCTTTTTAAGCCAAGGTAACAACCACTAATTTCTGTTCCGGGGTTAGTCCATCTTTCATTTTAAACCAACCTTAACGCAGAGCCCCGCTGGTTCCCTCACGGCCTCCAGGACAAAGTATCTACCCTTATTGGCATTTACAGGTTGTTAATTGGTCATCTCACTTCATCCCCCACAGCATGTCCTCACCTTATCCTATGATTTTAATAAATCTTCAAGGACCACCTAGCCTCCCCCCCCTTAAAAAAAAAAAAAAAAAAAAAAACCCACAGAAAACTTAAAACCTTAAATCTCAAGTTCAGTCCTTGGATGTTTTTCTTTCCTCTCAGAACCATGGACCAGGAACTCCAGTGCTCCAATCAGTGGCTGAAGAGTCATTTACAAGGCCAAAAAGCCCATCTGTAAGAAACTGGACAGTGGCAGAACTAATGGCCAAACTCCACAAACAGCACACCCCTTTCCCAGCCTCAGCATGAAAGGAAGAGCTGTTCCGGCTATTGTTCAATCCCACCAGAGCCCCAGCCCAACCCAGTAGACCCCCCTGTCTATTCTCAGTTTGCCCACATCACAGAGTTGCTCACTGATTTAAGCTTGGCAGTAGCCAACGTAGAGCATCTAGTGACAGCACTAGAAAGTGCCTCCATTCACAAGCCTCTATCTTCATCATCTATTACCTCACCTCAATAAGGTACAGTTTATACTCCTTCCCCTCACGTCACTCAGGCCCATTTAATTTCACGTCATATTTGTAGGGACATAATCGAGGGAAAGGACATCAATCTAGTGTCACTGCTCATTGCATCTCAAGATTTGGCGGAACAGAAGACTGTCAACTGCAGAGACGTTTCCGTCACCTTAAAAGCCAGGGACCCCCAACTATTTAAGTAATTATCCTTGGCAGAATTTGTTCTAGCATTCAGTATATATCAGGACATCTTCTCATCTGCCTTTCCTATGAGATGCCAGGGGCTTGATAGCTACCTCTTTACTGTAGTAGATCTAGCCTACAAATATGGAGGCTGTACTTTTTATGATTATCAGTGGTCATTCACAGCCAAAGCTTCAGCAGCCCAAGAACAGTTCAATTTTGTGACAGATTGGAGTCAGATTGACAACAAGCTTTTTTGCCAACATTTTGCAGGACTTAAGACTCCAGTCTCCAAATTTGCCAACTGCCATACCATTCTCCCACTCTGTGCCTATCAGCTCCTACCCCTCAGCCTCTAAGCGTCTCCCAGCCAGTAGCTTTCACTCCTTATGCAGCCCCTTCCACTAGTGCAGCGTCATGTCCCCCCTAGCGATAAGCTAGGTAGACAAATCTTCTACCTTGGCAACTTGCCAATCTGTAATAAGGCAAAGGCTGTTTCTTCAGTGGTTGCAGATTACTGCACATACTCTCTATTTGTTGAAAGGCCCACTCCAAAGTGATCTGCCCATTTAACCCCTTAGTGACAGACGACTTACCTGGTAAGGCCAGGAAGTAATTCGCTATAATGGAAAAAAAAACAAACCCTGTCATTAAGGGGTTAAATCACCCACCAATAAAAGATACAGTGACATCTATCTACCAGTGTTATGTTTATTACTCAGCTCTCATCCAGACCAACAACTAATACAGTTTATTATTTCAGGTTTCGAATCAGGTTTCCACCCAGGAATCATTGCAGCTCCAGCCTTCTCAATCCCTCCTAAGAATAGAATAAAGTTTACCTCTTTCTTTCCCCCCATTTCCTATCTGGTGTATAAATCCCCTAGGTATAGCCACTCAGAAATGTTCTCTTAAAAATGCCTTATTATAGATCTCTCTGCCCCTCATTCCACAGTAATTCCAAGTACTAACTCACTCCTCAGAATACTCCCTTGAATATGTCAGCATAGATAACTCTGTTGCCCTAATTTTTCAGGCCAACCAGGTTTGCTGCTTATCAGATATATCAGAAGCATTTAAACTTCTGCTAGTCCATCCCTCCCTGTGGCATCTCCAGGGAGTGTAATGGCAAGACAAATTCTATTTCTCAACCAGACTCACCTTTAGCACTAAAAGCAGGCCTAAAATCTTTATCTTTTCGCAGACATCCTTTGCTGGCTACTCCTCAACCACAGTCACTGCCCCTCAGTTCTTCACTATTTAGATGATTTTTTTACTAATAGAACCCGCTTCATCCCCTCCCACTAGCCTCAATAAACTTCTCTCTCTATTTAACTTACTTAACATACCAGTCTTTTAGACAAAACATCCAGTCCCTCCACCAATGTAGAATTCTTAGGAATTATTATTGATTAGTATTTTTTTTTAAATATATTTTATCAGATTGCTCCATACACATCTTAAATACAAAAAAAAAGGATACATGTAAAATCGTTCAAGTACAACAAAAGTATGTACATATTTGTAACAATGAAAAGAACATATGCATATCAGTAGGGCGTACAGAGTCACTCTGAGGTTTTTATTATTATTTCAACCTTCAATAACCCAGACTCCTGAAATCTAACCTAACGTAACTTTTACTATACCCCCCGACCCCGATTCCTCTCTCTCCTGAACCCGCAGCACACCCCCCCTCCGCCCATCAGCCAGCAGTTTCACAGGATCCCGGTATGTACAGGGTTCACACACAATGGTACGCATTGATTAGTATTTTTAATAGGCTGCCCCTAGACAAATTGGAACATATTAGATACCTTGTCCTTTACCACTCCAAACACACAAGCCTCTCCAAAACAGAGCTTCAGTCTCTAATAGGCCTTTTAAATTTTGCAATGAAAGTTATACCATAGGGAAGACCATTTATTTCACATCTTCTCAATATCCTCTCATGGGCCCATCACACTTCATCCACCATTAGCCTGGATGAAGCAACTACAGCAAATCTTTATATGTGGTCAAAGTTCATTATGTACTGTAACAGCAACATGATGTTTCCTCCATTCACTAACTCCTTTTCACCAGTAGTCCACTCAGACACAGCAGCGGGCAAAGGATTTGCTGCTGTAAGCAGTGGCGTACCTAGAGCCAGACCTGAAAAGTTACTCGCCACTGCAAGCCATAACATACCCACCAGGGCTGAATTTCTACTTGCCAGGGCTGAATTATCACTCGCCATTGGCTAGTGGAAATTTCGAGCCCTGCCTACAGCATTTTGAAACTGGGGCTTCGATTCATACTTGGCACTCCCCCCCCGATCCATATTTGGCCAGTTTAAAATGTAAAAAACACCCACAAAAATTTGAACTTCTTCAAGAAAGTTTATTGCACAGATTTGTAAACTGCTGAGAAGTCGTAGTCCAACTGTAGCTAGAGAACCACATATTGCCCTCTCCATCCCTATAAAGGAAAGCGTTGCTGTCGATCCATTCTGAATAGCAGTGAAATGGAGAGAGGCTGAGGAAGCCACCAAGGGAACAGATTAAGGAGATTAGTTTATCAAAGACAAGGCCAAATATTAATTGCAATCATAATAAAAATTACAGAAGCCATGTCCTACCATGTTCCATTTACATAACAAAGAAGAACACATGGGACTGCTCCATGACAACCCAAAATAGAGATGCTAATCTAAAATTAGATGTATCCTATGAAATTAGTGGGGGAACCTTAGTATAGTGCAGAGTCCCACTTATGTTCATCACAAGCTATCACAGTATGAATAAGAGACAGTATAACTCATGCACAGGGTTACATGTACACACACAGTTCTCATACTGCACCTCACACATATAGCAGTGAAACACAACTTTATAAAAAAGCCTGGTACACTAACTAAAAATGGAGTAAGCCCGGGGCAAACCAAAAGCACCATAGGGTACACCAAAATTCCTACAGATTTAAATGGGGCATTTAACCCATTTTATGCTACAGAAGCAATGGATGGAGACCTCTATATCATTCAAGGGGTTAAAATCCCCATGTTTATTTGTCCTGTATAGAGCTGTTGGTTTGCTCTAGAAATGCACCAATTTCCTTAGTGAGTCAGCCTCATGGTGATATCCACAGTAGTATTAGTGGCTTGGTGATATGAATGGGTGTGTGTGATATGAGAGTGAGTGTGTGTGTGATCACTGCAGATTGTGTTACGTTTTAGTTGATCAGAATCAGCCAATAATGGTGTACCCATGCGTACCCAGTGAGACTGCATGGGTCTCTGCACAGTAAGTGCAAATGTATTGCTTTTCAAACTCCTCCCCTCCTTAAAGGGTTAAGAGGTGACATCAGATATGGACAAATACACAGTATGTAAGGATTTGAAGGCAGCACACAAACTGCAGATGTATTTGAAGTACCATGAGAGGACACAAGCACACTGGATAGCAGTGCACAGTGATACAGAAAGGGGGAGCTCTGACACTTACCTTGCAGCATCAGCAGTAGCAAGAGGAGTGAAGACAGCTCAGTGCATTGGGAATCAGAAGAGTTGTAGCTGTAGTGAATAAAGGAGCTAAAACCAGTAAGAAGGCTGCGTTACCCAGAAAAGCTTGGTGCCATCATAGCTGCAGAAGGTTTCCATGCCGCATCAGCACAGAGTCCAGCGGAGTATCACTGGGCAGCGCTGGGAGACACAAACATGAGCAGCAAAGCTACATAACAGCATGGAGCCTGCTGCCGGTTCACAGATAGCTGATTATCTGTGTGGCTACTGCCCTGAACATGCTGATTGGCTACTGGTCATGTAGTTTGGCTGATGATGCAGACAAGAGCCTGGTTAATAGTTTTGTTTCTATACTGCCTGGCAGTACTGCCAGTCCAGGGCATCATACACACTGAAATTCGAATTAAAGGGCAACTGCACCATCCGGTGCACCCCTCCAACGAGCGATACCCAGGATGGACCCCCCCCCCCCCCCTTTGTATGCCACTGGCTGTAAGCAGTATAGAATGGTTTGCAGAAACATGGCCAATCAAAGCTTTAGCCCTCCCCCAGTTTTCAGTATCATCCCCCTCTTCCAGATTTACCCCATAGTGGCAACCGTGGCCCTATGGGGCCCCCTCTGGTCTGGTCAAGTTGTAACCTTTTTCAATGACAACCAAGCTACATCCCAACTGATTTCCAAAGCCCCCCCACCCATTATGTTATTTTTGCATAAATTAACCTGACCCTCCATGTACTATAATTTCTTCATACACATCTCCTTCATCCCTAGTTATCTAGTCAATACAGCAGCTGACACCTTATCCCACTTTAATTTTCAGGTTTTCTTCACTATGACACCAACAGCAAATCCATCATCATCTCATCCCCCTCCATTCGAAGATCTTATCTACCCCTGAAAGAACTAGTATCAATCACCTAAGCAATCATCAACCAAACACTCTCCCCAAACACCAAGAAAATATATTCAAAAGCATGGAAATCTTTCCGCTCATTCACAGCCCTCACTAGATCAACACACTACTATTCTCCATCTACTGGCATATGTTAAATAACCCAGTGAGCAACATTACATTTTGTCCAATACCCAATAGTATGTTAGTACGTCTTTTTCTTCGTTCTTTTGGCATATGTTATATAACCCAATGAGCAACAGTACATTATGTCCAATAATTTCCTGTCGTCTATAACAGAGGATCAGTAGATGGTTTTATGTATATTTTAGCATTTTAATGCCCAGCTAAGTTTTGGAAGTTTCATCATCGGTGCTGGTCCCCTTTCACCTATTACAGACAGCCCAGAGTGGAGACAGAATTGTCCTCTCCACAAGCTTTCAGACCGATGGACTGGACTCACTTTCTTCATGAAATATAGCAACATTTTAGTGCAGGGATCATGAGAAGTCTTATGTCATTTATCTAACAGCTTTATTTACACTGTACATTATAATGGTTTTCAACGGTCGGCACGCTGGCATGATACACAAGGCAAGTAAAGGATTATTCCTTTACTTATTTTATACCAGGTATTTTTAGTATTTTATCTACATTTTATTTTTTCTTGTTTATATTTAATCTTTCATATGATTAATACAGTATATATAACAGTTCCACTTTAATGGCTTTACCTTACCTCATGAAAAATTGTCAAAGAAATTCAGGGGAAAATGTAATGAGAAATTTGGGCATGAATAGCACATAAATCAATTACTGCTAATAAATCCATCACTGACTGTATTTATTTACCCTTAAAGGAGCAGCAAACTTTATTTATGAAAAATATATAATGTATTTTTTTTCTGTTGAGTAAAAAATGGTAATTCACTGCTGGGAAATGCATAATTTCAGAGTTATTGCAGTTTTTATTTACCTTACAGGAGCCCCCTGGAAGCCAGAAAGTTCAGTTATAGTTCACTAGTTGTTCAGATTATTATTCTGTTGAATTCTATGGAGGTGAGTCATAGACTGCAGTTTTCCACATAATGTGATTGACCAGTTTTATCATTTTGTGAGTTTGTACAGTTACAACATTTGAGCAACATACCTTCCAGCAGTGGAAGTGAGTATGATTTCATAAAAAGTATACTACTCCTTTAAGTTTCTCTATGTGAAGGAGATATAGATTACTGATTGACACAGATATACAGTTAAGAACAGGAGTAATTCTGGGGCAAACCAACCATAACACAGGGGACAAATACAAATTTCCGAAACTTAAACATTGAAAGCACCATAATGTTAAATTTATTTTGATGTGTTAACCCTTTGGGCTAATTTACTAATAAGAACAGGAGCAATCCTGGAGTAAACTAACTACACCATAGGGGAAATCAACATTTCTAATTCATTTCAATTCATTGCAGTGCTTTTGGAGAACACTCAGGGTTGAGACCCTTTTAAATCAATCAACATTTTTTGCACCATATGGTGAAGTTAGTTTACTCCAGTTCTTCTTAGTAAATCAGCTGAAAAAGGTTAACAAATCATAAAGAAAGTAACATATTGGTGCTTTAAAAGATAGAATTACTGGGAAATTTCCATTTAAGCACCAGAGTCTTGTGTAATGCATTGCAAAGTACACCCCTTTGTTACTTAAATCAACTTTTAAATCCCTCTGGCACTCAAATGGTAAAATATGTTCTCCCTCTAGCACTCAAGAGGTTAAATATGTTCTTCTTTGAATGCATTCTTCCTTCAGACTCTCACACAGTATCACACTTATCAATAATTTCTAAACTGTTACAAATGTTCTTGCTTACTTTCCCAGCGGTCTCCATCTGGATTTCAGAGTTTCTCTGCTAACAGACTGTCAGCAATATCTGCTGGAATCAGTTATAAAGTTGCAAAAGTCACGTGTTCAATCCCCACTGCACCTCCCTAAAGCAAAGATAAACTAAGGACTACACCTAGAAGTCATCTGGTTTTAGTACTTGTACAATGGAATGTGTACAGAATCTTTGCTTTAGATCAGCATTGTAACCCTTCCAGTTCACATAGTGTTAAAGAATTAAAAAAATGTTGGCACAGTTGCAGGCATAGCAGTCGTTTGGAACACATGCAATTTTTAATGCTATTCAGGGTGGGTATACAAATACTCACTAATCCTGGCATGAGATTCATTTTATTACTGCTCCAAACGGAGGTCAGTGAAAATGGATATTTTTCTGTAGTGAAAATGTTTTAACTGGTTTCCGTTTCTCTAGGGGGAGAAGAGGTGCTTAGGGATTGCTGACATTAAAGTCTTAAAGGGATAGTAATACCTTAAGAAAAATGCAGCTTCTTATACTCAGTGGATGAAGATTGCCCTTTGCTGCATGCAGTCCAGTCCCAGGACTGGATTCCACATCTGAGGGGAGGCGGCATGAAGGAGGTAAAGGGGGAGGGAGGGGAAACTTTAGCGGTGAATTTCTGTTGAACTACTAAATGAAAAATATTGAAACACAGTTGTTACATGGCCCGCTTTATATGAGGATCAATCGGAGCTACACTTTTAAAAAAGTATTTAATAACAGTGGAGTGTGTGCCTACTGCTCTTTAGCAAGGGACATTTTACCATCAATCAAAAGTCAGTAACTAAACATTTTATCCTACTGAGAATGTTTACAAGGCCCTGACTCTGACCATGAGAAGGCAGGCGCAGAGTCCAAAAGAGGTGGTCAAAACCATCGGTTTGCATTGGAAGGCTGGTTTCCAACACATACTTATGATTGAAACAAACAAAAAGATTAACCCTATGAGTGCCAGTGGGGTATGCATCGCATTATATAGCATTGTATATCCCACTGGCACTCACAGGGTTAATCCAGAAACAGTTTCACACATGTCCTGACAATTAAACACTTAGCAGTAATCCTGATGTCCAGAAGGGTCATGGCTGGCTTCTTCTTTTCAACAGTCTTCTTTTCTTCCTCTGATAAAAGGATTATGCATACAAGAGTTGGTACATAGTAGGTGATACGATGCAACAGTGCATAGGAGACAAAACAAAAGCATAATATCCTAAACGTTAAATGAACAATTACAAAGGTAAGTGAAAAAATAATACAAAGAACAGATCAACAGCAAAGGACCCAGTCCGGTCCCACAGTAAAGGAAATGAAACTAAAGCATATTTTGCATTATGCAAGATAGGAAGGAAAATAGAGAATCAAGAAAAGAAGAAGAGAAAGAAAGGCTAACAGAAAAGAAGAGAAGCTAGGAGACAGGGTGCAGAAAGGGTCAAGGGGGAGGGAGGTAAGGGGGGGGGCCGAGCCAGGTCTCTCACGAACACTGCTCGCCTTCACCAGTCCCTTGCTTCCAGGTAAACAGAAGTGAATCGTGCAAGTCTAATTTGGTTACAAGTGAATAGTGAAGTCTTTCCATCTGCAGATTATGACCAATCAAGATACATAATTCCCTGTAAGAAGGAACAACTGTGGCCTTCCACAGTCTAGCTAGAAGTACTTTAGCAGCAATCAGTATGTGGCCAATCAGTATTTTAAGAGGTAAAGGTAGATGCTTAGGGTACATGTGAAATAGAGCCAAACCTGGAGAGATTTCCAAACGCAAGGACGTCACCTGGAATATTAGATCAAATATCATCTTCCAATATGACTGCAACCTTGGACATGACCACCATGTGTTTTGTCATTTAAAATAAATAAAATATTCCCCCCAAGATGCTACTGTTAACCCTTTGAGCGCCAGAGAGGTAGCCCTCCGGTGCTTAAAGGGTTACTATTTGTGGCATCTTGTATGTAATACAGATGTTAATGTGCCATGTTTTCAATCTTTCAAAGTTTCCATTCTTATGTTCCCCTTCTGCCCTCTCAGGCCATTGCCTGAGTGAATCTGCCGGAATTTTGAACCGAGACTGGCTTTTTTACATCAGTCTCTGTTCAAAATAGATTTGGTTCAATATTGGCTGGTAAGTGCTTAGGCACCTCCCAGCCAATCAGCCTCTAGCATGGGCAATGATGAGTCCCTCTAGAAGCGGATTGGCTGGGAAATGAATAAGCACTTCCCAGCCAATAGGAGACCGTCAATCTATTTTGAACCAACATTGGCATATAAAAGCCAGTCTCAGTTCAAAATTCCACAGACTGGCTCAGGCAATGGCCCAAGGGGGCAGAAGGGGGACTCTATGATGATGCACATGCCTTCTGCTGCCAGTGGAAGAGGCGGAGGCAATGGGTAACAAATTCAAAACTTTTCTACATATTGACACATAAGAATGGGAACTTTGGCACGTTCAAAACATGGCACATCAACATCTGTATTACATACAAGATGCCACAAATAGTAACCCTTTGAGTGCTAGAGGGCTACCCCTCTGGTGCTCAAAGGGTTAACAGTAACATCTTGTGGAGAATATTTTATTTCTTTTAAATTACAAAACGCTATTTTTTTTTTATTTTCAGAGAAGTAAGAGGAAGGAAGATCAAAGGAAGAAAAGAAGACTGAAGAAATGAAGACAGAAAAGAAGTAAGAAGGATTGATAAATAAAGAAGCCAGCCAACGGATGACAGATAATGATACATTTACTGACTAGTTTTAGCGCACTCTCGGACAGTTTTTGTTTTTTCCTTTGATGTTCCCATATTTCACACTATATGGCGAGGGTTGTTGGAACAAAAAACCATAACAAGCATTTTGCGAAAAAGTGAGTTTTAGACAACAACGCTCTTTTTGTCATGTACCTCTCCAGCAACAGAATAGCTTGGATACATGGTTCATTTTTTGGTGCTACTGTTTTTGCTATGAGCCATACAAAAAAGCAGTAAAGAACACCCCTTCACAAATTAAGTTTATTAATTGAGGCACACAACCCATTATACCTAATATATAAATCTTTATTCAAAATAATGTAGAAGCAGAATGTGAGTTAAAAAACATATACAGTACAAAAGGTGATTTAAAGACATTTAAAAACATACATCTTTGGGGAAACAGCATGAATGAAGCTATGCACATAAATATGAATTATAGAATGAAATACTAGAATACATATAACAGCAGATAGGCATCACGCAGAAAATATAACATACTCAGATAAATATCTCAAAGCCACAAGAAGTGTGTAAAATAAGAAGAAGCTATGAGTAATAAACAGTTATCAAATATAGGTCAAGATAAACATAAGTCAAACATACCATCGATGTAATTATAACCAAAGATCAGTTTTGTATGGCAGAGACAAAGGAGCAAATGCTAAATGGATGCACAAGGTAAAGCTGCTTTAACGCTCAAAGATAAGGTGCAGTTCAAAAATCAAACATGTCACACTCCAGGAATCGCTAACATCCCAACGTGTGTCACCTTCACGGCTTAGTTAGGGGATTAACACTGGATGTTTCATTCCTGCCTTTTGAGCACACCATCAGTCAATGAGTGAGTCAGAAACGGATCATGTGATCTGAGTTCAAAGAGCACATCAGGACGGATAAAAATAAAATAAAAAATAAACTATTTTACAGCATATAAAAATCCTTAAATATATTGGAATACACATGTGGTCATTAAAAACATCCACATCTTTTAATGTGGAAACCAATTATGGTCACTGAACATGAATAGATGATCCGAATATCGGATCAAATCACTAGTGAAAAATATATATAAAAATGTTACCAAGACATGTAACAAGGAATGGAAAAAAATCAACATGTTGATTTTTTTTTTAGTGACCACATGTGTATTCCAATGTATTTAGGGATTTTTATATGCTGTAGCATATTTTATTTTTATTGGTCCTGATGTGGTCTTTGAACGCTGATCACATGATCCGTTTCTGGCTTATTGGCTGATGGTGTGCTCAAAAGGCAGGTATGAAACATCCAATGTTTATCCCCTGACAATACCGTGAAGGTGACACGCATTGGGATGGTAGCAATTCCTTGGGGTTGACCTGTTAGTGTTATAGCAACTTATCTTGTGCAACCATTTAGCATTTGCTCCTTTGTCTCTGCCACACAAAACTGATCTTTGGTTATAATTACATCGATGGTATGTTTAATGTATGTTTATCTTGACCTATATTTGATAACTGTTTATTACTCATAGCTTCTTCTTATTTTACACACTAGTTGAGGCTTTGAGATATATTTATCTGAGTGTGTTATATTTGCTATGTGATGCCTATCTGCTGTTATATGTATTGTAGTATTTCATTCTAGGATTCTTATTTATGTGCATAGCTTCATTCATGCTGTTTCCCCCCCGATGTATGTTTATAAATGTTTTTAAGTCGCCTTGTTTTTTGAGTCACATTCTTTGGAATAAAAATGTATATATTAGGTATAATGGGTTGTGTGCCTCAATTAATGAACTTACTTTGTGGAGGGGTGTGCTTTACTACTTTTTTGTATGGCTCATTTCATTATTAGCTCTAGAATGCACCAGGCTATTTGAGCCTTTATTGTCCATTTTTGAAACTATTGGCTAGTGCAAACCTACTTTGTTGTTACTTTTTTTTGCTATAATCACCAGTTTTGCCGGTGGTAATAGTATCAAGCCCATAGAATGCACTGCTACAGCAGAGTATGAATGGCACCTGCCCAAAGTAAATTCATCTGTTAAAAAAATTGAAGAGCCTCTAATTCCCAAGAGCATATTTCCTCTTTAAGTTCACATCGTTTTTGTGCAAAAGGTGCAATTTTAATGTCAGAATCAAAGATATGCAATGAGCCTGAATATTCTATTTTATGATAAGTTTTGAGGCATCGTGAGTGTAAAAGGATTTGACGTGCAATTGTCATATAATCAAAAAACAGTCATGATTCTAGTTTATATAATATATTGATTCATAGTAGAAAGAGAAAGGAGGAGAGGGGAAAACCACAGACAAAGAGGGTTATGCACAAGTAAGAATGAGATAAACTATGGGGCAAAGCAGGTGCTCCCTGGGGAAAAATAAACAATCCCGTTTTTTCCTTAAATGGAAATTTTATTCATTTGAATTCTAAAGAAGTATCCAATGCAGTCAAGTGGTTAAAGGGTTAGTAATGTCTCCTTTAAATAAAATGTAATATTGTAGATATTACAAAAAGAAACTAACTGATCCAAGTCCCGTCACTCAAACCTTTATAGATTGAGAGACATACAATGCTAAAGATCCTCCCTCCCTCCCCTTTCACAGACGTCAGCTGTAAAGCTGACAGAAGGAGATTCAAGTTGTGTGACTCAACAGCAGCTCGTTAGCAGAGCCGAAATACCACTATGTAAAAAGAAATACTTCACTGGAACGGTCTACAAAGTGTGCTTGCAAACCAGGCACACTTTGTAGATCATTCCAATGAATTATTTCTTTTTAGATAGCAGTATTTCGGCTCTGCTGAAGAGCCGCCGGCTGGTCCTGGGACCAGGATCTCCTTCTATCAGCATTACAGCTGAGGTCTGAAAGGGGAGGGAGGGGGGAACTTTAACATCTTATATCTCTCAAACTATAAAGGTTTGAGTGAGGGGACTTAGATCAGATAGTTTATTTTTGTATTGTCTACAATATTACATTTTATTTACAAGAAACATTAAAGCCCTTTAAATGCCCCATTTAAATAAAAGGAAATTGTATTTGTACCCAAGGTGCAATTGCTTTGCCCCATACTAGTACCAAAATGGGAGAGGCTCTGAGGATGAACAAAGGAACATTAACTTGTTCTACCACTAATCTCCTCTCTTGACAACAAATCAGCAAGACAAATCTACAACTGAACTTCAGCAGATACAAGGGTGTTCCTAATTCATATTCACACTGAGACAAAAGGTTAAGAGGGTCCCATTTGCTAAAGTTTGTAATCTATAATAATATCCAGTAATTAATAAATACAATGATCCTGATTCTGAACTGTGATTTTCCACTTTATATCCATAGAAATGCAATAAGTCTCGAAGGCTGATGTATCAATAACCAAAACAAACAACAGTGCAGAATACCTTCTAAATGTAGTATATTAACTGTTGACACCTTCATTATAGGGCTTCTGAGACCTGCAAGGGGTACACCAAACCCCTCCCAAAGCCTACAATGCCCAAACATGTTTCCTAAGTTGCTCTTGAAAAAGTAACATATTGTTACGAAACGCGTTGAGCGTTTTTTAGCCATATGCATATTTGAAATTTTATTTTTAAAATGTATTTTTGTGTCACTCTCAGTGATGATTATACGTTTAAAAAAAAATGCCCTTTGTTCCAAGTAACCTCCACTAGCTCAAGGAATTTTGCTTGCACAGTCTATTCTGAACAAGACCTCCTGTCCTGTTACAACTCCTCTTTAGGCATTGTAGGCTTTGGGAGGGGTTTGGTATACCCCTTGTAGGTCTCAATAGCCCTATAATATTGGAGAATCCAGATTCCTGGAAGGACCAGTGGCAAAAATCCAGAGGTAACAGTTCTGGGGTTTATACCAGGGGAACTTTCTATACTCAGAGGCAGTATCGTGAGCCTCTGATACATGTGAGTAAAATTCCATTAGAGCACGTGGTGAAGGTGTCAACAGTTAATATACTACAGAGGATATTCTGTGCTGTTGTTTGTTTCACTTTTTTGTAGTTCGTGAAGATAAGGTCCTCACCAATTACAACAAGTTGTGAAGATCTTACTACCCTGATACAATCATTTGTGGACTATAGTATAACAGATATCTATAAGAATATTTGTAATATAGTATTGTGTAGCACTACTTTTTGGTTCCCTATTGGGTCACCTTTTCTGTGGTGTATTCAAAGGAAACCAATAATGTGTGTGTTTTTGATGTTCCAGTAACAACGAGAGTAAATATGAGAAAACATACTAAAATGATAGAGGCTATGAGTACGAACAAAATCACAATGGAACACCAGCCAATCCCAGACATACATTTTGGTCTTGTTGGTACTCGCCAGTGAGATGCAGATGGTTTCCTTAGGTTCTGAGAACAAGAGGTTCACATCTGGTTTACCCTTTACTCTTAAGGTGACCCCTAAGAATATTAAAAATAACATCAAAATGTGAGAGGCTCTGAGGAAGAAAAAAAGCACAATGGCTTGTTCTAATGCTAGTCACTGATCAAAGGTGTGAAGATTAAATGGACTGGATGGGCCTCTGGATTACTCTATGGGCATTTATATTACTGACTCCATTTTGTTCTTTTTTACTAACTGTGGGTTGTTTGATTAACCTTTTCATGTGTGTACGCAATTTGCTCCTCACATGCTCTGACCACGGATGCTGAACTACAAATGTTTCATGTGATTATACATCCTGTTATTCACAGGAAAATTGTTTTAAAAATAACTAACTTCTAGACAGAAGAAAGGGGAAATCTAGTAACTTGTTTTTAAAATTATTTGATAGGCTAGGAGATACTGAAGCATAATCTTGTCAAAAGCTATGATTAGAAGTTATTTGATATTCTGTTTAGAAAACAATGTTAGCTAATGGCTTTGTAAATGTAAATAAGGCCTGTGGGGACACACCCTCCTCAGAGTCTCTCTCAAGACTTTCCTTGTTAATATTACAAGAACGTGTTACCAATAAATTACTCTATATAACAAAACTAAGATGGCTTCTTGTCTGCGTGTGAAGAAGCTGACATTAACAGTTTGGTGACGAGGATGGGATTCCAACATCTCGGACATCTGGAGGATGACGAGTAGAGATCTCCTGTAGAGTACAAACTCAAACTGACCAGTCATCATATAAGGTATGGAATCTTTTTCAAATCCTCTAGTTTAATTCTTTGAGTGACTTATGCTGAGGGCTGAAATCTATCTGACTCTAGTCCTGGTGATTGAATTCCATATTGAGTAAGTTATTGATGAAAAAGTACTGGGAAGCCTGTGTGGCATTGTTATAGCTGTGTGGTGCAACATAAATCTATATTATCTTGTTATCCTGTGTGCAACTTGTGAGTGATGACCCTGATCAGGCACCATAAATATCCTGGCTGTGTCTCTGATCAGGACATAGGAGAATATTCTATCTGGCAGAAAAGGTGCTATCATGTGAGGAGTAGTGTAGCTTTGCCAAATTGTACCGAGAGTGCTTTAATCTGTGCGACATTTGATGAGGATTATTCTGATCTTGACATATTGTCTTGAGAGGGGCATCTCTGCCAAAAGTACTTTTTTATGTATATACTAGTGTAAAAGCTTGTGTACACGGGCCAAAGGTCCGTTGCATATCCCTCTGGCACTCAAAGGGTTAAGCGGCCGCTACCTCACTGCTCCCCGCGATGCAGTCTTGCTGCATCACTCACTTGCCTCACTCACTCGATGCAATCATGCGCAGTAGAGACTGCCGATGCGCGCAGTCTCTACTGCGCATGACGGCTTCTGACAAACATCCTGCTAATTATTATATAGGATATATATATTTTTATTAACAAAGGCAACCTCGAAGTACAGACAGAGAATTAACAGATTTAGGATATAAACATAAACTCTCAAATAGCAGTACAGTGATCAATATTAACAATACAGGGGGGTAGCAGTAGTAGCCCCCAAAATTTTAAATTTTTTTGATAAAAGAAAAACCACAAACCCAAAACAAGAAAATAAAGGGGGGGGGGGGAAAGAGGGGAAGAAAAAATGAGGGGGGAAACTCTCTCCCACCCTAGAGGGGCCACCACCACCCCCAGCTCCTCCACCCATACTCTCAAGCGGTTAGGATATATGTACCCTATCAAGGTGAGGGTTCATGATCAAAATGCATAAACCAGGCACCCCAAATGCAGTGGAACCTGTGCGGAACCCTCCGGTGAGCAAAAAACAAGGCGATAATGCAGAATGTTCTGAGTAACTAGGCTGATCCAATGATTGTGATACAGCGGGGCAGCAGACACCCAAGCCATCATAAACACCTTATGTGCCATGACCAGGGTCTCCTGATAGGTCATGAGTCCAGGTCATTAAGAAAAATAGAAAGGATGTCCATCTTTGGCGCAGGGGGAATCACTCTTCCTTCAACTTCCAACAAAGTAGTGAACACTTCTTTCTAGAATCAAAAAACTGCAGGACAAGTCCAGATGAGGTGCATGAAAGTAACAAAGCCAGCTGAGCATCTGCCACACAGGTCATTATCACGCACTCCCATCCGGAACAATCTAACCAAAGTGAAGTACACTCTGTTTAAGATATTCAAATAGATCATTTGATGTAGAGAATGCAGCAAAACCCCATGCGGACTGAGATTCGCCATCGACCACTCCCAGTCCTCCAACTCCCCTAAATCCTCCTCCCACTTCAATCTCAGAGAGACATCATCCTGGGGGGGAGCGAGCATCCAGCCACGTGTAATTAAAAAACAATGGTCAGTCAGGCCAGTGATCCATGGAGGTGAAACCATTCGACAACGGGTTCACAAGCTCCCCACTGTGCACGAAGAAGGTGTCAAAGCCACAAATATGAGTAGAAGAGCTGATGCAGAAAGCCACATTCCCGGTGGAGCTGATCAAATGACTTGAGGCAGCTATCAATGTATACATGACCCAATTCAGTAATTCCATAGCCGGCCCAGATGGTACCAAAGTCCAGGCCGCTCAAGCGTGTGAGAAGCGGATTAGCCCAAGGGGGGTAGAAGGAGAACAGCCCCTCCATCCCACCACCTTCTGAAACTCCACCCATGCCCCATATACCACAGTTGTCATGGTCATTATCAAGCTACTCCCTGTCGGGCCCATAACCAAGAGTTGAGATAGACAACAACTGTCCTCCAAAACCAAAGCCTCCAGTGTGAGAAATTGATATTGGGAATCAGGATTAGCCCACGCCAAGGTGTACTGACCCTGCACCACCAAATAGTAACTTTGAAAATCGGGTATGGCTATGCTCCCCTCCAATCTGGATCTGCGCAGTGTAGAGAGCCACACCCTAGGTTCCTCCTACGACAGGAACCGGGATGCTATAGAGTCCAGCTCCCTAAAGAAGTGATGTATTCTGAAAGATGTACAGGAATTTGGGTAAAAACACCATCATCATATCTTTGGCCCACCCGATAACATTAAGAGTCAACCATCTATAAGTTTTGTCCCGGTAGTGATCCACCACAGGAACATGATTATCCAGAAGAAATATGGCGGGAGACCACAACCCCCAAGTACTTGAAATTAAAAGATCAGTGGAGGGCTGGTGGGCATCAACCCTGGCCTGATCAAAAAAGAACAAGGAACACTTGGACCAGTTGATAGTTAGACCAGAGTACAGGCCAAAGTCATCAACCTTGGACGACAGGGCCGGTAAGAAGGAGTCCACATCACCCAAAAAAGGAGCATGTTGTCCACATAGAAAGCCATTTTCTCGATGTGTCCCCTCCAGGCTCAGATCAGAAATGGCAGGATCACCCCTTATTCCCACTGCCAGGGTTTCAATTGCCAAAGCAAAAAGGTCTGGTGATAGAGGACAACCCAATACACAAGTATTCACACCCCAATACACAACCCCAGACATGCCTAGAAACACACGCATGATTGACACGGGACAAGGAGCAGTGAGTGAAAGAGTGATAGGTGTACCCATGATCTGCTGGATGGAGCATCCAGGCATTCATCACAGCACAGTGTATGGGTATATCATGGGTTGAAAGAGGTAGAGAGATGAAGAGCAAGTCAGACTCATCCTCGCCAAACAGGGGGCCAGAATGTTGCACCCCAGGAAATAGTGCCACCAGAGATAATCCCTATCATTTGGCCCAGTAGACGCACAGGAAAGGGATATAATGTAGCCTAATGGAAGGAAGGGGCACAGGGAAAACAAACAAACAAACAAACAAACAAACAGGAGAATGCACTAAGGGGATATGGGGTAGAAGGGGGGCAGGCCAGCAGCTGAAGGTCAGGGCAGAGCAAGCAAGAGAAACCAGTTTAAGCACTGGTGAGATGACATACAGGATAAAGTAGGAGATCTGGCCAGGAGCAAAAGACTCAGGGGCTCAGCAGCAGCACTGAAACACATCAGTATGGGATCCCCTCCAAAATAGCAGACTGGAACAGAAGGCCAAGCAGCATGAGCAGAGAATCCTGGATAGCACCCAAACCATGGCCCCCACCCACTCAATGAACATGATGATGGAAGGGACCCTCCAATGGTCACTCACTCATGGGCAGGTAAAGATGGTGATGGGGTATATAAAGGAGACAGCCAAACCAATCCAACGTCCTACTATCTCCTTCCAGGATTGCGATCTCTCTGTTTCTTCCCTGCTTCTGTCCTGTATCAGCCCGCTGGAGATGGATCACCTACCGGGTGGCGGGATATTTAAGGCCACAGGTATGATGTATTCTGCGGAGGGTCAGTCTTCCAGTAGCTGCGGCTCTCACCGCTCCTGTCACAGCTAGCCAAAGTCAGGTGCAGGAGGAATAAGAGACCACCAGGCCCGATGTGCAGTTTATTGCGATGTCGCATCAGTAAATAGAGTTTTCTTGCACACGGATCATAGAGCATAGCGAACAATGGGATCCACTCCTCGCACCCCAAGGCACTCTCACTCTGACCTTCATAATCAGCACTCGAGGCCATGGATGTGTGGCCTAAGCCATCGTCGGCGCAGATATCAAGCCACCAAAGCCCGATTGCCACACTCCTGACCTACACAGGTAATGTAGGATGTGAGTAATAGTCCTGGAGTCCAATGAACTGTTATGCTATGAATTGTTAGAGATGGTTTAGGATTTTGGCTGAAACATGCAGAGCAGTTATGGCATGCTTCCTCTCATCATGCCTGCAAAGAGTACTTTAATCTGTGTGATATTTGATTAAGTATGCTCTGGTCCTGATAGTGTTATCTGCTTGTGATAGCTTAATTATTAAAATGGGAGGAAATGCATCTAAAATAAACAGTTCAATGCCAAAGGGTTCACCAAACTATGTGATGTCTGAAAAGCATGAACCGTTTGCTTTGAGCTATGTTCAAAATTGGGTTAAAATTACCAAGGAAAAAGCCTGATAAAATATGGCCAGTAAATGGCAGTTTTTAATCTGCTAAATTAGAGTATTTAAAAACAAACTGTTACTTAAGAAAAGTAAGATTTCAGCACTTGAGTGGTAGTGTTATTTCAAGCGGTTAGGAGAAACTATGACGTGAACGGAGGAATCATTAAGACTTCTGGTAAGATACTAATAAAAAAACTGGAAAAGAAGGTGGAAGAGAGAGAAAAGATTTTACCCAAACAGGACTGTATTAAGTCTTCCCTAAACCACCTTCTTGTATTCCTCCTAAGAAGACAAATGTTATGTCCTTTGACTCCGACCAGTTATAGAGGATGACTTAAAAATAAGGGAGAATTTTTTATCAGATACACTCACAATACCCAGTTAGGACAGTACCAGAGGGGGTAAATGAAGATGGGACAGTAATAGAAACTACAATAAAAATGTCCCTTAATCTATGATAATCTAGTTCAATTGAAGGGAGAGGTTTCTGTAATATATAATGCTTCTCATCAAGCAGCCCTTGATATTTTTTTGTGCCCTTAACCCCTTAGTGACAGACGACTTACCTGGTAGGTCCAGGAAGTCATTTGCTATAATGGAAAAAAAAAACTGTCATTAAGGGGTTAATTCATGTTACTACATTCTGTAACAGAATCTAGATGGCTCTCCCTGGTTTAGGATATTGTGTGGTCACTGATGGAGCAGAGATACTAGGGTTAACTTTGAGTCTCCTCATAGCAGTCACATTAAAATCCCCCCAGCATTACCACCCCTTTTCCTGATTACAGTAAGAGTGTGAGTTTGCCAATTGTGAAAGAGACTATAATGTTCTTCATTCTTGTCATTTTTCTGTGTGTGTTTACTAGTCTGGAAATTCAAGTTTTGAAAAAATGCGTATATAAGTTGCAGTTATTGTATTCATAAATATGTAAGTAATATGTGTGTGAGAGGTGGTGCCTGTGTGTATTGAACATTTTTTTATATGTGTGGGGAAGGGATATTCTGTGTTGATAAGGCATATAAATGGCTTTCTAATAGTTTCTTCCTCTTTTGAAACCTGTAAAACTAATTCCTTAACCCTCTAACTGCATTTGTATAGAAACTTTTGAATGTATTACAACTTCATATTGTCCTACTGTGGGTGATGTGAAACATTTGTTCCATGTAATTATGACTGAAACTTACCAATGTTTATTTGCTGCTGACAAGAAGAGTGTAGTGTAGGACAGAGTGCCTGAGACTAGAAACTCTGATGACTTATCTGGCTTTTATGAGAAAGTGAGAGGAATAATAAACAAAGCATTTGTTGTGAATATTGACTGGACTAAGATTACACATAAAATGACACATAATCTTGTCAAAAGCTATGATAAGGAGTTATAGTGGAAGTCAACAAAGATTTTACAGCACTGTTATAGACTACAGGAGAAGGTGCCCTGTAGTTTAAACGTGTTAATGAACCACGAACAAAGAGAAAAGAAAAACTACTTCCTAGGAACACTTAGTTTCATCCATTTATATCAGAATTATCATTTGGTTAGTAAAGATGTGTTTGGTGGGTACATAAAATGTAACCTGTATTTAAAAAAAAAAAAGTAAGTTAAAATTATTCCTGACATAACAAAAAAAATTAAAAAATTGTTAAAAAGTATTTTTGCCAGATAAGATGCCAAAGAGGGGGATATTTATATATATATATATATATATATATATATATATATATATATATATATATATATATAATTAGTTTTTGAACTGATAGATGTATTTATAGAGCTAATTATATCTGCATGGCAATATATTGAAATTGAAACCCTCATTAAATCACCAGTCACTGCTGATATATTTATTGGTTGGTTATTGCTAACATCCGTATTGGTATAAACCCTAAAAGTACGACTGACTATTGGACTACGAAGTGATGTTCATAAGCTATGTACTGCATCTGATATTTAGGAACATAGTGTCTTGTCAGCATGAGTACAGTGTCGACAGTCACCAGAGCCAGTCGGCAGAGCTTTAGCAAGTTCCACCACGTAATGCCAGGATTAACCGCTGGCATGCCATTTCCATACCACTGTCAGATCTATAAGTCAGGTATGAAATAAAGGACGAGTATCACACTCGCATTAAGATGCAATACACCCAATATTTGAACTATTAAAGTTCAAAGATATTGACGGTATAATATCAGTTTCCTTTATTAGTGATATTACTGCTATAATATCAGTGATAATGCTGATAGGCTTAATTACTATAGATTTCTTGGAATTGTATTTCTATTCCGATTGAATGATTGAAGTTCTTCCTAGCTAAGTATTATTTGTATTTCTAACTAAGTTAGTTCTGGATGTATCATACTTGTAGTCTTGTAGTATCACGGTGCCTGTGATCCCTTGTTTACATCTTTCTGTCAGTCATCCTGTGTTAGGTTATCATTGGTTGCCCTGTGTTAAGCCCGCCCAGTATGGGCTCCTGCACCCACACATTGCCCTTTCGTGGTGTTTCTGTACCAGTGCCACTTTTGCTCAAGGAGTTTCCAGTGTACCGACTTGGCTTGCCTGACTACTCTCCTGTTCCTGCGCCTGTGTACCGACCCGGCCTGGCTGACGTTCCTGCTCCTGTGTACCGACCCGGACTGGCTGACGTTCCTGCTCCTGTGTACCGACCCGGACTGGCTGACGTTCCTGCTCCTGTGTACCGACCCGGACTGGCTGACGTTCCTGCTCCTGTGTACCGACCCTGACTGGCTGACGTTCCTGCTCCTGTGCACCGACTCGGCTGTTCTCCGTTCTTGCTGTCCTGGTCCTTGTCGCCTCGGCGACATTCTGATTTCCGGTGCCTCGATTTGTCTGGCACCTCTGCTCCTTCAGGCTTGCCAAGTATTGCCCCCGTGTGCTCCATGGAGCGCCTCTGGCCTAGTCCTCCATTCTGTCAAACCGGCTGCAAGTATTGCCTCCGTGATTGCACCGGTATATGGTCATTGGCTTACTCTCCATTCTGTCAAACCGGCTGCAAGTGTTGCCTCCGTGAATGCACTGGTAGTGCTCCGTTTACTTCAGTGTACTGGTAACTCTCAGTGGATGCAGACTTTGGCGTGTTTAAGAAGCAGTTCAGTACTTTACATATGGGACAGGTTACCATCCTTGATGAACTTTAACTCCTGCTTTGCTGTAACCTGGGAACCTATTCCTTTGCCTGACCCATGTCAGCATAAACTGTTTGTCTCCTATATTTGTGCTGGACCTGTGTGAGCCTAAACATTACCTGTCGTGTGTCTGTACTATACTTTGTATATTACAGGACCTGTGAGGGTTCTTATTGTATTATCGTATTCAATAAAACTGTGTTTTTATCCTAACTGTGTCTGTGAGTCAAACAAACCGTTACATGTAGTTAGCAATCAAAGTCACTAAGAGCCATTAGCCATTGACCGTAGGATTGGATCGATATTCTAAGCTAGCTATTATTCCCATTCTGACTAAGACTAATGCCTAGTATATTGAGATTCCCCAACACATTGACATCTATACACAAAAATGCCTAACGCGTTTCAGTGTGGGCTTCTTCTGAGGTAATCACCGGGTGTCAGAAGAAGCAAGGTTTAAATACCCTATGTCTTTAAAATTTGACCAATCAGATTTGTATATTTTGGTTACGTCAATCTAAATGAAAAGTAAGATCAGTCAAACACCGATATCCAAGTGTCAGAGAAGAAACCACTGACTATTGAAACTCATCTGATCCCATAGAGTTGCCTAAATAGGACCACTACATAAAACAAGATAAGGAGTTAGTTGATATTCTGCTAGCTAATGCCTTTGTACATGTAAATAAGGCCTGTGGGGACACGCCCTCCTCAGAGTCTCTCTCTCAAGACCTGATATCAGAAGAATGAGTTACTGATAAATTACTCAATATAACGATCCTGAGATGGCTTTTTGTCTGTGTGTGTGTGTGTAGAAGCTGACACTATTATTATTATTTATTTATATAGCATCAACTAATTCTGCAGCTCTGAACAATGGGGAAAAGACATACAGAGGTATTAAATAATACAGTCAAATGTGGAGAGCAGAAGGGTTAGAGGGCCCTGCTTGTGAGAGCTTACAGTCTAGAGGAAGGAAGGTTGGGTGTAAGTGCCTTTTGCCACATGAACTGCCGGTCAGTGGGTGGGAGAGAGAAGTGCTGTTTCGTGGGGTGGTTCTTGGTGATGTTTATGGAGGTAATTGATAGGCTTCCCTGAAGAGGTGAGTTTTCAGGGAGCGTCTGAAGGCTGGGGGAGAGTCTGATGGGGCATCATGTTTTAGCTCTCTAGTGTCACCACAGAGAATACATTTCCACATGCACTTTAAGCTAATCCTTCCCAAAAGGGCAGCCCAGTTCCAAAAAAGACATCAAGTCCGTTCTGCACAGCAACCTCAGCTAAGCCCAGATATATGTTTTGTCCTTGTTGGGCCTCAATAATGATGTGAAGCTGGTTTCCCTAGGCAATGAGAGCAAGGGGTCCTTATCTGAATTAACCTTCACTCTTAAGGAGCCCCCCAAAAGTATTAAGAACCAAAGTGAAAGGATGAGCAAAAGCACAATGGTTTGTTCTACAGTTAATCACCACTCAGAAGCATCATGTTTTAGCTATCTACTGCAATTGCAGAGAAGAAATGTCCACATATATATTAAAGTAATCACACCCAAAAAGTCAGTCCTGTTCCAAAATGACAGCCAAGTCCACACTGCATGGGATTGCCAGCTAAACCAAGAAGTATGTTTCAGCCTTGTTGGGTCTTGTCAGTAAGGATCAGCTGTTTTCTCTAAGCACCGGGAGCAAGGGTTTACTTCTAGATTACCCTTCACTCTTCCGGAGAGCCCTAAGAGTATTCAATGAAAACACCAAAATGTGAGAAGTTATAAGGATAACCAAAAGCACAGTGGCATTTTCATTGGTTGCTCACTGCTCAGAAGCATCACTTTTTAGCTCTCTAGTGACCTTAGAGAGAATAAATTGCAATGTACATATTAGTCTTAGCCCACCCAAAAGGGCAAACCAGTTCCAAAATAACTGGCAAGTCCCCTCTACAGGGGATCTCCAGCTAATCCCAGGATTATGTTTCAGCCTTGTTGGACCTCAAACCTGATGTGCAGCTAGTTTCTTTAGGTATTGAGAGCAAGGGATCCACATCTGGATTACCATTCTCTCAGGGAGACACCCTAAAGAAAAGTAATAACATTTGAGAGACTCTGTGGATGAAAAAAAGCACAATGGCTTGTTCAACATCTAGTCAGAGCTCAGGAGCTTCACATTTGAGCTCTTTAGTACCATTATGAGCAGATATTCCACATACATATTAAAAGTATGCTGTCCCAAAGGGGAGTCCAGTTCCAAACTGATATAATGGAACACCAGCCAACCCCAGATGTACAGTTTGGCCTTGCTGGGTCTAGTCAGTGAGATTCAGCTGATTTATCTAGGCTATAAGCAAGTGGTCCATGTCTGGATTACAATTAATTCTTTGGGAGAATATTAAAAAAATACCAGAATGTGAGGGGCTGTAAGGATGAACAAAAGCACAATGGCTTTTTTATGGCTATCACTGTCAGAAGCATCGCAATTTAGTTCTAAAGTGCCATTAAAGAGAAGAGATTTCCACATACATATTGGACTAATGCAGCTGAAAAGGGCAGTCCAGTTCCAAAATAGCTGGCAAATCCCCTCTGCTCAGGGACTCCAGCTAACCCCCCGACATGCATTTTGACATTTTTGCTAGGGATGGCCAAACATTTTTTCGCCTAGCTCATTGCATTGAAATCAATGGAAGCACTGAATTTACACACAACACATAGCAACAACACATGTTATTTTATTTCCTCAAAGGGATATGAGGGTGCTGATGTTGGTGGATTGTGGGGAAACAATCAGTTGAACAGAGAATTTTTTTGGGGGTGGGTTTTGCTGAGAATCTTCCACCACCAAAATGAGCACTGTGTCTGTCTATAAGCTGTTTGAGTTAGAAAGTCTGACCCTGGGCAAGCAAATAATCCAAAAAATACACAGTCATGCTGTCAGTCATCATCAGTTTCGTCACTGTTTCCAAGTCTAAGTTCCACTCAGCCACAGACATGCTACTATTGTTGAGTAACCAGCAGCAGCAACAACACAGGTTATCAATATTCACAGCCTTAGCTATGATGAGGGCTTCTGCTGCAATTGGAAGTACAGCACCTTTGACATATAGTAGTAGTTAGGGACGGGCGCCAATTTCGCCTCAAACCAAAATTGGCAAATTATTTCACTTCTCGCTTAGCAAATAATTTACTGCAAAAAGTGCTGTTTTCTCACTTTTTTTGCCTAGCTCATTGCGTTGAAATCAATAGGAAGAAAACATTTTCCCCTCCACATGAAAGTTTTTTTACTTTTCTACAGCCAAAATTGGGTGTGACTGACTGACAAGACACAGGCAACTTGCACTAATTTTCTTGCTGATCTTGCTGTTATTGTGTCTCTGCTGGGGAAAGAAGTTGTTGATTTTGTTTTTCAGTTATAATTTTTAAAAATTTTTGGACAGACTATCATAAGGGTGGACAACTTAAAAAAAAAAATAAATAAATAAAAATAAACTAAAAAAAAAAACAGAATTGATAGACATCAGACGAGATTGAGAATTTTGTTGAGGGCTAAGGCAAGACATCACACTCCATCAGTTGTGTTGTGTACTTATCACGGTGCCCATGCTCTGTGCTGCGGGCGGTGACGTTCTGACTGCTGTTTGCATTACCTCTTAATGATTGGCTAAGTACCTTTTGTCGCCGCCCAGTGATGGCCTTTATATACCCTGTCATATCTATGTGTGGTGCCCTTTCGTGGTGTACTAGTTACTGACTTTTGCTCTTTTATTGTTGACCGTGTATGACCTGGCCTGCCTGACGACATTCCTGAGTTTGCTGTACTTCAACTGCTCCGTTGCTGACTGTATCTGGCTGAGGACCCGCTCCGTTGCTGACCATATCTGGCTGAGTACCCGCTTCCGTTACCGACTGCATCTGGGTGAGAACCCGCTCCATTGCTGACCGTATCTGGCTGAGGACCCGCTTCCGTTACGGTCTGTATCTGGCTGAGAACCCGCTCCATTGCTGACTGTGTCTGGCTGAGAACCTGCTCTGTTTCTGACCATACCTGGCTGCAAGTTTATTCCATTGCCTTCCGTATCTAGCCTACCACCTGGTGGTCTCCGTATTGCTCCTGCTATACTTGCGGTGGCTTGCCGTTATGCTAGTCGGTTGCGACACGTGGTGCTATTACTCTGTCGACCGTTAGCTAAGCATTCGTGCTGTAGCTACTCTCCTTACCACCGTTGGCTGTGTGCACACGCCAAGTACCGGTACAGTGTTCATAGCACTGACTGTGTTACTCTGATCTGTCTGTGTCCACCTCTCTTACAGCGCTGGGCTCACTCCCTTGGGGAGTTGCAGTATATCACAGGGCATTACCTATTGACCCTTGCATGCCTGGACAGTCCAGGTAGGATTGAGCATATTCCTATCTGCAGTAGCCTTGGGCTCAAGAGCCAGCGTTACATGTACCATCCTCAGTAGAGGGGACACTGGTTGCCTACATATATTATTATTCAACTGTGTTGCGATCCACCACTAGCGTTCTAGGGTCTGCTTAGGAGAGTTATCTCTGTCTATTGGCATCTGGTGCCAGGGTCAGTGTTGCCTCGCTCCTTTGGGTTCTGTGCCTCCCAGGCATCTGGGTTGTGCCAGCAGTGTTGCCTCGCTCCTCTGGGTTCTGTGCCTCCCAGGTGTCTGGGTTGTGCCAGTCACTTCCTCCTGGACCATCTGCCATCAAGGTCCTGTGGTCAGTTCTCGGAGTGTGTTGCCTGCTGCCCGTTATATTCAAGCCAGAACCTCCATTGCCAGAGATTGTCATCTTTCACACATACATCGCTATTACTGGCTTGCTATTACTGTATATATCTGCATGTATTTCTGCTCTGTTTGTGTGGGCCCATAGGCCTAACTATGTGTGTGATCTTTATCTCAATAAAGTCATTTTAACCTTACCAATCTGTTCTGAGTGTTCATCAAAAAACCATGACAGTACGAAAGGGTCAATGACCGCAGACGGTTCTGGTCAAGGAAGCTCTGTAAATATCCATTGGAGATTGGATATGTACGAACAACGTCTCGATCAGTTGTCAGTGGCGGTGCAAACCATATCGCGAAACTTGGACAAACCAGTACCAGCCTCGGTGGCCACCCCAATCCAGGCACCGACGGTTCAAATCCTGAATGCTAACCAGCAGTATAAAGGGCTATCTGCTACAGCACCCCTACCGCTAAGATACGATGGAGAACCTACCCTGTGTCAGGGTTTTCTCAATCAGCTTGAAATTTTTTGGAACTAGCCCCTCAAGCATTTCCTACTGAAAGAAGTAAGATTGGGTTTATGATCTCGCGATTAATGACCACATTAAGGACGAGATAGTAGCTTGAGAGTTGCCTGTCACACTGGACAAATTCATAGAATTTGTAAACCTTATTGATACACTAATCAGGGAGCGGACGCAAAGTAGAGACCACAAACCAAGGTCTTCTGCAGGGCAATGCCATAAGAATGAACTCCCACCCTTGCCTCCCTCTCCTCCCTTGTCTCCTGGGCAAAACGAATTGTTGGAACCTATGCAGGTTGGGTTTACGAAATTAACCAGAGAGGAACGGTCTTTCCGCCGTAAAAATGGGCTGTGCCTTTATTGTGGCAAAGGAGGGCACTTGCTGCGTAATTGTCCCATACGGCCGGAAAACGCACGCACCTAGGTTTCCTAAGGGGACAGGTCCTAGGTGGCATTCAGCATTCCCCAGATGATGTGACTTCCAAACCAGTGGTCGAGGTGGTAATTTCCTGTACCAGCTTCTCCTTTACCGCATCCGCTCTGACTCTGGAGCAGCTGGATATTTTATGGATAAAGATTTTGCCGCATCTCCCAATATTCCGTTGGTCGAGTTGGTCAATCCTATGCAAATCGAGGCTATTGATGGGCGACCTTTGGTGCCTCCCCAGGTCACCCACGAGACTTGCTCACTCTCAGTGCTAACTGGAGCACCACATTGTGTGACCATGTCGTTTCGAATTACTCACTCACCACATTATGCGGTTATCTTAGGTTTTCCATGGTTACAAACCCATAACCCTAGAATTAATTGGGGTTTTTGCGAGATTATGGCCTGGTCTGACTATTGTATGAACCTTGTTTACGATGACCTACCAGGATAATGTGTACCTCTCCCTCCCTACAGCATGAATACCAGTCCTTCAGCGATGTTTTTAGTAAGGGAGAGGCTAGCACTTTGCCACCACATCGGGCATACGACTGTGCTATTGATATTGCGCCTGGTACAGTGCCCCCCAGGGGTAGAACTTATCCTCTCTCCTGTGAGGAGAACAGGGCCATGGAAGAATATATTGCTGACACCTTGGCTCGGGGCATTATTCGTAAATCATCCTCGCCTGCAGGGGCTGGATTTTTTTTCGTTAAAAAAAAGTCTGGTGAATTAAGGCCTTGTATCGATTATAGAGGGCTCAATAAGCTGATGATTAAAAGCACTTATCCGATTCCACTCATCACCGAGCTGTTTGACCGACTGAAGGGCGCTACTATTTTCACGAAACTGGTATCACGGTGCCCGTGATTCGTGCTGTTCAGTGTCTGTCACTTGCTGAGTATCATGATTGGCTGTCTATCACGGTGCCCGTGATTCGTGCTGTGCAGTGTCTGTCACTTGCTGAGTAATCATGATTGGCTGTCTGTGATTAGCCCTCCTCACACAGCCTTTTTAAACCCAGGCTGAGCACTTCCAGGTTGCCCTTTCGTGGTGTTTCTGACTTCACACTGCCTGACCTGCTGGTCAGGCTTCTGGGCCTGTTCCTGCTGTTCTTGCTGATCCTGTGTTCCAGTGCTCCAGTGTTCCTGTATGCTAGTGTTCCGGTGTTCCAGTTTTCCTGGGTGCCTGTATTCTAGTGTTCCTGTGTTCCAGCACCTCGTGGGTTAATCTTACTGAATTCCTGAATCTCCTGCTCCAGCCGTTGCTCCGGCGACATTGTTCTTCTCGCTGCTGATCATACATTGTTGGCTCCAGCGTGCGGACGCTGGTTTACTCCACTAACCTGGTTGCGATTACATTGTTGGTTCCAGCGTGCGGACGCTGGTTTACTCCACTAAACCTGATTGCGATATACATTATTGGTTCCAGCGTGCGGACGCTGGTTTACTCCACTAAACCTGGTTGCGATTACATTGTTGGTTCCAGCGTGCGGACGCTGGTTTTCTCCCCTAAACTTGGTTTCTATATACATTGTTGGTTCCAGCGTGCGGACTCTGGTTTACTCCATTAAACCTGGTTGCGAGATACACTGTTGGTTCCAGCGTGCGGACGCTGGTTTACTCCATTAAACTTGGTGGCGACATTTACTGTTGGTCCCAGCGTGTGGACGCTGGTTTACTCCATTAACCTGGTGGCAACATCTATTATTGGTCCCAGCGTGCGGACACTGGTTTACTCCATTAACCTCGTGGTGTTATTTACTGTTGGTCCCAACATGCGGACGTTGGTTTGCTCCTGAATGATCCTGTACTTTGGCCAGGTCGCTGTCCACTCCTATGCAGTCGTCTGATTATCCCTGGCAATAGACTTCTGCTGAGTAAGACCATCATTCCTATTTCTCTCTGCTGTCTTAGCCATCTGACAGCTGGTCTACTCGCTCAGGCTGCTGTGTCCGGTATTGGTAAGGCCAGTAGAACCTTGTACGTTACCATCCTTAAGGTTGCCTTACCCAGTATTGGCATGGCCGGTAGAGCCTACTACAGTACTCCTTTGGGCTGCCCTGCCCGGTATTGGTAAGGCCGGTAGAACCTTGTATTTCACCATCTTTAAGGTTGCCTTACCCGGTATTGGCAGGGCCAGTAGAGCCTCCATTCCGCATTCCTTGGGCTGCCTTGCCCGGTATTGGTAAGACCGGTAGAACCGGTATATGTCATCACACGATTGCCTTACCCGGTATAGGCAAGGTCGGTAGAGTCTGTCATTATTACTGTCACTTGGGTTGCCTTGCCCGGTGTTTAGGCAAGGCCGGTAGAACCTATTATATCTGCTTTACTGCTGTATTGTTATGTATGTTTACCCTACGGGGACTGACTTTAACTTTTAATAAAGTTACGTTTTTACCAAACCTTAAGTCTGAGAGTCTTCAAATCCGTGACAACTGGATCTAAGGGCAGCTTATAATCTCGTTCGTATTAAGGAAGGTGATGAGTGGAAAACTGTTTTTAATACACGTACTGGGCATTATGAATACCTAGTAATGCCATTTGGGCTATGCAATGCCCCAACTGTGTTCCAAGATTTGATTAATGATGTTCTCTGAGATCTGCTTCAGTCTTGTGTAGTAGTCTATTTAGACATTTTAATTTATTCCCCTGATTTGGAGACTCATCGTATTCATGTGGCCACTGTACTTCAGAAACTCAGGGAGTATAAACTATTTTGTAAAATCGACAAATGTGAATTTCGTAAGTCTAATCTAACCAGGGTCTTGAACAATTCATTTGTTGCTTTGTATCCAACCATCATGACAACTGGGCGGAGTTGTTACCCTGGGCTGAGTTTGCAAGAAACTGTGCTATTAATACATCATCCGGAAGCTCACCCTTTCTTGTCAATTATGGATTTCAGCCATCCTTGCTTCCGGATGCCTTTCAGGCACGGCAGATGCCAGCTCTAGATGTACATTTACGACAACTCCACTCCATGTGGGCACAAGTACAAAACTCGTTACGTGAGTCCTTTCAGTGCTACCAATGTCATGCCAATAACAGGAGGTTGCCGGCTCCTGTTTTCCAGGTTGGGGATCATGTGTGGCTGTCTTCCAGAAATCTGAATTTGCAGACCCCTTGTCATAAGTTTGCTCCACATTTTTATTGGACCATTCAAAGTCCTCTGGAGGGTCAATCCGGTCTCAAATGCTTTGGAACTTCCCGCAAACATGCGGATTCATAATGTCTTTCACGTATCTCTACTCAAACCTCTGATTTGCAATCGCTATATCACTCCTCCGGTGGTTCCTGCTCCTGTCCGCATTGACAACCACGATGAGTATGAGGTTCAAGGTATCTTGGATTCACGCAGAGTGCGTGGTCAACTCCAGTATCTGGTGCATTGGAAGGGCTGCGGGCCGGAGGAACGTTCCTGGGTCGCACATTCTGATATACATGCACCTCTGTTGTTGCGTAGATTCCATGCTAAATTCCCATCTAAGCCTGGTCCCCCTCCATGGGGAGGGGGTCTTTGAGAGGTGGATACTATCACGGTGCCCATGCTCTGTGCTGCGGGTGGAAACATTCTGACTGCTATTTGCATTACCTCTTGCTGATTGGCTGAGTACCTTTGTCGCCGCCCAGTGATGGCCTTTATATATCTATGTATGGTGCCCTTTCGTGGTGTACTAGTTCCTGACTTTTGCTCCGTTATCGTTGATCGTTTATGACCTGGCCTGCCTGACGACGTTCCTGAGTTTACTGTACTTCGACTGCTCCGTTGCTGACTGTATCTGACTGAGAGCCCGCTCCGTTGCTGACCGTATCTGGCTGAGGACCCGCTCCGTTTCTGACCATGCCTGGCTGCGAGTTTATTCCGTGTCTAGCGTATAGACACACTGTTGCCTTCCGTATATAGCCTACCCCCTGGTGATCTCCGTATTGCTCCTGCTATACTTGCGGTGGCTTGCCGTTACGCTAGTCTGTTGTGCCTTGTGGTGCTATTACTCTGTCGACCGTTAGCTAAGCATTCGTGCTGTAGCTACTCTCCTTACCGCCGTTGGCGGTGTGCACACGTGAAGTACCGGTACAGTGTTCATAGCACTGACTGTGTTACTCTGATCTCTCTGTGTCCACCTCCCTTACAGTGCTGGGCTCACTCCCTTGGGAAGTTGCAGTATATCACAGGGCGTTACCTATGGACCCTTGCGTGCCTGGACAGTCCAGGTAGGATTGAGCATATTCCTATCTGCGGTAGCCTTGGGCTCAAAAGCCAGTGTTACGTGTACCATCCTCAGTAGAGGGGACACTGGTTGCTTGCATATATTATTATTCAACTGTGTTGTGATCCACCACTAGCGTTGTAGGGTCTGCTTAGGAGAGTTATCTCGGTCTGTTGGCATCCGGTGCCAGGGTCAGTGTTGCCTCGTTCCTCTGGGTTCTGTGCCTCCCAGGCGTCTGGGTTGTGCCAGTCACTTCCTCCTGGACCATCTGCCATAAAGGTCCTGTGGTCAGTTCTCGGAGTGTGTTGCCTGCTCCCCGTTATATTCAAGCCAGAACCTCCATTGCCAGAGATTGTCATCTTTCACACATACATCTCTATTACTGGCTTGCTATTACTGTTTATATCTGCATGTATTTCTGCTCTGTTTGTGTGGACCCATAGGCCTAACTACGTGTGTGATCTTTATCTCAATAAAGTCATTTTAACCTTACCAATCTGTTCTGAGTGTTTACTCAACTACTGTGTGTTTTTACTCTACAGTACTGTCACGGTTTTTTGATAATGTCCAGAAAATGTACAAGGGGCAGGGGAGGGGAAAAGGAGGAGCAGTAAGGGGACGTGAGAGTAAAGTGGTAGTTCAAAAACTGACTGCAGCAGTGGTTGCTGCAGTGTGTACAATAAATGATGATGACCCCTCTTCTCCAAGGGAGGATGCAGTTTGTCAAGATCCCACCAAATCTTCCAACACCACCTATGTCAGTAAAAAAAGAACCATATAAGAACACTGAATATGACAACAAGTCACATTCTAGTGTTGATGATGGCAATAGCATAATAGAGGAAGGTGTAGCAGCTGAACCATCTGCTGCATCAGAGAGTGAGACAAACAAGCACCAAAACACCTGTTCTTAAAGTAATAGCGAACTCTGTGAAAGTAAAAGTAAAATCAAAAAGAAATTGTTTTAAAGCTTAGAGGAATATAAGGGTAGTGGTAAAAAATAGAAGGTGATGCTGATGATGATGTTGATGCAGATCTAGAATATATCCCTGTAGAATCTTCCTCTTGTTCAGATACAGATAAAGTTGAGAGTGAGAGATGATGACATGGCCATAAATTTAGCAGAAAGGCAAAGGCTCAATCTTCCACTACTGAAAAGGACACTGTGCCTGTCTATAAACTGTTTGAGAAAATTCAATGGAAACTCAGACCCTGAACAAGCAAAGATCGCAAAAAGTACACAGTCAACCTGTCGCTCATCATCAGCATCATCACTGCTTCCAAGTCCAAGCCCCACTCAGCCACTCATATCTGTACTGTGCAACCAGCAGCAACACAGGTTATTAACATCCACAATCTTCGCTATGACAAGTGCCTGTACTGCTGCTGAAAGTGATTCACTACTAGTAGTAGTAGCAGTAGAATTGAATCAACATATAGCACCAGTAGTAGTAGTAGCAGCCCCACAGGACCCCTCAGTCCATTAAGTCAATAGTATGGAGATACTTCACTCAGGATCCTAAAGCTAAGCATGCTGCTATCTGCTGTCTGTGCAAAAAACATGTGAGCAGGGGGAAAGCAGGCTCATACCTAGGCACCTCCTATATGAGATCCCACCTGAAGCACAACCACAGGTCTGACTGGGAGACACACTATCAGCAGGTCAGATGTGCCAGAACTAGCAGAAGCACTCCAAAAAGTTCCCAGGGCTCTGGGACAGGTAATAGAAATAGTGATGTTATTTATGTGAGAGAGAGTGTGCTACTGCCAACAGTTAGTTCATTCCAAATAACACGTATGGTTCCTGCTGCAGAGAAGTATGATGACTGAGTTTGTTCTGGAAGATGGCAAGAGTCATAGACTGCCCACACATGCTCCCTCTACCGCCTCAAATCCTCTAGTCATGTTTTTAAAACAAATTCCAGGATTCTTCTGTAGGGGTGGGTGAAAGGTCTCGCTGTGTTCCTGCTAGAAAATTCTTTAAAACCACATTGCTGTCAGCTTTTTTGTGGGAAAAACAGCAATAAAAATCTTAGCATGTTTCACCCATTGGTCAAAATTCTTAGCTATTTTTTCAGTGGCTAGAAAGTTTGCACCCATTGATTTGCTTGTTTTTCACCTATTCAATATAAAAATGTGACATATTCTTGGAAGTACCAACAAAGATGTATGAGTGTACTCACGTCTTATTGGCCATCAGATCGTTAATATCCTGTATGGAAAAGAGACTTTAACTGTAGGTGCTACAGGGGAGGAAGCAATAGAGAACACTGAAAAAGATTACCCTGAAGAACTAGCACTTACCATAATGAGTCATGCATAATGAGGTTCAATTAATAGAAATGTCCTCTTATGAAGTAATAAAACTTAACATTTGTTATATTATAAAATAAAATATAAAAAATAAAAAATTCTGATCAAAACATCTCTATGAATTGTCATTATCACTAAGTTTCAAAGAGAAAGGAAACAGATATTTATCTGTATAATTTCTAACCTCTATACTTATTTTTAAACTAAGGTTTATCTAAACTTTTTACAGTATATTAAATACTGCAGAGATTCTTACAAAGTCAGATTAATTGAACTTTTTAACCCAGATGAAAGAAACAAGTTATTTGGTTTTATAGAGCAACTGAATTAATTTTAACAGTGGATGTTACTTGTAGTTCTGCAAGAGTTGTTGTTGCAAACTTTGAGTTACTGCCGGGGCATAGACTGGCTTGCCTTAGTCAACTTGATTATATTTGTTGAAGAGCAATAAACTGTTACAAAGTGCACTTGGTAATGTGTATAGTGAAAGATACATGTTACTGCAGGTGCATTTTCCAGTTTGCCATACTTCACTGTTAGGATTAAATGATTTTTATAGATTGTATCATATAAATCCGAACAAATAGACTTGTTTTTCTCTTTGACTCCAATTATTACTACATAAAGCAAAAAAATCAGCATTGTCATACTTCTATAATTCAAGTCCTTATAATTTTGCTTTACATAGGTTACTAATCATTCAGGAGTCATAAAACACACTCCCGAGTGAATGATTGACTGAGATCTGTTAGTGAAACAAGGAACACGTGATTCCTATATCGGTAATTTTTTCAGGTTAATAGGACAATTCATGTGCCTTTGCTTGTTCATCAAAATATTGCAAGTGCCGAGGCATAATCTGGCTTGCCAGTTTGAGAATGTCAGTTTCACAAGTATTTACAATAACCTGCGATATATCAGCTTATAGGTTTGTAGCAGGATTTATCCTATAAATCTAACTCTTAAATTGTTCCCTACCACGACACATAGCAAGTTACTTGACTTGAGAGAATAAACTGCTCTGAAATGTGGAGCTTAAAGAGATAGTAATGTTTCACAAAAACAGCAGCTCCAATTAAGCTTCATAGTATTTGAGCCATAGAGAGTGTTATTTCAATACTGTCAGAGCTGTAGTTCAAAAGTAATTGAATGATAAAGTTTCCCCCTCCAGCTCCTTGTACCTAGTGTAAGCCATCTCTTCACAGATGTGGAATCTGGTTGTAAGACCAGACAGCTAACAGCAGGGGACAATCTTCTTCCTATGAGAACAGTGAAAGCCCTGCCCTCCTTGACAAGTTTTTCAGGTTTTTCCCTTATCTTAATTGAAGATTGTCCCTCTCTGCAATCTACCTGGGCACCTCCCTTCTGCTCTGGGAGATACTGTTATATCAGTAAAAGGTGCTGAAGGGGGATACTTTATCATTCAATTACTCTTGAACTACAACTCTGACATAATCGAAATAACACTCTCCGTGGTCCAAATACTATGATGATTAATTAGAGCTGCTTTTATTATAAAACATTACTATCCCTTTAACTCATCATTTGCCAGAGCATGTACTAGCTTGCTCAGTGAATTACGTCTTCACATCAATCTAATTCTTAATTCTTTCTTTGCTGGAGCATATATCGGCTTGCCCAAACTGAGAACCAACTTCTCCTAGATTTAACACATTATCTGCCAGGGCATATACCGGCTTGCCAGGTTAAAGGAAAAACTATGTACCTCTGAAAAAATTCCAAAACATCTGTCCCGGTTTGCTAATTAAAGACTCAGATGTCAATAATTGTTTGCCAGGTTATATGCTGGCTTGGCTGTTAAAGAACATTGCTAATAGGAATCTGACTCCAGGTTCTTTTATACAGGAACAGAGATATTCAATTGCCAGATTACTTAAAAGCAAGGATGTTAATTCGCATATATTAGAAAAAAATCTAAAAGCAAAGATCTAATTGAAAATAATTTTCTGCCGGGGCATAAACTGGCTTGCCAGGTTATAGAAATGAAGTTAGAGATTATTATTTAATAGATGCACGTTTCGCTCAATGGTTCTTCAGGTTAAACAGAGAATAAGAACCTCACACAGCACTCGTGTTTTATAGTCTTCTAACCGCCCTCTTTGATGACATTAGAAACGTAGAACCACTCATTGCTGATCATAACTTTTATTTCAAAAAATGTAACCCAAAAGTGTTTGCATTTCCAATTCCAACAGAAAAAGTTTGACATTGATTTTATGATTGGCCAGAAATGTATGCTATTTATTTAAGATCAAATATCTTATGATTTCATAAGTAATTGGCATACTAAGGCTAAAAAATATGCGAAAAGGGAATGAATTTCCTAAAAATCTTTATATAAGCCACATAGTATGTTTTAAGATACAATAGCCAAAAAATTGTCTTCATGGAATTCTTATAATACACATAATAATGTGATGCATTCGAGGAAGTGAGACACAATAGAAGCAGCTACAGAGTGAGGTAGATGTGCTGTGCTGTTACTTGTTTGGAAAATCGAGGCAGGAGAGCCTCATAGTGACTGCTATCACTATGTGCAAGTTTAAATGTAATAAAAGGAGGAACTGGAAGGACCCTTATGTGCCCACTGAATTGGAGGAGGAGGAAGTGACCACTACAGAACTAATGCTGTCCAGTCCGTAAATAACCCCTAGGGATCTTGGGGAAATTAATGTCAAGGAAGGAAGAAGAGGGTAGTAGTAAGAGCATGACAGGTCAGCTGCCTGTGTCTGCTGCCAGATTTGCTGCCCCGGCTGTCACCATTGCTGTGCCTGCTGCCAGACGTGCTGCCCCTGCTGCCACCAGTGCTGTGCCTGCTGTCAGTGCTGCCCCTACTGCCACCAGTACTGTGCCTGCTGACAGATATGCTGCCCCTGCTACCACCAGTGCTGTGCCTGCTGTCAGATGTGCTGCATCTGCTGTCAGTGCTGAACCTGCTGTCACCAGTGCTGAACCTGCTGTCAGTGTATTTTGTAATACTCGGGAGGGGGGAAGGAGAAGATGATGTCAAGTGTGACAGCAGGGGAACCTAAGTCACACTTGCCATACCTAAGCAGTCCCACCAGTGCGAGTACTACTACTAAGAAGGTCCAGCAGCTTTTTAGTGTTAGGAGTGAAGGAGGGGGTAATCATCATATTACTAGTGTTTGTGAGGAGGAAAACTCAGGGGATGAAATTGATGTGGTTGGTGTTATTGGTAGTGCTAGTAACAGTGGTGGTGAAGCAGCTGGTGGGACTAGTGTTAGGGGAGTGGTATGGGAAGCAATTGAGAGCATACAAACTAGCAGTCAAAGGAGCCCACACCATTACCCTGACCCTGAGAGTCCTCTTCCCACCACGGCATTGTCCATGTGGAACATTATCCTGAAGAAGGTAGAATTGTTACCACTGCAATAATACTTCCACCACCAGCTGGAGCACAGATCAGCTGCCTGTGCCTACTGCTTGTTCTGCCAGTCTGCCTTCTTCACATCACCAAAAAATGGCAAGTGTGACATTAGGGGACCCTCTGTCACATTTCTCGTCACCTCTTCCAACCAGCAGTGAGATGTCCGCAATAGAGCAGCAGCAGGGAGGGACTGATGATGGTGGAGAAGCTGCGGTGGAAAAGACATTGATGGCTCTTTTAGCCCAAACTGAGAAGGAATGGGAGACATGGAAAAGACATTGATGGCTCTTTTAGCCCAAACTGAGAAGGAATGGGAGACAGAGATGGGAATGGTCATCACCACTAAGGGTGGGCAAAAAATGTGAAAATTTGCCTCATGACTTTTTGCAAAAAACTGAAAATTTTTCTTTTTTTTTTTTTTTCTTGAATGTTTTCTCCTTTTCTCCAGTACAAAATGTTTCTCCTTTTTGCTTATTCCAGCAAATTTTACACCTATTCCAAAAAATTTTTTCCTATTCCAACACATTTGCTCCTATGTTTAAAATGGTGCAAAATTTCCCAGCACAATATTACTTCTTCTGAGGGTTGTAGTGGAGAAATAAGTAGCTGGAAGTCAAAGTTGTGATTCCTACAGCAACATATACCTTGAAAAATGTGTTAGCATGTAGAATGCCTTCGTCCTTTGCCCACAACACTTACTTCTTGCTTAAGCGGCACTGGCACGTATTCATGATGATGTCAAGTGATTAAAAAAATAAAGTACAACATACAATGTGGCAGATTTGTATGGTAATGGTGGTGGAGGACTGGCATGGTGTGATTGGTGGGACCTTGAGAAACTGCATCACCCTGGGAGGAGAGGGATCATCATAATTTGTTGCACATGCTGCAGCAACCATTGCTATGATCAGTTTCTTCTGTGTACTCTCCGTCACTAGACACTATGGGGAGTTATCTCCTTCCTCCAGCCGGTAGGACCATCCAAAAAATGTAAATACTGTACACCCCCAACTTCCGCCAGTTTTTTTTTTTTGGTCCTAGCCAGCTGAAGGACGCAGGAGCTGCGGTGCAGGAAGCCTACCTTGGAATAAGGTCAGGACGGAGTGCGGTCTGGTGCGGCAGGCAGTGAGGCTCTGTTCCTGGCAAGGGCTGTATGGCGGCATCGCGGGAGGCTCCAATTCAAGAAACAAGAGGCTGGTTTGACTCGCTTCTATCACCGCGCCAAGGGGAGCAGGAAACGTTTGGTGCGTTCCACCTATGGAACACAATGCGGCTGCGGCCTTCCTTCCTGCTGCCTGAGGCCCAGGAAGTGGCGGGTGCTTCTACCCCTATGGCAACGAGCCGATACAGAGGAAACAGCATCGAGGAACGGGCAGTCCCTTTTATCAGCTTGGTGCAAGATGGAGGAGTAATCAGTGCGGGTCACAGATGAGACGCACGCCAAATAAATGATGCAGCAACAATGGAGTAAGGTAGGACTTTCCCTTTTTTTGCTTTTCTTAGTAGGGGACATAGATTTTAAAATTATAATTATTAAAGTTCATAGGTTTTAGAATGTCTTCTTCCAAGTCCTCTGCTAGAAAGGAGAAAGTAGACCCTACTCCCCCTAAAGAAGATAAATCACAGAAGTTAAAATCATGCAGTGTTTGTGAGAAAAAATTTCCAGCGTCTGAGAATTCAAAGATTTGTCAGGAATGCCTAGCCAGTTTCAGGATTGTATTTCCTGGGTGAAGGCCTCCTTTTCAGCCATGCAGGAGGCAGTGGTTCCAAGGAAAAGACAGAGGATAGAGGATCCTGGAGAAGGTACATCTTCACCTAAGGAAGGTGATAGTGAAGACAGAAATAGGCAGGGTCCATCAGATTATTCCTCAGAGGAAGAGGAAGGAGAGATAGTTTAGGAATCTGGGGCTTTTTCTTTAGAAAAAGTAGACAGTTTTGTGTCTTCAGTAAGAAAATCTCTGGGACTGGTTGATGAACAAAAAGATTTGGGTATCATGGATACAACCTTTATTGGTCATAAGAAGAAGGTACCTACCTTCCCGGTTCATCAGTCCATCTCAGATACTATAATAACTGAATAGAGTAGAACAGATAAAAGATCTTCTGTTTCAAAACGGTTCAATAGGATGTACCCTTTTGAGGATGAGTTCATTTAAAATTGGGTTACTCCTCCCAAGGTGGATGCGGCCGTCTCTAGGTTGGCTAAAGCCACTACTATCCCTTTAGAAGATGGATCTTCTTTGAAGGATCCAATGGAAAGAAAACTAGAATCTGCCCTTAAAAGACAGTTCTCTATCATAGGTAGTAACATTCAAATAGCTGCAGCTCTAGCCTGTGTTTCTAGATCCATACGTATCTGGCTATCTAGCCTGGACGAAAGTATTGAGGCCGGTACTTCTAGGTCAAAATTAGAGAAGTAACAGCCATAAAAGAAGGTAACAACTTTATTTGCGATGCCTCATTGGACGCAGTCAAACTGGGAGCTAAGTCCTCAGCACTATCAGTCGCTTCAAGGAGGGCCCTTTGGTTGAGAGCATGGGGAGCAGATAGCTCATCAAAGAACAAATTAGTTAATCTTCCCTTTAAAGGACAGATGTTATTTGGAGAGCAATTAGAAGATTTGATTAAAAAAATATTGGGAGGAAAAAGTGCATTCCTGCCTCAAGAAAAGAGAAGAAGATCACCGCCTAGGAGCTCAACATACAGGACCAGGAATTATTCCTTTCGGTACTCAAGAAGTTATCAATCTAAGGGCTTTGAGCAGAAGAGACAAGAATCAGGTCAGACTATTAGAGGATCATACAGAAAAGATTTCTCTAGAAAGCAACAATTCAAGAAAGAGTTCTGAGGGTCAGCGGATCCCCTTTTCAGAAAAGGTAGGAGGGAGGTTAACCTTTTTCTACAACACTGGACATCTCCGGAAGCCTGGGTTTGGAAAATTCTGGAAAGGGATATCCGCTGCCCTTCATACAGACCCCAAGAGATCATGTCTTCAGGGTGTCGAAAATACCCAGGAATGTCAAGAAACAGAGAATGGTCAGACAAGAAATAGAGGCACTATTACACAAGAAGGTGATACAGCATGTGCCAGAGAATCAGAGATTGGAAGGAATTTATTCAATTTTATTTACGGTTCCCAAGCCGTCAGGTACTTGCAGGACCATCTTAGACCTAAAGAAGCTGAACTCTTGTATAATACAGAAGTCCTTCAAAATAGAATCAGTAAATTTGGTAATAAGATCAGTCCTTCCAGGCAGTTTTCTCACAAAGATAGACCTGCAAGACGCCTATCATCACATCTTGATAAGAAAAGAGGATCGAAAGTTTCTCAGATTCGCCATAGAAGATCATTTCCAGTTCAGAGCTCTTCATTTTGGCCTGTCCATAGCTCCAAGGGTATTCACCAAAATGCTTGCAGCTGCTCTAGAGCCATTAAGAGAGCAGGGAATAGCAGTCATACCTTATCTAGACGATATGATGATTGTGGCTCAGAAGAGGAGACAGTCAACATGCAGCACTCAAACTGTGATCAGCCATCTCAAAAGACTAGGATGGTTGATAAATTTAGAAAAAAGTAATCTAAATCCCACACAGTGTCTGATTTTCCTGGGGATGAGATTCGACACACGAAAAGCACTCATCACATTGTCAGAAGAAAGGATCAACAATATAAGAACAAAGGTCATAAAGTTCAGACAGAAAAAGAGTCACATCACGCATCGGTTCATGCAGTGTTTGGGGACAATGATATCAGCCATACAAGTGGTCCCTTGGGCAAGATTCCATTCAAGACATCTGCAGTCATTTTTCCTGAGGTCCTGGGACAGACATCAGCAGAACCCTCTTCAGAGAATCCACCTGACGGAAGGTATCAAGAGACAGCTGAATTGGTGGACGAAGAAAACGAATCTTCAAAAAGGAACATCACTAAAAGACCTGGATTGGGAGTTCATTACAACAGATGCGAGTCCCCAGGGATGGGGGGCAGTATGGAGATCCAGGACAATTCAGGGAAAATGGTCTGCTGCAGAAAGAAAGCGGTAAGATATGCTCTAATCACCTTTCAGGAAGATTTAAGGAACCAGGCTGTTCATGTAAAGTCAGAAAATATCTCCACAGTAATGTACATAAAAAATCAGGGAGGCACAAGAAGTGTTTTGCTAATCAAAGAAATGGCAAGAATCTTCTGTTGGGCAGAGAAAAATCTGTTAGCCATATCCGCCTTTCACATAGCCGGGAAACAGAACGTGCTAGCAGATTATCTAAGCAGGAACAAACTCCATCCAGGGGAGTGGTCACTCAACCAGGAGGTGTTCCAGCAGATAACCTAGAGGTGGGGAATTCCGGAAGTGGATCTGATGGCCATCCCAGAAAACAGCAAGTGCAGGAGGTTCTTTTCCAGATGGAAAACAAGCCAGGCATTGGGACAGGATGCCTTCAGTCATTCATGGAATTTCTCTCTGCCATACATCTTCCCTCCTATTCCTGTGATAAGGGAAGTGTTGAGAAAAATCAGGAAGGAGAAAGTGGAGGTGATAATAGTAGCACCCAGATGGCTGAGGCGCGTCTGGTTTTCGGAATTAATGAGAATGTCCACACAGGAACCTTGGAGTCTTCCGGACAGAGAGGATCTGTTGAATCAGGGACCGATATTCCATCCACATCAAAGTTTTTTCCATTTGACAGCATAGAGACTGAGCGGCAGAATTTGAAATATCAAGGGGTCTCTAATAAAGTTGCAGATACCATCATGGCAGGCAGAAAAAAGTCAACACTGAAAATTTATGACAAAATTTGGAAAGTTTTCCGATCATGGTGTATTAAGCAAAATATAAAAAAGGATCAGGTGTCTGCCCCAGTTATATTGGATTTTCTGTAAAATGGGTTTGCTATGGGACTTAGCCCAGCATCCCTTAGAGTCCAGATCTCAGCACTTTCGGCAGTGTTAGTCAAGCACTGGGCAGAGGAAGATTTAATCAAAAGATTCATTAAATCTGTTGACAAGCTGCAACCCAGAATCAGGGAAACAGTCCCTTCTTGGGATTTGAACACGGTTTTAAATCAACTGATTGATTCTTCCCTGTTTGAACCGTTAGAGAAGGTATCTGTAAAATTCCTATAATTGAAAACTGTCTTTTTAACGGCAGTAACATCAGCTAAGAGAGTTAGCGAGCTGCAATCCTTATCATGTCAAGCCCCTTATCTATCCTTTCATCAGGATAAGATAGTCCTCAGGTTTAAACCTTCATTTAGAGGAAAGGTTATTTCAGATTTCCATTTGAACCAAGACATTGTTTTGCCATTCTTCTGCGCAAATCCTAGTAATGACAAAGAGAAAAGACTGCATGCCCTAGATCTAGTTAGATGTATTTCCATATACTTGCAGAGGACTAAGGAATTTAGGAAATCTGATAATCTGTTCATTCAGGGAAAAGAAAGGGCTTAGCTGTTTCTAAACAGTCTATAGCCAGATAGATTAGGCAATGTATTTACATATCATACAAAGAAGCCAAATTGAGTCCCCCTGTTAAGATTAAAGCACATTCAACAAAAGCTATGGCCACATCCTGGGCCTCTAAGGCTAATGCATCCTCAGAAGAGATATGCAAGGCAACAACATGGACATCTATATCCACCTTTATAAAACATTATAAGCTGGATATTAATGCTTCAGCAGATGCAAAGTTCGGAAGAGGAGTACTGCAAGCGGTTGTTCCGCAATAAGGTAACACAAATTTGTGTCACAATATGTATGCATATCTGTGTAAATAGATTGTTCTATTCCCCCCCCCCCTAAGATTTGGTCTTGGGAAGTTCCCCATAGTGTCTAGTGACGGGGAGTACACAGAAGAAATAAAATTTACTTACCGATATTTCCTTTTCTTCTGTGTATCTCCACGTCACACCCACCCTTGACTTTAACATTGTTTATTTTGTTGTCTTACAGCTTTGACAAAAGTATAACTGGCGGAAGTTGAGGGTGTACAGTATTTAAATTTTTTGGGTGGTCCTACCGGCTGGAGGAAGGAGATAACTCCCCATAGTGTCTAGTGACGTGGAGATACACAGAAGAAAAGGAAATATCGGTAAGTAAATTTCTTTATTTTTGTACTACCACTTTACTACCACGTCCCTGCACTGCTCCACCTTTCTCCCCTCCAGCTTGTGCATTTGCTAGACTGTATTCAACTACTGTGTGTGTTTTTACTCTCTACAGTACATAACTGATGGAGTGTGATGTTTTGCCATGGCCCTCAACAAAATTCTCAATCTCATTTGCTATCAAATCTGCCTCAATCACAGAGCCCACAACAGGCTCCCAGTCAGCTGTCTAATATATTTATTTGTTAAATTACCTATATATTTTTTTTAAGTTGTCCACCCTATCTTATCACAGTTAGTAAAAGAAAAAAAAATTATATATAATATACTAAAAAACAAAATCAGCAAGCAATTTGGACCCCAGCTGACTGTGTCTTGCCAGTCAGTCACACCACATTTTGGGGTATTTTGGGTCAACCTCCTTCCTACCTTCTTCTCCCACAGTGTGCCCCCAGACTCCCTTAGTACAGAGAACAAATGTCCTACCTAAATTACTTCCTAAACTAAGCTTCAATTCCCCTTTATTTGCCTATCTTCTTGTCACATAATTCAGGCAAAGAAGGACAGATACAGTAATTAAATATAACCACCTTTATTAGACTATACAGTGATAATAATATGACATATAGCAATGATAATATCCCACACAAACCCAGACCACCGGATGATATGGCCCAAGCTCCTACTTGGAGCTGCACACTGTGCTACACACTGCTGTACTGCGAGGTACCGGAGACTAAAGGCAACAGGGAGCGAGAGTCGAACAGAGCCATGGGACACAAAGGCTAACGGTCAGGCAGGCTAGAAGTGTACGGAGTGAGTAGTCAGCCAAAGCCACAGGTCAGACAAGCCGGGGACTACACGGATCGAGTGAGTCAGCCAGAGCCACAGGTCAGAACCGATGTGGGTAGTCAGACAAGCCGGGGACTACACAGAGAGAGTAAGTCAGCCAGAGCCACAGGTCAGAACCGATGTGGGTAGTCAGACAAGCCAGGGTCATAGACAAAGCTAGTAAGTCAGCCAGAGCCATAGGTCAGAACCAATGTAGGTAGTCAGACAAGCCAGGGTCATACACAGAGTAAGTAAGTTAGCCAGAGCCACAGGTCAGAACCAATATGGGTAGTCAGACAAGCCGGGGTCATACACCGAGCAGATTCTGAGATAAGCACAGGTCACAACAGAGCACAAGAGTAACTAACAGGAACACCACATAAGGGAAATTACTCCCAGGCGGTTTATAAAGGAGCAGAAGGAGGCGGGACCGTCCAATTAGGCCACCCAGAATAGGCCCATAAACAGGCTACCTTATTAAATACCTCTTTGTAGGACTGATATTCAGTAGGTAACGAAGTAGAGGTACACAATATTCTCGTAGGCTGCTGGAGGCAAGATTTATTACATAGAGGTGACCATGACAGGATATCTGTCACAGTTAGTTAAGACTCTCAGACTTAAGGTTTAGGTAAAAACATAACTTTATTGAAAAGTTAAGGCAATCCCATAGGGCTATGATACACATACAAACAATACAAATAAGCAATGACCATATAAATAGGTTCTACCGGCCTTGCCAATAATACCGGGCAAGGCAACCCAGGCGTCTCAGATGAAATAGCAGTAGCAGGCTTTACCGGCCTTGCCAATACCGGGCAAGGCAGCCTGAGGGAATACTGTGAGTAGGCTCTACCGGCTCTGCCAATACCGGGTAAGGCAACCTTAAGGATGGCAACATGAATAGGTTTTACCTGCCTTACCAATACCGGGCAGGGCAGCCCAAGACAGGAGACCTTCCTGGAACCAACTGACTGTCAGGTGACAATGACAGTAGGAGGGATGAGGTAGCAACTAGGATAAGCGGTCTCACTCAAGCAGAAGTCTCATGCCAGAGAACTACAAGACAACTGCATAGGGACTGGACAGCAACTCGAACCTCACAGTACCTGACTACAGTCAGGGAGTAAACCAGCGTCTGCACTCTCTGGCCAACTAAGGAATGTGAACCGCAAGGCGTACTGGAGTAAACCAACAGTCGTAATGACACAAGGTTTAATGGAGTAAACCAGCGTCCACACGCTGGAACCAACAGTAGTATGAGCCACCAGGTTTAATGGAGTAAACCAGCGTCCGCACGCTGGGACCAACAGTAGTAAGCCACTAGGTTGAATGGAGTAAACCAGCGTCCGCACGCTGGAACCAACAGTAGTATAGGCCACAAGGTTTAATGGAGTAAACCAGCGTCCGCACGCTGGAACCAAGTATAGTATAAGCCACCAGGTTAATGGAGTAAACCAGCGTCCGCACGCTGGGACTGACAGTAGTATAAGCCACCAGGTTTAATGGAGTAAACCAGCGTCCGCACGCTGGAACCAACAATAGTATAAGCCACCAGGTTTAATGGAATAAACCAGTGTCCGCACACTGGAACCAACAATAGTATAAGCCACCAGGTTTAAGAGAGTAAACCAGCGTCCGCACGCTGGAGCCAACAGTAGGAATATCGCCGGAGCGAAATGAGAGCAATGTTGCCTCAGCGACTGCAGACAGGGAACCACTGAGACCAGGCAGAGGATCAACCGGAACGAGCTCCGCTGAACTGACAGGCGACCGGAACATCAGCAACCACGGAGAACAACCGGAACCGACTGGAACGACAAGCAGGCAGGTACACAGGAACAGGTAGACTCAGGAACTCTGAAACACTGGAACTCTGGTACTCAGGAACTCAGGCCCAATCAGCATGGCAGGCAGGACAGAAAAGATGCTGTCAGAGACACCACGAAAGGGCAACCCAGGGGTGCCCAGACTGAGTTTAAAAAGGCAATGTGAGGCGGGCTGACAGTAGACAGCCAATGAGGAGCCTCCAGCAAGTGATAGACACAGGATAGCACGAATCACGGGCACCGTGATAATATCCCAGGTCTGCCAGTGAATTCTAGGGTTGTCTGCAACCAGGGAAAACCCAGAATGACAGCATGATGGGGAGAATGTATCACCTGGAACTGCTGTGTCTCCACATGGAGTGCCCCTAACCTTAGAGACAAGGAGTGAGTCTCATGAGTAACGTATGCTTGCAGTAGGGGTCTGCTGTTAATAGCCAACAGAGCAGTGCGAGGCAGCAAAGGAATAACGTGTTTGACTGCAAAGTGCGCATCAATGAAAAACCCAGCGGCCCCTAAGTCCAGTAGTGCTGGAGCCACCACTGAAGACTCGGCCCAAGATAGTACAACTTTGAGAATAAGTTTGTCCAGAATTCTCTACTGGGACTGTGAAATACCACCCAGGTTCTGTTCCCCACTTGACCCTAGGTGCGTTTGTTTTCCCGTCCGTACAGGGCAAGCACGCAACACATGACCCGGCTCTCCACAGTGTAAGCAAAGGCCCCTCCTCCTGTGCCGGGCCCTCTCCTCCGAAAGGCGCGTGATGCCTAGCTTCATAGGTTCCACCCCGGCAGGGTCAGAATTAGGAGGCATTGGAGGTGAGGGAGGACAGGGTGGTCGTAAGAAAATGGGTGCCAACCGAAGCAAGGTTTTATGGCCTTGTTCATTAAATGAAGGCCTTTCACGGATTCTTGTATCAATCCAGATGGTGACTGAGATTAGCTCCTCCAGATCACCAGGGAAGTCTCGGGCTGCAGTCTCGTCTTTAATTGCGTTACACAAGCCCTGGGAGATTGCGGCAACTAATGCTTCATTGTTCCATCCTACCTCCGCTGCCAGAGTATGGAACTCAATATCATAGTCTTCTACTCTACGTGCACCCTGCCATATTGTCATGTCGCTTGGCAGCGGAGGTTGCGCACCCAGAAACATCAAAAACTCTCCGAAAGGAGGCCACAAATTCCGTGAAATCATGGATTATGGGTTTTTCCTTCTCCCATAGTGGACTGGCCCAGGACAATGCCTTGCCGGATAGGAGGGAGATCATAAATCCCACCTTGCTTTGCTCAGTAGGGAATGTGTGTGGTGCCATCTCCAAAAAAATCCCCAGCTGATTGAGGAACTCCATACACATCGTAGGTTCCCCATCGTATCTTTGGGGTAGAGGAGCGGAACCAGACAACCCTCTACTTATGCCAGCTTCAGAGGTAATAGCCACAACCAGTGCAGGTGCTGGGGACGCCACCAGTTGTGGAGCAAAGCGTTCTAGGTGAGCCGTGCAATTTAACAGTGTCTGCATAGCAAAAGACAATTGATCAATTATCTGGTCTTGAGAATCCATCCTGGACAGGATGCTCTGATTAGGTGGACTGCCTGTACTTTCATTAGGCATGGCCCTTATGTACTATCACGGTATTCAGGAAAAGAAGGACAGACACAGTAGTAAAATATAACCACCTTTATTAGACTATACAGTGATAATAATATATGAGGTATAGTAACGATAATATCCCACACAACCCCAGACCACCGGATGATAGGGCCCAAGATCCTACCCGGAACTGCACACTGTGTTATGCACTGCACTGCTGAGAGGTATCTGAGACTAAAGGCAACAGGGAGCAAGAGTCGGACAGAGCCGCGGGACACCGAGACTAACGGTCAGGCAGGCTTGGAATGTACGGATCGAGTAGTCAGCCAGAGCCACAGGTCAGACAAGCTGGGGATACACAGAGCGATATAGGAGCCGGAGGACAGACAAGCCAGGGACTACACAGAAAGAGTGAGTCACCCAGAGCCACAGGTCAGAACCGATGTGGGTAGTCAGACAAGCCAGGGTCATACACGGAGAGAGTAAGCCAGCCAGAGCCACAGGTCAGGACTGATGTGGGTAGTCAGGGTATGGGTGTAGAAAAGTAAAGAAAACTTTCCAGTGGTGGAGGAAAATTTGTATTCCCATTGATCTGGCCATTTGATAGGTTAGTGTGGTAGGCTTGAACATGTATAGGGAGGACATTCTCACCCATCTTCACCCATCTCACTGGCAGTCAATGTAGTTCTGCCTCCAAGCATTCGCCACTCACAGAAATTCTGGTGGTGTCCAGATCTGAGTGTTGTTGCTGAGTGGATGTCATGGAACTATTTCTCTTTATATTATAACATCATTTAATCTCCATTAACGTTTTAATTCATCTCCATTTCATCATATCAAGTCTGTATGCTATTTGGATGGATGATTTATCTATTTCCAGTATGATTATGAGCTCGCTGAAGAATGTATTCATTCATATGGAACTTATGGGTTGGATTTTTCTTTTTTTTTTTTTCTCTAGTGCACTTGATTTGATATTTTCTTTATGGCCATATTAATAGAGATCTACATACATCTAAACATGCAGCATTAGTCTTGATATATATGGCTAGCGCCAGCTTTTGTTCCTTTTTAGCATATTTTGGGTTGCTTTTTCAGAGATTGGTGAGAATATATATGTTTGGGTATGTTTTTGGGTGTCGGGAATGTGTCCTGTGAGATGGGGGAGTCTGTCTTACAACAATTTTATGATTGAGATGATGACATTGTGTCGAATAAATTTTGATAACTTTTTTGGTGTATGTGTGTGTGTGTATATATATAATATACTAGTTGAACAGCCCGTTACACGGGCCACAGTGCCTCTGGCAGCCGGTCGCGGGACAGTCACGCGCAGTAGAGACTGCCCGCGCCACTGCTGATACAGAGCTGGACGCTCCTTCGGAGCGCCCAGCTCTGTATCAGCCGCGGCGCGGGCAGTCTGTACTATGCATGACTGCCGCACGTGCAGCAGTGTCTTCTACGCATGTCCGGCGTTACCCACAACTTAGCGAATTATTATATAGGAGATATATATATATATATATATATATATATATATATATATATATATATATATATATAAAATATATGTATTTGCATATTGGTTTTTTTATTCGTTTAGTGCCTCATATAAGTCCATTCTTTTTTTTTTTGTCTTCTTTTTTATTTTTCAGGTTGCATTTATATAGGATTGATTGCAACCCACACTAGTTTTTGTGCGGGATAAGCATTTAAGTAGATTTTTGGAGATGTGTTCCTATGAACTCTTTTGTTTGTGTAAATTCAGTTTTCCCACTGATTTTAGTTCTATGAGTTAGGAGGAAAAACTGCACTTTTTGCAAGAAATTTCCTGCTAGGTGAAAAGTGCAAGTTTTCTCCTATTTCTCTTTTTAGGTGAAAACTTTTGCCCATCCCTAGTGGTGATGATGTTGATGATGACTGACAGTATTATGGTGTATTTTTTTAGTATCTTTTTGCTTGTCCAGGGTCATAATTTCCAATTCTTTTCCCAAACAGTTTATAGACAGGCACAGTACTCCTTTTCAGTGGTGGAAGATTCAGCCTTTGCCTTTCTGCCAACTTTCTAGCCATCATCTCTCTCACTCTCAACATCATCTGTATCTGAACAAGAGGAGGATGCTTCAGGGTACTAGATCATCATCATCATTATCATCAGTCATTAGGTCATCCTCAGCATCGCCCTCCACTTCTTCCCCATTACTTTTATACTACTCTAGACTTTTAGAGTTCTCAAATAATTTGTTTTTAATTTAGTTTTCCCCTTTGAGGGTTTTTCGCAATGTTCACTACTACTTTCAGGATAGATGTTGTTGTGCTTGTTTGTCTCACTGTAAGCTAGTGTTGTCCACTGTTGGTGCTGGGAGGGAAAACCAGTGAGAAGCGTCAGTTATATAGGGGTAGATTTAAAGGCAGCCGTTAAACCATCCGCTAAGTAAAAAAGGCACGTCGGCCGCAAAGAACACATGTTTTACGGCAGATTCAAAGGTAAGCGTTCAAGAATAGCTATTGGGCGTAGGCACTACAAAAACACGTTAAACAAAAACCAGCGTCGCACCTGATTTTGCATCACTGTGCGTCCCAAACACCCGTTAAAACACAACTTAAGTCAAAATGTTACATTACGGCTGCCGTTGTCTAGCAACCCTGATAGATGCACAAACAAAATTCAAACCTACAGCCAATCCCAAGGCCCCAAAGTATCAAAAATGTCCAAATACACCTATATATACCTCAAAATAACGGTTACACCCTGTCTGTGTTTCGAGTTTCAGCAAGCTAGAGCACAGGACCCAGGAGTGGAGGATAGTATTTAGAGAGAGAGAGAGAGAGAGAGAGAGAAGCATACAGAGGAGTAAGGTAGAAGGATTTTGGAGAGGAGAGAGTTACATTTAAATAGACACATAGCACACTTTTGCACATAGCACATACATCCATACAAACACATACACATACATACACATAGTCTTTTTTTTTTCATCACACCTTACACATTTTAAACTTTATTTTTACAGTGTGAATCCGTGAGTGAAAGTGTGTGACAGAGAGTGAGTGGGATCGAGTGTGTCTGTGAGGGCGTGTGAGAGTGCCTGGGTGTGAGTGGGTGAATGATGGCCAGGAGAGGAGGACAGGAGAGAGGGATGGGGAGACTAGTGGAGGAGGAGGAGGAGGAAGGTCAGGAGGGGATCCCTCAGCAGAGCAGGGGTGGGAGAGGGAGATACGCAGGGCGGAGGGGGACCAGGCCCACAAGAACAGGCACACAAAGAAGAAGAGGGACAGATCCTGCAGTGGGACGAGGGGTAGTGCCTGGGGACCACCACACACAGGCAGGGGCAGAGCAGGCAGGACACTCCGGGTCTGACTCCTCGCATGCCGGAGCTGAGGGGGACAGGGTCAGGGATCCCCGATATACCGAGGAAGAAAACACGGCCCTCGTGGAGGCTGTGCTGGAGAGGGAGAGTGTCCTCTTCCCGGGGGACAGACTCCCTGGCCTGTCTGCGAGGAGGAGAGCTGCCTGGAGTCAAATCTGCAGCAGAGTTAATGCGGTGGCCACCTGCAGACGGGATGTGGACTCAATCAAGAAGAGATGGGGCGACTGCAAAAGGCAGGTGAAGAGGAAGATGGGGGATGCCGCCCTGCACGCCAGAGCCACCGGAGGTGGGCCACCTGTCCCCATCACCTACAGCGCATGGGAGGAGAGGCTGCGGCAGACACTGTCATCCACCCTCATTGAGGGGGTCCCTGGAGGATCAGACACTGGGGAGGAGAGGAGCCTCCACACCACCGGTAAGTGCATCACCCCAAAACCACACACCACCCCAAACCACACACCCATCACAAACAAGCACTCACATCCCAACATCTGCTCTTCATTCAACCACACAATTGCACCAACACAGCACCCTGAGGGTTTAAACAGGGATCAAGACAAGGACAAATGTCAATGTTCAACAAGGCCAAAACCTGTCCAACTCCCTGGTTAACCCTCATGTTGCTGTGCTCATCACACACAATACACACAAACCATGCTCAGTAAAGTGTTGTATGTTAAACATCACAATTGTTGTCACACAGTGTTACCCATGTTCACACAGGGAATCCAGCACATAACCCCATGAGTGCCAGAGGGATCATCAATGCATCGATCAACAATGCTTTGGCAACCCCTCTGGTACTCAAAGGGTTAACCAGACAACAAACACATGTCGATAGGTTAACAATTACATGACACATAGGGGACATTCACTAAGCGGTGAAAAAGAGCTGATGTAGTGAATTTGACACTTGCATACCCTCACTTTACCAATTACAATGTTAGTCTATGGAGAACATCCAATAACAGGATTCAAGCTGCACAGGCCCCATTGTGTGGACTCCATAGAAAACATTGCAGATGGTGAAATGAGGTCAGCGGAGAAGTCAGCATCATAATCAGTTCATCAGGTCCACTTAACCGCTTACTGAATCACCAACAGGATGGATCAGGTCACAAATCACAGTGCCACTGAGAATAAATGCTTGTATGTGCAACACACAGGCCAAAAACAATCACACATAAGTAAAGGTGAAAAAGTTGGCCTTGGTGTTGTGTATGCAATCATTTACTCTAACTTCAATTTACATAGCTCACATTTGATTCACATATAGATCCTTAGGAGTGCTGATGCCATGGATGGATGGTACACCAGACACTATTTGCAGGATAAATATGGGAACCAAATATGAACCATTGAGGTTTGGTCAATAACAGGCCAGGGATTATGGATATCTATGATCGGGTCTGGCTGCCTCACACAGAAGGATGGATGGGCTGATCCAGGAAAAAAAAGGCCTCAATCAATGATATCCTTCAAGACTGGCTTGATTGTTGCCCCTCAGGATTCAACTTGAACAGACCTCATGGACAGAATCCTGTAATGTACATCAATCCCTGATTGCCACGGTGGTATCCCATGCATCACAATGCTATGCATAGGATACCATCATGACAACCAGAGAGGGACATGTCTAATCTGACAAAATCCAGCACTGTACGGGATGAACTGATAACATAGGGATGAATACTACTTGAATCACACTGCAGATCTCTTCAAAAAAGATATGTACAGAAAGAAAAACAACCAGATTTGTATGTGGATATGTCCCTTTCAAATGGGTACAAATAGGTCCCAACAAGATGTAAACCCAGAGTTCGTTTCAGTACGTGTGATTGTCCAACTGCCCATATATGTGCACCCTCAACAAAATAACTCATATTGATATCATCATCACAGTACATATACCCAGTATATTACACCTACTTGGATGGGTATCACTTGTATCTATGAAAGTTCATTTGTGATGGCTGTACATATATAGGCAGTTAGACAATCACATGTTCTGAACAGATCTCTGGGTTCATATCTATCAAGGATATGTTTGTACCCGTATGAAAGGTACATATACACACATATCAGACCATATTCCTCACTGTGTACCTTGGCATGGCAATGGTTAATTTCACTTGATGTAACCTTGCAGGCATCATAAAGAGATGTTTAGAAAGATGTTACTGTATGTGACAGCTGGAGATGTCAGTCATATGACCACACGGAGGCTCTTCAGCAGACCCAAAATTGAAACAATTGGAGATGGATCCATCATTGACATGGTCCACAGAGCGTGCTTACAAACCAGGAACACTTAGTAGACAATGGCAAAGATGTAGTTATCTCCAAATGGGTCAATGTGGAGTCTGCTGAAGAGCCTCCGTGTGGTCAAATGACTGACATCTCCAGCTGTCACATACAGCAACATCTTTGTAAACATCTCTCTATGATGCCTGCAATGTTACATCAAGGTGAAATTAACCATTGCTATCCCGTTAAAGAGATAGTAATACCTAAAATGTGAAAGGAAAAATACATGTCATAGGATTGATCCACCGGGTAATGTAAGGGTATCCCCACTACTGAAAGGTGTTTCATCACAAGAGTATAACAGCTCAAAGTTGAATATTCCAGGGACAATATCACTGTGGCCTGAAAATGTACTATGCCAATGTTGCCAGACCATCCTCTGGCTAGCTTTGGTCCAGGGAACAGATATCCACAAAGGATGATGTGGCAACAGCGCAAATGTACAATTTCAGGCCACTGGGATGTGGCACCAAAGGAATTCAACTCTGAGCTGCAATACATGTAGAATACAACACCCATCACCAGTAGGAGTACCGTTGTTTCACACAGGGGGATACACCATACAACATATATGTTCCTTTACACATTTCAAGTATTAATATCAATTTGACACCATCATGGCTAAGTTTACTGATCACACAATCTCAATCCTCCACACAGGTTATGTGTCTCCAGCACATCAGGAGCCCATGGAGGAGGCCACCTCACCACCCAGTGAGGAGTATTTGGAGGAGGGGACCAGCCAGTGGGCACCGTACCCAACGACATCCACACCTCTTGGCCAGCTGGATGCACCAACTCTGCCTGCATCAACTCTGCCTGCACCAACTCTGCCTGCACCAACTCTGCCTGCACCAACTCTGCCTGCACCAACTCTGCCTGCATCAACTCTGCCTGCACCAACTCTGCCTGCACCAACTCTGCCTGCATCAACTCTGCCTGCACCAACTCTGCCTGCACCAACTCTGCCTGCACCAACTCTGCCTGCACCGACTTATTACAGTGACTGGATGCCCCCCACCACCTCCAGGAGCTATTATCCCCCAGCAGCAGCAGCAGCACCACCACCACCAGGGAGGCAATGGCTGCCCGGTGATGTGGCCACCACCCAATACGGGCCATACCCACAGATTGACCTACCCTCCTGGATGGCTCCCCAGCATGGCCCCAGGTATGATCCTAGGTGGGGGCCAAGCACATACCAGTGGCCAAGGTTTGACCCTTGGCCACTCGACTACCAACACCTGGGCCTGCTTGGGGAGCCCCAACAGCCTATGCGAAGGGACGTGTTTACCCCACCACCTCCACCAGCACAGACATCGGTGGGCAGCAGTGGGTCAATTGATGTGGTGGGCACATACCCATCTGCAGCACAACCAGCACCAGCAGAGGAGGACACAGCAGCAGCAGAGGAGGACACAGCACCAGCAGAGGAGGATACAGCAGCAGCAGAGGAGGATACAGCAGCAGCAGAGGAGGATACAGCACCAGCAGAGGAGGATACAGCACCAGCAGAGGAGGACACAGCAGCAGCTGATTCACCAGGCACAAGCATCACCAGCAGTGAACGGCCCATGGGGATGGAAGCTGAGTGTATGGCTCTGCAAAGGAGACTACTCAGGTCAAGCCTCCGCACCAATGACAACATCACCAGGAGCCGTAGGGAATCCCGTATAAACACTAACAGGATAGAGGCAAGGATCCATGCCCTGGAGTCGGAGGTCATGAGGATCAACACTCAACTCCATCAGCTACACACGGGGGTGATGGACCTGCTTGCACAGCTACTGGTGGAGTTGAGAGAGCTGAACCGCAGGGAGGACTTACGTTTGGAGAGGGAAAACCTGCGCTCCACAGAGGGATCCACTGCCCCCACCACCCCCTCTAATGTGACCCCCGAAGCCACACCTAGGGGGCAAAGGGTGACCAGGAGATCATCCAGGTTATCCACTTCTGCCACACAGTCTAAGCCCCCCCCCCCCCAAGAAAAAAAAATAAAATGCCCAACATGTTAAATTTCCCCTGAATAAAGGAACATTGTGCTTTTGAATCCTGTCTGATCTGCTTTGAATTTGGTCATAGATTTGGGTGGCAGAGTTGTCTCCAATGCATTGCCAAACAATTCAGTGAATACAACTCCTGCCTAGGTAAGATGTTTGTGGGATGTTACAACATGGGTTCACATACACATCGTTGTACAAAATCAACTGTAAAAACATCCCTGTTGCCATATTACACAACTGTGTTATATGGCAATGTTGTGTGTTGATTTTGCATAACAAAACATTCCCCTTAGCCCAACATTTGGTACAACATTGAACATTCATCTACATCATATGTAGTGTTTAACCCTTTGATATCCAGAGTGGTAGGCAACGCATTGCAAAGAAATGCGTTGGGTACCACTCTGGCACTCAGAGGGTTAAGGGGATAACCAAACAAACGGCTTAGCGGTGAGATAACAAGCAGGACAGATAAATGGGACATGTATCCATATTGTCTTGGATTCACACACTCATTGTGCAACAGACTGACTGGGGAAGCCAATGTTTTCAACCTAGGATTTCAATGTGTAGCACACACATGGATATCCTGGGGTGAGCATTGGGGCCTCCAGTAAGTTGACTTGTTGTTTTTTCTAAGGGTGTAACAGACTTCCCCAGTGAAAACACTTGTCCACTTGGTCATGTACTGTGATATGTCCCAGTGGAGCAATATCACTGAACATTGATTATACTGAGCAACACATTAACTGTGGACAGGAATTCACTGTGGAAGTATGTCCCCTTTATCACCTCTTTATCACTCCCACAACACATTAGTGTATCACTGCCACCATCTGTTAGCGTGAATACATCACTGAGTCCACTCACTTGCAAACAAGTGCTGGAGTCCTGTGATATGGGTGATGCCTTTCCATGTATGGGGATACTCTACCCTGGGTGTGGTAACGCATTGACAACTGTGTTCTCAAATATATCCTCCTACAGACACAGATAGAATGGTGATGGTTCATCTTTATTGTGTCTCAAAGTACATTAGGATGTACATGTGTTTTCTGTGTATTGCCTATATGCATTGAACACCTGTATGAGAACACTAAATGTACTTTGAAACAAAAAAATAGTACTTTAGTTACACTGCTGCCCAGCTCATGTGTTGTCCACAAGGTTTGACAACTCTGTAGCTGAGCATCCTAACTGTACAGGTTATAAAACTCAGGAATTAGTGTTTTCTGTGTCTATATGAAAATGATCCAGTAGAGGTTTGTGTGAACCTCAGGTCAAACTTTGCATCACCAACAACATCAACATAAACAGCAAGGGGTGATCTCCATGAAGGTGATGTCAAGACATCAATCCAGTCACATAGAAGAACTTCAGTTCAAGGATGGATCATGTTACGGATGCCTGTGGAAGAAGAGGACAGGATTTGGAGTAGTTGACTTGAACTGATCATCAAGCAACAACAATTTAGTCTTTTTGATCCCCTCAATTTTCACAGTTACAGGTGAGTACACAAACCATTGCTTGACAATGTGTTGTGTACTCATCTGTAACCAATTATGTGGAGAACTAAGGACATGTGCCCCAGCCCTATGGATATGTGCCCCTGACATGGATACACACATCAACAAGTGTTCTGAGAGCTCCATGGAAGTAATGAATTTGGGCTGCCACTGTTAATGTGACAGTGGCAGCCCAATGTCATTTGTTCCATGGAACTGTTAGGACACATTTGTTGATGTGTGTATTCATGTCGGGGGCACATATGTCTGCACACTCACAGGTCAGCATGGTGTCCCTGGTAATCTGATCTACGTCTCATGACCTCTACATTGTGTGCCCATACCACTGTACATCCACCCCTGTGCTGCTCTTCTCAGCTGTAGCACAGTACAGGTTCCATATTGAGTCCAATGGCCCTTTAACCCCTGATGTGACGGAGTATTATCCAATGCATAGCATTGGATAACACTCTTTCGCTACAAGGCTAGCATGGTTGCTCTGGCTATGCTCATGGCAAATCAAGTTAGCTGCTGTCAATCAAGCCCTGTAAGGCGATGAACATGGGTTATGTGTTGTACCTTGTTTCTCCTGAGGGTGTGCGTGATATCCTTGGGGTCTGTATGTCAACGTGGGGAGTGGAATGGAGGATGGTTTTTGAGTCCACACACACAATTTGCCATGTCCGCTGCAAGTGCAGTGCTGTGTCACTGTTCCTGTGGGGTGAGACAGAACAAAATGTGCAGTGTGGTTAGTGTCACAGGACTGATGGGGGACTTGCATGGATTGTTTGCATGCCTGTGTTATACTCACATGTAAAGTGTTCCGTGATGAGCCTGTCTCTGATCTGTGTCCCTCTCAGGGTCTCCTCAACGTGTCCGATGTCCATGGGCACTTCCTGTATGGGGGGGGCCTGGATGTGCTGCAGCAGCCTGGTGTCCACTGCGATGTTGTGCAGTATTGCGCACGCCACAATGATGTCGCACACCTTTCCAGGTGCATACTGCAGTGCTCCCCCCGAGTGGTCCAGACATCGGAATCTTGACTTGAGGAGGCCAAAGGTCCGCTCAATGGCATTCCTCGTTCTGCCATGAGCCTGGTTGTAGCTTTCCTGGGCATGTGTTCGAGGATTGGCCAGTGGGGTCAGTAGCCAGGACTTGCATCCATAGCCAGCATCACCTGTGTAATGTGAGTGACATGGTGAGACAGGGAGCACATGTTGTGTGAATGATGTTTTGTGTGGTAGACGTAGTAGCTGTGGGTCAGGAGCATGCTAAGCAGCGTTGTGTGTACGCCTGTGTATGTGATGTGATTTTGTATTGTGAACTCACCCAAAAGCCATCCCCCTGTAAAAGTTCCATTCTCGAAATCTCTGTGGACTGAGGAGTTTTGGAGAATGTATGAATCATGTGAGCTGCCAGGATACTTTGCACAGACATTCATTATCCTCATATGGCTGTCACACACCATCTGCACATTGATGGAGTGAAAGTTCTTCCTGTTGATGAATATCTGTGCGTCACGTGCTGGGGCCTTAATTCGGACATGGGTGCAATCTATAGCACCCATGACCCTGGGCATGCCTCCCCTGGCGTAAAAGGCCTGCTTGACTTGTATCCAGTCCATGTCGGTGGTGGGGAAATGTATATAGGTACTGGCCTTGCTTTTGAGGGCTGGCAGGACCTGGGCCAGCACCCTGGAGAATGTGGCCTGTGACATGCCAGATGCGTAACCCTCTGTGGACTGGAAGGCCCCGCTTGCCATGAAGTGCATGGCACAGAGTAGTTTCTGCAGGCCAGTTAGGGCATGGTTGTAGATGTAGATGGGATCCACCTGCTCCTTGATGACCTCATACAAGGCAATGATGCTGTCAGGCCTCAACCTGTAGCGATCAATTACCTCATCATCGGTCATTCCAAAGAGGGTGACCCTTGGGCGGTATACCCTGGGCCTTGGTGGTCGTCTATACATCCTGTGCCCTCCAGGTGGGGATGGGCTCCTGTGTGGCTGCTGAGCCAGAGCCTCCTCACTTGCAACAGGTGGTGGCTGTTGATCAGGCATGCTTGGAGGTTGCTGATGTTCCCTAGCTCTCTCCCTTGCACGCCTTCTCTTCAGTCTTCGCAACAATATGTAACCCAACATACTGTTTGCTCTATCTATCTGTCTCTCTCTCTCTCTCTCTCTCTCTCTCTCTCTCTCCCTCCCAGAGTGGAAAACAAGCCACAAGTGAGTGTGTTGAGTTGTCCCTTTAAGTACTTGCTAGGGCGTTGTGTGGGTGTGGTGATGAGGTGAGTGCTGACCAATGGTGAGTTGTTTTTGTCCAGGTAAGTGTTTGCAGGTGTGTGTGTGTTATAAGATGTGGTGTGTTGTGCTTGTTCTGTGTGTGCCATTTGCGGACATGCAGTTGTGGGGTGCAGGTGGCGTGTTGATGTTGCCCAGGTGAGCTTGTATTTGCAGGTGTCCGCTTTGTGTGATGACCCCCATTGTTCCGTGCCATGTTGTGTTGTTGTTTTTTAGTGTGTCGTTGTCCCTGTGGTGTTGGTTGTTGTTGTGTGTATAGTGATTTGTGTTGTGTGTGCATGTTTTTGTGTTGTTTTGGCATTGCACGGGTTAATTTTCCCATTTACATGGTTGTGCGGTAAGCCTTTTGTGTCTTTTCCTATGTAACGGGTGTTTTGTTTTGGCCGTTAAGTGTCTAACGGCTAAAAAAAGTGGGTCTTAACTTTTAGCCGTTAGGTGTGTCTTTTTTTCAGCCGTTATCAGTACCGCAAGCCTTTGAATAGCTCTGGGGTATGTTTTTCCATGCGTCTGAATGCACGTAAGTGTATCGGCCGTAAGGATTGTACAACTGCCGTTAGCTGGTCTTTAGACGGATCTTTGAATTGCAACATGACACTTAACGCACCCGTTAGTGATTTTTTTTGTTAACGGCTGCCTTTAAATCTACCCCATAGTCTGTGCTCTGTCCACTTGTCTACATATCTGTTATCAGGTGGATGATTTGCTTACCGTACTCACTTTTCAGCCCTTTGCCCACCACACTAACCATCTGCTTGTACAATTCAGGCACAGCCATCCTGGAAAAATAACCATGGCTTGGGATATTCCAGCGTGGAGCTACACATGACATCAGTTCTCTGAAACCTTGGTTTTCTACAAAAGAATATGGCAGCATGTCCATTGCCAACATCTTGGCAACCTTGCCCTTCCACAGGTGTACTTTGGGATTGTTTTTGACTCCTTCCTAGGAACTCAGTCAGTGTGGGTTGGCAGGACATGGCAGAAGAAGCCTGAAATTCTATTTTTTTAACAACATGACTAGAGGAGATGGTGGTAGTAGAGGCAGCATGTGTGGGCAGTCTATGATTCTTGCCATCTCCTACAGCAAACCCAGAGTCATCATACTCCTCTGCAGCAGGAGCTATAGGTGTTGGCACTGGCAGTAGCAGACTCTCTGATACATAAATATCTTCACTACTTCTATTTTCCTCTGTGTCCAATCCACAGCATACATTGGTTAATTGGCTTCACCTTCCAGCTGGTAGGACCAATCCAAATTTCTATAAGTGTGCTCTGCTACCTCCCCTGTATAGTTATTTTGGTTCTACCAAGCTGGAGGATGGAGGTTTTACCTCCTCAACAACTTAGATTATATATAAATTTGAAGGCATATTATTTGTTGTTTTACCTGAATGGAAACTGCCTAACAGCGGTTACATATCCAGATTGCCATCCCGATCCAAACAACCTCTCACCATCGGGCTATAAGGTCTGTGCAGAATTCTGGGGGTCCTGGCTAATTGCTACAGCATGTTGCCCAGATCCCCTGTCTTCAGCTGATCCCCAGACCAGAAACCGGAAATAACAGAGTGTGTGCTCCATGGGTGGAACGCAGCAGGGATTCGGAACGACTGGAGGCTCTATAAAGAGGAAAGCATGTTCATTTGGCATCCTGGCCAGTAGGGTAATGTTATTTGGCTTATCTACCATATTATTACCTTTGCTTTCTATCCTAGAACCGTTAACTTGTTGTTATATTGGCTACTTGTGTTTTGATTCAGTTAAATCCTAAAGCACTATACTATGTCTACTCCAAAAGATGTTAAAGGAGACAAACCTAAGGCAACTGACGAGTCAGCTCCAAAATTTAAAAGCTGTGCAGAATATCTGAAAAAGGCAGTTGATAGTAAAGTACCTGCACATTTTCAGGATTTCATCACATGGATGAAAAGTTCAATGCAGGAAACATTTTAATCTATACAGGAATCTGCACGCAAGACACCTAGTGGATCGGACCTTGACGAGGGACCCTGTAGAAGACCAGAGGAAAATGAAGAAAGTTTCCTTGAAATGGAATCAGGTGCACCTTCCGACGAAGAAGGGGAAATCACTGATGACGTTGGTAGCTTCAGTATTGATTATATGGATAACATATGGATAACCTTATGAGAAAATCCTTGGGGCTTTCCGAAGTACAAAAGGATTTGAATATAATGGATGCAGACTTCATGGGATATAAGAAAACTAGCTCACAGATCCCAATACGCAGTTCCATCCAAGACATCATAACATCTGAGTGGAAGCAACCTGACAAGCGTGTTTCTATGTCAAAAAGACTTCAACGCATATATCCATTTGCAGAAGAAGAAACATCCATTTGGTCTACACCTCCTAAAGTTGATGCAGCCATAACCCAGACAGCACGGAGAACTACCATACTCCTGGAGGATGGAACTACACTCCGGCATTCAATGGACAAACATGCAGATAGTGCACTTAAAAAACAATTCACCATTGTGGGTCAAAACCTCAAAACAGCAACAGCCATGACATCTGTGTTTCATACACTTCGTATATGATTAACTGACGTAGAAGAGAAAATAGAATCATCGGTATCCAGAGCACATATATTGAAAGACTTAACCACCATCAAGGACGCCATTAACTATTCATGCAACGCGTCCTTGGATAATATACGTCTACTTGCAAGATCATCATCATTACCAGTGACAGCTAGACGTGCGCTGTGGATAAAGTCCTGGGAGGTGGACTCAAAAAATAGTCTGGTATCTCTGCCCTTCACTGGTACCAAATTATTTGGGACCAGCTTGAAGAAATCATCAGAAAATCTGGAGGTAAGAGTCCCTTTTTGCCCCAGGGGAAATGGACCAGGAGCCCTGTCAGAACCAGCCAATATTGAAAACAGTCCGTTCGAGAAGCACGACAATACCAGCCTGGGAGAAAATATGACCAGAAAAGACGAGGTCTGCGTCAGTCTCAAAGATCTGGAAATCGAAGAGATTTCCAGAAAAAAGGTAAATTCAACCAATGAAGCCAGCACAACCCCTTCTATCACTCCAGTAGGGGGCAGACTGGAGGCATTCCATCAGTCCTGGTGTCTCATTCATCCAGACATCTGGGTCATGGACATAGTAAAGAAGGAGTATATGCTGGAATTCAGAACTGTCCAGACCAAACATCAATTCGTAACCTCTATTGTCAAGAAGAAAAGCAAGGCATCACAGATGAAACAAGCTGAAATAAATCCCACTTTCTCCACTCCTGGCCACTGTAAGGTACTTCACCTAAAACCCCCAGGGGATCTTTGGACAGCACCCCTGTTCCTGCAGATATCCAGACCTAGGCACCTGGAGAATGAAATAATAGACACACAGACAAAGTGTAGGTGCTAAAATCTCATTCCAACTTTATTGCAATGATGCAAACTCTTTTATTTGGATATATTTGTGGGTGGATCACATACCCCTGGGATGTCACATCCCCAGGATACGTGTCACAACTTATTACTACAGCATGTGCATTATATTATCATAAGTATTATCACAAATCCCCTAGGGGGCACTCTATGATTGGAACATGGGTCAAGCCTCAAATAAACAATTCCAGTAATCTTGACCTTCACTTACGTTGACAGATGCCCCGGTCATGCGTTTTTTTTTCCAGTAAAGCAGTACCACAAAAATGAGGAACTGGAGCAACAATTTACAGTTGGCAAATGCCCCTGTTCTGTGCAATATCCCTCCAGAAAACAGTGCACTGCAAAAAAACAACATTTATTGGAAACCTTATACTAAAAGCAGAAGTAGCAATAATCTTACCATGAAATTGTTATTTTTATGTAGTTAAAACTTCATCAGCTAAGCTAAAGCATTAACCCCTTCTTGTCACACTACCCCAGGGCCTACAAGCCTGGACCAATAAATCGGTATATCCTTTCACATTACCTTCACCTTTTGATCCACAACCAGGTGATAGAGTCCCCAAATATCAGCAATTCAGGGGCTTCTATTCCAATCTTTTCTCTGTTTTAAAGCCTACAGGGTACTTACGCCTTATCCTGGACTTAAAGGGGAACTTTCACCCCGCAATAACTTAACGTTGACTTATTGCTCACCTGGCGACTAGCTGCTTAGTAGCGCTAGTCGCCAGCAATATTACCCGGTTCTTCAGATATCGGCTTTTTGCCGATGGTGACAGGAGCAGAAAGCACGGACGTCTCTTCACAGTGACGTCCGTGCGCCTGCGCTGTCAGTCCCTTTTGCACCACACGGTGCAAAAGGGACTGACAGCGCAGGCGCACGGACGTCACTGTGAAGAAACGTCCGTGCTTCTTGCTCCTGTCACCATCGGCAAAAAGCCGATATCTGAAGAACCGGGTAATATTGCTGGCGACTAGCGCTACTAAGCAGCTAGTCGCCAGGTGAGCAATAAGTCAACGTTAAGTTATTGCGGGGTGACAGTTCCCCTTTAAAGGAACTAAGCAAACTGTTAAAAATACATTGCTTCAAGATGGAAACAATAGAATTTACCCTGAAGTTAAAGGGGAACTACCACCCCGCAAAAACTTTACATTAATTAAGTCTCTGAAAAACTTGAAAATGTTTGAAACCAGGTAATATTTCTGGCGACTAGCACTACTAAGCAGCTAGTTTCCAGATGAAGACTTAATTAATGTAAAGTTTTTGCGGGGTGGTAGTTCCCCTTTAATACAACCCCTGAACAGGATAGACCTGAGGGAAGCCTACTGTCATATCCCAATACAGCAGGAGCACCGGAGGTTCCTGAGATTTCACATTTTCGGCCAGCACTATCAGTACTGGACTCTCCCATTCGAACTGGCATCAGCACCAAGGATATTTACCAAAGTCATGGCCATTGCCATGGCAGAACTCAGGAAAGTTCATCAAATCAAAGACATTCCATGCTTAGAAGACATCCTAATCGTGGAAAACTCATACCAGCAATCAGTCAAAATTACCAACATATGCATCGAACTTCTGCACAGACTGGGATGGTTGGTCAACATCCAGAAAAGCTCTCTGCTACCATCCCAAAATCTCTTATTCATAGGGATCAACTTTGACACCAGAAAAAATCTAGCCACCTTTGCCCAAGGACCAACAAAGGAGAATCATAAACAAAGTGGGATTGTTTCTTCAAAAGAAATCCCACAGCCTGAAGTATTTTCAAAAACTTCTAGGACATCTTTCATCAACAGTCCAAGTTCTGCCCTGGGCCAAAGTTCATTTCCGCTTGACACAGAGCAATTATCTGACATACTATAAAAGGCACCCACTCAATCCTTATCACAGGGTTCCACTGCTCAGCCCTGCCAGGCAAGAATTATGTTGGTGGACTCATCTGATAAATCTCTCCAGAGGCCGTTCTCTGATAGAACCAGACTTGAACACTCTGTACACCGATGCCAGCAAGTCAGGTTGGGGAGGGATCTGGAACACAAAGACTTTTCAGGGATCCTGGTCCCACAGGGAATCGATACTTCACATCAACAGACTGGAACTTCTATCTGTCTGGAAAACCCTAAAATATTTCAAACTTGAGGACAGTAGATCCCTTTAGTTCCTAAGATCAGACAACACCTCGGCAGTTCAATACCTACTCAATCACAGGAGAACAAGAAGTCCTCAGCTAAATTCTTTGCTGGGCAGAGAGGCACCTTCTGACTATGTCTACGAACTTCCCATCAGGACACTTAAATGTCCAGGTGGACTATCTAAGTTGGCACAAAATAGATCCGGTAGAGTGTACATCTCAAGGTGGTACGATCCACAATCTCAGTCACAGGATGCACTCCAAATTCCTTGGACTATTCATCTAGCCTACCTTTTTCATCCTCTTCCTCTAATGAGAGATGATACGAAAAATAAGAAGAGACAAATCTGAAGTCATATTGATAGCTCCAGATTGGCCTTGGAAACCATGGTATTCAGACCTTCTTCAAATGTCAGCCAAACAACCCATAAGCCTACCCAGCATTCCAGACCTTCTCCTTCAGGACCCCTACTACATCCTGATCCAGCCTTCTTCCATCTCAAGGCTTGGAGGCTGAGCGGCAATCATTAAGTCTATAGGGGGTTTCAGATTACATCATTGAAACAATTTTGAAAGGTTGTAAACCTTCATCAGCAAGAATTTATTATAGGGTTTGGTCCATTTTCCATAAATGGTGTGTCGAACATAACCTGGATCATTCATCCATCTCCACATCCAAGATTTTGGATTTTCTGCAATCAGGGTTCCAGAAAAGTCTCAAGCCAGCATCACTGAAGGTACAAATCTCGGCCTTGTCAGCAATCCTGGCAACACCATATGCTGAACACTATCTGATCAAGCTTTATGTATCTTCCATCTTAAAGATTAAACCTACTATTAGGGAGTCCATCCCTCCTTGGGATTTGAATCTGGTTCTTCAGCAGTTATCATCTCAACCATATTTCGAACCCATGGAGGATATTTCCTTGAAACATCTTACTTTGAAGATTACCTTCTTAACGGCCTGTCACGGTTTAGTAAGAACTCTCAGACAAGTAGGTAAGGTAAAACCAGCTTTATTAAGATAATAAGGTTCACAAGATCACCTCTCACAGGTCCTGATTCGGACAGTACCATGGTACTTCCGAATCCGACACAGGTCAGGGAGCAATGAGACAGGCAAAACAAAACAATGATACTAAAATCAGGAACAGGCGTCAGGAACCAGGAACAGAACTTCAACAGTGCCAAGCCTAAGATGTAACTTGAGTAAGGCAGAAGGCAACTTCAGGGCAGAGACCTAGCACACTATGGCAACCGGAGGTAAGCAGGCAAGAATGCAGCAGGCACCTGCCTCAGGCAAGGAATGACTGGGGCAACACAGACAGACCCTTCAGGGCAATTCTGCCCAGGCACTGTCGTAGCGATACTGACAAGACCTGGCAGGCAACTTGGGCAGGTACTGGTGCAGCAAAACTGACAGGCACCAGGTAAGGCAACACTGACAGACCCTCGTAGGGCAACTCGGGTAGGTACTGGTGTGGCAACTCTGACAGCTCTGGTAAGGCAATGCTGACAGACCCTCGTAGGGAACTCGGGCAGGCCCTGAGGCGGCAATACTGGCAAGCCCAGATAAGGCAACACTGACAGGCCTCATAGGGAACTTGGGCAGGCCCTGACTCCACAGTACTGACAGACCTCGATAAGGCAACACAGACAGGCCCTCGTAGGGTAACCCGGGCAAGCACTGGCGTGGCAACCAAGACAGACTCTGGAGAGCAAACGGCACGGCACTAGGCCAGAGCGGAAAGGGAGTCAGCCACAGCCAGAATCAGTACTTGGAGCGGAAGTCAGCCAGACCTAGTCAGCAACAGAGCGGAAAGGCAGCCAGTCCTAGACAGCAATGGAGCGGGTAGTCAGCCACAGCCAAAATCGGTACACAGAGCGGTAGTCAGCCAGTTCTAATCAGCAACGGAGTGGATAGTCAGCCACAGCCAGAATTGATACACAGAGCGGTATGCAGCTACTCCTAGTCAACAACGTAGCGGGTAGTCAGCCAGTCCTAATCAACAATGGAACATGGAGCAAGAGACAGGAGCAAGGTCAGGCAAAGCCTGGTCGTACATGGATCAGGAATCAACAGCAGAATAACGCCAGGCACAGGAACACCACGAAAGGGCGCCAAAGGAATGACAGGACTGAGTTTAAGAAGGCTCACGCTGGGCGGAGCAGAACCCAGCAGCCAATAAGAGACTTAAAGGGAAGAAGCAGGAAGTAGTAATGTCGCTAGCACAGGAATCATGGGCACCGTGATACGGCCATAACATCAGCCAGACGTGTGAGTGAACTTCAAACCTTAGTCTGTGTTCCTCCATTTCTGGTATTTCACTAAGATAAGGTTGTGCTTCGGCCAAAAGTCTCTTTCTGCTCTTAAGTCCTTTCCCAATTCCACCTGAACCAGGAGATTGTTTTGCCTTCCTTCTGTTCTAATCCTTATCATGAATAGAAAGCAGGCTTCATAATCTGGGTCTCATAAGATGTCTGACTATTTACTTGAACAGAACTAAGCTATACCGAAAAACAGATTCCCTATTTCTACATTTTTGTGGCAAATTCAAGGGCTCGGCAGCATCCAAACCATCCATTTCACTATGGATTAGAGACTGCATCAAACTGGCCTATGAGTCTGGCAACATAGATCCACCTCTGGGCATTAAAGCCCACTCTACGAGAGACATGTCCACCTCATGGGCACAAAAAGCCTCAGCATCTCCGGAAGAAATTTGCAAGGCAGCAACCTGGTCTGTTTCGACCTTCATTAGGCACTACAAGCTGGACCTGCAAGCCTCATCTGATGCAAAGTTCAGGCGGAAGGTGCTTGAAGCAGTCATTCCCATCTGAGCTTCCGGTCTCTCCCTATCCAAGTAACATCTGGGGTATTGCTCTGGTAAGTCCCACTTTACGCCGTGGATTGGACACAGAGGAAAAGGTAAAATTTACTCATCAATATTTCCTCTGTGTCCAATCCACGGCAATACTGTGGGTTGTAACTCCTCCCTCCAGCTGGTAGGACCAATAGGTTTTTCTGTTTAAGTGTCAGCTCTGCTCTCCGTCCTCCGTTATTTGATCCTACCACAACCCACCCGCTGGTTATTATATTGGTATCTGAATTGTTTTCAACCTAATCTGTTGATTATACATCTGCCTGCTGTTGCATGTGTCTATGCTGGATTATCTCTAACCTGTTGTATCTTTTAGCTTGGGCAGCTGTATGACTACACAAGGGAGGTAGCAGAGCACACTTATAGAAATTTGGATTGGTCCTACCAGCTGGAAGGCGGAGCCAATTACCCACTGTATGCTGTGGAAAGACACAGAGGAAAAACAAATATCGGTGAGTAAATTTCACCTTTTTCTGCCCTAGTACCCTGGGAACTTTTTAAATGCTTGTGCTGCTGCTAGTTGCTGCACCTTTGGCCTGCTGATAGTGTGTCTCCTAGTCAGACCTGTGGTTGTGCTTTGGGTGGGATCTCATAGAGGAGGTGCCTAGGTGTAAGCCTACTATACCCCTGCTCACATTCTTTTTGCACAGACAACAGATAGCAACATGCTTAGCTTGAGGATCCTGAGTGAAGTATCTCCATACTGTGGACTTCATGGACTGAGGGGTTCCTGAGGCGCTGCTGCTATTACTGCTACTACTGGGGCTAGATGTTGATGCAATTCTACTGCCACTACTACTAGGTGTCAAAGGTGCAGCACTTACAGCAGCAGCAACAGAGGCACTCGTCATATCTAACATTGTGGGTGTTAATAACCTGTGTTGCTCTTTTTTTATTATTATTAAAGGGATAGTAATACCTGAAAATAAGTTTATTTTATATTGTAGCCCTTAAAAAACCATGAAAGATGATATAAGACTTATCTCCCAAACCTTTATGGTTTGGGAGATATTCATATGTAATATATAGTACAGTTCACTTTTCCTTGCTGTTTCAGCCAAGTCTGCAATCTAGTGGACAGATTTGGAATTCGGTCCAGATAGCAACCGGCAGCTCTTTAGCAGTGCCGAGATCACCATCTTTGAAAAGAACTACTTCATTGGAACTGTGTACAAAGTGTGCCTGGCTTGAAAGCACACTTTGTAGACCATTCCAATTAAGAAATTCTTTTTAAAGATCATGATCTCAGCACTTCTGGAGAGGCACTGCTGGTCGGGCGACCGGATTCCAAATCTGAAGGGTGGAGCAATGACATCACTCCAGGGGAAACTTTACTTCTGAATATCTCCCAAACCATAACGGTTTGGGAGATAAGACTTATATCATTTTTCATGGTTTTTTAAGGGCTACAATATAAAATAAACTTATTTTCAGGTATTACTATCCCTTTAATAAACTATATTGCACAAAGAAAAACATATAACAAGTAGCAAGATGTCATGCATGTGAAGGAATACATTAGTATACATAAAAGAAGCAGTATGATGATAAAACACAGTTTGGCATAAAAAGAAATACCTTAGCTAACCAGATGAAGAAAATTCCATAGCTTCACTCTATGAAACATTCCACTATCATATAGAGGAGAACATTGGGATCATTAGACAGGGGGGTAACACAGTGGGTGCAAGAAAACAGTCTGGGTCAGTTGGTGAGTCTGTAACTGGAAGACTTAGGGAGGTATGTTGTATCATGATGAAGGTCTGTAACTTGATCATGTAGGTGCATGTGCGCTTAAGATACAGTGTAAAGGGTAAAGAGGAGGGAAGGAGAGGATGGGGGGAAGCTGAAGAAGAAAGTTTGAAGAGTTCTCTGCGTATCAGGGGTCCCACAGGTCAGCTGTCTCAATCTTTAACTTTAGTCAATGAATGGTATTCACTCAATGTCAGGAGAGCTTGTGTCATTTAGTACTAGGAGTACAGATAGTAGGAATAAGTAGTAATTATGTGTACTATGTGCATCAAAGGTCGAATGGATATTAAGAGTCACCAACTGGATGGGGAGGGTGAAGACCGACTGCTAATGGAGAGCCCACGGAAGGTACTTGATTAAGCCAAGCTTCCCATTTTTTGGCAAATGATGTCCCTGTGGATGTGATATGGGCGTGACACTGTTCCAGAAGGAGCATTGAATCTATCCTCTACAGCCAGATGGCCAGGGTCGGAGTAACAGTCTGCTTCCAATAAAAGAGGATCAACCCAACGGTGAATCAGATTAGTGGAGTTGTATCACAGTCCCCGTGATTTCCTGTTAATCTTTGCTGTTGTTACTGTGCATTGGAGGAAGCTGATTGGCCCGCCCAGGATGTTCCTTTATATACTGGGTTTTGGGCACTTGTCAGTTGCCCTTTCGTGGTGTTCATGAGCCTGCGCCTTGTTGCTGTGTTTCTGCATTCCTGTGTACCGACCCGGCTAGTTTGACCATTCCGCCGTTCCTGCTCGTGATTTGACCCGGCTCTGGCTGACGTTCCTGCTCTGTGATTGACCCGGCTCTGTCTGATGTTCCTGCTCCGTGATTGATCCGGCTCTGGCTGACATTCCTTCTCTGTGATTGACCCGGCTTCTGGCTGACGTTCCTGCTCCGTGATTTACCCGGCTGTGGCTGACGTTCCTGCTCCGAGTACCGACCCGGTTCCAGCTGAAGTCCTGCTACGTGATCGTTCCTGAGTTCCAGTGTGATTCTGGTCGCCGTCTGTCGACATTCTGAACTGTGTTTGTGTTGCTTTGGCTAATCCTCTCTCTAGTCTACAGAGCTGTTGCCTGAGCCAGTCCTATAGCGCTGCTGAGCTGTAGTCTTCCTTACCGAACCTGCCTTAATCCTTGCTGTGCCGGTTGCCTCCGCTACTTGAGCCTGTTCACTTTCACTTGCCAAGCCAGTGTGTTCCGTTTAAGCCTGTTAACACTTACTGAGCCTGTGCCTTATCGACCTAGCCTACCATTTCACACTAGCAGAGCAGTTGTCCGCTCCGGTGCTCGTGCAGTGCCGCGACCGCGCCGGTTGGCGTTGGTACCTCCATTGGCTCTTGCAGTGTGTGCTCAGTACAACACCAGTAGGGTGTCCCGGCTCTGGTCATCAAGTGCTCAATGTGTTAATCAGTCTGTCGTATTACTATATACTTTGGCTCACTATTGCTTGTGCAGTGTTTGCTCAGTTCTGGCACCCACGGGGTGTTTATGGCTCTGGTCCCATTGGCACACGCAGGGTTACATCCGTGAGAGTATTGAGGGCGATTCAGGTTCTGGTCCATTTGCTCCTGCAGTGGCTTTACTCCTGATTATCCCACTCTGGTGGTATAGGCTCAGCTCTGGTCAGGCGTTGGTCAATTTGTGCGTTCATGTGCAAAGGTATCTGAGAGTGATTAGTTCAGTCACACAATACACCCTTCTCTGCACCATCAAGAGACTGATATTAACTTCTGGGCAATGGTTAATCAGCTTACTAAACTAGTCTATCTCTCCAGATTTAACCCTGTATATTTTGCTTTCCTGAAGCTGTATATTTAAGCTATACTTATCTGGGCATATATCTTGCCATTACCATTCTTGGCCCCCAGGGGCGCTGTTCATTTTATATTTATTTCAATAAAACTGTGTTTTTACTCTACCAGTGTCTGAGTGTCAGAAAACCATAACAGTACGAAAGGGCCATGACCTCATACGGGAAAGGTGACGGTAATACACAGAACCTCCACTGGACGATGGATGTTCACGAGCAACGTCTGGACAAGTTGGCACTGGCCATGCAAACCTTATTAGAACGTACGGTACACCTTGATAAACCGAACCAAAGTCCGGTGGTCCCCCCAGTTTTGACACCGGATAACGCTACTGGGCAAATGGTGGCATCCTCCAGAAGTTTAACGGCGGCGGCGCCGTTACCATTAAGATATGATGGCGAACCCACACTGTGCAGGGGGTTCATTAACCAAGTAGAGATATTCTTAGAACTAACACCTCATGCCTTTCCGAATGACCGTAGCAAGGTGGGGTTCATGATATCTCTATTAACTGGTAAAGCCCTGGCATGGGCTAATCCTTTATGGGAGCAGGCGAAACCATGTACTCTGAACTTCCACGAATTTGTCAAGAAGTTTCGGAGAGTATTCGAGACACCTGGGAGAGCCACCTCTGCTGCCAAAAGATTGATGGAAATACAGATGGGCAATCGTACTGTAGGTGATTACGCAATAGAATTTCGGATATTGGCAGCAGAGGTAGGTTGGAATAATGAGGCACTGCTGGCAGCCTTTGCCCAAGGGTTATCAGACCCTATTAAAGATGAGATTGCGGCCAGGGAAGTGCCTACAGATTTGGATGAGTATATAGATTATGTGATACTCATTGATACCCACATGCGCGAGAGGCGCCTGGCAAGGAGGGCAAGTCCCAGAACCTATGGGCACGATAGGTCTGTAAACCCACCCTCGCCTCCCAATCCTCCTGACAGGGTATCTGAACCGGGTGAGCCTATGCAAATCGGATTCACTAGGCTTTCTAAGGAGGAGCGGGCATACCGCAAAAAACAGGGGTTATGTCTATATTGTGGTAAAAATGGGCACTTACTATGTACATGTCCGGTACGGCCGGGAAATGCACGCACCTAGGGTACCTTGGGGGACAGGCCCTAGGTGGTGTACAATCGTCCCCAGATCCCTGTTCCAAGAAACCCACCATACCGGTGAGTTTTTTCCTAGGTGACCAAGCTGTGGAGGTACTAGCTCTGGTAGAGTCTGGCGCAACAGGCTATTTCATGGACCGGGCGTTTGCTGAGATACACAATATTCCTCTGTCTAAAGGAGATACTCCGCTAGCCATTGAGGCTATTGATGGCAGACTTCTAGAACCAGCTCTCATCACCATGGAAACTACTCTCATTACTATGTCTATTGGGGTCCTCCACAAGGAGGAGGTACGTTTCCAGATTATACACTCACCCCATCATGCGGTCATTCTGGGGTTCCCTTGGTTATTGCTGCACAATCCCCAGTTTGACTGGCAAAGATGTGAGATTAAGTCTTGGTCTGAGTACTGCACTGGTCACTGTCTGTCCCATCCAGTCAAGATCATGTGTACCTCTCCCTCTGTGCCAGCTGAATACAGCAAGTTCTGCGACGTATTCAGTAAAGGTGAGGCTAGCACATTGCCGCAACATAGATCGTATGATTGCGCTATTGATTTGCCCCCGGGGGTGGTGCCATTGAGGGATAGGACATACCCATTGTCCTTTGAGGAGAATAGGGCCATGGAGGAGTACATTGAGGATGCCCTAGAACGGGGGATAATTCGTAAATCATCCTCTGCGGCAAGTGCAAGGTTCTTTTTTGTGAAAAAGAAAAGTGATGAATTACGACCATGTATTGACTACCGTGGACTTAATAAGCTCATGTCCAAAAATGCGTACCCCATTCCACTCATTACAGAATTATTTGACAGGTTGAAAGGCTCTTCTATATTTACGAAACTTGATTTACGTGCCGCCTACAACCTGATAAGGATCAGGGCCAGAGATGAGTGGAAAACGGCGTTCAATACTAGTTCTGGCCACTACGAATATCTAGTAATGCCATTTGGATTATGTAATGCACCTGCCGTATTTCAAGAGTTCATCAATTATATCCTCCGCAATATGTTACAGTCTTGTGTAGTCGTGTACCTTGACGATATATTGATTCACTCTGCCAATTTAACCCAGCACATCCAGGATGTTTCTGAGGTGTTGCTTTGGTTACGCAAGAACAAATTGTTCTGTAAATTAGAAAAATGTGAAATTCATTGTTCCAAAGTACCCTTCTTGGGTTTTGTTATTTCTAAGGATGGCATTGCCATGGACCAAGAGAAGTTGGCAGCAGTCTTACAATGGCCACGACCCAAGGGGTTAAAAGCTATCCAACGGTTCTTGGGCTTTGCCAATTATTACAGAAAATGTATTCAGAACTTTTCCACCATTGTAAAACCTCTCTCTGACCTTACGCACAAGGGCGCTAATCCCTCTCAATGGTCTGAGGGAGCTGAAAAGGCCTTTGAAACTCTCAAATCTGCATTTGCTTCTGCTCCTATACTGTCCCACCCTAATCCCACCCTGCCGTTCACGTTAGAAGTTGATGCCTCTGAGGTTGGGGTAGGGGCAGTTCTTTCCCAACGCCCCAAGGAGGGTGGTAACCTGAGACCGTGTGGGTTCTTTTCCAAAAAACTTTCCAGTGCCCAAAGCCATTACGAAATTGGTGATAGGGAATTGTTGGCTATCATCCTGGCATTAAAGGAATGGCGACATCTTTTGGAAGGAACAATAACCCCGGTATTAATTCTTACGGATCATAAGAATTTGATTTACCTTTCAGAGGATAAAAGGCTGTCATCTCGCCAGGATAGGTGGTCCCTATTCCTGTCAAGATTTAACTTCATAGTATCATACTTGCCTGGGTCTAAGAACATTAGGGCAGATGCTCTATCTAGACAGTTTTGCACGGACATTGAGAGGGATGAAGTCCCGGTTCCTATAATTCAGCCAGATAGGACTCTGGCTATGATTCGCACCAGTATCACTTTGCCACTGGGGGAGCAAATCTTGGCATCTGAAGCTCGGGCACCTCCTGAAACCCCAGTTGGCAAGTGCTTTGTGGATGAGCCTTTCCGTACCCGGTTACTCGAGACCTATCACTCATCTAAGGCAGTTGGGCATATTGGCAGGGATCAGCTGGCATGGTCATTATCACGAACATTTTGGTGGCCCTCTCTGAAAGTTGACTGTTCTGCATTTACTACTGCCTGTGCCACCTGTGCCCGTGCTAAGACTCCCAGACACCTCCCAGTGGGGCTACTCCAACCAGTGCCTAATGGCAAACGCCCTTGGTCCCACATATCTATTGACTTTTTGGGAGAGTTGCTGGTATCTAAGGGCTATACGTTTATCCTGATGGTGGTAGATAGGTTCTCTAAAATGGCTCATTTTGTGCCCCTCTCTGGCCTTCCTTCGACCCAGGAATTGGCAATCGTTTTTGCTAGAGAAGTATTCCGCCTGCACGGGGTTCCCAGAGTGATAGTGTCGGACCGAGGGAGTCAATTCGTGTCGAGATTCTGGAGGGCATTCTGTGGCCAAATGGGCATACAGCTGTTCTTCTCCTCCTCCTACCATCCCCAGACCAATGGGGCCGCTGAGCGTGCCAATCAAGTACTGGAGCAGTTTTTGCGTTGTTTCGTGACTGATCATCATGATAATTGGGCTGACCTGTTGCCGTGGGCATAGTTTGCCAGGAACTATGCGGTTAATTCATCGTCTGGGAGCTCTCCATTCCTCGTTAATTATGGGTTCCGTCCCTGCCTGTTCCCAGACTCTTTCCAGTCACAACAGATTCCGGCTCTGGATGAGCACATGGAGCAGCTCCGTTCCACTTGGGCACAGGTGCAAAGGTCCCTCAGCCAGTCCTTCCAGAGACATCAGCGGCATGCAAATCGCAGACGGCTGTCAGCGGTCTCCTTCCAGGTTGGGGACAGGGTGTGGCTTTCCTCCAGGAATCTCAACCTGCAAGTGCCTTCCAACAAATTGGCTCCCCGGTTCATCGGGCCGTTCAAAATTATCCATAAGGTTAACCCCGTGGCATACGCACTGGAGCTTCTGAATTCCATGTGCATCCACAATGTCTTCCATGTGTTACTATTGAAGCCCTTGGTTTGCAACCTCTATACTACCACTCTGGTGGTTTCTGGCCCGGTGGATGTTCAAGGCCAAGACGAATACGAAGTACAGAGTATTATTGACTCCAGGAGATTTAGAGGCAAGTTGCAATATTTGGTCCACTGGAAAGGTTACGGGCCTGAGGAGCGCTCTTGGGTCGACCAGAGGGATCTCCATGCTCCACGGCTACTGCGCAACTTTCACTCTAAATATCCTCAGAAACCGAGACCCTCTGCCAGGGGAGGGGGTCTTTGAGAGGGGGGTACTATCACGGTCCCCGTGATTTCCTGTCAGTCTTTGCTGTTGTTACTGTGCATTGGAGGAAGCTGATTGGCCCGCCCAGGATGTTCCTTTATATACTGGGTTTTGGGCACTTGTCAGTTGCCCTTTCGTGGTGTTCCTGAGCCTGCGCCTTGTTGCTGTGTTTCTGCATTCCTGTGTACCGACCCGGCTAGTTTGACCATTCCGCCGTTCCTGCTCGTGATTTGACCTGGCTCTGGCTGACGTTCCTGCTCCGTGATTGACCCGGGTCTGGCTGACGTTCCTGCTCTGTGATTGACCCGGCTTTTGGCTGATGTTCCTGCTTCATGATTGACCCGGCTGTGGCTGACGTTCCTGCTCCGAGTACCGACCCGGTTCCGGCTGAAGTCCTGCTACGTGATCGTTCCTGAGTTTCAGTGTGATTCTGGTTACCATCTGGCGACATTCTGAACTGTATTTGTGTTTCTCTGGCTAATCCTCTCTCTAGTCTACAGAGCTGTTGCCTGAGCCAGTCCTATAGCGCTGCTGAGCTGTAGTCTTCCTTACTGAGCCTGCCTTAACCCTTGCTGTGCCGGTTGTCTCCGCTATTTGAGCCTGTTCACTTTCACTTGCCAAGCCAGTGTGTTCTGTTTGAGCCTGTTAACACTTACTGAGCCTGTGCCTTATCGACCTAGCCTACCATTTCACACTAGCAGAGCAGTTGTCCGCTCTGGTGCTCGTGCAGTGCCGCGACCGCGCCGGTTGGCGTTGGTACCTCCATTGGCTCTTGCAGTGTGTGCTCAGTACAACACCGGTAGGGTGTCCTGGCTCTGGTCATCAAGTGCTCAATGTGTTAATCAATCTGCCGTATTACTATATACTTTGGCTCACTATTGCTTGTGCAGTGTTTGCTCAGTTCTGGCACCCACGGGGTGTTTATGGCTCTGGTCCCATTGGCACACGCAGGGTTACATCCGTGAGAGTATTGAGGGCGATTCAGGTTCTGGTCCATTTGCTCCTGCAGTGACTTTACTCCTGATTATCCCACTCCGGTGGTATAGGCTCAGCTCTGGTCAGGCGTTCGTTAGTTTGTGCGTTCAAGTGCAAAGGTATCTGAGAGTGATTAGTTCAGTCACACAATACACCCTTCTCTGCACCATCAAGAGACTGATACTAACTTCTGGGCGTTGGTTAATCAGCTTACTAAACTAGTCTATCTCTCCACATTTAACCCTGTATATTTTGCTTTCCTGAAGCTGTATATTTACGCTATACTTATCTGGGCCTGTATCTTGCCATTACCGTTCTTGGCCCCCAGGGGCGCTGTTCATTTATATTTATTTCAATAAAACTGTGTTTTTACTCTACCAGTGTCTGAGTGTCAGAAAACCGTAATAAGTTGGTAGGTGAATAAAAAGAGAGTGGGACCAAGCGGGAGGTACAGGTTCAGTCGATTATTAATGTACGATCTTACTTCTTCCCTGAACGGCGTGATTCTGGGGCATGTCCACCAGATGTGGAATAGTGAACCCATGTCGCTTTGTCATCTCCAGCACATGGAGATAACTTCAGGGGGATTTTGGACAATTTGATAGGTGTCAAGTACCATCTGGAGATTAGCTTGTAGTTCAATTCCTTCAGACGGACAAAGCGAGAGTCCATGTCAAGCGTGAGATTTCAGTCATTTTCCCATAGGGAGGGGAAATACAGTTTAGGCTGAGAAGGTGGAGAGGAGATGAGAGAGTAGGAAAATGAAAGGGAACGAAGGTTGTGAGGGGGCTTGGAAAGAATCTTTTTGAAAGGGGAGAGTTCCCTGGTTTTAATGTTTGGATCAGTGAAACCTAGCCACCAATCATGTGCTTGAAGATCCGACCACCACAATATTGTAAAGCTGGCTGAATGAGTTTGGAGAACAGTTCTGGAGACCGGTTGTGAAGGGTTCGCCAAGGAATATAAGGTGTCTACACCATCAGATTGCCAATCAGAGGAGGTTGAGGTGGAAAGGCTGGCAGAAAAGTCGGGACTCCCAACTAGAGATTTAAGGGAGGAAGGGAAGAAGGAAAGGGAACCCAATTAATTCAAAGTGTGCAAAGTAGAAAGGAGATGTCCTAGAACTATGAGCCCTGTAGCTCACCGGAATCAACGTCTTATAGACCCATAGCAACTGTATAGGATCAATAGACTCCAGCTGATCCGCAAAGGTCAGGGTCCACCATTTGTTTCTGTGCTTAGTTAAATCGAAAAGTTTAGATGATGCGGAAGCTTTAAAGTAAGAAGGCCACCTTGAGCCAAAGGTCTCGTGAGGATAGAGAAGCATATCATAGGTCTCTTGCGTGCCCAAACAAAGGTGTTGATTGCCGTTTGCAAGGATGTCAACATATGTGAGGGAATTTTAATGGGGAGTGTGTTCAGAACAAACAAGATCCTGGGAAGGACAAGCATTTTAACTATATTTACTCTACCTAGCCAGGATAATGGGAGAGTCAACCATTTCTTAAGATCATCCAAAACAGAGCTGGAAAGAGGGACATGTTAAGGCAAGCTAAATCTTAGGGGAGAGGTATATCCCCAGGTACTTGATGCACAAGGATTCACATTTAAAAGGGTACTTTTGCTTGAGAGAAGCTGAGGTCTTCTCCTCAACTGTCAGATTAAGGATCTCAGATTTAGAGAAGTTAATTTTGGCACCCAAGACAATGCGGGTTTAGTGAGACAATGCGAGTTTAGTGACAGCAAGTAGGACATCATCCTCAAAAGCGATTGTCTTGTAGGTGGATTTTTGCATCTGGAAACCATAGATGTCCATCCTTATTATATTCAGTATGGGTTCGAGGGTGAGGTTGAACAAGAGAGGAGAAAGGAGGCATCCTTGACTGGTGCCATTTCTAATGCAGAACGGGTCTGAGTATATTCCATTGACTGAGATGCTCTCCACCGGGGTGGAATATAGGCTCATTACATAGTGAACATAGGTCAGTCCCAATCCCGCATTTTCTGGTATCGCCCGGAGGCATGCCCAGTCGACCCAATCAAATGCCTTTTCTGCGTCCGTACTCAGAAGGATGGCTGAAAACCCTTCCTTAACACTTCCTTAACTGCCTTGTAGGTCAGCGAGAGTACCACAGATGTATTGTGGTAAGCTTGTCATCCCGGTGTGAAACCTCCTTGGGTGTGATGCAACAAGTATGAAAGATGTGGTCACAGTCTATTAGCTAGAAGTTTAGCATAGATTTTGACATCAGTCATCAGTAACAAGATTGGGCAGGAATTGCTGCAGAGCGTGCCATCTTTATGGGGTTTGGGAAAAACACTTATGCTGGCATCTAGAGTCCATGTGGGGAAAGGAGCCCCTTAGCGGATCTCGTTAAAGGACTTAGCCATGTGTGGAGTCAGTAGGTGTTTGAAGGTGCAATAATATGGAGCTGAAAAGCTGTCTGGGCCCGGACTTTTCCCATGAGGAAGGTCATGGGTAATATCTAAAATTTCTTTCTCTGAGAAAGGGCTATTCAGGGTTTCTTGAATGTGGGTCGGGATTGAGGGGACATTTGCTTTTCGTAGAAAGGACCAAATATCATTTTGATGTTTGTCAACATCAGTCCGGGCTGTGTCATGGTTATATAAGGAGTTGTAATAATCCGAGAAGGCCGAAGTGATTTGTGGATAGGTTGTGAAAGGCGTGCCCATCGGGTTTTGTATGCGCGAGACATGGGTGGCCCTTCTACGGGCTTTAACAAATCTAGCTAGGGCTTTGCTGCATTTGTTCTCTTTAATGCACTTCTGGTATTTGTACCGTATTTGGGATTTCTGGAAGGAGGCACGAAGTCTAGAATTAAGAGAGGCCCTAGCTCCCTGTATGTTTTTTTTGATCAGGAGACAGTGATGTTTTATGTGCCATTTCCAAAGATTTAACCACAGCTAGAAGTCTGTCAAATGATTTGGCCCGTTCCCTCTTCTTTCGGGAGCCCAGCTGGATAAGAAGACCCTGAATCACACTTTTGTGGGCTTCCCAACTGGTTGGCAGTGACACTCTGGGGTATAGTTAGCTGAAGTATTCCTCAATAGATGAGGAGACGGATTGCACGATTTTGCTATCATTGAGCAATCAATTCTTAGGCATGGAGTTCGTGTCTGGGAGTGAAAAGGTCACTGAGACCGCTGAGTGCCCTGGTCATGAGACTGGATCAATCTCTGCAGATACGACATGATGTAACAGAAATTGCGGGATGAAAAGGCAATTGATGCCACTGTATGAAGAATGAGTGTTTGAGACGAATGTAAAGTCCCAGTCCGATGCATAGAGAATTCTCCAGATATGCAACAAATCCATATAATTGAAGATCTTGATTATTTGATTTAAATGGGACAAATGGAATGGGGATCAACCCGAGGAGGTGTCCAGTGAGGGGTCCAGGGTGAGATTGAGGTCGCCTCCCTATATCAATTTACCATCAGCCCAGGAATCCAGCTTATCCAGTATCTTCCTAAGGAAGGAGATTTGGGAGGTGTTCGGGCAATAAATGTTTGCCAGAGTATACCTGACTATGTATCTTTCCTTTGAGGACTAAGTATCTCCCCACCTCATCCAGCAGCAAATCTAAAAACATCCAGGGGACCATAGAATTGATCAGAATTCCTACGTCCCTTTTCTTTTCAGGTGCAGAGGCAAAATACATATGTTGGAAGAGGTTGGATAGCATAGGGTGTGACTGAATTTTAAAGTGGGTTTCCTGAAGATAGACTATGTCGGATTGGAGGTTCTTACACGCTCCCAAAATATAAGAGCGTTTTTCAGGGGTGTTCAGACCTCTGACATTGAGTGACGTGACCTTAATGAGCGATATTATGTAGGAAACATAGTTTTGAGATGGTATTATTTACGATATGCTGACATTAACTGTTGAGACTTAACGTCATAATTTATCTGATCAATGCCCAATTGGAGGTGGAACCCTGTTCAATTTAAAAGTGACCGCGAAATGGTGTTCGGGTTTCTTTTGTTTGCACTGACTTTGACAAAGCTTTGATGCGAAACGCGCGTCAGTCTTGATTTTAGAGATTGTTTTTTGCTTTTATAACTTTTTTGCGTCTTGCAATAAGGAATCTCTGTCCTTTTTTGCATGTGTGTTGAATTGGAGACTTCTCTCCTCTATACAATATTTTTTATATCTTCTATGCATCTATATTGGGAATTTTTCATTAGCCTTTCAGAGGTTGAGAATATTAGATACATTTCTGTAGTTAGTAACCCTTGGCAATCCGGATTATGCCCCGGTAACATTTGAGTTAGGGTACAGACTCTAGATATTTTCGGATAGAGGGTACTCTTTTGTATATTTAGATTCTTACATGTAATGTGAATTATTAACACATAGGATCTAATAGATAGTTTTGAATGGCAATCCGGAATGTGCCCCGGTAACATTTCAGTTAGGGTACAGATTTCATCTCTATATCAGATTATTTGTATGACATTGTATAGTTCTCAATAGAGATATATGGATCCATCATTACTTATCGTATGGATGTTTTAATGCATGATTGAATTAAAGGTTATGTTTTATTCAGTTTCCTAGGGATGCACCCTCATACCCCTTCTCGATACTATTGGAAGAGTGCTAGTTTTGCAGGTTTCTTTTTCTATATTTTTTCTACGGAAACATAAAACCAACCAGTGGGCCCCCTGACCCACCGAAAAAATCACCAATGAGGTGGTGGCTGAAATCAAAGAGATTTTCAAGGAAGAGAAATAGAGAGGAAGAGGAAACAGGGAGGAGGTGGAGAATCCAGCACTAGCTGGATCAATTAGATATCTAGTATGAAACATGAGATGGATAATTATTAGGTGAAAGCAGGACAGGCATGTCGTTGAGTTATGTGGGTGTACTCATGGTGTAGGACAGTGTGTGGGTGGTGTGAGCGTCCGGGTGCTTCATCGAGTATGGAAACTGTATGGTATAAAAGGATCTATTGGACTGAGGGGTGTCAAAGCATAAAGGGAAAACATAACGTCAAAGTCAAAGCAGGTTTATCAATGGCTGGCGAGGTGGCCAGTATTTAGAGGTTACCTATACATCAGAGTGGAGTGTTCTAAGAAATGTCCACGGGTACAAGGCATGGGAACCCACAGGAAAAAGAGACATATGGTGGGCTTTGCCAGAAGGATAGGTGAGTGAACCGGGCCACAGCCGTGGCCCGACAATGTACAGGCAGGTGAGCAACGGCCACCAACATGGCAGTGTACAGTAGGCAGTCAGGAAGAGGTGGAGTCAGGGATCAAGTCACTGCTAAATACTACATAACCTCTCCCACCAGTCACCACAGGCTCATCATTGGTCGAGTTCCCCTCAGGAAGGGAGGTGGGGTCAACCAACTTAAGCTAACGGTACAGTGCAAGTCAAATCGGCAATAAAACTTTGAACAAGAGGTGGTCAAAACAGGTCAGGGTGTGTAGCGAGACATGTCCTATGGATAAGGGGTGGGGGAGATAACAAGACTGCAATTTTTTTTTCCTTCCTGCCCTTACCCCCCTTAATATAAATGTTTGAGATGAATTAAATAGGTAGATTACAACTAAAGAAACACATGTACTTTTAAAAGTAGGGTTGTCATTCAGTGGGTATCTATGTTATGGCAACAGGCCAAAAAGATCTTTGTGCCTCCTCACTCTCAGCTCCCACCTGCCCTGCCACTCCACATAGTGAAACCCAGAAGAGCAGAATTAGTAGTGGATGCCAGGAATTATGAATTTGAATAATTTTCAGAGTGACACATCAGCCAGCCTCACAGTTCTGTAGGCGGCCTAGTACCTTATTGCATCCGCAAGGGAGAGTCACCTTTGTTCTTGTGCAAAATATTACAAATATAAGGGATTTGTTTGAATAATTTTCATAGTGACACATCAGCCAGTCTCACAGTTCTATAGGTAGGCCTAGTATCTTATTACCACCGCAAGGGAGAGTCACCTTTTGTTCCTGTGTTAAATATTAAAATTAATATCAGGAATTTGTTTGAATAATTTTCAGAGTGACACATAAGCCAGCCTCACAGTTCTGTAGGCAGGCCTAGTACCTTATTGCATCTGCAAGGGAGTGTCACCTTTTGTTCCTGTGCAAAATATTACAAATATAAGGGATTTGTTTGAATAATTTTCATAGTGACACATCAGCCAGTTTCACAGTTCTATAGGTAGGCCTAGTATCTTATTACCACCGCAAGGGAGAGTCACCTTTTGTTCCTGTGTTAAATATTAAAATTAATATCAGGAATTTGTTTGAATAATTTTCAGAGTGACACATCAGTCAGCCTCACAGTTCTGTAGGCAGGCCTAGTACCTTATTGCATCCGCAAGGGAGAGTCACCTTTGTTCCTGTGCAAAATATTACAAATATAAGGGGTTTGTTTGAATAATTTTCATAGTGACACATCAGCCAGTCTCACAGTTCTATAGGTAGGCCTAGTATCTTATTACCACCGCAAGGGAGAGTCACCTTTTGTTCCTGTGTTAAATATTAAAATTAATATCAGGAATTTGTTTGAATAATTTTCAGAGTGACACATCAGTCAGTCTCACAGTTGTGTAGGCAGGCAGGCAGGCCGGCCTTCCTTCAAATTTAGTTTCATACATACTTCATCTACTTCATTCATAGTACCATAAAGCTAAAGCTCCACCTTACCCTGTTCCGCCATCTTCATTTAGACTCTGGAAATGGTTCCATTTATTTAATTTTTAAATGTATTTTAAATTCGACAAATAATTCGAACAGGTCAGATCCGAAATGCGGAGTTGATGAATGAAAAAAAAAAAATTTGGTCCGAAATCGAATTTTACCAAAAATTTTTGTTGTGCACAAGTCTACCAACTAGACATGCCCTGCTAGCAAAAAAAGACAGTGAAACAAAAACCTGGATGACATGAGCAGGACACATTTATTCCACTAATAAACATAACAGGTACTCCAGTGTAAGGCAGAGGCTCCAAACCGGAGAAGCCAAGTAGCTCCCCCCCGGCCTCAAGTCCTGGCCAACTCGTCCACACACAAAAGCAGTAACACATATTATGCGGTAGGAAAGTTACTATAAAAATGTATACTTGGGGAAACAATGGGCACGTCTTTGCCTCTGGGGTCAACCAAGTAAGGTAGTTCAAAAGAGAGCAAAAATATATAACTGGGAACAGTACAAAAATTGCAGATTGTATGGGCAACTCTTAATCCACTAGTCCATACAGGAACGGAAGGCAATGAGGAAAACCATACTTCAGCTTGCAGGTGTAAGTCCGCAGGAAATCGGGTGTTCCACAAAAGAACCAGGAAGGTCCTTGAAGGTCACCGTTTTGACGCCATGGTAGCCAACAGTTGGCATAATAGATTCCGGAGAATGTGTAAGTATGGAATAGGCATAGTTCAGGTCCAGGCTGTAGCCGCCGGTTCAGGCACGGGTGGAGGAGGCATCAGGTCAAGACGTCTTTGTTTAGATCTTTTGGCAGGGGATCCGGGTAACCACTCCATGCACTTCTGGGACTGATTGGAATGCGGAGTAGAAGGATTTTCTGAGGGCTGTGGTAGAGAGATGCCCAGGGAGGCACAAAAAGATGTAACGTTGTCTATAGAGAATAATGTCACTGATGCACCGCTGAATGTAGCCATCAAAGCAAATGGGTAGCCCCACCAATAACGTATTTGAAGATTACGAAGGTGTTCAGGCAGTGGGCGTATCTCCCTTCTGAGCTGGAGGGTAAATGGCGAGAGGTTGTTGAAGAGCTGTATTCCAGCTCCCGCACATAGCAAGGAGGACATCTCTCTGCTTTTCTTAACAAATAGTTGTTTAATTTTGTATCTGTGTAGGCACAGTATGACATCTCTTTGAGAATTGTTGTCTCCGGGTTTGAGAGCCTGATGAATAATCTCGATGTGTATCTGATCAGTATGTGACGGCGGTAAGAACCGCTCTGAGGTCTTGTGGCTGGACCATCTCCGGGAGATTCTTAATCCTCAGGATTCATCTCCTTCCCCTGTTATGTAAATCCATAATACGAGTCCTCAAATGGCATATATGACCCGCTTGTACAGCTGTCTTCTGTCCCAGAATGGCAGTGTGGTCTTCGATTTTTGTCAGGGACAACTCTAGCAAGGTGACCCCTGTCTAAATCTTGGCCAGATCAGATCTGAAGCTGGCAATTTCAGTATGAAAGGCCGCCTTTATGTCTTCCATAAATCCTTGGAAGTCTTCCCGGAGTGTGTCTGCCAAACACCATAGGTCCGCTTCATTCCGGGAGTCTGCTTCTCCAGAAATCGTGGAGGAGTTGTGATCCATAGTGACAGGGTCCTCTAACAAGATGGTGCTCATATGGAAATGGTGTCTAGTTCCTGCTCTCCGCTCAGAGGGAGAGGCGTGGACGGCAATGGAGCAGTATCCTTTCCCTGTGAAAAATAGCCTGTAAGGGTGCCTGCACGAGCTTGGGAGCCCTTTTTCTTGGACTTCATCCGTCCCCAGACTCGCAGCTACCCCTCCAACAGCAGTGGGGTATATGAAAGCAGAATATAGCTGTAGTAAACTCGTAGAAGGCCCGGAGCTCTGCTGCCTCTGCCATGAGTGTTGGGACACGCCCCCTTCCAACCTGTGTTGCTGTTGTTGCTGCTGCTGGGTACCAAAAACAGGATGTGTGTGGTTGAGTGGGACTTGGACTTTGAAGAGGCGATGATGCTAATGATGACTGATAGTGTGACTGTATGCTTTTTGACATCTGTGTTGTCCAGGGTCAGACTTTCCAATGGTTTTCTCGAACAATTTATAGACAGGCACAGTACTCCTTTTCAGTGGTGGAAGATTCAGCCTTTGACTTTCTGCTAACCTTATACCCATGTCATCATCCTCACTCTTAAATCATCTATATCTGAACAAGAGAAGGATCCTGGAGGGATATAGTCTAAATCTGCATCATCATCAGTTATCATTAGGTCATCCTCAGCAGCATCAGCATGACCTGATAGTTCTTGCCCACTACTACCCTTATATTCCTCTAAGCTTTTAGAGGTCTCAAACAATTTTCTTTTTACTTTGAATGTAGCAAAGTTTGCTATTACTTTGAGGACAGTTGTTTTGGTGCTTGTTAGTCTCAGTATCTGATGCAGCAGGAGGTTCAGCTGCTATACCTTCCTCTATTATACTGTTGGCATCATCAACACTTGAATGCGACTTGTTGTTGTCTTCAGTGTTCTTCTTATGTGGTTCTTTATTTCTACTGGCATTGGTGGTGCTGGACGTTTTGCTGGGACCTTGACAAACTGCATCCTCCCTTGTAGGAGAGGGATCATCAACATTAATTGCACATGCTGCAGCAACCATTTCTGCAGTCAGTTTTTGAACTACTACTTTACTCTCACATCCCTGCAATGCTCCCCCCTACCCACTTGCTGGACATTACTCAACTATTGTGTTTTTACTGTACACTACACAAATGATGGGACTAAGCCCAGTTATCAGTCTGTCACTGTCACCTAATATATTGAGTTCTTTGATATTCTTTTTTTAATTTTTTTATTATATTTTTATTTTTTTTACGTTATCCACCCTGTCTTATCACTGTCACAGTCTGTCCAAAAAAAAAATATATAACTGAAAACAAAATCAACAACTTCTTTCCCCAAACTTCCCTACCCGGCACAGAGATAATATCAGCAATATCGGCAAGCAAATTGGTCCCTAGCTGCCTGTGTCTTGCCAGTTAGTCAGTCTGAATTTTGGTATTATTTGGGGTCAACCTCCTTCCTCCCTTCTTCTCCCCAGAGTGCCCCACTGACTCTCCTAATACAGGGACAAACATCCTACCTAAAAGGTTCCCTAAACTAAAGTTCAATTCCCCTATCTTCTGGCTGAAACAATGTGCTGCTGTCTCCTCTCACAAACACAGAATAGCTGCTGTGAGAGCCTGACACCATTTTATATGGCTGTAGAAAAGTTTTGTGTGGTGGAGAAAAATGTGTCTTCTCATTGATTTCAATGGAAAATGAGCTAAGCGAAAAAAGCTGGAAAAGCAGAAAATCTAAACTTTTAGCGGGAAATTATTCGCCAAGCAGAAAGTGCCACTTTTAGCCTATTTGAGTTTGAGGTGAAAATATATGCCTATCCCTACTCGGGAGGAGAAAGATCACCATAATTTATTGCACACGCTGCAATAACCATGGCTGCAGTCAGTTTTTGAACTACCACTTTACTCGCACATACCTACACTTCTCCTAATGCTTTCACCCTCCGCTAACCCTTTTGTGTTTACTGGATATTACTCAACTACTGGGTGTGTTTTTACTGTAAAGTATACAATAGAACTGATTTATGTGTGATGTCTTGCCTTGGATCTCTACAAAATACTTGATCTTGTCTAATATCAGTCTGCATCAGTCAAAGCTCACATCAGGGTCTCTGTATCCCATCAATTTTTTTTTTATTCTATTTTTTTTAATTAACTGTGTCATCCCCCATCCCCGCTTCTTTCCTCAGACTCCACTAACACAGAGATTGCATTCAAATCAGGATGGAACTGTGGGGTATTTGGGGTAATTCTCATTTGCTCCCTTCTCACACAACTAGGATCTCCATCCTGACACAGAGATACTAGCCAGATGAGGAAGGAAGCTAAATGACAGCTGCCTGTGTCTGCTCAGTCACACAAACAATTGGGATATTAGGGGTAAACCTCCACTGAGCCCTTCTCACACCCCAGACTATCTTAGGACAGAGATAACCACCACATCAGGAAGAACAAAAAAACAGAAGGGCGCTTCCTGGTGCAAATAAACTTTTGCAAATAAAGGACCTCCACCTATTCACCACGGTACTCACAATAGACAAGACCACTAAAAGTGATCAGTAGAACAGTAGACTTCCCCCATTCGGTCTCCTCAAATTAAACTGTTGGATGCTGCTTCAGTAATGATCCATGGGACTGGACTGTACCCTCGGAACATAGAAAACAGAAAAGCAGGAAGAGCGCAAACCACCAGATAATACTACCAATGGAATCAGTAATTTTGTATATCCAATACTCACAGCACTGAGGATAGTGCGCTGGTTGCAGATATAACCAGCAAATTCCAACGGGGTCACACAAGCTGCCCCGATTCAACTGATTCTTCCAAAAAATATATATTGATCCACAAGTGATAAGATAAATATATATTTAATAGTATACAAATTATATATATATATATATATATATATAAGTATACTCAGCCTGGGTTGATCCTGGCTTCATATGAGACAGCACTCAAGAAGCTAATGTAGCAAAGAAAACTGTTACTTTATTGCATTCAGGCATTTCTGAGAGACGTTTTCCATTTAACAGAAGACAGAAACCTAAGAGCAATAGAACTAGTGGGGATAGATCTAGTGATCTATAAGGCACAGACAGTAGTTTAGAAGGTTCCAGTTCTTTTTTAGGACGTCAGAAAATAAAGAGAGGAAAACAACAAGTGGAGAAAAATTAGAAGGGGTAGACACAAACATTGTATCAGAACCAATGACCCTAAGAACAAGGGCCAAATAGCGGTCCACAATATTTCTAGTAGACCTCTGACAGATATTGAAATGACGGTATTGAGCAAGGGATTAAGTTTTGTGCCCACTAGCAAACAGAGAAGTTTTGAATGGGAGGTAGATTTGTTTAAATTACATCGCCAACTTAAGCTAAAAGACTTCTTTTCCGATTCAGTAACTGATGATAACAAAACACCTCTGGGGAAATTTAAAAAGAAAAGTACGTTTGACCCCATTTGTAATAATCCACATATTGGTGCCTTTATCAACCTAATTGGTGATGAAACTAGAAAGATTATAACAAAACAAAAGACTAGCTATTATAATCTTAGTAAAGAAGAACACATGGCAATTAGAAGCCTGTCTAGTGATCGTAACATCATCATCAAAAAAGCTGATAAAGGTGGGGCGATTGTAATCATGGATTACTGTAACTACAGGAAAGAGGTCATAAGACAGCTAGCGGATTCTACTTGTTACAAACCTTTACAAAGGGATCCCACACTCAATTACAAAACAGAGATAGATGGAATCATTTGGATGGGATACCACAATAGATGGATCACTGAAGAAATTAAGCAATTATTAACACAGGATCACCCTACTACTCCTGTATTATATTGCATTCCCAAAATACATAAATCTCTAGACAATCCACCAGGACGTCCTATTATTTCAGCCTGGAATTCACTCTGTCAGCCTCTGTCACAGTATGTTGATTTTTTTCTACAAAAGTATGTTACTAGATTTTCGTCATATATCGGAGACTCTACGGACTTCATAACACAACTTCCCAAATTCATTACAGATCATACGTTTTTGGAAACTTTAGATGTGTCAAGCCTGTACACCAGTATCCCCCATGATCTAGGCAAAGAGGCGGTCAGATCTATGATTAGTGATGATGAGACATACGATGGTCCTCCAGTTGAGTTCCTACTGCTGTTGAGTGATGTCATTTTGAAAAATAACTATTTTAAATTTGAATTGAATTACTATCTCCAATTACAAGGGACAGTGATGGGATCAAACATGGCACCATCGTATGCCTTCATTTTCATGGAATTTTATGAAAAACTTCACTTTTCCAGTTCCAGCAATTTTATAGAACACGTTCGGTTCTTTAAAAGATTTATTGATGATATTTTTCTATTGTGGGAAGTTGATTCTTTAAAAGATTTATTGATGATATTTTTCTATTGTGGGAAGTTGATTCTATTCCATCAACGATAAGGTTTACATTAACATTTGATAGAAATTCCATTAACTTTTTAGATATGACTATCTACCGAGTAGGTAATTGCCTGGGAACCACCATATTTCAAAAACCTACTGATCGCAACACTTTATTGCACGCATCTAGTCACCATCCCACACCTTTAAAGGTTGGTCTCCCTTATTCTCAAATGGTCAGGGTGGTTAGAACTACTTCAGATTCAAGCAAGTGCATACAAACATTACACGCTATGAAAGAAAGATTCTTAGAAAGAGGATATCGTAAAACTGACGTTGAACAAGCTCTTGAGAAAGCAAGTCTTCTCAATAGAGAAAATCTATTGTCCCCTCAACAGTGTAAATCTGATAAAGAGAAGAATGCAATAAAGTAACAGTTTTCTTTGCTACATTAGCTTCTTGAGTGCTGTCTCATATGAAGCCAGGATCAACCCAGGCTGAGTATACTTGAATGCTTGTTTATAATTTTTTATGGGACGTGCACCTATCATTGCAATATTTAGCACATAGGTTTTGATTAAGTGAGTGCCACTGCTTATATTGGAAAGTGTGTATATATATATATTTTTTTTTTTTTGCCAAAAATGTCAATATTGTGACAGGTAATAAACCTGGATGACGCGTTTTGGAGCAATAAACTCCTTCATCAAATATCAGGTACAAATATATAATAATAAAATCAAGTATAAGACAATAAAATGGTGATGCCACTTCTGTCTCCTCCCCTTGGTTGGTAGCTCTTTGTATTCCGATGCTAGCAGTAATTAGGGAAGGTATAAATACCTCCCTTATTCCCTTCACAAGGGTTTTTCTCACAGTAGAGGTAAGGTGGTATCAATGCTTTTAATGGCATTATACACTAAATACATGTTCACTTAGATTTGAGGCAGATAGGGATTTTCCCTGACATGGCAATCTTAGCATGATTTTGGCCAGACACCTCAATGTTTAATATCTATGGTAAGTCACCTTTACCAATAAATAAAATGTATGTATAACCATGATATAGTTCTTGTTACTCTCTTGACTACACACATATGTAATAACTATTTGAATGCTATTGACCATGCTAGTTTGAGCTCACCTGGAATATGTATACATTATATCAACTGACAAAAGGTAAACTGTATAGATTAACTGGGTTTAACATTCTAATACGTTCATATTATCAAACCCACAAATTCACTCACCTCACGTGAAAATTGGAATTTGTTGACAAAGAAACAGGAAGCAGAACAGGCCAATTTCCTCTTATTTCTTTCCTTGGCAATTTTACCCATCCCTTCACAGAATGCCAGGAACACAACGTTTTTGGCAGAATGTATCAATGGTTTAGAAAAAATATGGATATTAGCCTTTAAAGGAACACTAACTACAAACAACAATTCCCATTTGTTTCAATTAGAAGTTTGGAATTTCAGAATAAAGACAAACACTGAAGTGAAATGCAGTTTATTTAAACATGCAATAATTAAAAAGGTTATGGCCAGAGACATACAAAACAAACATACAATAAGTAAACAAGTTACTTATGAGAGACATACAAAACAAACATTCAATAAGTAAACAAGTTACTTATAGGAGACATACAAAACAAACATTCAATAAGTAAACAAGTTACTTATGGGAGACATACAAAACAAACATACAATAAGTAAACAAGTTATTTATCTTTACCCTGGAGCAAAACATCAGTGTGTGAGAGCCTTACACGCTAACTCCGTAGGATCACATACAGGTGAATAGCCCGACAGACCTGACGTCCCAAATGGCTAAACAGCAACACACAAGTTTGGATGAGGTACAGTCTACAGAGGTGAATAGCCCGACAGACCAGACGTCCCAAATGGCTAGACAGCAACACTGTACCTCTCCACAAAATGGCTCTGACCACTGTTGTCTTGATTACAGGTTAAAATACAGGCTACGCCCTAAGATGTCTAAAACTACGAATGCGTATGTGCTTGGTTATATAACACAGAGTATGGAGACATCTCTAAATGATACTCATAAACACTACGTCTTACAGTGCCTGCCCCTCTGCTGTTGCGAAACCTAATGCAGAGCATTAACCCCCAACTGACCGTGAGGAGAACACCAAAATCCATTCCTTACACTCCACCCTTGATCTCCTCACGGCATATAGGTAAGGTATGCACCTCTGCAGAAGTGGTACAACAACGAGAAAACAGACACCAAATACATTTTCATATGATATACACAATAAGAACTATGAGAAAAACATGCAACAGGGTCTGAAGGATGCCTGCAAACCAACCCCACTTCTGGTACCAACTTGGCGCTGCGAGCAGGGTTGTTTGGAATTTCACTAGAGATAAGAAGTGTGTGTAGTTATGTTTAACAAACTGAAGAAATTAACCCGTACGGGGTGTGGGTGCGAGAGGGCACCGTTGTTCATATGGGCAGAGAGGGGACCGTGGTTCCCAAGTGCCCAAGAGTTATATAAAAAATGTTGATGGGCACCAGCTGTTGAATTTATCTAGATATGTTGCAGCTGAGCAGACAGCTGCCTTACAGGAGGAATTTGAAACTGTACAGGATGAATGTATTACTATGATGCAACTAAAGAGACTAGATCAAATGGGGGACAGTGTTGCTTCATATGTGGTAAGTGCTGGAAAGGAGAGAAGGAGGCTAAGAGGAGAAAAAAGGTGATGTCTCCCCACAGCACTGTCCACATACAAACTGTGGTAGTAGAGGATGATTGGGATGCAATTTATCAAGGGGATGGGCTGTCTGATGGGGAAAATGAATCAGACTGTTACACAGATGCCCCAATATATGGGGCACAACTTATTGTTGCTGAGTGGAAGCAGAACTACGTGACTAAGTGCACGCAAGCCCCTCAGACACCAGTGGCTGAAGGGGCTGAGGTTGCTATGCATAAAAATCTGTTGGCATGGGTTTTGTGTGCCTGGGATGCTGGTGGTGAATGTGGTACTCTGACCTGGTTGAAATGCTGGAAGAGACTGAAGCAGAAAGGGAAGTTACAAACAGCCAGACTCCAAAGGGTGGCGACTAGTGATGTAGGACTAGGGGGGGAGGGTGACGTAGAACCAAATGACAGACTCTTTGTGATACTCACAGCTCCACCCCCACCAATGACTACTCCATACACGGAAGCATTTGATGCATTACATGAACACACACAGACGTGGATGTTTCCTGAAACTGAATGACATGTAGGCCGGTCCCCGTCCCCAAACACTACTGTTTTTTATATAGCAGTACTGAAATTAGGGGACCGCTGCCCATATGTTTGTGACTGGGGACACTGTAGGCGACTACAAGATGTGACAGCCTTGCTGGATACTGGGGCAGAAGTGTCACTGTGTCACAGCAATGTGAATCAGACAAAATACACTAAAGGTTGTGCTATGGGTGAGAGAGTGGGAGAACAGAAGATACTTGCGTACCGGGTGCAGTGCCGCATACAGATAGGGAATGGTCCCATATTCCCAGTAGAGATTATTCTGGGAATGGGTATTGTGCTGGGACAGATTCTTTACACTGAGACAGGGAGTTACACTTTTGGCGCTGTAGTCTGTACTTTGTCTCTTTCAGTGCTTCAGCCAATAGTCTGGGGACATACTGACTGGACCCCAATGTACATCCCACTGCCAGGAGAACTGAGCAAGGACCACAGTCCTGGAGAACATACAGAAACAATAGAGACTATTCAAGGCCTGGGTGTGTTGAGGCCTGCTGCCAGCTCCTACAAGGGTATGCCAGATGGGAGTGGGCATATAACTATGGACTATAAAGAACTGAACAAAGTGACATCCCCACTAGCAGCCATTGCCACATACCTGACTGCGCAATGGCATGCTGCCAGAGATGTACAGACTATGGGATACCTCCAGTGTCAAGTATACCGGGACTCCGCTGATGATATGGAGAAGCAAGAGGCTGTAAGTGTCAACAACAATTTGGACCGCATCCCACTAGTGAAATCCGATATCTCTATACGTAACTGGGTGCGTCAAGACGGCCTTGCGGCTCGCACAGCAGTTGCGCAGAATCAGACCCTACAGACATGGAAGTGGTGTCTGGTAGAGAGAGGCAACCCAAGTGAACAAGACACTGTTGTTATCAGGAAATGCTTGGCGGGTTGTGTGAATCATAAAACCACATGCGACGGGACATACCATGAGACAGAAGTTCTGGCACAGCCAAATGAAGAAGTGACTGTCAGGCTGGCAACCGAGCAGCAATACCAATGGACAATCAAAGAAAACACCCCATGGGGTGGTACTTGATTATGGCAGCTCTTGTGGGCACAAAGCAACAAGTGGCCCATTGCTGATGGACATACAGGTCTCTTGGAAAATGAGATGGCTGACTGTGTGGCACAGATTCCCTTCCAGACTATGAATGGACTGTTGAAGCTGGGGGACTGGGCTCAAGCCAAGGGTGGACACAGAGAAACATTCTACCAGTGGACTGATTTGAAGGGAATCTCTCTGACTATGGATCAAGTGAAAGAGATTGTGATCAAGTGTCTCATTAGTCAGGCTTTACAGAAGAAAAAACCAAAGACCAACTCTGAACAGAGATAGCAAGGCATGACACGTGGTGAGGTTGGGCAAATCAGTTTCCTTGGGCCCCTACCACAGGAAGATCAAAAGCTGAAACGAGTATCTCTGAGCACCAAGTTCTATGGAACCCTACAAACTGACATGTTGCTGAAGATGTATGCTCCAACATGGGATGTGCATTGGGTGTATCATATCCCTTTTAACCCGCAGGAAGCGGGTATGTTTGAAAGAATGCATGGCTTGCTGAAGGAACAAATACGCAAGAAGGTTCCCACACACGCTCTGGGGAAGGGTGTCTTGTTCAGGATGTAACTCCCTTGGAGCGGATGTTGGGTCATGACCCATGAGAACACAGGGGGGTGATTATGGTTCAGAAAAGACAATGGAGGAAGGGGTGTAGTGTGGCATTGTGAGTGTTTCAGGGAGGTATGTGCGTGTAATGAGATAAGGCAAGTGGAATCAGGGACATATGTACGTGAAAAGGGATAATGCGAGGGGAAGGGATGAGGAGGAGGTGTGTACTTGGAATGAGATAATGCAAGTGGCAGATTGGGAGCTAAGTGGAAGTGTTGTAACTAAAACTCATGTATGTTTATCCCATAGGTTATCCCTATTACTATGACTGGGAATGCATGTGGGAAACCTGCATCACAAACAAAGGACTTTTGGTGGGACTGAATATTATGGATGCCACGGGACTATGAACTGCTTATACATCCAAGATCTAGTTCAGTTAATCAAGGATATCACTGAACTGCATGTTGATGCTTTTCGCTTAATCGCAGAAGATTTGAGAATGATTCTTAGACAATTAGCGCAAATGACTTTTGTTTTAGATTCTCTTACTGCTAGCCAAGGGGGCATGTGTACTATTGTAGGCCCATCCTGTTGTCATTATGTGAATCAAACTGCTGATGTAGCCAATGCCATTGAAGCGCACATCCAACAGGTGGAACGGTTGAAGGACCGCTTCGCAGCGGAGCACCACACTGACGTGCCAGGCTGGCTGGATTGGTTGAGTAATCTTCATCCTGCCGACTGGTTTAGGGGTGTGGGGGGTTGGTTTGCAGGCATCCTTCAGACCCTGTTGCATGTTTTTCTCATAGTTCTTATTGTGTATATCATATGAAAATGTATTTGGTGTCTGTTTTCTTGTTGTTGTACCACTTCTGCAGAGGTGCATACCTTACCTATATGCCGTGAGGAGACCAAGGGTGGAGTGTAAGGAATGTTTTTTGGTGTTCTCCTCACGGTCAGTTGGGGGTTAATGCTCTGCATTAGGTTTCGCAACAGCAGAGGGGCAGGCACTGTAAGACGTAGTGTTTATGAGTATCATTTAGAGATGTCTGCATACTCTGTGTTATATAACCAAGCACATACGCATGCGTAGTTTTAGACATCTTAGGGCGTAGCCTGTATTTTAACCTGTAATCAAGACAACAGTGGTCAGAGCCATTTTGTGGAGAGGTACAGTGTTGCTGTCTAGCCATTTGGGACGTCTGGTCTGTCGGGCTATTCACCTGTATGTGATCCTACGGAGTTAGCGTGTAAGGCTCTCACACACTGATGTTTTGCTCCAGGGGAAAGATAAGTAACTTGTTTACTTATTGTATGTTTGTTTTGTATGTCTCCCACAAGTAACTTGTTTACTTATTGAATGTTTGTTTTGTATGTCTCCTATAAGTAACTTGTTTACTTATTGAATGTTTGTTTTGTATGTCTCTCATAAGTAACTTGTTTACTTATTGTATGTTTGTTTTGTATGTCTCTGGCCATAACCTTTTTAATTATTGCATGTTTAAATAAACTGCATTTCACTTCAGTGTTTGTCTTTATTCTGGAATTCCAAACTTCTAATTGAAACACTTGAGGTTATGGCCAGAGACATACAAAACAAACATACAATAAGTAAACAAGTTACTTATGAGAGACATACAAAACAAATATTCAATAAGTAAACAAGTTACTTATAGGAGACATACAAAACAAACATTCAATAAGTAAACAAGTTACTTATGGGAGACATACAAAACAAACATACAATAAGTAAACAAGTTACTTATAGGAGACATACAAAACAAACATTCAATAAGTAAACAAGTTACTTATGGGAGACATACAAAACAAACATACGATAAGTAAACAAGTTACTTATCTTTCCCCTGGAGCAAAACATCAGTGTGTGAGAGCCTTACACGCTAACTCCGTAGGATCACATACAGGTGAATAGCCCGACAGACCTGACGTCCCAAATGGCTAAACAGCAACACACAAGTTTGGATGAGGTACAGTCTACAGAGGTGAATAGCCCGACAGACCAGACGTCCCAAATGGCTAGACAGCAACACTGTACCTCTCCACAAAATGGCTCTGACCACTGTTGTCTTGATTACAGGTTAAAATACAGGCTACGCCCTAAGATGTCTAAAACTACGCATGCGTATGTGCTTGGTTATATAACACAGAGTATGGAGACATCTCTAAATGATACTCATAAATACTACGTCTTACAGTGCCTGCCCCTCTGCTGTTGCGAAACCTAATGCAGAGCATTAACCCCCAACTGACCGTGAGGAGAACACCAAAAACCATTCCTTACACCATTTTACCTTCCTATAACTACTGAATCATGAAAGACATTATGAGTTTTACTCTTGCTTCTTGGTTCAAAAGATAGCATCTTCAATCTGAACTCAGTAATATGACCATGTAGGTAGACATGACATTTGCTGGCAATTCTATTTTTTTAAGCTATCTAAAGCAGGAAGTGTGCATGAGCCTGTAGAAGATTACCATTTGAAGTTGGTGGACTTTGCGTTCAGTAGTCCTGTATATGTCTTTATAGGATTTCTATGATTAACTGAATAATGTTATCTCTTGAACAAACGCACAAGGGTAAAATTAAGAGGCCATTGGAATTTACTTGCCATAATAAGTAGGAATGTGCAGGACTTTTTGAGAAAAAAAACAATATCGCACATTTTTCACAAAACTTCCCGCCCATACACAATTCATAATTTTTTCTCTTTTTTTTGCCACGTCCAATAAATGTCATGTGAGAAGTTTGCCATTTTTCTCCTATGTTTTCTATAACTTCAAGATTTTCCCCACAATATTACTTCTTCTGAGGGCTGCAGTGGAGAAATAAATAGATGAAAGTAAAAAGTTGTGAGTTCCACAGCAACATATGCTTTGAAAAAATTGTTAGCAGGCAGAATGCCTTTGTCCTTTGCCCACAACACTAACGTCATGCTTAAGAACATTGGCACAATCATCCTTGAAAAATAATTGTGGCTTGGGATATTCCAGTTGGGTGCAACACTTGATACCTTTCAGTTCTTTAAAGCCTCTATTTTCAACAAAAGAAAAGGGTAGCATGTCAACCACCAACATTCTGACAAGTTTACTTATTCCTTAGGCGTACTTTTACATTATTTTCACTGTCGTCCAATACAGGTCACTGGTACCATGGGATGTGTAGTCCCCTTTAATAGGCAGGAACAATTATGCAAATAATTTGCAAGGGGCGGAGCCTCCCCTCTTACTTAAGCCACCTTCTGGCCAGAGCCACCCATATTGATTTGTTCCTGGTGTGCTTGCACACCAGGCAGAGAACAGCTATGCTTCTTAGAGTTTTATTATTTTTTATTCAAATATGGAATACCACCATTAGGAGGGTGACCATGGCTGTGAATTGCCCTCTTCAAAGTGGCTGGTGCAGCTTCCAGGGATTTCTGTGGACCTATACCTGAAGAGGGGACAGCTTGTGTTAAGCAGCTCCCCTGTTGGGGAAATTACCTCTGGTTCTTTCCCTCCCTATCATGGTCACCTGAAGACAGAAGTCTGCGAGAAAGGTGAGTCACCCATTGAGTGCTGAAGGTCCACTTGTCCCCACAGTGTCCCTTTGATGGGCTTGTATTTGGGAGTTTTAATACACTCCAGCACTCATAGGGTGTTTTTATTGCATTATCACTATTTATGCAATTTCTGTGTTATTCTCTGAGTTTTGGAGCATTGGGTATTCATTTATTTATGTTTCTCATGTATTTCATGCTTGTTTGGGCACTTTTTAATGTTTTACTAAACTTTATTAAAAATGGTGTTCCGCGCCTTTAAGCGCGGCTTTTTCCCGCTCAGCAGCAGAGCTCCTTTACTCTCTATGGGAATTCACAGTTTGGGACATATCTCTGAAACCGCTTGTCACAGCAACTTCAGAGTAGGCTCATTTTAATGCTAGGCTCCTGCTCTATCATCCGGTTGGTGTTTTATTACTGTAGGGGGCTCAGGGGGGCTTCGGGCACTGTTTGGGGTACTTGCATAGGGAAAACTACATTTCCCATGAGCGCTTAGCTCGCGCTTGTTTCTGATTGGCTGTCATGACGGCCGCCATTTTGTGGTACTTTTCCAAGGCGAGTACACTACGCAGGGACCGAGCCTTCTCTCTCCTCACCAGATTAACCCTTCACTGGCCAGATAAGTCCGTTTTTAGACCTTTTCTGGGGTGAAACTTTAATCTTTAACACTTTTCTGGGTGATAGTGTTTTTTGTGGGGTATATTGACGCTGTGAGCATGTCTACTTCACTGGAGCTAGGGGCTAGACCCAAGACTAAGGAGGCTGGGGGGTCTTCTACCCCCATGGCGTTTTGCTCCTCTTGCCACATTGGGCTGGATTGCGATAATGTGGGGGATCTATGCCCTAATTGTACTGATAAAGATAGCAACCCTGGGCTTCCCAGCCACGCTATTGAGCCATCTTGGGTGAGGGAGTTTAAAGCTGCCACTAGGGATCTCAGATCCACGCTTCAACTCTTTCCCTCTCAGGTACAGGGGGCTCTCCAGGTCTGGCAGACCCCCTCTACTATCAGGACCTCCCTGCCTAAGCCACAGGGAGCTCCTGATATCACTGATTCTTCTGAAGAAGAACTTTTACAGGATTCTGATGCTGAGGAACGTACTGTTATTGAATCTAACAGGTCCATTGGGGACCCCTATGAGTGTGACCCTGAAGTTTCGGCTGAGGGTCTGATCAGAGCGGTTCTGAATACGCTCAACCTTCCTCTGACTCAGGAATCCACTTATGATCCTACTGATGTTTTTCAGAAAAAGCCATCTAAACCTGTTGTTTGTTTTCCAACTAACCCTACTCTTGCCCGTCTGGTTTCTGAGGCATGGAAGTATCCTGATAGATCTTCCTCTGTCTCCAAAAAGTTTGCCAAACTTTACCCTTTTCCCGACGCGGAGCTGGCAAAATGGGTTCATCCTCCCAAGGTGGATGCTCCTGTGTCTAGACTATCCAAATCTACTGCTTTGGCTGTCTCAGATGCCTCTGCCTTGCAGGACTGGACGGATAAGAAATTAGAGCTCTCTCTTAAATCTATTTTTGCCTCTGTTGGCACTGCCATGCGCCCCACCTTTGCTGTGGCATGGGTTAATAGGGCTATTGCAGCCTGGACTGAACGACTGACTGAAGCGGTTCGCCAGGATGCGCCTGTATCTGAACAGTTGCAGCTTCTTGCTAATATCACTGAAGCTCAGAACTATGTTGCTGATGCTGCTTTTGATGCTGTGCGCATGATGGCGAGGGCCTCCACTTCTTCTGTGGTGGCTAGACGCGCTCTTTGGCTGAAAATTTGGTCTGCTGATACAGCCTCTAAGAAAGCCTTGCTTTCCTTGCCCTTTCAGGGGAATTTGCTCTTTGGCTCTGAGCTCAAAGAAATGATCAGTGAGGCTACTGGCGGTAAAAGTACTCTTCTACCCTCAGTCTTTAAGAAAAAGTTTCCAGCCAAACGCAATCGGTCCTTTCGTTCCTTTCAGACTGAGACACGCTCCTCGGCCCAAACGGGTCCTCCCACTACGCGCTCCTCCTCCAAGCCCAAACAGTCCTGGAGGCCCAAAGTTGCCTCCAAGGCCAAGACCTCCAAGACTGCTTCGGCATGACTCGCCGAACCCGGGTCCGCATCCGGCTGTAGGCGGTCGTCTCCGCATCTTTCGCCGGACTTGGGAGGAGTCAGTGGCGGACCCATGGGTTCTTCAGGTGGTGTCAGAGGGATACAGGATCCCTTTCTCTTCCCTTCCTCCTTTTCGGTTCCATTTTACTCGTCCTTCTCAGGAACCCTCAAAAAGGCGTCTGTTCGACGACGCTATTCAGGATCTCTTGGACAAAGAGGTCCTGGAGGCGGTTCCGCAGGGGGACACAGGTTCAGGATTTTATTCCAACCTGTTTGTGGTAGCCAAAAAGGACGGAGGAGCCCGTCCCATCTTGGATCTCAAAGATCTCAATGCCTATGTGGTGACTTCCCACTTCCGCCAGGAGTCCCTGCGCTCTGTGATTGCAGCAATGTCTCCAGGGGAGTTTCTTGCCTCCCTGGACCTTCAGGATGCTTATCTTCACATCCCTATTCATCCAGAGAGCAGGAAGTATCTCAGGATTGCCTGCCACAGGGGACACTTTCAATTTACAGCGCTCCCCTTTGGACTGACTACAGCTCCTCAAGTCTTCCAGCGGGTGCTGGGCTCCTTGATAGCGGTGCTCCATCAGGATGGAATCAGAGTGACACCCTACATGGACGATCTCCTACTGAAGGCCTCCTCAGCGGAGCTTCTCCACCAGCAGTTGCAGAGGTGCATGCACACCCTGAACCGTCACGGATGGATCCTGAATCTGGACAAGTCGGACTTGATTCCTTCTCAGAGGCTTCTGTTCCTGGGTCTCCTGTTCGACACTCGCCAATGCATGGTGTTTCTTCCAGAGGACGTGGCTCACCAGATAGCCGTCAGAGTGGCTGGGATTCTGGACATGGACGAAATTCCAGTTCCGAAGTTGTCGTCCTTAGTGGGGAAGTTCATTTCCACGATCGAAGCAGTACCATTTGCCATGGCCCACTCCAGGGATCTTCAGAGATTTGTGATCCAGACGTGCAGGCATCATCCAGATCATCAACATCTGTCTGTTTCTCTTCCTCCTCATGTCGAGTCGAGTCTGCACTGGTGGTTAGATCTCTCTCATCTCTTGAAAGGGAAATCCTTTCTAGTTCCTCATTGGACCACAGTCACAACGGATGCCAGCCTTCGGGGCTGGGGTGCAGTCTGGGGTCGCTTCAGTGCTCAGGGGAAATGGGGTCTGGAGGAATCCATGCTCTCCATCAATGTTCTGGAACTTCGAGCTGTCCGGCTGGCCCTGAGGCACTGGGAGTCTCAATTGACCGGTCTTCCAGTCAGAGTAGAGTCCGACAACGCCACGGCGGTGGCTTACATCAACAGACAAGGCGGCACAAGAAGCGGTTCCGCCTGGTGGGAAGTCAAGGATATTTTGTCTTGGGCAGAAGATCACGTGCCTGTCATCTCTGCAGTTCACATTCCAGGCGTGGACAACGTCATGGCAGACTTCCTCAGTCGTCACACCGTCGACAGCGGAGAATGGGCTCTTCACCCAGAGGTGTTTCACATGCTCACTCAACGGTGGGGGATGCCAGTGGTGGATCTGATGGCTACCAGACACAACAGGAAGGTTCCGGTGTTTTGCTCCCGTCTGAGGGACTCCCTTGCTCTAGCGGTGGATGCCTTGTCGATCCCTTGGGACTTCTCCCTGGCTTACATCTTCCCCCCTCTTCCTCTATTGATCAGAGTTATTCAGAAGTTGAAGAGAGAACGTTGTCCTGTCATCCTGATTGCTCCGAACTGGCCTCGCCAGTCCTGGTTTCCGGAATTGATGGCCATGTCAGTGAAGGATCCAATCCCACTTCCAGCCCGTCCGGACCTGCTTCTTCAGGGGTATCTGTGGAAAGAGGATGTTCACTCTCTCCGTTTGATGGCATGGCGGTTGAATCCTCGATTCTAGCTCAGAAAGGCTTTTCTCCTTCTGTGGTGTCGACGATGCTCAGTGCTCGTAAGCCTGTGTCTTCCAAGATCTATCATCGCATTTGGTCATCTTTCGTGACATGGTGCTCTGTCAAGCAGTTGTCTCTTGACTTCCATCTTCCCACTGTCCTGGCCTTCTTGCAGGACGGTGTGGACAAGGGGCTCAGTCTGAGTTCCCTCAAAGTTCAGACCTCTGCCTTGTCTGTGTTTTTCCAGGAACGGATTGCCATCCTTCCTGATGTGAAAGTCTTCTTCCAAGGTGTGACTCATGTTCGACCTGCCTTCAAGAGTCCTGCTCCCCAGTGGGATCTCAATTTGGTGCTGGGTGTTCTTCAGCGACCACCGTTTGAATCCTTGGCTTCCATTCCATTACGTCTTGTGACTTGGAAGATGGCCTTCCTTTTGGCTATTGTGTCAGTACGCCGGGTGGCAGAGTTACAGGCATTGTCTTGTAAACCTCCTTACCTGGTGTTCCACAAGGATAAGGCTGTGCTTCGCACTACCAAGGAATTCTTACCCAAGGTTGTGTCCGAGTTTCACATCAATCAGGAGATTGTGGTTCCCTCTTTCTGCCCTAATCCTTCATCTGACAAGGAAAGAGATCTCCATCTGTTGGATGTGGTGCGTTGCCTCAAGTTTTATGTTCATCGCACCGAGTCTATCAGGAAGTCTGACGCTCTATTCGTCATTCCTGAGGGGCCTAGGGCAGGGAGACCGGCTTCCAAAGTTACCATTGCCTCTTGGATTAAGGCTACTATCCGTGAAGCCTACAAGTTGAGGAATAAGCATGTTCCCTTTCGGGTGACTGCCCATTCCACCAGATCTATTGGGGCCTCTTGGGCCTACAAGAATCAAGCTTCTGCTGATCAACTGTGCAGAGCGGCCACTTGGTCCTCTGTGCACACTTTTTCTAAGCACTACCGAGTTGATGTACTGGCATCGGCTGATGCCAGCTTTGGAAGGAAGGTCCTGGAGGCAGTCTTGCCTGTGTAGGTCTTCCGCTCTGTGATCCTTAGTGCTTCCTTACTGTTGAGCCCGGTTGGCTCGTGTTCAGTGTGCTGTGTTAAGTTCAGGGATTGTTCCCTTGGTTGGTGTCCGTTGACACTTACAGTTTGGGCTTTGTTATCAACTGGTTAACAGTTCTAGTGACTTGGGCCTTGCGCCTGGTCCTTGCCTTACTTCCCGCCTCTGGATCAGCTCAATGTTTGTACATCCCATGGTACCAGTGACCTGTATTGGACGACAGTGAAAATAGGATTTTAGTCTTACCTGTTAAATCCTTTTCACTTAGTCCATACAGGTCACTGGTCTCCCACCCTGTCAAGGGACCAGTCTTGGCTCTCCTGTGGCATTCAGTGGGAGACCGTTCGGGCATGCTCACAGGAGTCTTTCTTTTTGCTTACCTGGGGTCAGTTTAGGGTCTCAAATCAATATGGGTGGCTCTGGCCAGAAGGTGGCTTAAGTAAGAGGGGAGGCTCCGCCCCTTGCAAATTATTTGCATAATTGTTCCTGCCTATTAAAGGGGACTACACATCCCATGGTACCAGTGACCTGTATGGACTAAGTGAAAAGGATTTAACAGGTAAGACTAAAATCCTATTTTTATGCAGGTTTTGATTTCTTTCTAAGAACTTATTAGGCGTGGGATGGCAGTACACATTAGAGGAACTGTGTAACTTAATTGCTTTAATAACATGTTGAGGTGGTGGGGGTATGTGTAGGCACTCTATGAGGTAGATTTAGAGGCAGGCGTTAGGCAAAAAAAAAACACTGGGTGTTTTAATGTGTAGTAAGCCATTCAAAGGGCGTTGTAATGAACTGCCAACGGCAATTCATCAAGAAATACGGCCGCTACACAAAAGTGTGTTTTGGCCCATTAATAAAAACGCTCCAATTTGCCATTTATAGGACTGTGTTATCTGAAAAAAATCCAATAAGGGACTCACTTAACTCATAAAACTTTAGACCCAGTTTGTTTGGCCGTAAAGTCCCTTATCAGATCTTTTGCCAGCTAACTCAACTATTAACTGGCAAAAATGGCTGTGAGGGAAACGGAAGTGAGCCTGCCCATATATAAAGGCAGGCTCACTTCCAAAGCCCTCAGTGTGTTATGTGCATCGGCCCGTACATGACTGAAGAGGACCTGTGTTCTTCATCTGTGTCTCCGCTACCACCGGCCTCGCGGCTTCTTCAAGCGGTGGAGACATGAAGATTTGAGCGAAGTAGATTAACTTAGCATTTATGCATGACATTTATTTCACTGTATATGAATACTATTTCTTCTTGGCGTTATTATATATTTTGATAGAGGCATTTAATTTAAGAAATATTCATGGTGCAATACTATTTAACCCTTTGAGTGCAGGTGAGGTATGCAACGCATTGCTTTGCAATGCATTGCATACCCCTCTGCCACTCAAAGGGTTAAACGATGTCTTCGTTCATGCTTGGTATTTATACTTTTATTTTCTTTTACAGCCAGAAGAAAGAGAAAAAAGAAGACTGAAGAGAAGGACAGAAGGACAGTGGATGACAGGTAATTGTAACACGGATTAATTAATGATTGGTGCTTGGCAGTATGTCAGGCACCGATAGTTTAATTTTTTTTTAATGTTAAGTTCCTAAGATCACTGCTCTTAGTGGGTGTTGGGAACGTAACTCACAAAACGGACGTTTAGCCACAACACCGTTTCTGTTTCTTAACGTCCTTTGTGATTTTAGCTGGTAGGACCTCTGAATACCGCATTAGACATGTTAGTTTTTCAGCCCCTACCGGCTATATTAACTCCTGCCTTTAAATCTACCTCTGTGAATCTTGTCATCTCCAGCAGGATCAGAAAATATGGAGTGTGACACATCAGCTGTACCGGTGATGTTTAGGAGTACTTCTGCTAGTTGTGACACTTCTGAACGGTTAATGGTATGTCTCCCAGTTAGACCTGTGGTTATGCTTCAGGTGAGGAGGTGCCTATGTGTGAGCCTTGCTCCCTGCTCACATGCTTCTTATACATGGTGCTGAAATGAAGAAAAGTTGCTCTCCCCCTCCAAGCAGTGTGGAATCCTTTTCCAGTGAGTGGGAACACTTTATCCCAAACTGCAGCGAGAAAAACATGCCACAGTGGGGTCAGTGCTCCCCCTTCACACATCTTGCCTTCCTTTAACCCTTTCTAATCAGCCCTATTAACCCCTTACATGCTAGGTAGGAAATCAAAGCACTTACATCCAAGGGATTGTGTGTTGTCTCCAGTGGAGAGATCTGTTTGGCTCAGACTTGATCCATTATATTCTTGTGTATATGACTCTTAATTATCGTTGAAGTAAATCGGGCTTTTAACCCCTTGAACACATTTGCAATGCGTTGCGGACCTCTCTGGCACTCAAAGGGTTTAGGTACAGATGGAGACATATAACCAGCTGTGGTTGTGGCTTATTATTGAAATGTTTCCCTTTATTTAGTGACCTTTAAAGGGATAGTAATGTTTCACAAAAACAGCAACTCCAATTAACCTTCATAGTATTTGAGCCATAGAGAGCATTATTTCAATACTGTCAGAGTTGTAGTTCAAGAGTAATTGAATGATAAAGTTTCCCCCTCCCGCCCCTTATACCTAGTGTAAGCCACTTCTCCTTAGATGTGGAATCTGGTCCACAGACCAGACAGCTCACAGCAAGGGGCAATCTTCTTTCTGTGAGAACAATGAAAACCCTGCCCCCATTGACAGGTTTTGCAGGAGTTTCCCTTATCTTAATTGAAGATTGTACCTCTCTGCAATCCACTTTGACACCTCCCTGCTGTTCTGAGCTAAGCAGTGACATCAGTAAAAGGGGCAGGAGGGGGTATACTTTATCATTCAATTACACTTGAACTACAACTCTGACAGTATTGAAATAACACTCTCCATGGCCTAAATACTATGAAGATTAATTGGAGCTGCTTTTATTATGAAACATTACTATCCCTTGAAGCATAGAACATCACAATGTCACCCTTTTGATTCAGGCGACATTTTTAGCGAAGTTTTGATGGTCACCAAATAGTTGGTGACATTTCAATATGATACCCTCCCTGTTCAACTGCTTCTTTCTCCTAGACTCCCTTAGCACAGCGATAACAGCCAGATCAGGAAGGAACTTGGATCACAGATTCCTGTGTTTACTCGGTCAGACAGAAATTTGGAGTATTTGGGGTAATTCTCCTTTGCTCCCTTCTCAAACCTCCAGACTCCCCTGACACAGATATAACAGCCAGATCAGGAAGGAATTTGGATTACACCTTCCTGTGTCTACTCAGTCACACAAAATTTTGGGGCATTTGGGGTAATTCTCCTTTGTTCCCTTCTTACACTCCAAGACTCCTGTAGGACAGAGATAACAGTCAGCTCAGGAAGAAACAGAACATGTCTACCTGTGTCTTTCCAGTCAGTCACCTTGAATTTTGGGGTATTTGGGGTTAACCTCCTTTCTCCCTTCCTGTCCCCCAAACTCTCCTAATGCAGAGAACAGATTTCCTGCCAACAAGACTCCCTAAACTAAGCTAAATCTCCATTTCATTAGCCTGTCTCCTCTAGCTAAGGAAACGTGCTGCTCACAAACACATAATGGCATGCTGTGAGAACCTTGCACCCTTTTATATGCCTGTGGGGAAAGAAGAAAACTTGTCATGTGATGGGGAGAAATTCTGTCTTTATATTGATTTCAATGCAATGAGCTAGGTGAATGAAAGAGGACAAATTGCACTTTTGATGAAATATTTCAAACTTGACGAAAAGTGAAATTTTTCTCCTGTTTCTCTTTTGAAGTGAAAATTTTCACCTATCCCTAATAATGACATTATTAGGAGCTGGTAGTGGTTCTTAGGAAATTAGAGACATCTCTACCATCTAATTATTTAAACCACTGGAACATGTCACTTTTGTCAAACAACTTTTGTGTCATGAAAAGGGATGTGATAACCACATGGTTAAACAGTTTGATTGCCAGAGGAGTGCCTTTGCAATGGACTGGAATGGATACTCAACACCATTATTTATTATAACAATTCAGTTAATTTAATAGGAATAACATGCTTTATTTTAAATATTGATCAGAAGCTTTACAAAACAGGAAATAGCATCTGAATGAAATAATCCAAATGCATCACTGTTTCCTGACATATCATATAGAAGCCAGCACTTTCCTTCCAACTACTTGTGATTTTAATTAAATGTCTCTCCGAGAATCTGTCTGTAATTTCTCAGTAAATAATTTATCAAAACATGCAAAGATGTTTATTAAATTAACTATAGCACATTTAATTCCCTGAATGCTGGAGATGACACCCCTTGCATTCAAAGTGTGAAAATCCATACATTAACATGACTTTGGAGCATTTTCTGTGTACCAATTGTGCAGTTGGTTTACTACAAATGTACTATTCAGGGTATATTAGTCTAACTTATTGATGTTTAACTTCTTTATTCATCAAACAGATATCATACACTTTCAGTCTAAAATGTTTGATGGCATGGTTGGACTTCACTAAAAAAGTTCTTCCTTTATATGTTGGCCAACTAAATAAACCAGTTAAATGTGTTGCCTGATTAGGATTTAAAGGATAAAATCAAAGTTAGCTTAAAATATAATAAACATTACTTTACTTTTCATAAGCTCTCCTTTTGCATAGGTTAAATGCAACCAGACTATGGACTCTGCTACTCAGTTACTTTAACAAGTAAAAGTGTTGGCAAAAGTGTTTCCTTTAAGCATATGTGTGGATGCCAGAGCAAGTTTTCAAACACAAATACTTCAATTGAAATCATTATATAGGAGAAGAAATGTATGGTCTATATATCCAACAGTTTCTGTCTATAATTAAAGAATTAAACATTATAATTATTTTTTTAGTGTGCTATATTTAGAGTTTAAAATTATCTGGATCATTTTTGAAGTTTCTACAATTCTCTGCCACATCTGTCAAAAGACATTGATTGCATGATGATGAAATGCTGATAAGGGTCACATGATTACCACGGTGCGTATGCTGGGGGAAAGAAAAAAGATATTTATTTGAAATAAGTAGTGCAAAACACATGACAAAAAAATTAATTTAGAAGAAATAAAGTGTTAAAATGTATTACTTTAAGACCGGTCTAGGTATAGAGAATTAAAATATATTTACATATTATTCTTGCCATTTTCTATAAAATTAATAGGTTTTCAGACATTAACCATTATATTTTGATTGCACAATGTAGCTCTTCCTATTAATTTTATGCATAGCATGTTAATTAGTTTGTGGATTCTGTCTAGATTCAATCATAACACAGAGTGTAATAATATTGACCAGCATATAAACAAAGTAGTATAAATTACCACACTGTGCCACCAACAAATAAAATTTAATATAACAAAAAACAATTTATTTCAAACATCATCTATTCAAGATGACACATCCACGTTAAACCTGTTTTTGAAATAACAGGTAAGCATCACTCTGTGTAATCTTGCACCCCCCCCCTTGAAACTAAAGCAAGGTCTAATCCTAGTTAGTGATAGAGAAGTAGTAGTTTGATGTATTGACTGAAATTTGATGTCATGGGATGAGAAAATGCATGATACTGGAACATATGTCAATACATCCTATATAATAATTCGCTAAATTGTGTGTAACGCCGCGGCATGCGCAGTAGACACTGCTGCACATGCTGCAGTCATGCACAGTAGAGACTGCCCGTCAATGCACGTGACTGCCCCGCGACCATGTTGCAGTGGCACTGTGGCCCGTGTAACGGGCTGTTCAACTAGTTTTCAATAAACCGCATGTTGCAACTTTGAACTGATAGTTTTTTGTTAACAATTTACCTTACTGTTGAGGGACTGCTCCTCCCATAATCCATTAAGTTAAATCTCCAATGACCACACAATAATTTTTAAAAAATGCTTAATTTATGTCAACTATAGAAGCTGATATATCTTGAAAGATAATGTAAGGTTTGTGTACTCAACAAAAGTCATAAATGAAATAACTCATTAATGAACTCTTTAATGCATTGCATACCCTTTTATTAATTAAAGGGTTATAGAATATGCTTATAACAAAACAATTGAATTATATGAAAAAATGTCTTGCATCTCAATAGACATAACACTGCAGTGGTGTCTTGAAGGGTATTGGTTTATTTGGCATTATCTCTTCTACTCCTGAGCAAACATGATTTAAAGAGATAGTGGGGGAGGTGAAGTGAAGATGACTTCTCCAGTTTATCACTTCTCCATTTCGTATGTTATTCTATAGAGCCTACGCAGTAAGATCTCCAAAGATCAAGAAATCTTTGTGCATAGGCTCCATAGAATAACATAGGAATTGGAGAAGTGATAAACTGGAGAAGTTGTCTCTACTTTATCACCTGTTTATCATGGCTTAGTAAATCTCCCTCAGTGTCTTCTTGGAGAACATTGATATAAATATAGTAAGAGGATAAGGGCATAAGATAAATGACAATGAAGCTTTACATTTTTTGCACTCACATGTTTTATCATTAAATGAAAAAAATACTTTTAAGAAGCTACCTATGTGTCTATGGCAACAGGGATAATCTCTCCATTTCTTCGACTCTGGTCATGTGAGTTGCTTAAATCCCACCCAGTCCTATGATGCTTCAAGTTAGTAGGGTCAGACTATTATAGAAAGCCCATCAACATTCATATAATGGAGAAAATATCAAAAACAAACTGTAATTTTTTATGGTTTGTAAAGTCACTTTCAAATGTCAGGGATAGGTACACCAATGGAACATTTATTACAAAATCTTTTTGTGTTTTTTTTTTGTTTTTTTTTATCTAGGATGCGCTTTAGATACAGCTATACTTTTGACTAGTCAGTTTTTTCATATTCAACATAATTTATAAAATATAACTCTGACTGAAATGTGACAATCATGATATGAAAGTGTGGTCCATGTTTGTGAGTTGGCATTTCTGCATCCATTGATCCAAGTGCACAGTAACATACCTTTTTCCATTACGCAGTGAATCAAATCCTTCATTGATTTTTTCAAACGGTATCCTGTGAGTAATTAGCCCATCAAGTTCAAACTTCTTTGCCATAAAATCAGAAACCAGTTTTGGGACATAATCTTTGCTCTTCCATCCTGTAATAATATTAACACATTGTCATAATTTTGTCTGTCATGACCTTGTTAGCAGATGCTTGCACAGACAAACATTTTAGTCCTACGAGTGCCAATGTGGAGGACAAAGCATTGGTTACAATGTTTTGCTCATTCTGGCACTCGAAGGGTTGAGGATCAAAAGACAGTGCAAAGCATTGGTCCTAAAAGGCTTAGTATACACATCTGAACTGTGTGTGTTACATTCTGTTACAACAGAGAAATCCACATAAAGGGGAGCTATGCTATCATAATTAGTGTTTCTTAATTTGTTTACAATGCAGATTCTTTTGTGTATATAACACATCCAGTCATTCATCAATATCTCCTGTAGGGCAAGATGGGCAACCTGAGGCCCTCCAGTCCTGTGTAGCTCCATAAACATTTTCTAAATGTGAGCCCTGTGTAGAGTGTATACAAGGCCAGATTCACATGCCTGGTGCATCTAAGCAATGCACTCTAGGCTCATTTGGCTACACCCATGGTCCCACCCTCACTAATCTAATTACCTCACCCCAAGTCCCATTTACTGTTTCCTATCCCAGAAAAAAAAAACTTGGATTATATTAAATAACAAAAAAAGAGTAATTTAACCCCTTAGTTCTTAGAGAGGTTTCCAGATCATCTCCCTAGCATCCAAGGGGTTAAATAACAGCCTGCACAGGAACATTAAGATTTCCCTGGCCACACCCACAATTCAAAATGTCATGTGGCCAACACAGCCAGCATAGCCCCATGGGGCTATTTTAAATTTAGGAGATATTTTAATATGTATTAGATATGACTTGCTTGAAATGGGGTACCTTGGTGAGACAAGCAAGCTCAAACTTTTCAAAAAGTATGTGACAAAATCCATTTTTTTTTTAATGTTAAATAAAATATTTGTATAATATACACTTGGAGAATTCACTTATTCCTTGCCTTAGTCACTTGGGTTCTTATATATAAGTGTGTGTGTGTGTGTATCTCTCTCTCTCTCTCTCTCTCTATATATATATATATATATATATATATATATATATATATATATATATATATATATAAGCAAAAATCTAAATTGACTGTAAGAAAAAAAATGATAAAGTCAACAAAACTTAAAGATCGACAATAGACAGCTATTGAAAAATCATAAGAATTTTGAGTTTGCACTGTCTTCAGTGTGCTGCAAGACCTTCCAGACACAGACATTTCAACCCACAATGAAAAAGTTACTGAGGCTATCGTAGACATTTCCCATGTCCTTGAACCTATTGTGAAACGAGAAAAATCAACCCGAATATCAAAAGAAACAGTTGCCATGATGAAAAAGCGACAAGAAATGAAGCAAAATAGTAATATTATAAACAGGGTAAAATATGTAGAAATGTACCATAAGGAAGCATATAAAAGATGAACCACACAAGTTCAATGTTGAGCTCATCAAAAAGATACTGGAAGAAAATCAAGGACTAAAGAAAGAAAAATGAAAGATTGCCACATGTAGGAACCAAGAGTTTGCATTAAAGCTTGAAGATGGTACAACAACAAAAACTCAACAACAAATACTAAAACGCGTGGAAGAATGTTGTGCAAATCTTTATAAGGATGAAAAGCACCCCAGAAGTTTTAAACGAAGAAGTAGAAGCTGCAATAAAATCTATGAAAAATGGCAAAGCAGTTGGATCTGATAAAGCTACTACTGAAATATTAAAATCCAGAGGTCAACCTTTATTCAAAGCCCTATCTAACCTATTTTCAAATTGCCTGCTACTCGGCAAAGTGCCTGAAACATGGAAAAAATGCAGAAGTCATTCTGCTTCACAAAAAAGGTAGTAGGCGTATCCAATAAGCTTATTCCCAGTGGTCTGCAAGGTTTTCACAAAAGTTCTTTCAAGAAGAATGGACAAAATACTTGATGTGGCACAACCTAAAGAACAAGCAGGCTTCAGGAGTGGTTTCAGTACAATGGACCATATACAGATAGTGCAACACGTTTTAGAGCAACATAATGAATACAACCTTCCTTTATGCATAGCCATCATTGACTACGGAAAGGCCTTTGACTCAGTGAAAAAGCAAGTAATAATGGGATAGATGGAGCTTACATCAATATCCTTCAATCAATATATGAAAATGCAACTTCATCAATACAGATCACCAATGATAAAGTCCAGATCAACATACAATAAGGTGTCCAACAAGGAGAGACAATCTCCCTGAAACTATTTTCTGCTTATTTAAAAGAATTTTCCTCAAACTAAACTGGGACAAAATGGACCTAAGAACAATGCATACTACCTACATCACTTGAGTTTTGCAGATGATATATTCTTTGGAAGTAGCCCTGAAGAACTTGAAGAAGTCATTGAAGAGTATAGTCACCGCTGTAACAAAATTTGTGGAAATCAGAAGTCATGTGGCTCACTGACAAGCCCTCTCCTATTAATGGGACATTGTACCCTTTCGAATGGACAGCTACTCATATCAAATTTCTAGGCATGCAGCTCTCTTCAGGCATGGTGCTACTCTACTCACAATATCCCACCCCTATTGTTAAAAATCACAACTGACCTTAGAAAATGAAAAACATTCCCAATGAATTTCATAGGCAGAATAATCAAAATAACTACTTTTCCCTCAAATACTGTACACACTCCAGATGCTACCTTTAAAATTCACCGCACAAGACATTGAGATAATAAATAGCAGACTCCAGGGGTTCATTTGGATTATGCAAGGCCAAAATGAACTAAGTCAACCCAAAACTACAGGAGGCTTTAATTTTCCTAATATTCAATTATTCAAGACCACTTCCCTCATCCAAATTGCTAACGATTGGCTAAACCATACTAATGTCTACACAGACTGGCTCAGAGACCACAGATTTGTCCCCCACATCAATCTTACCTATCTCCTTCCCACACCCTGCAAATATATTCCTCCCCCACTGTCTATCTAACCTCCTAATGTACAACACTATCCAAGCCTGGATTTAAGAAATTGAACTGCAGATCTCAAATTATATACAGAGCAAAAACAAAAGAAGACATTACTGCAAAATGAAGTTTGATCCAATTAGTATTTGCAGATTCTTAATTGCAGCAAAGAGATCCGTTCAGTTCTGTGAATGCCCTACAGGGTTATATGCCAATTTCACACTTAAATACACTTTAATAGTTCTGCATCTAAACACTGGTGTGTATTTCCCTTTAAGTCAAAAACTCATTCAGTGATTTGGGAATATTAAAATAGTGAGCTGGCTTGCCCACTATCCAAGCCTGGCAAACAGCAAGGCAACACTTGCAACTGCACAAACATATATCAGTTTTCTTATCCCTCCTCAATAATTTAGAATTTCAAACCAATGAAGCTGATCCCAGATTCATAGGTTGTGCAGGCAGGGAAATAAATATGATAAGTAAACTATTTGATAATTCTTCTAATATTACACATACCTTCCTGGACTTTTAGCGCAAATATAATCTTCCCCCAGAACATATTTCTCTATAACTGCAGGCCAAACACTATTTGTCATCTTTAGGGCCTGCACTTAAAAAGGACGCAACACTTTGTCTCCCTCCGTCATACTGGGCATATATGAATCCACAGGTCACTTATAAGCTATACAAATACGCTTACTAGACTTATTGATTGTGATTGCCATTAAATGTATCTTGGATACCTGGCTGTCTAACACACCTTCCTCTTTCAAACACTGGGAGAAAGAATGCCCCATTTTGCCAATATCCACTGGATACTGGCATTTCAGGACATGGAGACATTGGGAGAGAGGTTTGTGCAGACCTGTGCTCCATATATTGCGACCTTACCCAATGCCCAACAACAAGAATTATTCCTTAGCTTCTGATATTCAGATCAGCTGAATGCAAGCAGGGAAGGCTGCACCTCCTTGAACATAAGAAAGCATGGGAATCAAGAAAAGGACTTCTCCTGAACTTACAGGGCCCGGGGATATTTGAGAAGGGGAAACTACATAGCCACTGTTATCTCTTTACCTGCTGACTTTTACAGAAGTTTGTTAACTTACTATTGTTAAATCTCTGTTGTTTATGTTTGCATACCACAAATGTTTATCATACATGTTACAACTCGACACTCCTGAACCCTGCATATACTCAGTCCCACTCTTGATGTTGACTCACGAGTGCCGATCCCCTTTTTATGATCTCAACATCATCATCTCTTTTACTGCATCTAGTGTGACAATCAAACACCCAGTGCTTTGTTTGCTTTGTACACTAAGTTGTCCCATAACGTACACCTATGACATGTATGTATTTTCCTTTAAAGGGATAGTAATACTTCATTTTATATTTATTTTATTTTGTAGGCATTAAAAAAACATGAAGAACGATATAAGTCTCATCTCTCAAACCTTTATGGTTTGAGAGATATTCACAAGCAAAGTTTCCCCTCCTGCACCTTTTACCTAGTGTAAGCCATCTCTTCTCAGATGTGGAATGCGGTCCATAGACCAGACAGAAAACAGCAGGGGCCAATCTTCTTCCTATGAGAACAATGAAAGCCCTGCTCCCCTTGACAAGTTTTTCAGGTTTTTCCCTTATCTTAATTGAAGATTGTCCCTCTCTGCAATCTACCTGGGCACCTCCCTTCTGCTCTGGCTGAGCAGTGTTACATCAGTAAAAGGGGCGGGAGAGGGATACTTTGTCATTGAATTACTTTTGAACTACAACTCTGACAGAATTGAAATAACACTCTCCAAAGTCCAAGTACTATGATGATTTATTAGAGCTGCTTTTATTATGAAACCTTACTATCCCTTTAAACTCTTTTACATTTTAATAAAAAGTGGCATTTAAATCAATGGGGACTTTGGGGAATTTTTATTTACCATTTATGGTGCAGTTGGTTTCCCCCAGAATTGCACCCCTGTAGTTTGATGAAATAGGCCCTAAGTGATTTATGTTAATTTTGGAGCAAACTCACTCTAAATTCCCTTTAAGTAAACGGTAGTTTTAACCCCATGAATGTTAGAGGTCTCCTGATCAATGCTTTGGCATCCTCTCTAGCATTCAAGGGGTCAGAAACCCAATTTATATCAATGAGACTTTTTATTTGTGCTTCAGATGGTTTGCCCTGAATTTACTTCAGTTTTCTTTTGTACATAAAGGGCTAGATTCTATTACATGTGCTAATTTTATCTCTGCTTTTAACTCCAGTTTTCCCCATAGACTTCAATAGGAAAATGTTTGATATAACAGGAGTTACCATTTAGCAACTGCAATAGAATTTGGCCCAAAGCCATTAGGGCCTTATTCATCAAGCAACAAATGTGCAATCCTGGAAAAAACCACCTCCGTTATAGGAGGGGCATAAAATTCACATTGATATGGAAGGCCTTGGTGGAAAAAGTTTCTTGAGAACCACAACACACAAATATTAACTTAGAGCCTATTGTGCTCTGAAGCTGTTGGCCCTCGCAGATGCGGAAAAACAGTATCACAAATACACCATTTGCACCCCCTGTAATTATGCCTCTGCCTCTCTAGCTTAGGTTAAATTAATGGAAATTTTAATTTGTCCCTATGTTGCAATTGTTTTGCCTCAGAATTACACTGCCTTAGCTTATTGACTATAGACCAACCAACTGAGCTGGTCATACTCACTATTCTGAACTGGAAATGTGACCAGCAATTACAATGCCACTGCATCAGAAATCCACACTTAGTTAATTATGGCTGCTGCATTTTTTATATCTGTTATGTGCAGCTCATAAACTGATTTGGTTAGTTTATATACTCTTGTGTACTGGGCACTTAATTGAAGAGCTTTGTTCACATATTAAAGTTTAAATGTATGTTCTGTATCAGACAACAGTGAATTGGCCTGGTGGAGGTGTCTTGTGAAAAGTACGGGTGTCACTAGAGATGACACAGATTTTTTTTCCAAGAAATGCTTGAAATCTGGTTCTGCATACCATACCTCCAAATATAGCTCCTTTCAAGGTTCGTCCAGTGAGAATCAACATTGGATTAAAGGAAACCTTAGCTGTTGAAGGAGCCACGCCAACAATAACTGATGTTCCACCCCCAAAGTGAGAGGACTGTAGAGCAGATCTCTGAGAAACATATATGATAGTTAATTTGTTCATTGTCACTAAACTAATAATTTTGTATACATGTGAAATGCAGTTATACCACCATGCCATTTCTTAACCCCTCGAGAACCAGAGGGATTTGAAGCACATTACTTTGCAAAGTGTTATGCATCCCTAGGGTCCTTGAGAGGTGAATTGTTCCACAAATAGTGTAATATTTCTTACATGGATGCATTCAGAAAGCACAAGAGGGTATGCATTAGAGCAGGCAAGCTCAAACCCCACCACAATTGCATCTATTTAGCATACCTTCAATTAATCACCAGTGAATGTAGTTAACTCTGGTAGAACCCTCAACATTATTAAAACAATGGCTCATTCAGTTGTGTGCATTTGAGGAGATCCTGAAAGCCTGTACATTAGAGCATGTGTTCCCTTACCAGCACAAATATTCTTCCACCATGGTTTGCTAGCAAATAAACACCTTACCATATTCAATGAAATGCAGTCATTTTACGCCATTCCCTCTGCCTCTTGTTTAAAGGGATAGTAATACTTAAAATGTAAAAAAAAAATATGTTGTAGGGTTTATCCCCCTGAGTAAAGCAAGAGTACTCCCACTGCTGATAGGTGTTTCATTCAAAAGTTATTAATTTTCAAAGTTGAATTTTTTTAGGTGCAATAACACAGTGGCCTGAAATTGTACAGTGGCGCTGTTGCTATACCATCCTATGGAGATTTATGGTCCCGGGACCAGAGCTGTCCATAGGATCGTGTAGCAACAGCGCCACTGTACAATTTCAGGCCACTGTGATATTACACCTTACAAATTCAACTTTGAAAATTAATAACTTTTGAATGAAACACCTTTCAGCAGTGGGAGTACTCTTGTTTTACTCGGGGATAAACCCTACAACATTTTTTTTTTTTTTAAACATTTTAAGTATTACTATCCCTTTAATACATGGTGTTAAAAAGGAATGCCCCAAAATGGCCTACCACCACAACACTATATTCCCCTTGGTGCAGGCAACGTTTAGGGTAGAATTTCCAGTGGAAGTAGCTTAGTAAATTGGCATTAGGAAAGCACAGAACTAAGAAATCTGTCCAAATGCATTTTATAACACAAATTCATCTCCCTCAGTTTGTGGCAATATTAGTCCAGCACACAAATTAATTAACATAAAGGGCCAAACTGTACTAACAACCAAAAATGGTTAATTTTTAAAAACTATTCATGTTAAAGGCAAGCTGATAAAGAAAAAAGCCGTTCATGTTCTTTAAAATTAACTAAATGTGTATTAGCGTGACATGCAATCAACATAAGCAGTTCACGAATTGTTATAGTGGTAGCAGTTGCTTCTTGCTATATACCAGTGGTTCTCAATCTTTTTTTTGCTCGGGGCACCCCTACCACATAATCTAGAACATTTGGGGCACCCCTAACATATTTCATGTAATTTGTCAAGGGCATAATGAAGGGTACAATGCATAAATTTACAGTTATTATTAGGTCTTACAATCATAATAACAAAACGAACTTATCATGCATAACAATTTCTATAAATATTTAAAAGTCAGTTTTTGTTAGTCTTCTCAGAAAATATGGGGCACCCTAAGTTGATGTCCGTGGCACACCAAAGTGCCACGGCACCCTGGTTGAGAATCACTGCTATATACATTTGCCCGTGTCAGTAAGGCAGCTCTATAAGCCCAGATACTCTAGGGCAGTAGTGTCCAAGTTTGGTGGACCAATGAATATGAATGAGCTACTTATTAATTCACCTGATCTTAATCAGAGAAATCCTTAAATCCTGCTCTGTTGGTGCTCTGAGGATCAAACTTGGACCCCCTGCTGTAAGAGGAAGTACTATTCTAATTCTATGCAGTACATGCTAGTACTATACCTGGGTAACACCAAACTACTATGTAAATAGAAAAAGAGAAAACAGCACACCCCGAGATCTAAATGTAGTACCAAGAGATAAGTTAATCAGAGACTGATTAACAAAAAAAAATGCAATTTAAGACAGAAAATATGCAATTTAATAAGAGAAAAGATATAAGATGAAACCTAAAAGTGATATTGAAAAAGTTTCCCCACTATGCACATTGTGTTGCTTATCGCAAAGAGGGGAATGTGCTAAGGTGTCTAAATAACTGTATTGTTATAAGAAAAAAAAAAAATATTATATATATATATATATATATATATATATATATGTGTGTATATAGTACCAAACCCTCCCTTCTCAGTTAGATTGGATTACCTAGGGCTCGATTCCATTACCAGCGCTAAAAAAAAAAAAAAACTGGCGTTGTGTTTTTTTAAATCAGGTTTTAGTATCCTAGTACTCAAGTTGTGAAAACAAAATCAGCGGTAATTATACACACTGCCAGTCAAAAAACAGCCCACAGGAAACAATTGAAAACAATGTGCAAATGGCATTCTATTACCCACGCTCAGTATAAGCGCCTGTTTTGTGTTTACATTTTAAGTCAGGAATACTGTGCCTCAGAGGTTGAGGCGTAGAAGCCACAATGGAGATTTCAAAACCATTGTTGTTCGAACCAAAGCAATGCAGAATACAGTATACAGCATAGAAATCCGACAGAGTGCCCCCCTTCAACATATTACCCCCCTTTAAAATTCGACTTACAGTGCTCCCATGACTTTTTTCTCAATTAAAATTCGGCATTGTTCTTCTCCTATTTTTTGTGACATGCCCTCACAAAAGGAAAAGGCCGCGATCCACCTCTAAGTGCAGTATTAGGAACAATAGAACGGATCCCTCCCCTGGTAATGTCATTACATATAAAACCTTATGTGTTTCGTAATGTAACCATTACTTCTTCAGGGGTCAAACATTTATATTTTTTAAAAAAAGATTCTTTTAATACCGTAAAGCACTTGCTACAAAGTTACCTTTTGTCTGATTTGCTCTGTGCCGTGACTTCAATTAGCCAAGCCAATTACCTGTCTCATTAGAATCGGGCAGTTCTCCTACATCTACTACATATGCGATCCACATTCCTCCCATAGAGTTGCAAGCCTCTTGTTGAAATATATACAAATACTCCAACGTATCCTCATATGTGGTTTGCAACTCACAGTTCGACATTGGGAAATATGTTAAAATACTAATCAAATACATGAAAATGGGAAAAATTAAATAGGACAGCTCATATAAATTACATAGGTGAAAACAATATTCCATATTTTTAAATGAAAACACCACCAGTATATCTAATAAAATATATATGAAATATATAGTAAAATAATTATAATCCAATATATGCAATGTGTATGGAATATATTACACCTTGGTCTCTATTTCCCCACTTGCAGTTATGGAGAGAAATGCAGAAGACTATATCTACTTACTGGTATGAAAATATAGAAAAAAAATATATAGCACCTGACCTATGTAGTAGAAATAAAAATAAAAATAGTAGTTGGTATATTGTAATTAATAGAATAGCCCCTATATTGTGCCATCCTAATATCTAACTACATTCCTGTTCCAATCTCTAATCCCTACTCACACCAAAAACAAAAGAATTAAGAAAAGAGAACCCTAAGATCTATATACACCCCCACCTACTGTGATATAGTTACCACAACCGAAGCCTAAGTATTGCTATACTAAACATTGTACATCAATATCTTCATTTAAACCACCCGGATGTAGAGTACCCAATTTGAATATCCTCATTGTATTTGTATTGTATAATTAACCCTATGAGTACCAGAGAGGTAGCAACGCATTGCAATGTGTTTTCTAACCCTCTGGTACTCATAGGGTTAATAGGCAAGGTGTGCGGCTGCACACCTTGCCTGTATATGTGTATGAAATGTTATGTATTTTTTTTATATGTTTTAAAAAAAAAAAAGTTCAGACCTCAAAGCGGGCATCAGGACCCCTCCTGACACCCCCTAGCTTGGATAACCTGTCCATTAGGATAGTTATCCATGCAGGCGATCACAGCCATTTTTTAAATAAAGCGCATATAACCTATGTGTACCATAGGTTATATGCTCTGTTATTGTAATATATATGAACATTTCAGACCACGAGAGAGGCACCAGGACCCCTCCTGAAAGCCCCCTAACATGGATCATCTATCTTTCCAGACAGATGATCTATGTGGCGACTTTTGTAATAAAGTTCATATAAACTATGTTATTCATGAGGTTCAATTAGTAAAACCTAACCTTCATTTTATAAAATACAAACAAAATCTTAAGTTAAAAACAGCAAACTACATAATCAGTATCTAAAATGATGGTAACATCCATGTACTATTAAAAAGTTAATGTGAATGAACTGAACCACTTCCCTTTCAGCCAGAAACAGTCTAGCCTGTAGTATAAAACATTTATGTCTCATGGTTACATTTAAAAATTATTTACACTTTAATATGTGAATTCATGTCAATCATAATGATGCTTTGAACTACTTAGTTACAAATAGATCTGGTAGTGTACAAAATCATTTTATTAATCAGACCATCCACTTAAGTACCCAATCTTAAATTAATACCAACAAGGCAACATACAGTAGTTATGTGCCTAAAGCAATAAATATTAAGGTACATATAAGATACAGGTACTTTACTAGAATGCAGAGAATGTACCGTTAGAGTGCATCCTTCATTATGCATGTGGTAATTAATACTATATTAATTCAACTGAGTAGTCAAATCTCCTGCCTTAAAAAATAATGAGGTAGTAGGTAAAGGCTCTAGCTACCCAATAAAAAGACTCATTGAAGGACCACTGATACAAAACAAGCAACAGGATAGTCTCTTTCAAACCAGCTGTCTAGTACTGTGCATTCGTTATACTAGACGGTCCATTTTGATTCCTAACATGTTTTGGTTTAACAGCTGTCTCTGACTTATCTGTGGGAACTACATTAAGATCTCTTGGTGCATTGTTTTCTCTTTTTCCTTACATATCCCTGCTGACTGAGTGGACCACAAGAATATTACAGCAGCAAAGAGATCTCATTTCTGAATGTTTGAACTGCTCTGGGATAAGGGAGAAAATCCCTTTCTTCAACAGACTTTTTCATCTTCATACATGTTCTTCCTAGGGATGGGGAAAAATTTTCACCTCAAACTGAAATCGGCGAATAATGACACTTCCCGATTTGTGAATAAATTCATGTGAAAAGTGGTGATTTTCTGCTTTTTTCACCTAGTTCATTCCATTGAAATCAATGGGAACATTAAATTTACACACAGCACATAACAAATATTATTTTATTTTCAAAAGGCATAGTATAAAAGGGGCATGAGGGTGCCTGTACTGATGGGGTGTGGAGAAAGAATCAGTTGAACAAGGAATTTTTTTATGGTGGTGTTTGTTTAGTGAGACTGGGGGGCGGTTATTACAAAATAAATCCTAAATACAAATAAAAAAACCATAAGAAATGGTATAAAAGGGGTCTGACGAGGGTGCCTGTGAAGGTGGGTGGCGTCTGGGGAATGAATCAGTTGAACAGGGAATTTGGTTTGGGGGGGTTTCTTGACTGGCATTGGTGGGGACCGTTAAAAAAAAAAAAAATACATAAAATAAGAAATTTGTATGTATAGTGATAGAGACAGCATCCCCCTGACATAAGCTGCCACTGAGTGTATCAGGGTGTACTGATACTTGACTTGATAGAGCATTTGGCAGAGGATGATTTGTTAGATTTGTTGTTACAGGCCCAAGCCCTGCGTAAACATTGATTTGGCACAAGCCCTAATTAAACATTTATTTGTAGGACTGAGGCTTGTTAGAAACAAACCCCCACACATTGTTTATTTTTTTTAGAACTATGTTTTTAAAAAATAAATACAAAAATAATAAATAAAAGCACAAGCCCTGAGGAAAAAAAAAATGCCCTGCTGGCCGAGTGCCAACAGGTCCTATAGGCCAGTGGCCACTGACCATTGTCAAATATCCTCCTGAGTCTGAGTCCATAATTGCAGAATTTGCAACTGATGTTCTTGCTGCTACTGAGTTGTTTGAGCAGCAGGATGATTAGGCAGCTGAAGGGGAATTGAATCAACAATAGCAGTAACATGAGGGATGGATGATGAAGGTTCCCCTTACCACGACTAGCTCCAGTGATGCGCCTGAGGCAGCAGCACAATACGTAGCCCCTAGTATATGTGGTGAAAAGAAGAAATTGGCCAATAATTCTTCTCCACCTGCCACTCCTCCAAAATCATGGGTGTGTTGTTATTAGAATATACATTTTTCTCTTGAGAACAGGAACTGTGGCTCTCATCAGCAACTACAATGTGTACAGTGTGTGTGGCAAATAACATCTGGTACTGCCGCTGTCACTATACCCCTAGTCTAGTCCCCGCTAAGAACACATGACAACATGCTGACAGTTTAATAGTAATGATGAACCCTCCCTGCCAACATCTTAGCATATTGTGCGAGATGGAATCTTCTCAGATGGCACTTGATGCCCTGCTTGTGATTCTCCTCCACCACACTGGCATGTGTGGTCAGTGCACCACACTGTGTGCAATGGGTGGACAACAACTGCCTCATCCTAACATCAATAAAGTGGCTATAATTTGGCGGGGGAGGTAACTATGAACGAGGTGGATTGTCGGAAGATGTAGATACTCTAGAAGGTGATGGTGATGGTGAGCTAGTTGTTTTCACTCACCATAGAACTTCCAGTCTCTGCCTGGGTTTCTCTACTCTTCATCCTCTTTGATCTTTGCCTCATCACTTGTTGCTTTTCTGGAGAGTCAGGGGTTCAGCAACAGTGGTGCTTGATTTCTGCACAGTACTGGTGGTGATGACTGCACTGGGCTAGCCCCAAGAGAAAAATAGTCCTACACCCATGGCTTCAAGGGAGGAGGGAACACGTGGAGAAAAATGGCCTTGTTCTTCTTGTCCTCCACATTCCCCTTCACTGTCTGTGCAGTAGATAATGTTGCTGTTGTTGCTGCTACTGCCTCAGATTCAGCACTGCAACTTGGACCAGGAGTATTGCTGATGCTGGCAAATGGAACCTGTACTAGTGGTCTGTGGCACACTAGCTTGCTCCTCAGCATCCAGCTGCCCTTGCATCTCAGCAGCAGCAGGAAATAGAGCAGTTGAAAATTCCTCAAATTCCAAAATCTCACTGCTAGTGGTGGTGGTGATGCCCATCCTCATCCCTGTCTCCCATTCCTGCTAAAATGCCATAATGTCTCTTCTACCCAGCTTCTCCACCATCATCACCACCACCACTAGTCCCTATGTGCTGCTGCTGCTCTATTACAGACATCTCACTGCTTCTTGAAGGAGGTGACGAGCAGTGCAACAGAGGTTCCCCGAATGTCACACTTGGCATTTCTTTTTGGCCTGAAGAAGGCAGACCGGTAGCAGCAACCACAGACAGCTGATCTGTGCTCATGCTGGTGGTGGTGGTGATATTAATTCTGTGCTTGCTCTCCCCCAACAACAGGTCTGGCCTCTTAGTCTTCAGGATTATGTTCCACGTAGACACTTTAGTGAAGGGAGGGGGAGGACTCCCAGGGTCAGAGGAATGTTGTGGGTTCCCTCGACCGCTAGTCTGGATGCTCTCAAATGTTTCCCCTACCACTCCGGCTGCTTCACCATTACTGCTACTACTACTAACACCAACCATATTAAGTTTAGCCGCAAAGTCTTCCTCCTCAAAGTCACTAGTAGTATGAGGATACTGTTTATTACCCCCTCCTTCACTCCTAATGTTAACAAGCTGTTGGACCTTAGTAGTAGTACTAGCACTGGTGGGGCTGCTTGGGGACTTAGGATCCCTTGCTGTCACACTTGGCATCATCTTCTCCTTCCCCCCTCCTGAGTATTACAAGACACACTAGCATCAGATTTAGCACTGGTGGCAGCAGGGGCAGCATGTTTGGCAGCAGGCACAGTATTGGTGGCAGCAGGTTCAGCACTGGCAGCAGGCAGAGCACTGGTGGCAGCAGGGGCAGCATGTCTGACATCAGGCACAGCAATGGTGGTAGCAGTAGCATGGGCAGCACATCTAGCAGCAGGCACAGCACAAGTGGCAGCAGGGGCAGCACATCTGGCAGCAGGTACAGCACTAGTGGCAGCAGGTACAGCAATGATGGTTGCAGATACAGCAATGGTGGCAGCTGGGGCAGTACGTCTTGCAGCAGGCACAGGCAGCTAACCTGTCCTGCTCTCACTAGTACTAACCTTCTCTTCCTCCCTTGCCATTAATTTCCCCAAGATCCCTAGGGGTGATTTAGGGGGACTGGATAGCATTGATTCTGTACTGCACACTTACTCCTCAGAAGCAGTGGATATATAAGGGTCCTTCCAGTTCATCCAAAAACATAATTTGTTAATCTCCAGGGAAATATATGAGGAGATGGAGGGATAACAAACACCTTAAGATGCACAGTTGAACTGCATGACAAGAACACAGCAGTCTAACATAGTGAGGCTGGTGTTCTTTTCTGTAAAGAACTGAATCACTTTTGGTGTAAACCAACAGCACCATAGTGGATAGACAAACCCCACCTATTGATTTAAAGTGGAACTAACACCACTAAGAAACTTTATTTGTAATAATTAGTAGCGCTAGTCGCCAGAATTATTACCTCTTTATGGAGAAATATGCAGTGATCCTTGGCTGACAGGCAGGACGGAGCGAGGACATCTTGCCCTAGTGACATCCGCGCGCCTGCGCCGTCAGTCCCAGGCGGCTGTAGGAGGTGTTGCTAGGAGCCATTCGGCTCCGGAAGGGACTGACAGCGCAGGTACGCGGACGTCACTAGGGCAAGATGTCCGTGCTCCGTCCTGCCTGTCAGCCGAGGATGACTGCATATTTCTCCATAAAGAGGTAATAATTCTGGTGACTAGCGCTACTAAGCAGCTAGTCGCTAGATAGGGAATTATTACAAACAAAGTCTCTTAGCGGTGTTAGTTCCGCTTTAAGTGGGGCATTTAATTCCTTTAATGCTAGAGATCTTCAATGCTTCACAAAGAAATGCATATTAGTCCTCTCTATCATTTGCTAGGAAACAGCTCCATTTACCCCTTGGAGTACTGGAGAGGTAAGCGATGCAGTGCAGAGCAATGTGTTACATATGTCTCTGATATTCAATGGAAAGTTGGAAACTTTTTTTTATGATGCAGATGGTTTGCCCCAGAATTGCTTCTGTTGCTCTTGGTAATTAGCCTCATTGTATGTCATGTAAATGGATATAAATATGAAAACAAAAAAAAACCCACACTACTCTACATGTGTTTAAAAGTAAATATAACTGTTAATAATTACAATAGATTCATTCATTAATTTAATTTCATGATCCCCACTGTAAAACATATTTGCATGCATTTGTATTCTGGACCTGTAACGGTTTGTTCGACTCACAGACACAGTGGTTTAGGATAAAAACACCGTTTTATTGAATTCACAATACAGTAAGAACCTTCACAGGTCCTGTAATATACAGACAGTATAATACAGACACACGGCAGGTTAATTATACAATGCCCACACAGGTCCAGTATAAAATGAATGTACAGACAGTATATACTGACACAGGTCAGGCAAGAGGAGTAAGTTTCCCAGAACTCTGGTACTACAGGAATTAAAGTTCATCAATGATTGCAAACAGTCCCATGTGAAAGTACTGAGATAGCACTTATACCGAGCTTCAGGTCGCCCAAGTGCTTGCAGAATAACGTGAACTGCTAGAGCTCAACAGATGTAGTAATGAGCACTGCTGGAGCAATAACGGAGGCAAACACTTGCAACCGGTATAGCAGTAACGGAGGACAAGCCAATGGCACACTACCGGAGCAATAACGGAGGCAGACACTTGCAACCGGTGATGCAGTAACGGAGGACTAGGCCAAAGCTCACTGCCGGAGCAGTAACGGAGGCAGACACTGGCAACCTGCAGGAGCAGTAATGGGGGCACACACTAGCAACCTGCAGGAGCAGTAGCGGAGGACAAGACAATGGCGACTACCGGAGCAATCACGGAGGCACACACTTGCAACCGGTATAGCGGTAACGGAGGACTAGGCCAAAGGCACACAGCCGGAGCGGTAATGGAGGACTAGGCCAAAGGCACACTGCTGGAGCAGTAACGGAGGCACACACTAGCAACCTGCAGGAGCAGTAGAGGAACAGGCTCAGGCAACCGGATTGTCTGCTGAATAAGAATGTCACTGAGGCGACAATAGCTGAAGAAGCAGGAACGTCAATCAAGCCGGGTCGGTACATAGGAACAGGAACGTCAGCCAGGCTGGGTCAGAACACAGGAGCAGGTACGTCAGCCGGTCTGGGTCGGTACACTGGAGCAGGAACGTCAGCTAGGCCGGGTCGATACACAGGAGCAGACACTGAAGAGAAGTCAGGCAATCTGGGTCGGTACACAGGAGCAGGAAACTGAAGAGTGGTCAGGCAGGCCAAGTCGGTACACTGGAAAACACTGAGCAGTAAGCGAGCACTGGTACAGGAACACCACGAAAGGGCACCAAGTCCGTGCAGGAGCCCAGTATATAAAGGCCATACTGGGCGGGATCAACACAGGTCAGCCAATGAGAGCATAACACAGGATAACTGACAGGAAAACAAAAACAAGGGAGCACGGGCACTGTGATAGGACCCAGCTCAACCTCACCTGAGTAACAGTGGACAGTGAATGAGTAGCTTCAGCTCTTGCACGAGGAGGGAAATGTTGCTTTTGGTTAATTCTACTGTTACTCACAGTGGAGAGAGTATAATGTTATGCCCAGAGCTCTGATTAATTAGTAAAGTTGTGAGCTGTACAGTACTTTATCTTTTATGTTAATTTCCCCCTTATCCTTTCCTACTCCAGACTAATTGAAAACAAAAGCAGGCTGTCTCCCATTTGTACAGTGAGTTAAACCAAGGGATCTGACGGGGCGGGGCAAACAGTAGACAAAGGTGAGGGGCCGCAATACACATTTTGACCAGGGGTTGAAGCAACTTGGCGACTAGTTTGAATATGCTGCTTCAACCCCGTCCAGTCAGATGTTGTCGTGGGGTCGCCTGTCGACCAATCTCTGAGCTGCCTACCTTTCTCCATGTTAAGTCAATGGAAGACATTTAAATGTCCTGGTCAGGGATTTGACCAATCAGGCGACTGCCTACTGTCCTCGCCATTGAGTGTTCAACACAGTGTCGATGGTTCGAATACCGAGGCAGGAACCTGCAACCTGTTGTCGACGAATGTGCAAACCTCAGACACACAATATAGTTAATACATTCTCTTGGCTAGTCTCCGCTCCGAGAGTGGTCGACGCTCCTAACACAAGGCAGCTCAGAGCCAAGTTGCATTTGTATGGAACCACCAATATTAAGTCCCCTAGATTTCAGGACTGACATTGGGGCGTCCTCAATAAGGAAAGAATCATGGTAGACAGAGCTTGGAAAGCTCTGTTTCTGTAAGTAATGGAGAGAAAGAGAATTCCCTAAAATCCATTGCTTGTTTTTTCTACAGCAGTAATATAGTTACATGGTACCACTATCCCTACTTTTACTCTTGGGATAAGTAGGTAAAACATAAAGTAAAAAATGGTTACTATAAATAAATGAACACAAATTATTTGTATGTTGACTCTATTCTCCAAATAGAGGAGACTTTAACTTTAAGATACAACAGCCAGCAGCCTCCCTTCCCCTAATACACTACTGTTTCTTTACTAACCATGACATCAGTGTTTCCAATGCACTCAAAAGAATAGTCTGCTCCACCCTCAGTCATGTTTGCCAAAACCTCATGGATGGGAATATTGTAGTTGTTTGGGTTGATGCAGTCAGTGCATCCTAATTCTTTTGCTTTTGCAAATTTATCACTATTTGTGTCTACTCCAATGATCTTTGAAGCACCAGCAACTTTACATCCAATAACCACAGAAAGGCCAACACCTCCAATCCCAAACACAACACATGTTGATCCAGGAGTAACCTGTGGATGGGAAAAACAAATAAGGTTATTGACTTGCATTGAAGAATAAAAGATAGTCAAATGAAATACAGCTACATCTCCTTTTATTTATACCTTCCAAACATCTACACATACAGGTAGGCTACAAACTTCTCTTTATCAATACAAAAAAGGCTATAATCCGACATATGGAAGCTGTCAATAAGTGGAATGATAGAACATATAATTGGCCTAATGGAACAAAAAGTATATACTTGAACTAATTTAAAGACTTTGTACAAAGTCTATCCCCATAGAGCATCCATCCAGGGAGATTAATGCAAGATTATTTCATAGTAACGTAGTAAATTAGGTTGAATAAAGACACAAGTCCATCAAGTTCAACCTTTGCCTCACACCCCATTGACTGAGAATTGTATAGCTTTCCTGCTACCAAATAAGTTAGTCTTTATCAGACCTTCCTGATCTGCCTACTAAAAAACAGTATAACTCTGTATGTTCCCTTTTGAAAGAAATATATCTAATCTTCTCTTAAATGTATCCATTGTATCTGCCATAACCACCTCCTTGGGCAAGGAATTCCACAATTTAACAGACCTTATTGTAAGAAAACCCTTCCTCTGCTGAATTCTAAACCTCCTTTCCTCTAATCTCAAGGGGTGTCCCCTAGTCACCTGATCAGGCCTTGGAATAAATAGCTCACCACAGAGGTCTTTGTACTGGCCTCTCATATACTCATATCCTCTTAGTCGTCTTTTCTCTAGAGTATATAAACCAAGTTAGTCTAGTCGTTCCTCATACGTCAAGTCCTCCATTCTCTGAATTAATTTTGTTGCTGTTCTCTGTACCCTCTCTAGTTCTAGTATATCCTTTTTCAGAATTAGTGACCAAAACTGCACTGCATGCTCAAGATGAGATCTTACCAGTGATTTGTATAACGGCAAAATGTTATCCACTCTTGCTTCAATACCTCTTTTTATGCAAGACAGGATGTTATTTGCCTTTGCTACTGCTGTTTGACACTGGTCACTGTTTCCAAGTTTGTAGTTGACAAGGATATCCAGGTCTTTCTCTAGAAATGAGTCCCCTAGTTTGATTCTATTAAGTTCATAAGTAGCCTTGGGATTATTTCCTCCCAATTCCATGACTTTACACTTTCCCACATTAAACTTCATATTCCATTTGTTTGCCCAATCTGCCATTTTATGTAAATCCCTCTGTAGAGAGCAAATATCCTGTTCTGAATTAATTACCCTTCATAATTTAGTGTCCTCTGCAAATATTGATATTTTGCTTTCTATATCTATTTCCAGGTCATTTATAAACATGTTAAAAAGCAGCGGGCCTAATACTGAACCCTGAGGTACTCCACTGTCCACTTTAACTGTATTGGAGAATTTTCCATTTACAACCACACATTGTTCCCTATCCTTCAACCAGTTTTGTTTATTCCACAGCACAGTTAAGTGATTATGCAAAAATCTTTAGGTATAGACCTGGGCAGTCTAATCTTGGGCCACATTATCAGTAATTCATATGTCAGAAGTCCAAATGTATTTCTTTATTTATTTAATAGATAATAGTTTTGAACTATATACCCTCTTAGTTATTCAAAAAATGTGGATATTTTTAATAATACCACAGTAGTATAAAAAAGTCAAATCAACTTTATTCACCAAAAAAGGTTAACGTCAAATGGAATACAGGCAATTAACAAACTGACCTAGAAAACTATATGGTGTCAGTTACATAATGGTAGCAGATAGCAGGTAATAGGCCCATACTAATTTGGTGACACCTTATGCTCATCTGGACCACACTTGGCCAGCGGGATGCATATTGGACGCACATAAACAGTTTAAATAGATACTATTTGTGAGACTTGAACCTAGTGCTTGCTGCACCATCCCATGTCCTTTTTAGCCACCAACATTCTGTGGCCCTGTTTTCTATTATGATGCCTAAATAGTGGCTGATTCAGTACTCCGTAATGGTATCCTATTAAAATGTCACCTTCGGTATGGTGATCAATAAAACATTGCATATAAATTGTTACCAGCATAAAAAGGACAACACCAGAATGTTGGCCGCATGAAAAGGGCAACATTCTGATGTCACAGGCTTAATTGTCGCAGGCTTAAGTAGAGTAGCCTCCATCTTAACCCTTTGAATGCCAGAGAGGTCCTCAATGCATTGCAAAGCAATGAGTTTTATACCTCTATTGTGCTTAAAGGGTAAATGTAAAGTTGTACCTCTTCTTATGTTCTCCAATAAGCAGACTTCATAAGTTTCAGAAATATACCATGATATATAGCTGCAATAGCCGCACCAAGTGAAGTGAGACACTTGTTTGGTGAAAATGGTACAAATATCCTTGTATGATAAAGTATACACTTTGGTTACCCCTTTAGATACTAGAAAGATATGCAATGCATTTCTTCCCGATGTGTCACGTAACCCTCTAGTCCTTAAAGGGATAGTAATGTTTCATAATAAAAGCAGCTCTAATTAATCATCATAGTATTTGGGCCTTGGAGAGTGTTATTTCAGTTCTGTCAGAGTTGCAGTTCAAGAGTAATTGTATGATAAAGTATCTCTCTCCTGCCCCTTTTACTGATGTAACACGGCTCAAACCAGAACAGCTGGGAGGTACCCAGGTAAACTGCAGAGAGGGACAATCTTCAATTAAGATAAGGGAAAAAGATGAAAAACCTGTCAAGGGGTGCAGGGTTTTTATTGTTCTCAGAGTAAGAAGATTGTCCCCTGCTGTTATCTGTCGGATCTTACAAGCAGATTCCACATCTGAGGAGTGCAGTGTTATACTAGGTAAAAGGGGCGGGAGGGGGATACTTTATCATTCAATTACTCTTGCACTACAACACTGACGTTATTGAAATAACACTCTCTGTGGCTCAAATACTATGAAGATTAATTGGAGCTGCTGTTTTTGTGAAACATTACTATCCCTTTAAAGGAAGTATTACACTTGTAAACTGACATAATTCCTCTTCCACTCACAAGTAGGGGTGGAGTGAAAAGTGTGAAAAATTTCCCGCATGACTTTTCACAAAAACCTGCTGAGTTTTCGCTTTTCCAGTGAAAAATTTTGCCTTTCCGCCTATACAAAAATGTCCTCCTTTTTGCCTATTTTAACAAATTTTCCGCCCATTTTAACACATTTTTTGCAAATATTTCCGATAGTTACTACATTTCCCACTGTAATATTACTTCTTCTGAGGTCAGAAGTTTAGAATTAAGTGGCTGAAAGTTAAAGTTGTGAGTCCTATAGCAACATATGCCTTGAAAAATGTGTTAGCATGCAGAATGCATTTGTCCTTTGCCCACAACACTAACTTCCTGCTTAAGTGACAGTGGCAGATATTCATGATGATGTCAAGTAATAAAAACAAATAAAGTACAATGTATCAGATGTGCATGGTGGTGGGGGACTGGCATGGTGTGATTTGTGTATGTATATTGTTTTTACAATTGTCATACGCTATCCTGCTTCTCAGGTTATTGACACACATTACTTATCATAGCAGTGGTCCCAAGTGGGGTAGATAGTGGCAACCCTTATTCACATCCCTCCTCCACTTCCTCATCTGTGCTGCTGTTAATATATTTTCCTGGCTTTGTCTGTCATGTGTGGTTTCTGCTACCTGATACTCAGATGGTATGAGATGTTGGTTCATTTTTAAGAATGTTAGTCTCCGAACATTGCTGTTTGATAGCAGTGTCCTGTGGTCATTGACAATATAACTACTACTGGGGCTAGATGTTGATGGAACTCTACTTCCACTACTACTAGGTGTCAAACGTGCAGCACTTACAGCAGCAGAGGCACTCGTCATATGTTAACCTGTGTTGCTGTTGCTAGGTACCCAAAACAAGTGTGTGGCTGAGTGGTACTTGGACTTTGAAGAGGCGATGATGCTGATGATGACTGATAGGGTGACTGTGTGCTTTTTGACATCTGTGCTTGTCCAGGGTCAGACTTTCCAATGCCTTTCTCAAACAGGCACAGTGCTCCTTAAAAGTGGTGGAAGATTCAGCCTTTGACTTTCTCCTAACCTTATAGCCCTGTCATCATCCTCACTCAACTGCATCTGTATCTGAACAAGAGAAGGATGCTGGAGTGATATATTGTAGATCTGTATCACCATCAGTCATCATTAGGTCATCCTCAGCAGCGTAAGCATCACCTGACAGTTCTTGCCCACTACTACCCTTATATTCCTCTAAGTTTTTGGAGGTCTCAAACAATTTATTTTTACTTTTACTGTAACAAAGTTCCCTGTGGGTGTTTTGGTGCTTGTTTCTTTCACTATCTGATGCAGCAGGCAGTTCAGCTGCTACACCTTCCTCTATTACGCTATTGCCAGCAGCATCAACACTTGAATGTGACTTGTTGTCATCTTCAGTGTTCTTCTTATATGGTTCTATATTTCTACTGGCACTGATTGTGCTGGAACTAGCTTTTCTGGGACCTTGGCAAACTGCATCCTCCCTTAGAGTAGGGGATCATCAACATTGATTGCACACAACGCAGCAACCAATTCTGCAGTCAGTTTTTGAACTACTACTTTACTGTCATGTCCCTGCACTGCTCCAGCCCTCCCCCTTTTCCTTGTGCATTACGCAATTACACTTTTTTTTTACTGAACGGTACACGACACAACTGATGGAGCTGTATGATGCCTTGCCTAAGCCCAGTCAGCTGTCTGTCACCGTCACCCAATATATTGAGTTCTTTTTTTTTTTTTTTTTTTTTTTGTTATAGTTGTCCACCCTGTTGTCTTATCACGGTATGTCCAAAAAAATGTATAACTGAAAAACAAAATCAACAACGTCTTTCCCCAGACTACCCCACCCAGCACAGAGACAATAACAGCAAGATCAGCAAGCAAATAGGTCCCTAACTGCCTGTGTCTCGCCAGTCAGTCACATGGAATTTTGGAGTATTTGGGGTCAACCTCCTTCCTCCTTTCTGCTCCCCAGAGTGCCCCACTGACTCTCCTAACAGATGGTTTGGGAACCTAAAAGATTCCCTAAACTTCAGTTCCGCGTTCTGTCTTCTGTAGCTCAAAAAAGTGCTGCTCTCTCCTCTCACAAACACAAAATGGCATGCTGTGAGAGCCTGACAACCTTTTATCTGGCTGTAGAAAACGTTTGTGTGGTGGAGAAATATTTTACTTTACATTGATTTCAATGGGCGAAAAAGGCAGGAAAAAAATGGAAAAATTGCACTTTTTGCTGGAAAAATATTTGCCAAGAGGAAAGTGCCTTTAGTTGCCGATTTCAGTTTGAGGCAAAAATTTTCATCCATCCCTACTCAGAAACCCGCCACTTATGCACGACTGTGATGCTGGCGACCAAAGGGTTGTGTGGCACATCGGGAAGAAATGCAATGCATATCCTTCTGGTTTTTATACAGTTAACTAAAGTGTATAATTTATCATACAGGAATATTTGTACCATTTGCACATTTCATGTGCTTTGTGATTGTACAATGCTTATTATTATTATTATTATTATTATTCATGAAAACTAAATAGCTCAATATCAAAATAAGACTGGTCAAAATCAAACAGTTAAGTACAATGTTCAATGTATATATAAAATATTATAATGAACAGTGGTTACGAGTCTATCACGGTGCCCGTGCTTTTTGCAGCAGGCGGCGACATTCTGACTGCTAGTTTGCATTTCTGGTTATTGATTGGCTAACACCTTTTGTCACCACCCAGTGATGACCTTTATATACCCTGTCAGGTGCCCAGGATGGTGCCCTTTTGTGGTGTATTTGTTCCTGCATTCTGATCCTTTATTATTGACTGTGTATGACCCAGCCTGCCTGACGACGTTCCTGATTCTGCTCCGCTTGCTGACTATATCCGGTTGAGAACCTGCTCCGTTGCTGACCTGGCCTGGCTGAGAACCCGCTTCCATTACCGACTGCATCTGGCTGAGAACCTGCTTTCGTTGCCTACCTGGCCTGGCTGAGAACCCGCTTCCGTTACCGACTGCATCTGGCTGAGAACCCGCTCCGTTGCTGACCTTGCCTGACTGTGAACCCGCTTCCGTTACCGAGTGTATCTGGCTGCACCGCTTCCATTTCCCGGTGCTGGTCATTGCACCTGTCCTGATCTGACCCTTTGGGTTGCCAGTGGCCCTGTGCGCTTCCTTGTGTCTGGTACCATGCATTTAGAGCTCACCACTGTGGCCTCACTGTTGCCTCCGTTACGTTCAGTGGTGCTGTATGTTAACCTGTTGTGCCACGAGGCGCTGTATCTTGTCGACCGTTAGCTAGGCTTAGTGCCTAGTCTCTCTCCATACCGCTTTGCGGAGTGTACAAACGAAGTACCGGTGCAGTGTTCTATCTCTGACTGTGTTACTCTGATCTCTCTGTGTCCACCTCTCATACCTCCTGGGCTCACTCCCTCTGGGAGTTGCAGTATTCTGGGCGTTACCATTTGACCCTTGGTGTACCTTGACATTTCAGGTAGAGTTTGCTATTCTCAACTGCAGGAGCCTCCAACTCAAGAGCCAGCGTTACGTTGCTCCATCCTCTAGAGGGGACATTGGTTGTTTCCACCACTGTACGTGCTGACCGGCGATCCACCCCTAGCGCTCTAGGGATATTCTGGGAGAGTTACCTCGGTCTGTTGCCATCTGGTGCCAGGGTCAGTGGTGCCTTGATCCTTGGGTTCTATACCACCCAGACGTCTGGGTTGTGCCAGTAGTGTTGCCTTACTCCTTGGGTTCTGTGCCTCCCAGGCGTCTGGGTGTGCCAACACAGTTGCCTCGCTCCTCTGGGTCGAGCCAGTCACCCTCATCTGGACCACCTTGATCTAGGTCCTGTGGTCAGTCCGCTGCCAACCGATTCTGCCAGCTGTCCTGATCCTTGCCAGGTTCTCTACTGCCTAGTGATTGTCATTTTCATTACTTGTAATTGCTGTATTGGCATATACTGTTATTTTCACGTGCCTGTATATCTACTCCGTTGTAAAAAAAAAATTATGTTGTAGGGTTTATCCCCCTGAGTAAAACAAGGGTACTCCCACAGCTGAAAGATGTTTCATTCAAAAGTTATTAATTTTCAAAGTTGAATTTTTTAGGTGCAATATCACAGTGGCCTGAAATTTTACAGTGGCGCTGTTGCTACACCATCCTATGGAGATTTATGGTCCTGAGACCAGAGCTGTCCATAGGATCGTGTAGCAACAGCGCCACTGTACAATTTCAGGCCACTGTGATATTGCACCTAAAAAATTCAACTTTGAAAATTAATAACTTTTGAATGAAACATCTTTCAGCAGTGGGAGTACCCTTGTTTTACTCAGGGGGATAAACCCTACAACATATTTTTTTTTACATTTTAGGTATTACTATCCCTTTAATAAAGTTATTTTAACCTTACCAAACTGTTCTGAGTGTTCATCAAAAACCGTGACAGTATGAAAGTGCCAGTGACCTCAGATGGTTCTGGTGAAGGAAGCTCAGTAAATATCCATTGGAGAATGGATATGTACGAACAACTTTTTGATCAATTGTCAGTGGCGGTGCATACCATACTAGAGCGGACCGCGCACTTGGACAAACCAATACCATCCTCGGTGGCCACCCAGTTTCAGGCACCGACGGTTCAAATCCTGAATGCTAACCAGCAAATTAAAGGGCTATCCGCGACAGCACCCCTACCATTAAGATACGATGAAGAACCTACCCTATGTAGGGGGATTCTCAATCAGCTGAAAATTTTTTTGGAACTGACTCCGCAAGCTTTCCCTACTGAAAGAAGTAAAGTTGGGTTCATGATAACGCTTTTAACAGGCAGAGCCTTAGCCTGGACAAACCTTATTTGGGAGACGGCAAAGCCTATTACGACAAACTGCAGTGAATTTGTGAGGGCCTTCCATAGCGTGTGTTTGAGGTTCCTGGGCGCAACATCTCGGCTGCTAAACAAATTATGTGCATTAAACAGGGCAATCGTTCTGTGGCCGATTACTCCATAGAATTCCGCACCCTGGCGGCCGAGCTGGCATGGAATGTTGAGGCCTTGGTAGCGGCTTTTGCGCACGGTCTTCATGAGCGCATCAAGGATGAGATAGTAGCTCGAGAGTTGCTTGACACACTGGACAAATTCATAGAATTTGTAAACCTGATTGATAAGCGAATCAAGGAACGAACGCAAGGCAAGGAATGCAAACTGGACAAATTCATAGAATTTGTAAACCTGATTGATAAGCGAATCAAGGAACGAACGCAAGGCAAGGAATGCAAACCTAAGTCGCCTGCAGGGCAATGGCACAGGAATGAATTCCCACCCTCTCCTCCCGTGCCTCCTGGGCAAAACAAACTGTCGGAACCTATGCAGGTTGGGTTTACGCGACTAACCAGAGAGGAACGATCCTTCCGCGGTAAGAATGGGTTGTGCCTATATTGTGGCAAAAATGGGCACTTGCTGCGGAATTTTCCCACAGGGCCGTAAAACGCATGCACCTAGGTTTCCTAAGGGGACAGGTCCTAGGTGGCATTCAGCAGTCCCCAGAGGAGGTGCCTTCTAAGCCGGTCGTTCAGATGGTAATTTCCGGTGCCAGCTTCTCCTTCACTGTATCTGCTTTGATTGATTCTGGAGTAGCTGGATATTTTATGGACAAGGAATTTGCTGCAGCTCATAATATTCCTTTAGTCGAGTTGGTCAATCCTATGCTGATCGAAGCTATTGATGGGTGACTTTTGGTGCCTCCCCAGGTCACCCACGAGACTTGTCCACTCTCTGTGCTTATGGGTGCATTACATTGTGAGACGCTGTTGTTTCAAATTATTCAATCACCTCACTATGCGGTTATCTTAGGGTTTCCATGGTTACGAACCCATAACCCGAGAATTAATTGGGACACTTGTGAGATTACAACTTGGTCTGACTATTGTATAAGCCATTGCTTACAGCGACCTACCAGGATTGTGTGTACCTCTCCCTCCCTACCGCATGAATACCAATCCTTCAGCGATGTGTTTATCAAGGGAGAGGCAAGCACCTTGCCTCCGCACCAGGCATATGACTGTGCTATTGATTTTGCGCCTGGTGCAATGCCCCCCAGGGGTAGAACGTATCCTCTGTCCTGTGAGGAAAACAAGGCCAATGAAGAATACATTTCTGACTCCCTGAATCGGGGCATTATCCGCAAATCATCCTTGCCTGCGGGGGCTGGATTCTTTTTTGTTAAGAAAAAGTCAGGTAAACTAAGGCCTTGTATCGAGTATAGAGGACTCAATAAACTGATGATCAAAAGTGCTTACCTGATTCCTCTCATCACCGAGCTGTTTGACCGACTGAAGGGTGCTACTATTTTTATGAAACTGGACCTAAGGGCTGCCTATAATCTTGTTCGGATTAAAGAAGGTGATGAGTGGAAAACTGCATTTAACACACGCAATGGGCATTATGAATACCTATTAATGCCATCTGGGTTGTGCAATGCTCCAGCCGTGTTCCAAGATTTTATTAATGATGTTCTCCGAGATCTGCTTATATCCTGTGTAGTAGTCTATCTAGACGACATTTTAATTTATTCCCGACTTGGAGACTCATCGTATTCATGTGGCCACTGTACTTCAGAAACTCAGGGAGAATATATTATTTTGTAAGATTGACAAATGTGAATTCCATAAACCCATGGTACCCTTCCTGGGTTACATTATCTCTAAAGAGGGCATTTCCATGGACAAAGAAAAGCTATCCGCAGTGCTAAATTGGCCACGTCCCAAGGGCCTCAAGGCCATTCAAAGGTTTCTTGGTTTTGCCAATTATTATCGTAAATTTATCTGTGACTTTTCCATCATTGTCAAACCCCTTACGGACTTGACACACAAGGGGGCCAAGGTGTCTGAGTGGTCTAAGGAGGCTGATGAGGCCTTTGAGGCATTGAAAGCAGCATTTGCCTCAGCAGCAGTTTTAGTCCATCCTAAGGCCGACCTGCCATATATTCTGGAGGTAGATGCCTCTGACACTGGCGTGGGAGCTGTATTATCTAAGAAATCTGAGCCCGGCCAGGTACCCAGGCCTTGTGGATTCTTTTCAAAAATCGATATACGAGATTGGTGATCGTGAACTATTGGTGATCATTCTAGCATTACGGGAGTGGCGTCACTTGTTGGAGATCACCAGGGCCCCAATTTTGATTCTGACTGACCAGAAAAATTTGCTATATTTATCAGAGGCTAAGAGATTGTCACCTAGACAAGCAAGATGGGCACTTTTCCTTTCCCGGTTCAACTTTGTGGTATCCTATTTGCCCGGGTCCAAGAATGTACGGGCAGATGCCTTGTCCAGGCAGCATGGGCCTGAAGTAGAGTCTGAGTCTCTGCCAGGACCTATTATACCTCCTGATCGGATTTTGGCCACTTTGCACACTAGCATCACTTCTCCCTTGGGCCAGGAGATTATGGCTACCCAGAACCAATCTCCACCTGAAAAACCCATGGGCAAATGTTTTGTGGCTGAACCTTTTCGGACCAGATTATTGGAGACCTGCCATGCATCTAGAGCTGCAGGGCATGTGGGTAGAAATCAATTATTCTGGTCTTTGTCGGGCATATTCTGGTGGCCCACCATAAGGAAGGACTGCACTAAATTTACTGCTGCCTGTGTGGTGTGCTCCAGTGCTAAATCTCCTAGACACCTGCCTGTGGGCTTGCTACAACCTGTACCCAACGGTGACCGACCTTGGTCACATGTGCCCATTGATTTTATGGGAGAACTACCGGTTTCTAATGGCTATACGTATATTTTAATAGTGATGGACAGATTTTCTAAAATGCCACATTTTGCGCCTTTTCCAGGTCTGCCATCCGCAAAGGAGTTGGCGGTGGTCTTTGCCAAAGAGGTATTTAGACTCCATGGTGTCCCTAAGGTGCTCATTTTGGACCGTGGTAGTCAATTCATTTCTAGATTTTGGAAGGCATTCTGTAGCCAGATGGGCATTCAATTGTCTTATTCTTCTGCATACCATCCACAAACAAATGGTGCGGCAGAGCGAGCTAACCAGGGGCTTGAACAGTTTATTAGCTGCTTTGTATCCAACCATCATGACAACTGGGCTGAGTTGCTACCCTGGGCAGAGTTCGCTAGAAACTGTGCTATCAATACATCATCCGGAAGCTCACCTTTTCTTATCAATTATGGGTTTCAGCCATCCTTGCTTCCGGATGCATTCCAAGCACAGCAGATGCCAGCCCTGGACGTACATCTGAGAAAACTCCATTCCACTTGGGTACAAGTGCAAAATTACCTGCGTTATCAACGACATGCCAATAACAGGAGGTTGCCAGCTCCTGTTTTCCAGGTGGGGGATCGTGTGTGGCTGTCAACCAGAAACCTGAACTTGCAGACTCCTTGTCACAAGTTTGCTCCACGTTTTATTGGGCCATTTAAAGTACTTCGAAGAGTCAGTCCTGTCTCTAACGCCTTGTAACTACCCGCAAACATGCGGATTCAAAATATATTTCACGTATTTCTACTCAAACCTCTGATTTGCAATCGCTATACCACGGCTCCGGTGGTCCCTGCTCTGGTCCGTATTGAAAACCACGATGAGTATGAGGTTCAGGGCATCTTGGATTCACGCAGATTGCGGGGTCAACTGCAGTACCTGGTGCATTTGAAGGGCTACGGGCTGGAAGAACGATCTTGGGTGTCACATTTTGATATCCATGCACCCATATTGCTGCATAGATTTCATGCTAAATTCCCATCTAAGCCTGGTCCCCATCTGCGGGGAGGAGGTCGTTGAGAGGGGGGTACTATCATGGTGCCAGTGCTTTTTGCAGCAGGCGGCGACATTCTGACTGCTAGTTTGCATTACTGGTTATTGATTGGCTAACACCTTTTGTCGCCGCCCAGTGATGGCCTTTATATACCCTGTCACTTCCCCAGGATGGTGCCCTTTCGTGGTGTATTTGTTCCTGCATTCTGATCCGTTATTATTGACTGTGTATGACACGGCCTGCCTGATGACTTTCCTGATTCTGTTCCGCTTGCTGACTATATCCGGTTCAGAACCTGCTCCGTTGCTGACCTGGCCTGGCTGCGAACCCGCTTCCGTTACCGACTGCATCTGGCTGAGGACCCGTTACCGTTGCTGACCTGGCCTGGCTGAGAACCCACTTCCGTTACCGAATGCATCTGGCTGAGAATCCACTCTGTTGCTGACCTGGCCTGGCTGTGAACCCGCTTCCGTTACAGAGTGTATCTGGCTGCACCGCTTCCGTTTCCCGGTGCTGGTCAGTGCACCTGTCCTGATCTGACCTTTTGGCTTTCCAGTTGCCCTGTGCGCTTCCTTGTGTCTGGTACCATGCATTTACAGCTTACCACTGTGGCCTCGCTGTTGCCTGCGTTATGTTCAGTGGTGCTGTATGTTTACCTGTTGTTCTGCGAGGCGCTTTATCATGTCGACCGTTAGCTAGGCTTGGTGCCTAGTCTCTCTCCATACCTCTTTGCGGAGTGTACAAGTGAAGTACCGGTGCAGTGTTCTATCACTGACTGTGTTACTCTGATCTCTCTGTGTCCACCTCTCATACCTCACTGGGCTCACTCCCTCTGGGAGTTGCAGTATTCTTGGCGTTACCATTAGACCCTTGGTGTACCTGGATGTTCCAGGTAGAGTTTGCTATTCTCAACTGCAGAAGCCTCCGGCTCAAGAGCCAGCGTTACGTTGCTCCATCCTCTAGAGGGGACATTGGTTGTTTCCACCACTATACGTGCTGACCGGTGATCCACCCCTAGCGCTCTAGGGATATTCTGGGAGAGTTACCTCGGTCTGTTGCCATCCGGTGCCAGGGTCAGTGGTGCCTTTATCCTTAGGTTCTAGACCACCCAGGCGACTGGGTTGTGCCAGTAGTGTTGCCTTACTCCTTGGGTTCTGTGCCTCCCAGGCACCTGGGTGTGCCAACACAGTTGCCTCGCTCCTCTGGGTCAAGCCAGTCACCCTCATCTGGACCACCTCTATCTAGGTCCTGTGGTCAGTCCGCTGCCTACCGATTCTGCCAGCTGTCCTGATCCTTGCCAGGTTCTCTACTGCCTAGTGATTGTCATTTTCATTACTTGTAATTCCTGTATTGGCATATACTGTTAAATTCACGTGCCTGTTTATCTACTCTTTTGTATGGGCCATAGGCCTATCCATGTCTTTGAACTTTTCTCTAATAAAGTTATTTTAACCTTACCAAACTGTTCTGAGTGTTCATCAAAAACTGTAACAGAGTCGCTGTAGTGTTCTGGGATGTAGAGGAGACAGATGGCTCTCAGTCCTCTCAGGTCTGCTGCTTAGTCTCCTCTCAAGACAAGCAGACCAGAGAGAAGATTGAGAGGTGGACCTAAAAGAAGTCTGAGAGCTGTCTGTCTCCTCCACATCCCAGTACACCAGTGTTGATTAATCACTGTTTGTTCTAATATTTTGTATAAGGTCTGCTTATTGGAGAACATAAGGGGTTCAATACTATTACCAACACTAAACAAAAAAAAAACAGGCTTTGTGTTTTTTCAAGTCAGTTTTTAGTATCCTATTACCCAAGTTGTGAAAACAAAATCAGCTTTAATTACAAGCACCACCAGTAAAAAAAAAAAAAAAAAAAAAAAAAAAAAGCCCATAGCAAACAACTAAAAATAACATGCAAGTAGAATTCTGTTACCTACATTCAATATTACCACATGTTGTGTGGTTACATTTTCTGTCGGTAATCCTGAGCCTCAGAGTTGAGGCATAGAAGCCACAAGCACCGTGTAACATATGTTATATGTGCTTTCTTATAATGTGTATTGTTATATTTAGATAAAATATATAATTCAGACCTCGAAGGGGTCATCAGGATCCCTCCCGACACCCCCCTAGCATGGATCACCTATCCTTCTGGATAGGTGATCCATGAGGCGACATTTGCCGGCTTTTTGATAAAGTCATATAACCTATGTATAACATAGGTTATATGCACTTTTACTACTATACAGTAATTTCAGACCTCGAGGGGGGGCATCAGAACCCCTCCTGACACCCCCCTAATATGAATCACCTAATCAGAAGGATAGGTGATCCATGCTAGGGAGTGTGTTAGGAGGGGTCCTGATGCCCCCGCCAGAGATCTGAATTATATATTTTAACTAAATATAACAATGCACATTATAAGAAAGCCCATATAACATATATTACACATATGTTATATGGACTGTAGTGAAAATGCCATCAATTGTCACCTGCATTGATCACCTGTCCTTCTGGGGTCCTGATGCCACCCTTGAGGTCTGAACTTTTTTTTTAAATACAATTATAAAAAATATAATAACATTTATTACACATATACAGGCAAGGTAAGCAGCCCCTTTGAGTACCAGAGGGGGTATCAAACACATTGCAATGAGTTTCTACCTCTTTGGTACTCAAAGGGTTAATCATGCAATACATATACAATGAGGGCATGCTGATTTAAATTGTAGAAGAAACAATGTTGAATTAAAATGGAGAAAGAAAGTCATGGCTGCAATATAAGTCGAATTTCAAAGGGGGGTTAATATGTCAAAGGGGGCACTCTATGTTGGATTTGTATGTTGTTGGATAGTATAGAAGATGTTTATATTGTACAGAGCTTTCAAACTCCAGATGATTCTTCTAGTATGTTTGTACAATAAAAGTTAGTACCAACTTCAGCATGATGTCTTTTTTTACAGACAACCCAATCAATACTTTGTAGTAATTAATCTGAGGTAATTTTACACACTTTTGAAAAATATGATAAATATATTTCAGTCTTTCAAATGTGTGTGTATCTATCTATCTATCTATCTATATTATATATACTAGCAATTTGGGACAGCGTTGTCCATCATGTACACTCAGCCTCACATTAACCCTTTGAGTGGCAGTGGGGTACTCAATGCATTGCAAACCTCTCTGCCACTCAAACGCTTAAGCATTGGTTAAAAAATAAACAAACAAATGGCTAATGCATCCCACACTGCTAGCATCTCCTAAAGAGGGACACTTGGGAGGTACAGACCCCTAATGTCTCCTAAAGAGGGACATTTGGGAGGTACAGACCCCTACTATCTCCTAAAGAGGGACACTTGGGAGATTTGGACCTCTAATATCACCTAAGGAGGCACACTTGGGAGGTATGTACCCCTAACATCTCCTAAAAAGTGATAACTGGGGGTATGGTACATATAATCTCGGAAAATAAGTTCTGCATTAGTTGAATTTTGACACAAACAAATTGCCTTTCCTTGTGGACATATGTGATTTCCAGATCTGTATACACATTGAAAGTAGAGGATTGTACTGGACAGTTCTTGTATGTGACTGAGAACTGGTCATTTGTCCAAAAGCTAACATTATACCCCTGAGAGCTGATGATAGGAAGTTTGTTACACAGATAACTTTCTAAGAAAGCATTCTCTATACCTTTCATGGAGGGAGAAAAAAGAAGGAGAGAAACAGATTCACTATAACCTTTTGAGTGCCAAAGGGGTTGTGACAGAGACCTCACCACCCAGATGTTGCTGTAGAAGATGCAATATATCATATATATATATTTATATATATATATATATATATATATATATATATATATATAAGAATAAGCCTCATTGCATAATTTATGGTACCTCACACACAGAACATAATTTATGTCTCCTTAGAAAACAAACACACATTGAACACAATGCCTCATTACATAATTTATGTCTCATTAGGAGACACAACTCCTATTGGGTGATTCAATGGGGACTTTACTGCTCCCATTGGGTGATTCAATGGGGGCATGTTTATCATACAGGGAGTTGGCCTGCCCCCCTCCAGCCCGCCCCCCACTATCCAACTGACAAAAAAAAATATAGCTGTCACTCGCTCCTGAAGTAGGGGATATCAATAACTTCTCCTGGTCCACACACACTCTCACTCAGGATCATGACCCCACAAACAAACTGTTTCACCTCCCACAGATAATTGTAACCCTCCATACACTCTGTTTCAGTACGAGGGTGTAATGTTTCCATAAAATACAAACTCAGGGATAAACTCAATAGCAACTCTTTTATTTAACTCTTTTCATCTCTTCAGTCAACCTCACTAACTGTCCGTTTTCAACTGTCACTCCTCTGCTTCCTAATTCCCGCCCTTTCTCCTTAAAGGGAGAGAGATGCTTTGCTGTATGTTACAGAGGGCAAGCCTCAAACACTACTTTGTATTTGTTCCCTCCACATATTGCTACTCTGCCTCAACTGAAGAGCCACCATGTGTTATATTGCTATGTTACCATAACTTAACCCTTCTAGTGCCAGAGGGATACGCAACGCATTGCAAAGCAATGCATTGCGTACCCCTCTGGCACTCAAAGGGTTAAGTATGGAAGAGTTACTGCTCCTATTGGGTGATTCAATGGGGGAGTGATTTAAATCATGCAGGGAATTGGTCTGCCCCCACTATCCAGCCCGCCCACCACTATCCAAGTAACTGAAAAAACAAAATGGCTGCCACTCGCTCCTCCACCACACTCACACACTCAATCACACACACACACACACTCTCACTCACACACACTATCTCATTCACACTCTCACACACTCAATCACACACTCTCACTCCCATATACCCTCTCACTCACAGACTCTCACAATCACACTCACAATCACTCTCACAATCACTCACATGCAATCACTCACTCTCGCACTCACACGCACTCACTCACACCCTGGGAGCCAGCACGATCCACCTTCTACCATAGTATGTGCAATTACCACATGCATTTCAACTACATGAATGAATGCCACTCAATCACGGTTCCCGTGATTTTCTGTCACTCTCTGCTGTGGTGTGTTCCTATTGGTGGAGCTTGGTTATACCCGCCCAGTGTGGCCTTCTTATACCGGGCCTCTGGCACCTGCCAGGTGCCCTTTCGTGGTGTTCCAGTACCACTGCTTCCGTTGCTGTATTCGTGCATTCCTGTGTACTGATTTGGCTTGTCTGAATATTCTACTGGTTCCTGCTCCGTGTATGACCCGGCCTGGCTGACGTTCCTGCTCCATGATTGATCCGGCTTGTCTGACACTCCTGCTCCGTGTATGACTTGGTCTGGCTGACGTTCCTGCTCCGTGATTGATCCAGCTTGTCTGATGCTCCTGCTCCGTGTATGACCCAGCCTGGCTGACGTTCCTGCTTTGTGACCGGTTTCCTGTGATCCTGTTCCAGCAAGATCTCGTCTATGTCTCTTGGCGACATTGTGAACTGTTTATCTTGAGCAGTATATGCTGACCTCCCACTTAACACTTGCAGTGCTGAGCTTGTTGCCTCCGTTACCGAGCCTGTCCGTTAACACTTACAGTGCTTGTTGCCTCAGATACTGGTCCTATCTGTTAACACTTGCAGTGCTTGTTGCCTCAGATATTGGGCCTATCCGTTAATACTTGCTGAGCTTGTTGCCTCCTATACCGAGCCTCTCCGTTAACACTTGCTGTGCTGGTTGCTTTCATTACCGAGCCTGTCCGCTATACTTGCAGAGCAGTTGTGGCTTCTGTTTACTGTGATACCGATAGCTCTTGCAATACACTCGCTCCATTTACGCACCGGAAGGGTGCTACTGGCTCTGGTCCTACTCAGCTCTGGCAGTGTTGTGTATCCGTTAACGCACCAAGGGGTGCTACTGGCTCTGGTCCCATTCAGCTCTTGCAGTGTGTGTATCTGTTGACGCACCAAGGGGTGCTACTGGCTCTGGTCCCATTCAGCTCTTGCAATGTGTGTATCCGTTGACGCACCAAGGGGTGCTACTGGCTCTGGTCCCATTCAGCTCTCGCAGTGTCATTAACCCGTTCAGCACCGGAAGGGTGCCGTTGGCTCTGGTCCCATTCAGCTCACGCAGTGTGGTTAATCCCGTTACGCACGGTGGAGTGCTGTTGGCTCTTGTACCATTTAACTCTAGCACAAGTGGTTGGTCTTGCATATTGCCAGTCCTTTGAGGACTACTGCTTGGACTCACTACTAGGTGCTCTCCACCTCACACCTCAGTCTCTGGCTGCGCTTGTCATCTACTGGGCGTTGTCTTCACACCACAGCAGAGACTGATTACTTGCATTGGACTTTAACCCTTGTTATACTTTGTTCCCATTGCATTGTACAGTATTGCTCCTTATCCATACTGTGTCTGCTATACAACCATATTTGCCTTCAGTTATGTGTCATTACCTATTTCTGCCCTTAGGGGGCCATGTTCCTTATTTGTTCTCAATAAAACTGTGTTTTATTTTTTACCTTTGGTCTGAGTGTCTGATAAAACCGTTACACACTCACTCACACACACTCACACTCACTCACACCCCGGGAGCCAGCACGATCCACCTTCCACCATAGTATCTGCAATTACCACATGCATTTCAACTATATGAATGAATGCCACAGTGGAGGCATAAGTACAAACACAAGCTCATTACAATGACACATAAGTCACCCCCTTATGACTAACTTCTGTGTGTGTGTGTGTGTGTGTGTGTGTGTCTCTGTGTGTGCCTGTGTGTTCCACACTGTGTGTTGCATGTCTGTATCACACTCTCTGTGTCTGCATGTTGTGCATTTCATGTATGTGTCTATGACTGTGTCGCTCTTTATGCATCTCAGTGCATGCGTGTGCAATTGCATGTGTGTCTGTGTGTGTGTTTGTCTTGCATCCATGTGTGTGCATTAATTCCCTATATATCCTGACGGGCAGCACAGTCCCACATTGCTAATATATATATATATATATATATATATATATATATATATATATATATATATACACACACACACACACAAACAAGACCCACAACACACACAATTTACACACAGACATACCCAACAGACAATACACAAACACCACACACATGCAATACACAAACACATGCACAACACACACACATGTACAGCACACATGCACAAAACACTCTATGATAAACCATAAGCGGGCTGCTCTTGGGTGGGCAGCAAGCACAGTCTTCTAGGATATCACACGCAGTCCACATTATATCAAACACAATCAGCAGGCAGTGTTTTACAAAACAAACTATAAACACACTACAAATAAAAACCTATCTCAGTCTGAGTGCTAACTTTATTTGTAGTAGATTCCCCTTCTACTTAAAGGTTCTAAACTAACAAAAATAGCACCGATTTAACCTACCTTTTCAAGTCCTGCTTTGTTGCACTGATCTTCTTTGCATTTCTTGCTCACAGCAAGTCAAACTCCATTTACATTTTACAGGTTGCTAAACCTGCTAATTGGGACAGGTGGAGTGGTAGAGCTATGTAGGATTCTGGGTACACTTTGTCACAACACACACACATATAGATCAGACAATATTGATAAAAACACTATATCTATACAGAGACGGTACAGCAAAAATGCTGTACGTATGTAAGAATGTAAGCTTGCTGAAGCCTCTCTCTGGGTGGGAGGAGCCACCCAGAGATTAGCAGGAAGCTATATGATCTGAGATAGGCAAGTAAGGAACCCAGAATGCAGGGAAACAGTAGATAGGCCAAGGGTAGATTTCTTGAGATAATGCAAGTCCAGTGTAACAAGCCAGAGGTCAGGGCAGGCTGAGATAATGCAAGTCCAGTGTAACAAGCCAGAGGTCAGGGCAGGCTGAGATAATGCAAGTCCAGTGTAACAAGCCAGAGGTCAGGGCAGGCTGAGATAATGCAAGTCCAGTGTAACAAGCCAGAGGTCAGTACCTGAGATCCAATTCAAGGTCAAGGAGGAAGGCCTGTAGAGTGGAAGCTTGGCTGAAGATGCAGGTTGGACAGGAGGACCCTGGGGTGCAGGCTGGACTGATGGAGGATCCTGGGGTGCAGGCTGGACTGGAGGACCCAAAGGTGCAGGTTGGGCTGATAGAGGATCCAGGGGTGCAGGCTGGTCTGGAGGACCCAAAGGTGCAGGCTGGCTGGTAGAGAATTCAAGGGTGCAGGCTGGTCTGGAGGACCCAAAGGTGCAGGCTGGCTGGTAGAGAATCCAAGGGTGCAGGCTGGACTGGTGGCTGACCTGGGAGACACAAAAAATGCAGAGCCTAAACGCAGGCTGGAAGCGAGAGACGCTGGGATGCGAACTGCGGCAAGCAGACCGCCCGGGACTCAAGCGACAACTGAGCGCTGAGTCCCGGTTGCTGCCAGTGCGACGACCGACGTCAGTTCGCGCTACTGCGCATGCACCCAGCCGTCCTGAAGCCAGTAAAGCTACTGGCAAGGACGGCGGGGTACGTGACAGTTCCCCCCCTTTACGGCCATCCTCCGGGTGGTCAGGTCAGCAGGTCGGTCTGGATGATTCCGATGAAAGGTACGAATAGAGGCCGAGGTGTTGAAGTTGCCTGCAGGTTCCCAGGAACGGTCTTCTGGGCCGTACCCCTTCCAATGTACCAGATATTCCAAACGGCCCCGTCGAAAACGAGTCTAGAATCTCCTCGACCTCGAACTCATCAGGATCTGCAATAGAAACAGGAGGAGGTCTAGAAGGTTCTCGGCCAGGAAACGGGCTGGGAATCCATTTCTTTAATTGAGAGATGTGGAAAGTTGGGTGAATCCGGTATGAGGCAGGTAGTGACAGACGATATGCTACTGGATTAATGACTTGAGTGATAGAAAAAGGTCCCAAGAAGCGAGGTCCCAATTTTTTGGTGGGACAAGAAAGGCGAACATGTGAAGAGGACAGCCATACTTTATCCCCAATCTGTAGTTCAGGTCCTCTTTGTCGGTGTTTATCAGCATATCGTTTATATTCTTGCTGTGCAGATCTCAGAATTTGACTTAACACATGATGAGACTGTTGCAACTGTTGTATTCGTTGATTAGCCTCTGGGACTGGAGTGGTGGGGGTGAGTCCTGGTAGAGCTGCCGGGTGGTATCCATAGTTGGCCAAGAAAGGAGAGTTTTTTAAGGTACTGTGATAATGATTATTATAAGCAAATTCTGCCATGGGGAGTAAGTGGTACCAATTATCTTGTAAGTGAGAAGAGAAGCAACGTAAGTACTGTTCCAATGTCTGATTGGTCCTTTCTGTCTGCCCATTTGTTTGTGGGTGATATCCTGAAGATAGGTTACTGGTAATTTGAAGACAGGCACAAAATGCTCTTCAAAATTTTGATGTGAATTGGGTACCTCTGTCTGAAGTAATGGATTGTGGTACTCCATGAAGACGGAAGATTTCCTGAAGATACAAAGAAGCGGTTCGGTTGGCTGAAGGTAGACCTTTGCTTGGGATGAAATGAGCCATCTTTGTAAATCGGTCTACTACTACCATAATGGTATTATGTTGGTTGGAACCTGGTAAATCCACAATGAAATCAATTGTTACATCTCTCCAAGGACCAGAGGGTATAGGTAAAGGATGGAGCAGACCGGATGGTTTGGTGTGTTGGCTTTTAGCTCTGGCACATGTGTCACAAGAGGATACGTAGCGATTGACATCCTGCTTTAAGTTTGGCCACCAGAAATACCGCTGAATGGCTTCTAAGGTCTTTTGGATTCCTCCATGGCCTGAAACAGGAAGATCGTGAAACTGGTGAAGAATCTCTTGACGGACGGATTCGGGGACAAAGACTGTATCTTGCTTATACAATAGGCCATCAGTGAAGGTTAAGGCGTATAGTTGTATTAAACGAGGAGAAGGAGTGGTGGTTTGTTTGATACGTTCCAGTAAGTTGGTGGTGACAAGGAGGAACTGACGTGGTTGCAAAATTGTATCAGGAAGTGTAGTAGTATTGGAAGGTACTGTATACATCCTGGATAAAGCATCTGCTTTCAGATTTTTTGAGCCTGGTCTGTAGGTGATGTGTAATTGGAATCGTGCAAAGAACATTGCCCATCTGGCTTGACGAGGTCGTAGTCTGCGGGCTGATTGGAGATATTCCAGATTTCTGTGATCTGTATATATTGTAATAGGATACTCTGAACCCTCTAATAAGTGTCTCCATTCTTCCAAGGCGCATTTGATAGCGAGCAATTCCTTGTCTCCCACGTCATAATTTTGTTCGGCAGGTGTAAGACGCCTGGAGTAGAAGGCTACTGGATGTAAATGATCTTTATTGCCCATATGTTGTGAAAGTACTGACCCTGTAGTGACATTAGAAGCATCTACTTCTAAAAAGAAAGGTTTGTTGACATCAGGTTGTTGTAGAATAGGTGCCTGCGTAAAGTGAAGTTTTAAACGATCAAAAGCTTGTTGGGCTTCAGGAGTCCAGTGAAAACTGACATCTTTCTTGGTTAAACATGTGAGTGGTGAAATCAATTTTGAGAAATCCCGGATAAAGCGTCGGTAGAAGTTGGCAAAGCCAACAAACCTCTGAATTGCCTTCTTATCAGATGGTACGGGCCACTTCAGTATAGCTGTTATCTTACAAGGATCCATCTTTAACTGTACTGGGGAAACAAGGAAACCTAGGAATTCAATCTCAGATACTTCAAAAGAACATTTCTCCAACTTAGCGTACAAATCATGTGTACGAAGCCTAGATAACACTCTCCTGACATGACTGCGATGTTCTTGTAGTGAATGTGAAAAGATAAGAATGTCATCTAAATAAATGACAACAAACTGGTCCAGTAGGTCCCGGAAAACATCATTTACGAAATGCTGAAATGTTGCAGGAGCGTTACATAACCCGAAGGGCATCACGGTGTACTCAAAGTGTCCATATCTGGTTCGGAAGGCGGTCTTCCATTCGTCTCCCTTACGGATGTGAACCAGGTTATATGCTCCTCGTAGATCGATTTTTGTGAAGATCTTCGCAGTTGACATGCGTTCAAATAATTCTGAAATTAGTGGTAACGGATAGCGATTTTTAATGGTAATGGCATTGAGTTCCCGATAGTCTATGCAGGGGCGTAGACCACCATCTTTCTTGGGTACAAAGAAAATCCCGGCTCCAGCTGGAGAAGTGGAAGGTCGAATAAATCCTTTCTCCAAATTTTCAGATATGTACTCTTTAAGATATTGTAGTTCTGGTCCGGATAGAGGATATATATGTCCATAGGGTATAGTTGATCTGGAGAGAAGTTCGATAGGACAATCATATGGCCTATGAGGAGGAAGAAGGTCAGCCCCTTTTTTATCGAAAACATCCGAGAAATCCTGATAGGCCATGGGTATAGTTGAAGTTGTAACACAGGTCAACAGTGTAGGCTCTGTTTTGATAAGACATTTTTCTTTACAGTGGGTGGAAAGAAAGGTTACAGTTTTGGAAGACCACTCAATATGGGGGTCATGAATTTGTAGCCAAGGAAGACCCAAAATAAGAGGAAACAAAAGAGATGGAACAACTTCAAATTTAATCTCTTCTTTATGATTTACAGCAGTGAGAAGATACATAGGTAAAGTCTCAAAAAGAATGGGACCTGACTGTAAATAACTTGCATCAGCCATCTGAAGCATGAACGGTTGGGTTTTGCATTGGATGGGTATGCCCAAGGATTGAGCTGTCTCCAGGCTCAGGAAACAACTACTGGCTCCGGAATCTATGATGGCCGACACCTCACTCTGCTGTGTGTTCCACTGTAGAATAACAGAGAGGGATACGTAAGAAGGAGTAGGCAACAGAATAGGAGCGGATGATGTTACAGGTAAAAAATGCCTACCTTGGGAAGGCCGTGGTCTGGTATCACAAATCCTGAGATGGTGACCCCCTTTTCCACAATAGAGGCAAAGATTTAAAAGTCGCCTACGGTCTCGTTCAGCTTTAGATAGAGGTCCCCGTAGGACACCCAGCTGCATAGGTTCCTCTGTGGTGGTGACAGGAGTAGGTGGTTGAGATGAAGCTGGAGTACGATGGGGAGGAGAAGAGGTAGCAGAACGTTCACGCCGCCGTTCTCTCAAGCGGCGGTCAATTTGTATGGAGAGATGAGTGATCTCGTCCAGTGTAACTGGTATAGGTACCCAAACCAGTTCGTCCTTCAGGCTTTCAGATAGGCCTAGATGAAATTGATCCATGAGCGCAGCTTCATTCCACTTGGAATCAATTGACAGACGACGGAAGTCAGCAACGTAGTCCTCAACTGGGCGTCTCCCTTGAGTCAGGGACCTTAAGGCTACCTGAGCTGAGGCCGTTTTGAAAGGGTCATCATATAATGAATCCATAGCCTGCCGGAAAGCCTGCCATGTAGTTAATATAGGACTGTTGGTCTGAAAGAGGTGATGGGACCAGCCCTGTGGTTCTCCTCCTAACAATGTGATGGTAGTATGTACTTTGGTGAAATCAGAAGCATAGGTGCGTGGATTGATTGAGAACAATAGCTCACATGCAGTGATGAAGGACCTGTACCGGGATCTATCCCCATAAAATCTTTCAGGCAGGGGAACCCGAGGTTCCGGAGCAGAATTCATCTCAAGGCTAGGAAGTGGTGGTGTAGGACCACCTGCTGCTTGGGTTAAACTTGGTTGAAGGTCCTGTAGTTGCTGTTGGAGATGAGTTTGGTTGGCCTGTAACTCCTGCAGTGAGAGCAGATATCCGACTACCCAGGGTATTTAGAGCTTCTAGCAACCCCGCGGGTTCCATAACAATTTTGGCTCAGTTGTTACTGTAAGAATGTAAGCTTGCTGAAGCCTATCTCTGCGTGGGAGGAGCCACCCAGAGATTAGCAGGAAGCTATATGATCTGAGATAGGCAAGTAAGGAACCCAGAATGCAGGGAAACAGTAGATAGGCCAAGGGTAGATTTCTTGAGATAATGCAAGTCCAGTGTAACAAGCCAGAGGTCAGGGCAGGCTGAGATAATGCAAGTCCAGTGTAACAAGCCAGAGGTCAGGGCAGGCTGAAATAATGCAAGTCCAGTGTAACAAGCCAGAGGTCAGGGCAGGCTGAGATAATGCAAGTCCAGTGTAACAAGCCAGAGGTCAGGGCAGGCTGAGATAATGCAAGTCCAGTGTAACAAGCCAGAGGTCAGGGCAGGCTGAGATAATGCAAGTCCAGTGTAACAAGCCAGAGGTCAGTACATGAGATCCAATTCAAGGTCAAGGAGGAAGGCCTGTAGAGTGGAAGCTTGGCTGAAGATGCAGGTTGGACAGGAGGACCCTGGGGTGCAGGCTGGACTGATGGAGGATCCTGGGGTGCAGGCTGGACTGGAGGACCCAAAGGTGCAGGTTGGGCTGATAGAGGATCCAGGGGTGCAGGCTGGTCTGGAGGACCCAAAGGTGCAGGCTGGCTGGTAGAGAATTCAAGGTTGCAGGCTGGTCTGGAGGACCCAAAGGTGTAGGTTGGGCTGATAGAGGATCCAGGGGTGCAGGCTGGTCTGGAGGACCCAAAGGTGCAGGCTGGCTGGTAGAGAATTCAAGGGTGCAGGCTGGTCTGGAGGACCCAAAGGTGCAGGCTGGCTGGTAGAGAATCCAAGGGTGCAGGCTGGACTGGTGGCTGACCTGGGAGACACAAAAAATGCAGAGCCTAAACGCAGGCTGGAAGCGAGAGACACTGGGAGGCGAAATGTGCCAAGCAGACCGCCCGGGACTCAAGCGACAACTGAGCGCTGAGTCCCGGTTGCCGCCAGTTTAAATGGATGCCGGGCGCCCAGTGAATGACCGACATCAGTTCGCGCTACTGCGCATGTGCGGAAACGCGCGCATGCGCCTAGCCGTCCTGAAGCCAGTAAAGCTACTGGCAAGGACGGCGGGGTACGTGACAATGTATAACACAATCCACACAAAATTATACACACAATGCTATAGGATAGGCAGGCAAGGAAAACATGCTGAAACGTGTGATAGTTTAATATCACTACAACTCCCATAATCCTTACCTGTCTTCAGTGGTTGTGATGGAAAGGGTGATTTTAGCAGACTTAATTGGCTTTATTAGTGAGTGGATGTGAGGTAATCTGTGGGATGACGACTGATAGGTGAAGGCACAATGCTAAAAAGTGCAACGCTTTGAATGGCAGAGAAGTAAGCAATGCATTGCGCTGCATACCTCCTCTGGCACACAAACAGTTAACAACATTGTGTAAGTGCAAGTATGAAAATCATGCCCCTATGTTGTGGAGTAGTAGTACGGAGGAGACATGAATATCTCTTCCTTACTGCCACCCCTGGGTGTGTGTGGCTGGAGACACAGGTGTTCTCTTTTATGTTTATATATAGATATACACACAAAAACATAAATCTGAACAGTGGTCTAATTTGTGAACATTTACATTAGCACACTTACAAAAGTAGGGAAAGTTTTATACATTATCAGAAATTATGTTACATTTAATAAAAAACCTCTCTAGTAATTAGATTATGATGCAATATTCTGTTTCACTAAGTTGTCAGCACTGCAGTAGTATCCTAATGGCAATACAATAGGCTCATGAAACAAACAATTTAAACTTAATTCCTTATTTTCTCATAAATAACACAAAAGATAACTTACTTTGGCAATGTTCACAGCAGATCCATATCCTGTAGAAAATCCACAGCCTATCAAACAGACTTTTTCCAAAGGAGCATCATCATGTATTTTAGCAACAGCTATTTCATCCACCACAGTGTACTGAGTAAAGGTGCTCGTACTGATAAAGTTGTAAATCTTCTTTTCTTTGCAGGTGAATCTAGTGGTTTTGTCCAAGAGTACACCACTATAAGTACCAACACTGGGTAAGAAATATAAGAAAGGTTTTCATAAGTGCACCACCTATTGGGTTGCCATTTATCATACATTACATTAACCCCTTAGCGACCCTTGACGCACCAGGACCGTCAAGGGTAAATTTGCTCCAAGGACCCTTGACGGTCCCGGTACGTCAAGGGTTAAACTCTCCCATCGCGGCCGCACGGAGCGATGGGAGAGCGCGGGCTGCTTGTTACTAAGTGTCCCGATACCGGGACACTTAGTAACAACCAGTAGAAAGTTTGTTGCAACATGCGATTCGCTTGATGAGCGAATCACATGTTGCAAATGCTGATTGACAGGGACAGTATTTGTAAATACTGTCCCTGTCATATATCTCTGCCTCCCTCCATCTTGCACACTGCTGAGGTGGAGAGAGACAGAGAGAGATTGTGCCAGATTGCGATCCAGTGTTCTAGTGTTCCTGCAAAGTGTTTTAAAACACCAAATTAACCCTTTGATCACTGTTTTGCAGTGATCACCAAGTTCCCCCCATCTGAACAATTTTTAAGTGATCAATAAACTACAGATCAGTGTCTGCTGATCTGTGGGATACCCCCCATCCCCCTTGTATTCTCTGAATTTTTTTTAATTTTTTTTTATTTTTTTATTAAAAATTGATTTAAAATATAATTTAGGTAGTTAGGTGGGTAGGTTTAATGTAGACTTGTGTTAGGGAAAGGTTTAGGGACAGATCTAGGTTTAGGGGAAAAAAAAAAAAAATAAAAATAAAAAAATAAAAAAAAATAATAAAAAAAAAAAATAAATATATATATATATATATATATATATATATATATAATAAGTATAGTTTAGATAGGTAGTTTATTTGGGTTAGGTAGGTTCTAGATTTACGTAGGTTAGGGTAAGTTTTAGGGTTAGAGTTAGGTTTAGGGATGGAGTTAGAGTAAGAAAAAAAAAATTTTAGTGGGCAAAATGCAGCGCAGTTATAGCGCTGAAGAGGCATATGCCTTTTTGGCATCTGACTCAGAGGCAACAGATACTGCGTCAGATTTTGATATAGAGCAGTTTTCAGAATCTGAGAGCAGCTCTACTGAAGACGCTGGACCTTCTGTCAAGAAAAAACGCACTGCCCCAAGAGCTGCCCTGGCAACTGCCCCAGCACCTGCCAAAAATCCTGCCCCAGCACCTGCCAAAAATCCTGCCACAAATCCTGCCACAAGATCTGCCAAAAATCCTGTCACAAGATCTGCCAAAAGACTTTGCAAAATACCTGCCAAAAGGAATGCCCCAAGAGCTGCCCTGGCAATTGCCCCAGCAGCTGCAAAAAGATCTGGCCAAAGAAATGCCCCAACACCAGCCACTCCTGATCATAATGAATGGGTATCCCCAATAAATTTTTGCCCACAAATACCAGAATTTACAGGCACCCCAGGGATTCAAATTGATGTTGAGGGATTTAACTATGATAATTTTTTTGATCTATTTTTGGGGGAAGACATTTTAGGTGAAATTGTGTCCCAAACCAACTTGTATGCAGCCCAGTATACTGCCGCCAACCCTACAGCTTTTGTAGTTAAGGAAGAAATATGGAAACCCATAGACATAGAATTTAAACAATTCTGGGCCTTAATAATGGCAATGGGTATAATAAAAAAGCCAAGTATCTGATCCTACTGGAGCAAAAACCCCGTATGTGATACCCCTATATTCCCCAAGACTATGACCAGGTCCAGATGTGAAATCATTTTGCACTTTATGCATTTTAACGATAATACCCTGTGCCCCTCAAAAGAACACCCCCAGTATGATAGACTGTACAAAATTCGTCCCCTAATAAGCCATTTACAGAAAAAGTTTGCCCAAGTGTATATGCCCCAAAAAGAAATTAGTGTAGATGAATCCCTAATGAAATACAAAGGCAGGTTAGGGTTCAAGCAGTACATCCCCAAAAAGCATTCCAAATTTGGTGTAAAATGTTATAAATTGTGCGAAAGTGCCACAGGCTACACCCAGGCTTTTAGAATTTATGTGGGCAAGGACAGCAAACTTGATCCTCCTGGGTGCCCTGAATTTATGGGAACAAGTGGGAAAATAGTTTGTGATTTAATTTACCCCTTATTAAATAAAGGCTGTCAATTATATGTTGATAATTATTACACCAGCCCCCTTTTATTTAAGTCTCTGTTTTATTTTGACACCGTGGCCTGTGGCACTGTCAGGCGCAATTGCAGGGAGTTGCCCAAAATACTCATAGATACCAAAGTAAAAACTGGGACGTCCTCATCTTTGTGCCAACAGGAGCTGCTGGCAGTGAAGTTTAGGGACAAAAAAGATGTCTACATGCTGACCACAATGCATGAGGACAGATCTGTGGCAGTCACTGTTCGTGGCAGGACAGTGGTAATGAGAAAGCCAGTCTGCATCAGGGACTATAATAAAAACATGGGGGGAGTTGATCTGAGTGATCAACTAATGCAGCCATACCTCACAATGAGGAAGTGTAGGGCATGGTATAAAAAAGTTGCCATCTATATGATGCAGACTGCAGTACACAATTCATTTTTACTTTTCAAGCTGGCAAACCCCAATCAAAGATGTAGCTTTTTACAGTACCAGCTACAACTTATTTCCATATTTTTATTTCAAGGTGCGTCTGAAATAATTCCACCAAGACCCGGGTTAGTACATTTTATTTATAAAATCCCCCCAACTCCCCAAAAGAACAAACCACAGAAGCGCTGCAGGGTTTGCTACAGAAAGGAAATACGGACAGACACCACCACTTACTGTCCTGATTGCCCTTCCAAACCTGGCCTCTGCATTGGTGACTGTTTCAAGGAATACCATTCAGGCACAATGCAGTAGTGCTGTAAAGGTTCTTTTATTATTTGGCCACTTTTTCCCCCTGAAATATCCTGTTTTTTATTTTTCAAAACACATCCCTCCTTAGATCTAACACTATCAAAATTTATCTCTGATAATGGAAACACACATGTTCCCTACTGGGCCTAGTAGCTCCCCCAAACCCTGACAAACCTATGCATATGGGGCATTGCCGTACTCAGACAATGTAACTCAACACTAATGTAAAGCATTTAAAAAATCTGCAAATATCATCTGATTGAAATCCAGAGCAACACTAAAATAGAAATGTGAAAAATGGTGTTTCTCTGCCTTACTGCAGATTTTGGGAGGGATTGGTGATACAGTGGCAGCGAAAGAATTGATAAGATGCAAATAGAATGAAAGCCAAGGTTGTCTACTCTTCTACAAAATATACTTTTGGGGGTAAAATTAATTGCAGCATTGCCAAACAGACCGAAATGAGACAAGGCACCAGCTGTAAAAATGGCGTGTCTGTAAAAGGAAACTAACATGTTCCAACTGGGCCCAGTAGCTCCCCCAAAACCCAGACAAACCTATGTATATGGGGTATTGCTGTAATTAGATGAAGGAGCCGAACACTAATCAATGCAGTTTATAAAATCTTCACCTGTTCTGTGCTTGAAATTCACATCAACATTGAAGGCAAAGCGTGAAAAATGCTGAATTTTTTTACTTACGTCAAGTTTTCACAGGCTTGGTGGTAAAATGGCTGTTTGCAAGATTTGAAAACACACCTAAAATGAAAGCCTGGGGTGTCTACTTTCAAAAAATATACACTTTTGGGGGGAAATCTTAAAAAAGAGCAGTGTTACACAGCCCAAATGAGAAATGGCACCAGTAACGCAATCTGTGAAGATTCAAAGTGTGGAAACGCGCATGTTCCAATTTGGGACCCGTAGCTCCCACAAACCATGAAAAAGCTATCCATATGGGGTATTTCCGTACTCAGAAGAAGGAGCCTAACACTAATCAATGCAGCTTATAAAATCTTCACCTGTTCTGACCTTGAAATTCACATCAACATTGAAGGCAAAGTGTAAAAAACGCTGTTTTTTTACTTAAGTCAAGTTTACGAGAAAGTGGTGGTAAAATGGCTGTGTAAAAAATTTGAAAACACACCTAAAATGAAAGCTGGAGGTGTCTACTTTCCAAAAATATACACTTTTGGGGGGAAATCCTAAAGTGGAGCACTGGAACATAGCCCAAAATGAGTAATGGCACCAGTTAAGCAGGACAAAATTGGGCCCTGTAGCTCCCCCAAACCTTGAGAAACCTATGCATATGGGGTATTGCTGTACTCAGAAGAAGGAGCTGAACACTAAACAATGCATTTTTAAAAATCTTCACCTATCATGTGCTTGAAATTCTCATCAACATTGAAGTGAATGTGTGGAAAACGTTGTTTTTTTAACTTACGTCAAGATTTACGAGTGATTGGTGGTAAAATGGCTGCGTAAAAAATTTAAAAACATACATAAAATGAAAGCCTGGGGTGTCTACTTTCCAAAAATATACGCTTTTGGGGGGAAATCTTAGAGTGGAGCACTGTTACACAGCCCCAAATGAGACATGGCACCAGTGATGCAAGCTGTGAAAATTCAAAGTGTGAAACTGGAAACGCGCATGTTCCAATTTGGGCCCCATAGCTCCTGCAAACCTTGAATAACCTATGCATATGGGGTATTGCCGTACTCAGACGAAGGAGCTGAACACTAAACAATGCATTTTTAAAAATCTTCACCTATCATGTGCTTGAAATTCACATCAACATTGAAGTGAAAGTGTGAAAAACGCTGTTTTTTTTTAACTTACGTCAAGATTTACGAGTGATTGGTGGTAAAATGGCTGCGTAAAAAATTTAAAAACATACATAAAATGAAAGCCTGGGGTGTCTACTTTCCAAAAATATACGCTTTTGGGGGGAAATCTTAGGAGTGGAGCACTGTTACACAGCCCCAAATGAGACATGGCACCAGTGATGCAAGCTGTGAAAATTCAAAGTGTGAAACTGGAAACGCGCATGTTCCAATTTGGGCCCCTTAGCTTTCCAAAATCTTGAGAAACCTATGAATATGGGGTATTGCCGTACTCAGAAGAAGGAGTTGAACACTAACCAATGGATATTTTTAAATTTTCAACTATCTCGTGCTTGAAATCAACAGTAATATTGAAATGTAAGTGTGAAAGCTGCAAAAAAACTAAATTTTTCCACAATTTTGAAATTTTTTTCTGGAAAAATAGCTGCATAAAAAACTTCAAAATTCTCCTGATTATTTACCTTATGTTGTCTAGTTTTCAGAAAGATATACCTTTGTGGGACATTTTTGGTTCTGGCACCATCAACTAAGCTATGATGCTCACATGCCAATTGTTGAGAAATTACAAGTTGGAAATAATGGCATCCATCTTGTAATATTTACCTTGTAAAATTGAGGAAGTGATTGAAATACTAGGCATATGGGGTATTCTTATATTCAGGAGAAGCAAATGAATATATTTAGGGGTATTTTTTTGTCATAAACTAATTGTATGCAAATCCTGACAGGAAAATATAAGCAAAATGTTGTTTGTTTGTTTTTTTTGCTCTTTTTTTCTATTTTAATCAAATTAAATGATGAGGTATTCATATAATTGTGGTATCAAAAGAAAGCCCTACTTGTGCTTAAAAAAACAGTATATAATTTATGTGGGTGCACAAAAGGAATTAAAGAGAAAATATGGTTGAACAAAGACAGTCAAAAAAGTCAAAATTGCTCCGGTCCTTAAGTCAAATCTAACTCAGATTTTCCCGGTCCTTAAGGGGTTAAAAAAGCTATTCACAAAGTCATTGTTTAATCAACACTGAGTGTAAAACATGTCTGTTTTTTGAAAATATGTTGACAATTTATAAATATCAATAATCAAACAGAATAAAGCAATTTTAGAGGATTGGTAAAACCTAAAATATACATATTTCATGGGTCTTTTACTTCTTAGTAAAACAAAGGTATTGTTACAGCATGCATCCATGCATATATTAACAGATCATACAAGAGTATGGTTTTGATAAGTAAATATTGTTTGTTCTGTACTGTATAAAACTTATGACAACTGCTTGATGATGTCATTGGGAATGTCAGAGGTATACAGCTGAAGTTAATGTTAAACATGCCATTTCCTAACTTCTGAGTCCTGAGTGAGAATCTCAGCACTGGCTTATGTTTTTTTTTTTTAATATAAAGATTAATGAAATAGTCTATATTCTATCCCATTTCTCCTCAATGATTATGGTGTACTAAGAAGAACTGGAGTAATTTTAAAGCAAATATACTGCACCATAGTGCATAAATACACTTCTCCTTTGATTTAAATTGATGTTTTAACCTGTTAAATGCTGAAGATGTCTCCAACACATTGTGAAACAATCCTCTGGGGACCACTCTACCATTCAAGACATTAAAAGGCTAATGTAAATAATGCAGAACATTTATTTGTTCTCTGTGGTACAGATGATTTAAATTGCACATTAGTTACCATTGCCCAGGTGAGAAAACAGGCCTCCTCCAAAGCCTTCCAGTTTTGCATGGTGTACTGGAGAATGGCCTTTTCCTGCTCATGCAAATACTCTAGCATGTTCCGTGTGAAATTTCACCTGGTAGGGACCTCCATTTTCAGCTGGTCTGGGGAAGGTTGCTGTGCTTTTTTTTAAGGAATATAGAGGGTTGTGTGCACTGTAGGAGTGGCTAAAGTGGCCACAGATTTTATGAGGGATATTCAGTATCACTCTGTGGGTTACGGATTCTGCAAGGAATCCTGTCACAACTAAATTTAGCATATGGGCAAAGTAGGGCACGTGCACCATATCACCTATTCTTAAGGCAACGATTATGTTGCAGCCATTATCAGCAGACACAAAACCAGCTTTTAAGGATTGGGGTACAAGCCATTCCTCTGTCACCTGCTCTAGTTTACTTACAACATCTAAGACTTTGTGGGACTGTCTCTCAAAACTCTGCATGCACAAGAGGAGGATGCTGGGGGATGTATTCTATATCTACATCATCATCATTGTCATCATCATCAGTCATCTATCACGGTCCCCATGATTTTCTGTCAATCTTGACTGATTTGCCTGTGCATTGGAGGAGGCTGATTGGCCCGCCCAGGATGTGCCTTTATATGCTGGAGTTTGGGCACTTCTCAGTTGCCCTTTCGTGGTGTTCCTGTTGCTGCGCCTCGTTGCTGAATTCCAGTGTCTCCTGTGTACCGACCCGGCTTGTCTGACTCTTCTCCTGTTCCTGCTCCATGATTGACCCGGTTCTGGCTGACGACCCTGCTCCGTGATTTGACCCGGTTCTGGCTGACAACCATGCTCCGTGATTCGACCCGGTTCTGGCTGACGACCCTGCTTCATGATTTGACCCGGTTCTGGCTGACGACCCTGCTCTGTGATTGACCCGGTTCTGGCTGATGATCCTGCTCCGTGATTCAACCCGGTTCTGGCTGGTGATCCTGCTCCGTGATTGATCTGTTCTTCGGCTGTGGTGTCTGCTGCAGTGCTGATCCTGTTCCGGTTGCCGTTCCGGTCCTGCCTGCTGTTCCAGTGTTCCAGGACCATTCCGGTCACTCTGGCGACATTCTGAAATGTTTATGCGACTCACTGTTCCTCTCATTATCTGCTAGCTGTAGCCTGAAGTTGCTTTGCCTACTGCTGGTTGCCAAGGTGCTCGCTCCAGTACAGAACCACTTAACCCTTGCAGTGCCTGGAGTCTCCGGTCTCGTGCCTCCTATATCACTTGCCAAGCATACGGTTACTGATTTGAGCCTCTACTCTGAGTACCTCTATGACTGCCTAGTATCCTCCCTCAGAGCTCTGTCAGCTCGGTGTTCGAAGTCTGGTAGTCTGTTCGCTCCTACTATGAGCATTAAGAACGGCACCGGAGGGGTGTTCTGGCTCCGGCCTACATACGCTAGAAGGTACGCTATCCACTGCACTTCCCAGTGCGCTGGCTCTATTACAGCTTGTGCAGTAACCGTCAGTATAGGCACCTAAGAGGTGTCAGGGCACAATCCAATTGGCACACGCAGGGTTACTACTATTTCCAGTTAAGGGCGATTCTGGTTCTGGTTACTTCAGCGTTGGCAGTAGCATTCCTCTTAAGCCCACAGTGGTGGTATCGGCTCAGCTCTGGGCATTGGTGCGCATTCCTATACCAACTCGAGAGTGAATTCAGTGCAGACACTTTACTCCTATCCAGTTACAGAGAGACTGTGTTCCAGAGACTGCTATTTATCCTGGGCGTTGGCCAATCTTGACTATATCTCTCCTATTGCACCTGTTTACCCCTTGGGGGTTATTTCCCATCTATACATAGCACCTATTACTACCATTGTGTGCATTCACTTTGTCAGTATTGCCATTACTGCTATTCCTGTGCTGGCCCTTAGGGGCATTGTTTTACTTGCTGTTTCAATAAAACTGTGTTTTTACTTCATACCCTGGTCTGAGTGTCAGAAAACCGTCACATTATCATTAGGTCATCCTCGGCATCGCCTGATGATTCTTGCCTACTACCCTTATATTCCTCTAAGCTTTTAGAGGTGTCAAACTATTTCTTTTTTACTTTTACAATATTTGCTTCTACTTTTAAGGCAGGTGTTTTGGTGCTTGTTTGTCTCACTGTCAGATGCAGCAGTTGATTCAGCTGCTACACATTCCTCCATTTTGCCATCATCAACAATAAAAAGTTACTCGTTGTCATCTTCAGTGTTTTCCTTACATGGCTTTTTTATAGTATTGACACTGGTGGTGGTTGTGGTTGAACTTTTGGTGGGCCCTTGACAAACTGCATCCTCCCTGGGAGGAGAGAGATCATCATCATTTATTGAATACTGAGCAGCAACCATGGCTGCAGTCAGTTTTTGAACTACCACTTTACCTGCACTACTTCTCCTTGCCTCTCCCCCTGTCCCTGCTGAGTTTGATGGATATTACTCAACTACTGTGTGCAGTTTTACTCCAAAGTATACAACAGAACTGATGGAGTGTGATATCTTGCCTTGGTCCTTAACAAAATACTCAATCTTGCCTGCTGTTTATCAAGTCTGTCTCAGTCACACAGTCACTTTTCTTTAATCCAATATTTATACATTTTTTTAACTGTTGTCCACCCTAAAAAAAAAAAATAATTAAGAAAAATTAACAACTTCCCCAGACTTCCCCAATACAGAGATAATAACAGCAAGATCAGCCAGGAAATTGGACCGCTTCTGCCTGTATCTATCAAATCACATTGATCAGACAGAATGTTAGGATATTTGGGTCAAACTCCTTTGATCTCCTCACAAATAACCTAGAGATAATAACAGCAAGCAATTTGAACCTCATCTGTGTCTTTCAAATCAAAATGGACAGACAGAATGTTGGAATATTTGGATTCAAACTCCATTGTTTCCTTTACACATCTAACACAGAGATAATAACAGCAAGATCAGAAAGAAATTTGGACAGCTGTTGCCTTTGTCTTTCAAATCAAACTCTCAGACAGAATGTTGGGGTATTTTGGGTCAAACCCCTTTGCTACTTTCTCACCCCCCCCAGACACGTCCAACACAGAGATAATAACAAGGTCAGCAAGCAATTTGGACCTCAGCTGCTTGTGTCTTTCAAATCCAATAGATTAGACAGAATATTGGGGTATTTGGGTTCAACCTCATTTGCTCCTTTGTCACTTACACCCCAGACATCTCTAACACAGAGATAGTAAATGCAAGATCAGAACTTGGACTGCAGCTTTCTGTGTCTTTCAAATAAACTCAGACAGAATGTTGGAGTATTTCAGGTCAGCCTCCATTGTTCCCTTCACACTCACAGCCCCATACACATCTAACACAGAGATAATAACAGCAAGATCATAAAGGATCAGAAAGCTGTTGCCTTTGTCTTTCAAATCAAAGCAGACAGGGAATGTAGGGGTATTTTGGATCAACCCCTTTTGCTCCCTTCTCACTCACAACCCCAGACACCCCCAGCACAGAGATAATGACAGCAAGATCAGCAAGGAATTTGGATTGCATCTGCAGGTATATTTCAAATCAAATATGTTAGACAATGTTGAGGTCAACCTCCTCCTTTCTCCCTTCCTTTCCCCCAGACTCCCCTAATACAGAGAAGAAATGTCCTGCTGCCAGATTCCATAATCTAAGCTTCAATTCCACTGTCTTCACTTCCCAAAAAAAGGCTGCTCTCTCTTCCTCTCACAAACACAGAATGGCATGCTGAGGGAACATGGCATCCCTTTTATAGGCTGCCAGTGGGAAAATATGGGAAACTTGGCAAGTGCTCGATAGAAATTCAGTCTTCCAATTGATTTCAATGCAATGAGATCGGAGAAAAAAACAGGAAAACTGCACTTTTTGCTGGAATTTTCCCACTAAGTGGGAAGTGTTATATTTCTCCTGTTTTACTTTTGAGGCAAATACTTTCACTCAACCCTATTTAAAACAGCAGCAGCAAGAGCAGCAACCAGAACATCCTATTCCCAACATATTTCTGAACACATGCCATCCTCAACACATTCAGCAATTCACACATCTCTATAGGACTTTCTCTCAGAGTTTGGGTTGGTAAATAATACAAAAGAACACTTAGCACCTATGAGTGGTCCCGCTGCACTACACTGAGATGGTTTTAGTATACATGCAGGATAGATATGTTCTTAGCAGGGATGGGGGAGGGAGGGGGGAACTTTGCCTTCGGTTATCGGGGCTATTAAATTATTTTGCAAATATCTACAATATGGGGGATAGTAATAATAAAGTATTACTATCCCTTTAAAGATTCTCTCACCACAGGCTCAGTGCCACAGAACTGGTGTAGAACCAATGTAGTACCTCTATTTAAGAAGGGAACTAAAACAGAACCTGGGAATTATAGATCTGTGAGTTTGACCTCTGTAGTAGGGAAAACTTCGAGTAGGGATAATAGGGGATTATATTCAGGATTACATCACAAAAAATAAGATTAGCAGCAGGAATCAACATAGTTTCATGCAAAACTACTCTTTTCAGCTTCTATGAAGAAGTATGTAGCAACCTAGATAATGGTAAGGCAGTTGATGTAGTATATCTAGATTTTGCAAAGGCATTTGGTACAGGGCTAGGGGATAACCTTTGCAATGTATAGAAAACTGGCTGAAGGATAGGGAACAGTGTTTGGTTGTAAATGGACAATTCTCCATTACAGTTAAAGTTTAGAGTGGAGTACCTCAGTGTTCAGTACTTGGTCCACTGCTTTTTAACATGTTTATAAATTACCTGATAATAGATATAGAAAGCAAAATATCAATATGTGCAGATGATGCTAACTTATAAAGGGTACTAAATCAGAACAGTATATATGTTCTCTACAGAGGGATTTACATAAAATGGTAGATTGGGCAAACAAATGAGATATAAACTTTAATGTGGGAAAGTGTGAAATCATGCATTTGAAAAGAAAAATCCCAGCGCTACTTATGAACCTAATGGAATCATTTTAGGCGACTTTTTGCTAGAGAAAAACCTGAGAATCCTTGTAAACTACTAACTTGAAAGCATTGACCAGTGTCAAATAACAGCAGCAAAAGCAAACAAAGTCTTTTCTTACAAAAAAAGGAGTATTGACACAAGAATGGATAACCTAATTTTGCCATTGGACAAAATGTTGGTAAGACCTCATCTCGAATATGCAGTGCAGTTTTGGGCACCAATTATGGAAATGGATATTTTGGAACTGGAGAGAGTACAGCAAACAGCAACAAAATTAATTAAGGGAATGGAGGCCTTGACTTATGAAGAATAACTAGACAAGCTTGAAAAATCTTTAGAGAAAAGATGATTAAGAGGAGAACTTATTACAATGTACAAGGATATGAGAGGTCAATACAAGTATCTCTCTGATGAGCTTTTAATTCCAAGGCCTGACCAAATAACCATGGGCCACTCCCTTTGGGTTTAGAGGAAAAGGAGGTTTTAACTTCAGCAGAGGAATGGGTTTTTTACAATAAGGTCTGTTAAATTATGGAATTCCTTTACAGCAGCAGCATCCTCCACAATGTCATTGCTGGTGGTGTTGCCCATCCCCATTTGAATCTTTCTCTGATTCCTTTTTACTGTCCGTAGAAAACACCCTTATGGTGTCCTTCAAACCAGCTGTTCCAGTTCCACCATCACCCTTAATATCATCACTGCCACCAGTCTCTTGCTGCTGTATGGGAGTGGGACTGTTTGGCAATGATCATCAAAACCATTGTGTGAATGTCAGGGGCCTGAGGCTCACATCTGCTATAAGAATCAGGATCCTTCCTTCACCACTGCTGCTGGATTTCTCCACCTCAGATTCAGCAGTAACAGTACTCCTCTATCTTCCCTTGGTTATTATTGAACTACTAATTTATTTTGTAATTATCGTTCAGTCTCTATCTCCCTAACTTTCTTTCACTTTCTCATCTGACTAATCTACAACATGTTGCGTTGCATGGAAAGCAGATCCGAGTTTATATATATATTATGTGTATGGGAATTCTCGCCAGCTTGGAAACCATCAGTTGTTTTAGAGAAATGATGGACACTCTGTGGGTTTTGCCATCGGAAGGAATTCCAGTGGACACATCAGCAAACTGTGCATATTTAGTGAAAATGTCTGCTGAACCAAAATGGGGCTTTTCACCCATCCCTATTGAAGAGCTCAACAAAAGATGGTGCTGTGTCTCCAAAATTAGAATAAAATGTATTATGAATAAAAATAGCATTAATTTACAAAACCCACTCAACACGTATTATGGTTCTCAGACCATTTTGCCAAGAGATCAGATGTTCAAACTCCAAGTTCCTTTCCTTATTTGATCTCTTGACAAAATGATCCAAGAACCTGAAAGGCATTAACGGGTTATATAAATTAATGTTATTGCTTCTATTTATATTAATGTAATTTTAATTTTGGAGATGTGGTGCTATTTATGTTGAACTCTTCTATTTGGAGAAGTTGTGGGCCAAGTGCAGATACTCTTCCAGCAGAGGAGCTTTATGACCCTGCATATATTGCTGGTTAGTCTGTTGCAATAATTGGAGTACATTTTGTATTATTCTGCACTATTCTTAATATTAATTTTAATACTGAGAATACCCTAGCACCCATTATGTGTGTTTTTTTGAGTTTATTATCTTGAGGGCTGTTCCTCTGGAGAATATAGGAGCAACTGTTTGCTGGAAAATATCTACATGAGGGCAGATCGATATCCCTCACCAGGCTAGCTGCAAATGTGTTGTCTGCCATAAGTATATGTGTGTCCAATTGTTAATGTGAAATGAAAAAAAGTCAGTTGAACATATTACATTATGGATGACTCCCTGTTTTTTTGTCTTGATTTTTCTTGCATATCCAAGTCACTTACTCATGCTTATAACATAGGTTGTTACTTGGATTTAAACAGCATCGACATTCTCCACACTGAGGAACAAACAGAGGTATGACCTTGTCTCCTACAGAAACAAAAACATGCAGACTGAGATAATGAATGTCAAAAGAGAAGCTACTGACATAAATAGTAAATAGTGATGTGTCTATTTTAAACATTTTTAGAAATTAATTTCCATTGTTTTGGAAATCAGTCCAAGATTAAGAATTTTCTATTGGTGGAAGAAGCTCTGGTTATTTTATTCATATCAACTGATGATTAAAAAAATAGCATAAGTTGCCCATAATACATATACAGATGAAATGTATAAAATACAGAGAATTAATATTATTATTTTTTTAAATAGCATGCATTTCCCATAATACATATAAAGTTGAAATGTATAAAAATACAGTGAATCAATATTATTCAGATAATCTTAAGCAGGGCTTTTCAACTGATGGCCTGTGTGAAGGAGATAAATTACAAGAGGGGTAAGGTGTGATAAAGCGATGATAAAGTAGAGATTACATCTCCAGTTATATCACTTTTCCAGTTCCTATGTTATTTTTGTTAATTTTGGAGGTCTTAGTGCATAGGCTCCATAGAATAACACAAGAACTGGAGAAGTGATATTACTGGAGAAGTTATCTCTGCATTATCACCTCTTTATCCCACCTTAGTGCATAACCCCCAAGGGCTTTTTGGATGGCAAATAGCCATACAACTCAACCATCTGACAAAATGGCAGGACAAGTAAAATAACTACAGATGGTAGTTTCCCAAAAAAGGTTTTCATATGCATATTAACATATATATATATATATATATATATATATATATATATATATATATAAACAGAAAATAAGGCAGTGGCACACAAAAATGCAAATAAACAGGACTGGATACCATGCTCAAAGTGATCAGCTTCTCCCAATATACGTCCTTTATTTTGTTACTGTATAGTTAAAAATTCAAAAAGACGCAACTGACAAATATGACAAGAACAGTAATTGTCTCAAGCATCCCTCAGGTGTTTACAGTGGTAGGGGGTGTACATACTGTCCAAATATTTTAACGTGCATTACATACACTCATCCACGTACTGGGAGAAGTTATAAAATAACTGACTACATGGCCTGTGAGAGTAAGTTCGTTATCTATCTCATCCGGTGCCCCCGTGGATTGTATTGCATAGGAAGAACTATCACTATGCTGAAATGAATTAATTATCATAAGTCTGCAATCAGAAATGCACTAGGGACACTTGAAACCAAACACTTTGCTAGAAATTTTATCCAGATAAGACATAGTTTGACTGAATTTAAGTTCTTGCCAATCCATATGATAAGACAAACTCAGGGTGGTGGTAGCAGATACAAAAAAAACTGTTACAGCAAGAAGCCCTATTTATTTACATATTCAACACTTTGCATCTGAAAGGATTAAAACCACGAGCTACAGCTAAACTGCATCTTATAAAATGGCTTGTGTTTATCAACAGAATTGGATTTATCTTCTGCAGACGTAATGATGCCCACAAAATGATTGCTTACTCGAATCTGCGATAGTTGTGACAGTAATATATTGATGGTGGTCCTCTTGTGTGGAACTCAGAGCACTACACCTAGCTGTCACACTGATATCTATATTGCATATAAAGCATGGTCTCAGTACATGATGGTTAAATGTGATACCAGTATGGAATTATTATCAATACCCCATGAAGGGGTTCCTTGATTATTTATTTAATAATGGGTTGCCACCTAGTGTCTGCATTATGGATTTAACGTGGATGTCCTTTTGTTGAACGATATTGTTACACTTGTATCTCATACAGCTGATAAGTGATGAAGTGTCCCTTTTTTCATCTTGGACCTTTTTGAAGTCTTTGTAAGGACATGGACTGTGCCAGTATATGGATAGCATCATGAGCCATAGTCACAGACTATTTTTTCATGTACGACAATTTGAACTATTCATTTCATGTACGTATTGTTATAACCCTAGGACATGCTTGGTCATAGCAATCTGACTTGTCAAATTAAGCATCAGACTATTTCATGCATTTTCTTGGTGAACTCTTTTGAATCTCGGAGTATTGCAATGTGCTAGTGAGTGGCGAATCTGCACCTGCAATAATCATCGGCTCAGTATTCTACTTTTCTATCCCGTTCCACTATAAACCTTCCAACTGCCTTCAGCCAGTAGTCGGAACTTGTCAATAAGGGATATGATTGTTCTCTTGCTTTTTATTATTATTTTTTCTTTCTTTGTTTCTTTTTTTTTTTTTTACATATTTTTTAAGTTTCTGCTGATGCTGCTGAGCCTCTGAAGTAAGTGGTCAGTGACATCAGCAAATTGTACCAGGCCCCTACCTCATGGGAGGTTTGGTGGTCTTTTTGTAAGGCAACATTTAAATAGCTCTGTAGTAAGGAGTTGAGATGTGCCCTGAGGAAGGTCTCATTCTGGACCGAAAACATTTGGCATCACTGATGGATGAATAAAGAATTTTCTTCTATTTTCACCTGTTGGATGAGTGGTGTCTCTGTGCTGTATACCCAGGCTGGGTATGTGTGTGTGTGTGTGTATAGATAGATAGATATCTCAAATGTAGAAATACACATGTGTGGGCATGTGTATATGCATAAGGCATGTGAATAAAAGCACTCACAGGTTATTATTATTTCTGTGATTTGGCCACAGCCTGGCCCTTTAGCAAGATGGTCTTGACAAACACAGAAACTTTGTATTAGAGGAAAAGAAACAGTGTTAAAAAAGAATAAATAACAATAGAAAGTCAAGAGGAGATTTCCAGTTCCCCAGAAACACTTTTTTTTTCTTTTGCCCACAATCAGATCAGAGTGGAACCAAACTAAACTAACATCTCAGTAATGAGAATTATTATCCCCTCTTAGGCAAATAATTATACCAGATGAAGAGGGGGTCTCCCCAGTTGTTGTTAGACTACAATTTCCATCATTCTCAGGTGGCCTCAGGCCAGATGCAGATGATAAGAGTGGTGATCCAACAACAGCTGGAGGGATGCAGGTTACTCGTCCTACAACTATGCAAAGGCAACTGCAATGCGTTCTGAGTAAATAATAGCAAAAAAATCAGTTCCAGGTATATATATTCATCCTTTTTCTTTTGAAACCACTCTGGGTTTTCACCTGATAGAAGCAATTCAGTTTCTGTGATGTGTCACGTTTCCATGCATCTAAAGCAAATCTCACCTGGTTTTAGGTTTTTCACTCCTTCTCCTACACTCTCCACTATTCCAGCAGCCTCATGGCCTAAAATCACTGGAAACTTCACTCCCCTTATTGTCCCACTTAAGACATGGTCATCTGAGCGGCAAATCCCTGTTGCTACAATCTGCATCAAAAGACATGAAAGCAATAATTAAAAATGTATTTGCATACAGAAAATGTATTAAAATATTGTAAGAAGAATAGGAATGGATGGATACAAGATTTGTTTACAAGAACTTGTCACATGCAGAAAAGAAGATAATTTTACCTTAACTAAAAAGTTATACGTAGTAGGAAACATGATGTAAGTAAAAGGAAATAACGGCATTATATGAAAAATATATTTATTGCAGAGTTTATCCTGATGTGTAAAACAAGGGTAGTCCTACTGCTAATGGATGTTTTATTAAAAAATGACTACATCTCAAACTTGAATTTGTTGGACACTGTACCTATATGGTCAGACATTGTCCTGTATTATTACAGCAGCCCAAGAGGGTCATTGTTATCGACAGTAGCTGTAAATAAATGGCTGTAGCATCATCATTACTATAAAATTCTAGACCATGGAACCACGGTGCTCAAACAAATATAAGTTTGAGCTATAATAACATTTGAATAAAACATTTCTAAGCAGCAGGAGTACCATTGTTTTATACAGCAGAAAGATCCCTACAATAAATATGTTTTATCTCATGCAAAACTTTCCCTTTATGTATAATTTGTATTTACTGTAAAAATCTAACATTTTCACTGAAAATTAGAAGTAAAGTTGTAGGTTATATTCACCTTTATACGAACTTCGTGTGCTTTTGGTGGAGCAACTTCAATCTCTTCAATGCTGAGGGGTTGGTTCGGTCCCCAGGCCACAGCTGCTTTGCATTTAATCACCTATAAGATCAATATCTCATTGAAAAATATATAAACTGCATATAATATAATGTTGAAGATTAAGAAAGGATTAACTGGCTTATCCATACATTGCACTGCATTATGAAAAAGTATTCAGTCTGCTATTAAAACTTTGTGATCCAATGAAAATTGGATAACCTCATGGCAGGAGTAGTCAATTGTTGGAGAACCTGTTTTTTTTTTTCATGGTAAATTATTCTACAAGTAGAAAGTGCGATTTTTCAATGATTTTGGTTTGAAGCGAAAGTTTTCGCTCATCTCTTACTACAACTACCCCATCATCTCCCACCATCTTAACAGTTAGTGGTTGATTACTGTAGATATATTCTTCATCAACTGGAGATCCAGCAATTGACTACACCTGACTTATGGTCTATATCAGTGGTTCTCAACCCGTGCCCTCAGTGGCTACTAACAGGCCGGGATTTGAGAATTTCCTTTTAAGAGCACAGGTGAGATAATCAGTATGACTGAGCCTCTGATCAACACACTTGTGTTCTAGCAGAGAGAACCTCTGGTCTATATACAAGCCCATTAAAATACTTTATTAGGCTCCGGGAGGGAGATGCACGAAGGGGTGATGCAATACTGACGACACCGCCTTGGTGATAGAGACACACACCACTATATGCACTAAGAATTATGTATGCAAGGGGAGGGGTGTTGACTAAATCAATAGCAAACAGGGTGTTTGAACTACAATCAATGTGTAAGGGATGCCCTCCCTTACACATCACCAGTAGTTCAACAACCCTGAGCTCATCCTCTCTTCTCACTACTTGCTCATTGCTTCATTTAATCCTTTCAGTGCCATAAGGATGTGGATTGCATACCCCTGTGGCACTAAAAGGGTTCCAGACTGAGGGAATGGCAGAGAAGCTATGTATGACAACTTTTTTGCCCTTCTGTATTGAGTCAGCAGAGCAGACTGTCAGCTGATCAGCTAATTCAGGTAAGCACAGAACTCACAAGGCATTTATTTGCAGAGAGCCTTGCAAGTGCTGTAGGAAATGTATATAATGTGTGCACAATGTTATTCATCCTATCACAAGGCAATTAATCATCTCTGATACAATTATAAAAGTAATACTAAAATGTATATGCACTCCATCATAGCTGAATAAAAAATCCATATACACATGATGTGGAAATAACCCATCACAAAGAAAAATTATGGGGTAGACATTTTTGTATTGCATACCCCTCTGGCACTCATGTGCTTACACTATGCATACATTTGCGGTTTCTTTTTTATACAACATATATGTTAGCATCTCAACTTTTTACAGGTACAACACACTATTTAACGCCATTTTGGGAACTTAACACACAAAATGAAGGTTTGGCCACAAGACTATTTCTGTGGCCTGAGGTTCGTTGTGCTTTTAACTGGTAGGGCAAATATAAACTATTTGCTTGTTTGTTTTTTTCTAACTTATTTCTGCTAGTTTTGCTTGCTCCTTCCTGTCTCTCTTTCTCCACAATGCAACCTTCCATTTGATCTATTTCTTTATATTCTTTGATGGGATCTGATTTCTTGGATTGATGCTGCTGCTCACACCTTGGCACAAATTCAGAAATATTATTTTTATAGTAAGGATCCAGCAATGTAGCAAGAAGTACTACTCATTTCTTTTAATGGACACTATGTAAGGATCCTACAGTAAGCCTGTAGTCACCAGGTGGTTTATGTTTGTGTTGTTCATACTGTATGATTAATCAAACATATTTTTTATTTTTTTTTCTGTAGTAAATATGTGAGTGCAATTATCTTACTAATTCATGCCCCAGCATGACTAATCATGAAAGTGGCCTTCTCAAAAGGTTTTGTCATGGTACCAACAAGGAAACACAGGACGAGTACTTAAGGTAACACCAACTTTATTCAGGCAACAAGTATACAGAGATATCACAAGACAGTAAAACAATATGCAAGATATAATAGAAGCATACAACGGTGCAAGAGACTACCAGATATAGAAGCCTGGTACCATGTGATTCTCTAGCTAACCGTGTCCCAACAATGGAACAGGAGAGTCTGTAGTACCTCAGGTCCGCACCTGGGAGTAGCCAGACAGAGATAAGGATACCCAAGGTCTCAGGTCTGCACCTGAGAGAACCAGCAACATAGGGAGGCAATAGGAAGGAGTCTACCAGAGCCCCAACCCTGCACCAGGTTGGTTATGCACTAAATGGAAGGCCACAAGCAAGGTAGTAGATAATGCCAATGGTCAGCACTAGATAGGGTGGTCAGACAAGCCAGAGATCATGCACAGAGGGGGTCATCAGCCAGAACCACAGGTTTGCACCAGGAAGAATGGCCACTGAAGAGCTGGTATGCTGGATATGCAGTGGATAGAGCCCCAGGTCAATACCAGAGGTCATACACGTAGCGGGTAGTCAGCCAAAGCTGGGAATGACACACGAAATGGTTAGTCTGCTGGTGCTGCACCAGAATGGATGTCCAACAAGCCAGGGGTCATACACAGAGCGGGTACTCAGACAGAGCCACAGGTCACTACCAGATCAGTTAGTCAGACAAGCCGAATCATACACTGAGCCCAAACACTAGAACTGCACTGGACACAAATGAAAGGACAACTAAGCCCTTTGTCCAAGCAGTTCAAATAGGCAGGGAGGAGCAACCAAGAGGTAGCTGTTACTTTAAATAGAGCACATGTCCTGGCTCTGGACGTGTGCCAAAAATGACAAGACTGCTGCTGCGCCGCATGCCGCATCCCAGCGGCTGAGCCGCCAACACGAGCCTGCCTCACCGGAGACAACCACAAAGGACAGGCAATGCGGCTGGAGCCACCAGAACTAACCACGGTCGGCTCGACCAGCCGCCGCATGAGGTACGGACAGGTTTCAGCAGCTCACATTAATCACATATCACCTGCCAGTGACTTGGTGATTGTGGAATGGTAACATTTTTCAACTCAAATCAAAATCAGAGAAAATGTCTGGTGGAAAATTTCCTGTGAAAAGAGCAGTTTTCTGCTTTGTCCGCTTAGCTCATTGCATTGAAATTTACACACAACAAATAGCATTTTATTTTATAAAAGGGGTATGGTATAAAAGGGGTATTGATCGAGTCTAGGAAAAGAATAAGTTGAACAGGGAATATTTTTTTTGGGGGGGCGAGTTGTTGACTGGGATTGGGGGTCAGTTATTAAAAATAAATAAATAAACTAAGACATGGTATAAAAGGGGTCTGTAGAGGGTGCCTGTGTTGATGGAGTCTAGGGAAAGAATCAGTTGAACATGGAATTTATTTTGTGGGGGTTTGTTGATTGGGACTGGGGAGACAGCTAATAAAAAAGTAAATAAGAAATTGAAAAAGACAGGGACTCCATAAGCTGTGATTGAGACAGACTGACACTTGACTGGAAATAGTATTTTGTAGAGGGTGAGTTGTAGGATTTAGATTTGTTGTTAGAGTCCCAAGCCGTGAAGAAACATTGATTGTAGGACTTACACTTGTTTGACACAAGCCATAAGAAAACATTGATTTGTTGAAGGACTTAGACTTGTGTTTGGCCCAAGCCCTTAGGAAACATTGATCTGTAGGACCTAGACTTTTTAGGCCCAAGCCCTGAGGAAACACTGGTTTATAGGAATTTGGCTTATTAGCATCACAAGCCGTGAAGAATCAGAGCTTTTTAGGACTCATGTTTGTCAGTGTCGCAATCCCTGAGAAATCGGAGATAATTTTTAGCACTCAGGAGGAGTGTTCTCATCACAAGCCCAGAGGAATCAGTGAGCACCAACAGCAGTGATAAGGGAGATGATGATCATGGTTCCACTTGCCACTACTAGCTCCAGTGATGTGCCTAAGGTAGTACAGCACCACAACTAGCCCCCACTACTTCAGGTATATGTGGAGAAAAGAAGTTGGCCAATAATGCTTCCAAAATCCTGGTTGTTTTGTTGGAATATAATTTTGTTTCCACTGAGAACAGGAAGGGACTGTGCATCTCGTCAGCAACTTCAATATGTACAGTGTTTGTAAGAAATAGCAGAAGGACTGGGAGCAGTGGGCACATCTGCTCTCACATTAAACAACCGGCAGAACTGTAACCAAACACCATGAAGTTTTTGTGGGCAATGTGAACTCCCACCAGAAATCAAATACTGCTGCTGTCACTATGCGCCTTGTCTACTCCCCGCTAAGGACACATGACAACTTGCAATCTTAACCCTTTGAGTGCCATGGGGTACACACCTCATTGAAGAGCAATGCTTTGCGTACCCCTGTGACACTCAAAGGGTTAATAATAATGGTTAATTGTCCCTGCAACCAACTTAGTGTATTCTGCAGGATTGAATCTTCTCAGATGCCGCTTGATGCCCTGGTTACGATTATCCTCCACCACATTGTCATGTGTGGTCAGGGCATCTGACATGTACAGAATGGCTATCAGCTGGTGGGGGAAGTAACTATCCAAAACTATCCTTCAATAAGGTGATATATCCACTCATAATAGTCAGTATAGTAATCGATGAATCCAAGTAGCATATGCATACAAATATGGAGATGAGTACAAAATCATAAGCAATGGAATGATGATATGTTACTATGTTAGCATGTATTTAACATCACAGCTTTGTTAGTTAATGAAGATGGAGTGATGACATGATGCAAACATAACTTATTTCAATACTGTATCCACCCAGCAGCCGAGTCTGGCCCATCAACAAATAGGTGTAATCCATAAACTGATATTTAGATCAAGGGATACTCTCACCCATCTTCACCCAACACATGGGCCCTTGATTTCACTGTATCTCCAAACACCTACACGGTCGCCACTCACAGGTTGCCTCAATTCTGGTGGTATTACAGGTCACCCACATCTCCAGTATATTTAATCTCCAATGGTACACATCAATGGGGTAGTGTCAGTCCACTGATCTCCATCTTTCTCCCACACTTCGTAAACGCGTTTCATCCACCTACAGGTGGACTTTGTCAAGACATTTACAAATTGTCCAACACTGTTAGGCGCCATTTTTAACTTCCGTCACTGGAAGTCAATCATATTACCATGGTAACCATATAAACACAACACTTGCTATATGTAAAATCAACATCATCACTTACTAGAATTTCACAACCTAGATAGAGATCCACATATGCCACTGATCCCAAGAATGAACTGGTCATCACCCAATCCCCAGACTGAACTACCGTCCACACGACTATCCAAAAGATCATTGCGTTTCCACTTGGCTCCCAGGCACGCCAACCAGGAAGTAACCGACTATACACATATCCCCCCGCCCAGACCACATCATCTGCTGTGGACCCAATCATGGACGTGCACACATGTCACAACCCGCGACGCACCGAAGTAGCCATAGAATGGGTCGCGATACCTCCCCCTCACTCGGTATCCAGCAGACCAGCTCACAATAATGGACAGCCAGTGCAGACTAGGATAACAATATTCTCTCCTATGTATCTAATAAACAATAATAAGTACTTTCCACACTACATATAGTTGTCATAACAATCATCATGCCATATGTGTTCCCCATTTTTTTTCAATAAATAAATCTATTTTAATATCCAACAATCAAACTTTATACATGTGATATGAATCAACCACTAATCCATGTGGTGCAGGGTGTGCTGCACCCGAGCTCTGGAATTCCTTTCCCCGCCCCATCAGACTCTCTCCTAGCCTTCAGATCTTCAGACGCTCCCTGAAAACTCACCTTTTCAGGGAAGCTTATCAATTTCCTCCATAAACATTATCACCAAAAACCACCCCTTCCCTGGGCCACTGCACTCAATAGCACTTCTCTCTCCCACCCACTGACCGGCAGCTCAGTGGGAAGGAGACACTTACACCCAATAGCACTTACACCTGCTGTGTCCAACCTACCTTCCCCTAGACTGTAAGCTCTCACGAGCAGGGCCCTCTGATCACATATGATTTACTATTTAATATCCCTGTATGTATATTACCTAATGTACAGCGCTGCGGATTAAGTTGGCGCTATATAAATAAAGAATAATAATATATAGAGAGCTATATAACTATAGTATAACTATATTATAAAAACACATTAAACTGTATTTCTTCATTTAGTCCCTTGGGGTATAACGACTCCAGAATATAAATCCATCTACTTTCTTTTTGCATTAATTATTAGCAATATCACCTCCTCTCAAACTAAAACTAATACATTATATACCTACTGCTCTTAATCCCTCTGACTTCCCTTTATGTAATTCCCAAAAATGTCTGGCCACTGAACTCTCCATAGATTTAATCTCAATGTCACATTTATGCTCCAAAAGTCGACGTCGAAACTCTTAATGTTTTTCCCCGCATATATGTTATTACATGGACATGTAAACCACACCTCTAGTTCGACAATAAATCCTATGTCTTATTTTAATCCATTTAGTAGCATTATAGTTCACAGATCGCTTAACATATTTACACTACACGTGCCACATGGAAACGTACCACATGTAATGCTTCTTCCTAACCAATTATTCTTTGCGTTAATATCTCCAAAATAACTATGTACCAATTTGTCCTTTAAATTCTGTGCCCTTTTGGCTACTAATGCTGGTGTATCACCAACTATCCTTCTCAATCCCTCATTCTGTGTTAGGAGGCCCCAATGTTTGATCAGGACCCCTCTCAAAGCCTTCCAATGGGTTCCATATTGTGATATGAATCATACCCTCTTATCCTCCAACACTTGTGTTCTCTTGGTAAAAATCACCTTCTCTCTATCTTGTTCCAATGTTCTATGATAACTTTTTTTAAGGACATTAAAATGATATCACCTCTCTAAAAAGCGTTTTGTTAACTCCTTCGCCTGACATTGAAATTCCTCCATATCAGAACAGTTCCTCCTAAGACGGAGGTACTTTCCATATGGGATTCCCCTAATCTGGGAGGGTAAATGGTTACTGGAAACATGTAGCAACATGTTACACGCGGTTACTTTGCGGTATCCTTTAGTTTTTAACACATCCCCTTCTCTATATATCTTAAGATCCAGGAAATAAACTTCCTCCTGACTTATCTCATATGTAAGTTTGATATTCATATAATTCATATTTAAATCAGCAATAAATGTCCTTAAATCTTGAACAGATCCCTCCCAAATCATGTGTATCTCATCGATATACCTAATCCAGAGGGCCACATGTTCCCCAAACCCACGCGTGTCCATCACTATAAATTTCTCCCACCAACCCAAGTGTAGACATGCATAAGTCGGGGAGCACATAGCCCCCATTGCCACCCCATGGCACTGTTTATAAAATCTATTCTCAAACACAAAATAGTTATTATTAAGAATAAATTCCATTAATTCCACAGTGAGCTCATTTCGATGAGTAAGATGGGTGAAGATGGGTGAGAGTATCTCTTGATCTACATAACAGTTTATGGATTACACCGACTTGTTGATGGGCCAGACTCCGCTGCTGGGTGGATACAGTATTGAAGTAAGCTATGTTTGCATCATGTCATCATTCCATCTTCATTAACTAACAAAGCTGTGATGTTAAATACATGCTAACATAGTGACATATCATCATTCCATTGCTTATGATTTTGTACTCATCTCCATATTTGTATGCATATGCTACCTGGATTCAGCGATTACTATATTGACTATTATGAGTGGATATATCACCTTATTGAAGGATATTTTTAGATATATTTTTTGGTACCAATGTTTTGTTATACTGCAGTCTTTTTCTCATGATGGCCATAGAATTTTTATGTAGCATATAGGGGTTGGTGCCCTTAGGTTTTCTTGTTTATTTTATTTGTTGGTAGGAATTGGATTTATTATTTTAGGGCAATATGTATATGGTATTTTAAGGGATATAGAATTGGCTTTATCTTGCAGATTCCAATTTAAATCTATGGGGAACTTATAGCTAAAACCAATGATAATGTTGTCACTAGTAGGGGTGGGCAAAAGATCTTGCCATGTTCCCGAGAGACATTCAGCAAAAATGTAACGGTTTTATAGGACACTCAGACCAGCAGGTTAGAATAAAACACAATTTTATTAAAACAAAACAAGAAAGAAAGCCCTCTATAGGCAATACAGAAAAATAGAGAGATTAGTGGCTTACAGATGCCTTCTCAGGCCCAGTATACAGATGCAATAAATGTACAGATACTGTCACAAGACAGGCATAGAAACATAAGGGCACTCAATGGTTAAAGTACATGTAACTCAATCAGTCTCTGTTGTGGTGTTTGACACACCCGAGGTGGTAATGGAGCAGCAAGAGGTGCTAGATGAAACCACACCGTCAGTCTATTGAACAGAGATTGCTGCTTAGGCTGAGCAGGAACTGAGGTCAGAACACTGCAGAGTTGAGCTAGAGCCAATAGCCCCCACAGGCGTAGTATCAGAGATAACCTCACTGCAAGAGCTTGAGCCAATAGCCCCCACGGGCGTAGTAACGGAGACAAACTACACTGCAAGAGCTTGAGCCAATAGCCTCCATGGGCGTTTAACAGAGACTAATCACTGCAAGAGCTTGAGCCAATAGCCCCACCGGGCGTATAACGGAGAGCAAACACTGTACGAGCTAGAGCCAATAACGCCTCCCGTGGGCGCGGTAACGGAAACCGACTACACTGCAAGATAGACAGGTTGAGCCACCACCTATACAAGGCTCTGAAACATAACCTGCTCAGCAAGTGTAGCGGAAGATCTGGTCAACGGCTCTGCAAGTGTTAATGGAGGCTCAGCGAATGGAGACAGCAGCTCTGCAAGTGTACTGGAGGCTCAGTGAATGGAGACAACGGCTCTGCAAGTGTTAACGGAGGCTCAGGGAACGGACACACAGCTCTGCAAGTGTAAACAGAGGCTCAGGGAATGGAGATAACAGCTCTGCAAGTACAAACGGAGGCTCAGCGAACAGAAGCACGGGTCTGCAAGAGTTAACGGAGGCTATGACACGATCAGCCCTGCCACAAGCACAGGCGGAAGTCAGAATGTCGCCTCGGCGACACCAAGCAGCAGCGGCAGGAACGGAGGCAGGGTCAGCAGCAAGCCGGTTCGGGTCACGGAGCAGGAAGTCAGCCAGGCCGGGTCAGATCACGGAGCAGGATTCTCAGACAAGCCAGATCAGGTCACAAGCAGGAACGTCTGCCAGGCCGGGTCAGATCACGGAGCAGGAAACCAGGAGCATCGTCAAAACAGGCCAAATCGGTACACAGGAAGCAGGAACACTGGAACACAGCAACAGCAGCACTGGCTCAGGAACACCACGAAAGGGCACCTGACAGGTGCCAAAAGCCAGGTATAAAAAGGCCACAATGGGCGGGTCAAACAGGCTCAGCCAATGGGAGCGTCCACAACCGAGAGTGACAGTTAAGGATCACGGGCACCGTGATAGAAAACCACATAGTTATCCACTTTTCTTGGGAAAATCTGCTTTAAAACCAGCGATTAAAATCTTTCCATTTTTGACTATTTGCCAAAACATTTTTGGCAATGGGCAAAACAGTGAAGATTTTAATTACTTTATTAGAGTTTATTTCCCATGAAAAAGCTGACAACCACGTGGTTTTCATAGATATTTTCGCAGGAACACGATGGGACCTTCGCCCATCTCTAAAGATAATGTCACTCCATCCCTTGATTAAGTGTATATATACATATATAAATAGAGTAGTGGACAAATACGTGCAATGAGGTCATGGTGATGGTACATGTGAATAGTACAAGTTCATGAGAACAGAGAAAATAGGAACCAAACCTTAATAAGAAGGTTATTAAAAAATATGACATACAATGTTTAATGATGAACCAAACCATAAAAGTGACTATGATACCTCTAAATTGGGAGGAATCTGCCTGAGAGGAATCTAACGAAGATGGAACTGATGCTACAAGATTAACAATGATTATGGAGGAAGAATTTGGTACTAGATAAAGCATAGTTTTCTGTATTGGTCCCCTTCCCTAATCTGAGGTTCATTGTAGTCAATAATAGTGATTTTGAGGTCTCTAGTGTTGCCGCCATGTTTCTAAATGAAATGCCTAGCCACACTATGCATCTGGTTCTTTCTTTGTATGTTTCCCCTATGTTCAAGGAAATGTTCTTTGGCTTGGTGGAAGATCCTACCAATGTATTGTAAGTAGGGGTGGGTGAAAAGTGAATACAATTTCCTGCATTACTTTTTGCTACACATGATATCAGTTCTCTGAAACCTCTGACTTCCACAAAGAATATGGTAGCATGTCCACTGCCAATATCTTGGCAGCCTTGTAATTCCACAGGTGTACTTTGGTATTGTTTTTGTGAAGTTTCTGACTCCTTCCCAGGAACTCAGTCATTGTATATTGGCAGGACATGGCAGAAGAACCCTGTAACTGTATTGCTTTAACAATATGACTAGAGGAGGTGGTGGTGGTGGAGGTAGAGGCAGAATGTGTGGGCACTCTATGACTCTTGCCATCTCCTACAGCAAACCCAGAGTCATAATACTCTTCTGCAGCAGGAGCCATAGGTGTTATTTAGAATTAACTAACTGTTGGCAGTGGAACACTCTCTAACACAAAAATAATATCACTAGTTCCCTTATCTGCCCCAGAGCCCTGGGAACTTTTTGGAGTGCTTCTGCTGCTAGTTGTGACCTACTAATTGTGTGTCTCCCAGTCAGACCTGTGTTTGTGTTTCAGGTGGGATCTCATAGAGGAGGTGCCACTACCAAGGTGTGAACCAGCTTTACCTCTGCTCACATGCTTTTTGCACAGACAACAGATAGAAACAGGCTTAGCTTTTGGATCCTGAGTGAAGTATCTCCATACTGGGGACTTCATGGATGAGGGGTTACTGAGGGGCTAGATGTTGATGCAGTACTACTGCTACTACTAAAAGCTCTCAAAGGTGCAGCACTTCCAGCAACAGAGGCATTCATCATAGCTAAGGTTGTGGATGTTAATAACCTGTTACAAGTATGTATGGCTGAGTGGGACTTGGACTTGGAAGCGGTGATTATTCTGATGAATAAGGATGGCTGTGTACTTTTTGCCATCTTTGCTTGTACAGGGTCAGAATTTCCTATGGCTTTCTTAAACAGTTTATAGACAATGTCAGAGAGTGTTCTCTTTGCTGAAAGGAAATGGTTAAAGAGATTGTTCAGTAACCATTTTGTCTGTGTATATATGAGGCTGTATCTTTAAGCAGCATAGGTTTAATTTTTCAAGAAATGGATTTCTCAAACTTACACCTAGTGACTATTTTTGATACACAGCCTCCCTCGCATTGAATAAGAATTTTATCTAACTGCACCTGGTGTTTTTATGTAGGGAGACATAGTGGTACATTACTAAGAGGGAACATGTTTAGAAATTTTATGATCTTTTCTGAAGATTCCTGGTAGCAGACTGCCATCAGCGACATGGTAGATTTATTTCTTCAAGTTGTATGTATATGGTATTTCACAATTGAAATATTACCTAATATTCTAATTCTCTAAGGAGTGACCTATGAAAGAAGAATGGGCATACATTTCTGTTAAGTGGGGTTTAGGTAATATAAACAGTGTATTGGGGAAAATAGAAGCTTTTTGTTTCCCGAATTTTCTAGTTCCTGAAGTGAGCAGAACCTCAATGTGCCAAAGACCACACCCTTTTATATGACTGGTAAAGTATAAGTACATTTTATTTACATAACACTGTATACACTTCCAAAATTATTAAAACCCAGTATATTCTGGGGTTATCTTACTCTAATATTTCCTAGTGGATCTGTCCAACCTAGGAGTAGATTTAAAAGTTTGCGTTAAACAGCCACTAAGTAAAAAAGGCACATCACCCGCAAAGAATACATGATTTATGTCGGATTCGACAGGAAGTCTACAAGAATAGCTAACGAGCACACGTAACACAAAAACCTGCATCACACCTTTTTTCACTTCACTATGCATCCCAATCCCCCAATAAAACACAACTTAAGTCAACTTGTAACATAACGGCCGACGTTGACTAGCAACCCTTATTGATGCACCAAAAAATTCAAACCCACAGCCAATCCTAAGACCACAAAGTATCAAAAATGTTCAAATACCCCTATATAGACCCAAAAATAGGGGTCCCACCTTGTCTGTGCTTCGAGTTTTGGTGAACTAGAGCACAGGACCCAAGGGAGGAGGCTAGTGATAGAGAGAGGAGCTAACATTCGAGACAGGTAGAAGGAGTTTTTAGACTTTGGAGAGAGGAAAACATTGCACTTAAATCGACATATATGACATTTTTGCACATATTACATACACCCATAGAAACACATACACACACACACTTTTTTTATACCACATTACACATCTTTATTTTTTCAGTGTTAATCTGTGAGTGACAGAGAGTGAGTGGGATCAAGTGTGTGTGTGTGTGTGTGTGTGATTGTCTGGGTGTGAGTGGGTAAATAATGTCTAGGAGAGGCGGACAGTAAAGCGGTATGGGGAGAGTAGAGGAGGAAGGTCAAGAGGGCATCCCTGGTAAGAGTAGGAGTGGGAGAGGGCGATCTACAGAGTGGAGGGGGACCCGGGCCTAGAAGACCAGGCACATGGAGAGCAGGGACAGAACCTTCAGTGGGACGAGGGGTATCTGTCAGGGAGCACCATGCACAGGCAGGGGCAGAGAAGGCAGGACATTCCGGCCAGAGCTCTCACACCTCACAGGCCGGAGCTGAGGAGGTGACGCTCAGGGATCCTCGCTATATGGAACAGGAGAACAGGGGCCTCATGGATGCTGTCTTGGAGAGGGAGAATGTGCTCTTTCCAAGGGAGAGGGTCCATGGCCTGGCTGCGAGGAGGAAGGCCGTCTGGAATCAGATCTGCAGCTGGGTGAATGCGGTGGCCACCTGCAGACGGGACATGGACTCCGTTAAGAAGAGATGGGGTGACTGCAAGAGGGTGGTCAAGAAAAAGATGGGGTAGGCCAGCCTATACACCCGAGGAACCTGAGCTGGTCCCCCTGCCCACATCATCTACAGTGGCTGGGAGGAGATACTGCGGCAGAATATCACAGCCTCAGCTGTTGAGGGGTCCCTGGAAGATTGGACACTGGGAAAGTGAAGAGCCTTCACACTACCGGTAAGTGCATCCTCACATAACCACACACCACATCAACCAACACAACTTTCACACGCAAACAGTCACACCTCAACACATGGCCATCATTCATCCACACAACTGCACCAACACAAGACCCTGAGGGTTAAAAACAGGACACAATACACTCTAGTTGCTGTGCTGATCACACACAATCCACACAACCATGGTTCACAAAATGTTGTCTGTTAAACATCATTACTGTTCCTCCACAATGTCACCCATGTACCCACAGGGAAGTCAGCACATAACACCTTGAGTACTAGAGAGATCATCAACGCATCGATCAACAATGTTTTGGCAATCCCTCTGGTACTCAAAGGGTTAACCGAAATCAAACACAAGTCGACAGGGTGATGATTAAATGCTACACCGGGGACATTCATTAAGCTGTGAAAAAGCGACGATGGAGTGAAGTTAACCCTTCCATACCATCACTTCATCAATTCCCATGTTGGTCTATGGAGAAAAATCAAAAACATGTTTCAAGTTTTGAACATCCCAATGTATAGACTCCATAGGAAAACATTGGACATGGAGAAATGATATCACTGGAGAAGTCATCATCTTTTCCACTTCACCTACATCATATTTTCCACTTCACCGCTCACTGAATCTCATTAAAGATGGATGAGGACACACATCGCAGTGCCATTGAGACTAACTGGGTGTATGTGCAACACACAGGCCTTCAAATAACCAACACTGTGGAATTAAAGGAGAACCAAGTAAGCTTTTGTGCTGTGTGTGTGCAATCATTTATTGTCACTTGAACCATCATATCATACATTTTGTTTTCACATGGATCCTCTGGAGTGGTGATGCCATGAATGGATGTTACACCAACAACTATTTTCAGGATACACATGGGAACCAAATGTCAACCACTGTAGGTAGCACATCAACAGGCCATGATTGATGGATATCCCTGATTAAGCAAGGCTGGGTCACTCAGAAAGATGGAGCTACTGATCCAAAAAAAAAACAACAGGCCTTAATCAGAGAAATCCTCCACTACTGACCTGATTGGTGTCCTTGAGGACTGACCTTAGATCCTGTCAAGTTCAGCAGTCTGTGATTGCCAGGGAAGGTATCCCATGCATCGCAACAAAATGCATTGGCTACCATCCTGACAACTACAGATTCATATGTCAATTATATCATTTTGCATTCATTTTGTCATTTCTTACATTACTAATCACACCATGTCTTTTCCCCAAACAGCGTACAGGCCTGAAACACAGCAGGAGTTTGTGGAGGAGGAAGCAGACAAATCCACTGGTGAAAAGATTCCTCTTGGGGAGCAAGAGGAGGTGACCAGGAGCTGGTCAGCTTATCCACCAGCTGAACCACCTTCTGCACCTGGTGCACCACCACCTGCTGCACCCGCTACACCACCATGCACCTGCTGCACCACCTGCTCCCCACCACTATCAGGACTGGATGTACTAGGAGAGGTTGATGCAGCCATCCTCCTCTGGACTTTATTACCCCACTGCAGCAGCACCACCAAAACCAGGAAGGGCCTGGATGTCCAGGACAGTGGCAACCACTCATATGGGCCATATGCCCATCAGATGGACCTACCCACCTGGATGGCTCCCCAACATGGGCCCAGGTATGATCTTAGGTGGGGGCCAAGCAGCTACCAGTGGCCAAGGTATGACCCCTGGCGACTGAAATATGAACACCTGGACCTGATTGGGGAGCTCCAGCACCCTCAACCAAGGGACAAATTTACACCACTACCAGAGAGATCATTGGCAAGCAGTGGATCCCTGGATGTGGGAGGGATGCAGCCTTCATCAGCAGTAGCCACCCCACCTGCACCAGCATCTGCCACCCCACCTGCACCAGCATCTTCCACCCAACCTGCACCAGCATCTGCCTCTCCACCAGCACCAGTCACCCCACCTGCACCAGCATCTGCCTCTCCACCAGCATCTGCTTCTCCACCAGCTCTACTCACCCCACCAGCACCAGCCTCTCCAGTAGAACAAGAGGAGGACATAGGTGAGGCAGTATCACCAGGCACATCCTCCTCCAGCAGTGCACACAGCAGGGGGATGGAGACAGAGTGCCTGGTGCTACAGAGGAGGCAGCTCATGGATTCCCCAGAGGACCAACAGATACATCAGGAGGTTGCAACAAGATTTCCTGAGGACACATCCAGCCTTCTTGCAATCATTCATGCCCTGGAGGTACAACACACAGTGCTGACTGAAGAGCTGCGTCAGTACATGATAGAGCAGCTGTTGGTGGAGTGTAGAGACCACAACCGCAGGGAGAACCTGCGTCTGGAGAGGGAGCAGCAGTCTACAGAGGGTTCCACTGCACCCACCTCTCCCTCAAGTGTGATCAACACCAAGGATGCAAAGGGTGACCAGGCAGTCAGTCAGGGCATCCACGTCTAGCACCCAGTCCATGCTCCCCCCAAAAAGAAAAAATAAAGAGCCCAACTTGTTATTTTCCCGCTAAATAAAACAAGCACTTCTGCATTTGAATCCTGTTTGATATGGTTTGTGGTTACTGATAGATTAGGTGGCAAATATGTCTCCAATGCATTGCCAAGCAATGCAGTGAACACAACTTCTGCCCAGGTAACATGGTTGTAGAATATTTCAGCATGGGTTATCACACACACAGCGTTGTCCAAGTTCAACTTTCAATCCACCACTGGAGCCAAATAACGTGACGGTTTTGTATGAACATGATGTGGGTTGGATTTGAACAACAGATACCTACCCCTTAGCACAACAACTGGTGCAACACTGTGAACATTCATTTGCATCAATTGTTGTGGTTTATAGGGGTTAACCAAACAGCTATTTGACTTAGCTAAGAACTAACAGGCAGTATAGATAGAACATGCAGCCAAACAGGCTGTGATTCACACTCTGTGAAAATAACTTACTGGATAACCAAATGATCGCCCTAAGGTTTCATTGTGTCACCTGTGGAAAGTGAGTGACATGGTGACAGGGAGCACATGTTGTGTGAATTATGTTTTATGAGGTGGACGTGCTAGCTGTGAGTCAAGAGACTGAGCAGTGATGTGTGTACACATGTGGATATGGTGTGATTTAGTATTGTTAACTCACCCAGAAGCTATCCCCCTGTATAAATTCGATTCTTGAAGTCTCTGTGTACAGATGAGTTTCAGAGTATGTATAAATCATGACAGCTCCCTGGATATTTAGCACAGACATTCTTGATCCTCATGTTGCTGTCACACACCATCTGCACATTCATGGAGCGTAAGTTCTTGCGGTTAATGAATAAATGTCCCTCATGTGCTGGAGCTTTGATAGGGACATGGGTGCAATCTGTTGCACCCATGACCCTGGGCATGCCTCCCCCTGAATAAAAGCCCTGCTTCAGAAATGTCCTTTATGTTGGTGGTGGGAAAATTGATATATCTACTGGCCTTGCTTTTGAGAGCTGGCAACACCTGGGCCAGCACCCTCAAGAATATGGCTTGTGACATGCCAGATGCGTAAACTTCTGTCGACTGGAAGGCTTCACTTGCCGTGAAATGTATGGCACACATGAGTTTTTGCAAGCCAGTTAGGGCATGGTTGTAGATGTATATGGGATCGACCTTATCCTTGATGACCTCATATAGGACAATGATGCTGTGTGGCCTCAACCTGTTGCAATCTAGCAGATTGTTATCGGTCATTCCCAGGAGCATGACCCTTTGATTGTATACCCTGGGCCTTGCTGGTCGTCTGTACATCCTAGGCTGCTCCCGGGATCCCTGTGGCAGCTGGGGAGCATCCTGTTGCTGTATCTGTGGAGCATCCTATTGCATCAGCTGTGGATCTGCAGGCAGGTGTTTTCCTCCAGGTGGGAATGGGCTCCTGTGTGGCTCTTCAGCCATAGCCTCCTCACTTGCAACAGATGAAGGTTGTTGATCAGGTGTGCTTGGGAGTTGCTGGTGTTTCCTATCCCTCGCCCTTGCACCCGTCTCTGCAGTCTTCACGTCAATAGGTATGGGAACATAATTATTGTTCTATCTCTCTCGCACTGTCTCTCTCTATCTTGCTCTGTCTCTCTCCCTGAGTGGAAAACAAGCCACGTGAGTATGGTGGCCTGTCCCTTTAAGACCTTGTCGGGGCGTTGTCCGGGTGTGGTCATAAGGTGAGTGTTGACCAATGGGAGGGTGTTTGTTGTCCAGGTGTTTGCCGGTATGTTTGTGTTTGTTTTGATTGGTGTGTAGCTGTAGTTGTGAGCGTGATGTTGTGGAGTGCAAGTTGCGTCTCTATCTTCAGGTAAGCTTGTTTTGTATTGACAGGTGTCCGTGTTCTGTGTTAACCCCCATTGTTCCATGCAATTTTGTAATGTGTTGGTGTGCTTTTTTGAAAGCCTTGTCCTTGTGGTGTTGCCAGGTTGTTGTGTGTGACAGTTATTTTTGGTGCATGGGCATGGTTTGTGTGTTATTTTGGCATTGCACGGGTTAATTTTTTCATTTGCATGCTTGTGCTCTATGCTGTTTGGTGGTTTCTTTTTTGCCGTTGTCTGTGTTATGGCTAACAAAACTGGGTCTTAACTTTTACCTGTTAAATGTATCTTTTTTTCTGCCTTTAGCAGTAACTCATTCCTTTAAATGGCTCTGGGGAATCTTGTTCCATGAGTCTCAATGCACGTAAGTGTATCCGCCGTAAAGATTTGTGAACTGCCATTAGCTGTTCATAAGACGGACCTTTAGATGACTTACTGCATGTTAAAACACCCGACGGTGTTTTTTTTCACTATCGCCTGCCTTTGAATCTACCCCCCACTGCGAACTATTACACAGTAGCCATATGGCTGTAAAGTTAGAATAATCTTTGGAGGTCATACAGTCCAGTCACATAAATAATAAGGTAAGATCAGGCTGATAGCAGTTTTATATGACTGGGATTCATACCCAGCTAGCATTGCTGACACCAGCAGAGCCTATTGTTTATTGTGTGCGTGGAAGTCTGCACATGAATGCTGTGGAATGCATTGGTGTCCACTGCACGCATGTGTAGAAGATTCACAATAATATTGTTCTCAGATGGTCATTGTGCTCCACTGATATGGTGTTCTAAATTAACACTTGCATTGCTGTCTGGGAATTATTCCTTCTGTTTCTCTTGTCTGTGGTTCTGGTACTTCATAGCTGGTTCTGTTTATGAGAGATATACAACAGGCACAGTGCTACTTTTCAGTGGTGGAAGATTGAGCTTTTGCCTTTCTGCATGGTGTCCCATATACAATTGAGGTGACTTTCCTCTTAAAAAACCATGAACAAGATGGCATAACTGTGGTGAACTGTGTTCCAGTAGTGGTTCTGCACTTTTGGATCTAGTGGTTGTTATTGAATATGGAATGGTTATGTTCCAGAATGAATTGGATAGCTTGTATAATGAATTGATTTTGTTTGTCCAGCATCTTAAAATGGTGACTAAGATAGTGGAAGGTGGCCATCAATCCTTTGTTGTGTTCAATTACTGTATACAGTGATGTAACATCAGACTTTACTCCCCAGTAGTGGATTTTTCCATGAGATATTCTGCAATTTCTGGGGTATGTCTGGGGAAGCAGAAATCATACAAATCATACAAGAACAAAAGGAAGAAGGCCTAGCTACAGATACCAGTCCCCTTATGCTGGACGATACTTTTGACCATTTGGATACTGTTGCAGACATCATGCGTAGTAATTTCAAGCCTCAATCCATTTTTTCCCATACCACTTGAAAGAACCCTTTATTGAAGCTGAAATGTGATGAAATGTATCAATCACATATGCCCAAACCTCAAGCCTCACAAACAACCTTACTTTCAAGAAAGAATTAGTCTTAGAAATCTTACGAACAACCATGACTTGGTGATCACAGAAGCGGACAAAGGTGGGGTCATAGCGGTGCAGTCCAGAACAGACTATATGCAAGAAGCTGAAAGCATATTGGGAGATACTCAGTTCTATCACCAGCAATCCCTTGTCCAAATTTCACCAAGAATACCAACTACTGAATGATGAGGCAAGCTCTCATAGATAATATACTCAATAAAGAAGAATTCAAATTTCTGGATGTTATATTTCCAAAGATCCAAATATACTGTCACATTCACAAACTGCAAAATAATCCCCTATTATATCAGGTATACACTCAATGACCAGTTATCTTTACCAGTTTATTGATTTTTACTTATAACTAGGGGTGGGAGAAAAGTGTGAAAAATTTCCCTTCAAAAATTTGCCTTTCCACCTATGCAAAAATGTCCTCCTTTTCGTCTATTTTAACAAATTTTCGGCCTATATTAACACATTTTTTGCCCATGTTAACACATTTTTCACCTATATTTCCTATAGGTACTACATTTCCCACTGTAATATTACTTCTTCTGAAGGCTAAAGTTTAGAAATAAGTGGCTGAAAATATGGCTTGAAAAATGTGTTAACATGCAGAATGCATTTGTACTTTGACCACAACACTTTCTTGCTTAAGTGACACTGGCACATATTCAGGATGATATCAAGTAATAAAAAAAATAAAGTACAACCTACAATCTCAATATATAAATAGGTACAATGTGGCACATATGTATTGTAAACAAAGATAGAAAACCCACAACGCTAAACCACCATGATTAATATATTGAATTTGAAGGATGTGACTGAATCTAGTGATTAAGGTATGGAACACTGCAAGGAAAGAGGGGGCTTGTCCCCAAACCCCCAAACTTAGGAAAAACCTAGAAGAAACACAAAAGCAAAACTTAACCTGTGCTGATCCATACTGATAATATAAATTGTAAACCCCGTAATAAGCCTTTATCATAATTGTGTTGTGCACATATTCAGGATGATATCAAGTAATAAAAAAAAAAAGTACAACCTACAATGTGGCAGATATGTATTGTAGTGGTGGTGGTGGGGGACTGGCATGTGTGATTTGTGTATGTATTTTACCATTGTCATACTCAATCCTCCTCATATTACTGACACATATTACTTATAGGTCATAGCAGTGGTCCCAAGTGGGGTAGATGGTGGCAACCCTTCTTCACATCCGTCCTCCACCTCCTCATCTGTGTTGCTGTTAATATATTTGTCCTGGCTTTGTCTGTCATGTGTGGTTTCTGCTACTACTGGAGCTGGATGTTGATGTAATTCTACTGCCATTACTACTAGGTGCCAAAGGTGCAGCACTTATAGCAGCAGCACCAGAGGTACTCGTCATATCTAACACAACCTGTGTTGCTGGGTACTCAAAACAGGTGTGTGTGGCTGAGTGGGACTTGGACTTTGAAGAGGCAATGATGCTGAGGATGACAGATAGGGTGACTGTGTGCTTTTTGACATCTGTACTTGTCCAGGGTCAGACTTTCTAATGGCTTTCTCAAACAGTTTATAGACAGGCACAGTCTTTGGACTTTCTGCTAACCTTATAGCCCTGTCATCATCCTCCCGCTCAACTTCATCTGTATCTGAATAAGAGAAGGATGCTTGAGGGATATATTCTAGATCTGCATCATCAGTCATCGTTAGGTCATCCTCAGCAGCATCAGCATCACCTGACAGTTCTTGCCCACTACTACCCTTATATTCCTCTAAGCTTTTGGAAGTCTCAAACAATTTCTTTTTACTTTTGCTATAACAAAATTCACTGCTACTTTGAGGACAGATGTTTTGGTGTCTCACTGTCTGATGCAGCAGGCGGTTCAGCTGCTACACCTTCCTCTATTATGCTTTTGCCAGCATCATCAACACCTGAATGTGACTTGTTATAGAAACATAGAAACATAGAATTTGACGGCAGATAAGAACCATTCGGCCCATCTAGTCTGCCCAATTTCCTACTGTGTAAAAAAAAAAAAAAAAAAAAAAACCCACACACAACCTCAAACCTTTTTTGGTCCTTGGTCTTTTCTTATGTTAAGGACCGCCTTATGCCTATCCCATGCATGCTTAAATTCTGTCACTGTATTGACATCTATCACTTCTGCTGGTAGGCTATTCCACTTGTCTACTACCCTCTCAGTGAAGTAAAACTTTCTTACATTACATCTAAACCTGTGTCCCTCTAGTTTTAGACTATGGCCTCTTGTCCTAACGTTTTTACTCTTTTGAAATATACTTCCATCCTGTACTTTGTTGAATCCCTTCATGTATTTGAATGTTTCTATCATATCCCCTCTCTCTCTTCTCTCCTCCAAGCTATACATATTCAGATCCTTTAGTCTATCCTGATATTTCTTTTCCTGTAGACCAGTCACCATTTTAGTAGCCCTTCTTTGAATTTTCTCTAGAGTATCAATATCCTTCTGGAGATGGGGTCTCCAGTACTGTACACAATATTCTAGGTGAGGTCTAACTAGAGATCTGTACAGTGAACACTGAAGAGATTATCATCTTCAGTGTTCTTCTTATATGGTTCTATATTTCTACTGGCACTGGTGGTGCTGGACCTAGTTTTGCTGGGACATTGACAAACTGCATCCTCCTTTGGAGTAAAGGGATCATCATCATTGATTGCACACGCTGCAAAAACCATTGCTGCAGTAGGTTTTTGGATTACTCCTTTAATCTCACATCCCTACACTGCTCCACCCCTCCCCCTTCCGCTTGTGCGTTTGCTGGAAATTCTGCAACTACACTGTGTTTTTCTTTACTGTACAGTGCACAGCACAACTAATGCAGATGTATGATGCCTTGCCTAAGCCCAGTCAGCTGTCTGTCACTGTCACTTAAGATATTTTGTTTTTTATTCTTTTTTATTTTATTTTTTATTTAATTTATTTTATTTTTTTTAAGTTGTCCTCCCTGTTGTCTTATCACAGTCTGTCCAAAAAAAATTATGAAAATAAAATCAACAATGTCTTTCCCCAGACTTCCCCACCCAGCACAGGGACAACAGCAAGATCAGCAAGCAAATAGGTTGCCTGTGTCCTGCCTGTCAGTAACATGGAATTTTGGAGTATTTGGGGGACAACCTCCTTCCTCCCTTCTTATCCCCTAGAGTGCCCCTAGACTCCCCTAATACAGAGAACAAATGTCCTACCTAAATGACTTCCTAAACTAAGCATCAATTCCCCTTTATTTGCCTATCTCCTCTAGCTAAAAAACATGCTGCTCTCTCCTCTCACAAACACAGATTGGATGCTGTGAGAGCATGACAGCCTTTTAGATGGCTGTAGAAAACTTGTGTGGTGTAGAAATATTTTTCCTCCCATTTCAATAGGAGGAAAAGGCGGAAAAAAGCAAAAAAACTGCACTTTTTGGGTGAAATTTTTCGCCAAGTGGAAAGTGCCATTATTCACTGAATTCAGTTTGAGGCAAAAAATTTCACCCATCCCTACTTATAACCTCTTGTTCAACAGCTTCCTTCATACACTAGAGATTCAACACATGTACTCCAGAAATTGCAGGCTATCTCATGGAAAAGCCAACATGAATGATAACAACCTGGATCTACATTTTACTCTCAACTACCATCAGAAATCCAAAATCTTTCTGGATCTGGATCTAGACATTCGTATCAAGGACAATAATGAGACTCATTATAAAGAAGGGGCCAAACAGCTACATTTAAGCAATCCGTGAACATCATCCTAGCTGCCTTCATAATATCCCTTGTAGATTAAAAAGAAACCATACAGAACATTGCAGTTTTAAAGAACATGCAAAAACAGTATCTCACAAATGTCTTAATAAAGGATATAAAGAAGTAGTTGTTAAGTTAGTACTCAAAAAAGCAAGGAAAATACAAAGGTGATATCTTCTCAAATTCAAATCAAATACACCAATCAAGTCTCCCTGACAATACTTCTAATAGATTTAATATATCATTCATCATCCAGTACAATTTGACAAACAGAAACATTCAACAAATTATGAGAAAACACTGGCCAATCCTTGAGGGGGACAAATGCCTAAATACAATATTTCTTAGTCAGCCTGAGATCATCTTTAGAAAATCTAGGAACTTAAAGAATAAGTTAGCACCAAGTATGCTGTCAACAAAGAAAAATAGGAATGGCCATCCGATCTGCAGCATTGTGGATGGCTTACCTATCAAGGGCAACTTCAGATATGGTCACATACGTTGTATTACATGTGGACATATTTAACATTGCAGAAAGAAGTTTAAGTCTTCTCATATGCTGGAATAATTCTACATAAAAGTTTTTTTCAACTCTACAACTACATAGGAGATATATCCGCCAAGCCAAAGAACATTTCCTCAAACATACTAAGAAAGAACCAGACACATAGGGGTAGAATTAAAGGCAGCTGTTAGTAATAAAAAAAAAATCACTAACAGGTGCTTTAACCCTTTGAGTGCCAGAGGGGTACAAAATGCATTGCAAAGCAATGCATTCCGACACCTCTGGCACTCAAAGGGTTAAGTTTCATGTATCAATTTAAAGATCCGTCTAAAGAACAGCTAACGGCAGTTTGATAATCCTTACGGCCGATACACTTCAGTGAATTGAGACGCATGAAACAAGATTCCCCAGAGCCATTCAAAGGCTTGTGGCACTGTTAACGGCTGAAAAAAAGATACACTTAACGGACAAAACTTAAGACCCAGTTCCCTTAACCGTTAGACAACACAGATCAATGGCACACACAATAACAAGCAACGCCACAGGGACAAGGACCTACAAGACAACACCTACACAACATGGCACAGAACAATGGGGGTTATCACACGACACGGACACCTGGAAATACAAAACAAGCTCAACTGTGCAACATCACCACGCGATGCACACGCAACCTGCACCCCACAACTTCACACCTGCAAATGGCAGAGACATACCAAACACAACACACCATATCTTATAACACACACACACACCTGCAAACACTTACCTGAACAATAAACAACTTCCCATTGGTCAGCACTCACCTCATCACCACACCTACACAATGTCCTATCAAGTACTTAAAGGGACAACTCACCACACTCATTTGTGGCTTGTTTTCCACTCAGGGAGCGAGAGAGAGAGAGATAGCGAGAGCAATCAGTATGTTGGGTTACATATTGTTGTGAAGACTGCGGAGAAGGTGTGCAAGGGAGAGAGCTAGGGAACACCAACAACCCCAGGCACACCTGATCAACAGCCTTCACTCACTTATAATCCGTGTCGGCGGACCCGGTTCCGCTCCCCACTATCGCAGCCACGATTCCACAGACTTGAGGACAACCGGAGGGAAGCACACTCAGGTCCACCAAAGCATCACCAGCCCATTCACAGTATAAAAAATATTCTTTATTCACACAAGTAAAAACATCCACTTGAAAGACGAAGTATCATACAGCAACGACACACTGGATCAAATGGCTCATCACCTAACGCATTTCATGACCATCAATGGTCACTTAATCATAGGAAAAGCTCAATCCAATGTTAACAATCCTCTTTTTATGTATATAGCAAAAAGGCGGCACCGACAATCTTCCAAAGTAACAATAGTATCACTCACCAGACTGTGCTCTAATTTCCCCGGTGCCGTCCACAGAGATGGCCACTCTTATACTTGAAAGCAAACAAAAGGACGCACTTTCGGTGGAAATTTGCTTGAATAATAAAATCTTTCTTTATTTAAATACAGGCATAGACAGCAGACTATAGAAAAAAGAACTCAATGTCTCACGCGTTTCGTACTAGATGTACTTCAAACAATATTAAATCTAATTAACCAATACAGGTGTCCTACCGTATTCCCTTAATGCAGATTATGGCGCCATCAACACCGCTATCCTCTATGGCTGGGATGATGTCAATCTCCAGTGACCGAATCACATGATCGAACTCTTGGTCACATGAGCGCCTAAATCCATCAAGGAATACACGTAGACACAATGTATCCAGTATCACCTAAACAGAAATACCCATGTCCTAATTAACCCTAAAGTGACTACCCTTACATATAATATGATAAGCTAACACCATAAATGTAATTAAATATTAATCCCATATCTACTACAAAATAAATAATTGATATCATAATCAATATACATGATGGTGTATCTCAACTAACTAGTGAATATTTATCATTATATAATAATTTCTTAAAAACACACTAACTATAAAAATATAACTTTAGAAAAAACTTCTCATAAATCATTACGAGTGAATCACCCTAAAGTGAGTAAAGCAGATTTTTTCTCTTAATCCAATCAACAGTTAGAAATTATTTTAGAAATTTAAAACCAACATCTCTGTAACCTCAATATAATAGCCTATAAAAAAATAAACTATTTCCATATGAATAAAGAAACATCATGTTCTGAATTAAGTCCAAAAGGGATCCGTGTTCTCAAATATACTATCCATTTGACTTCACATCTATCCAACATCATATCAATATCACCACCTCTTTCTGGTAAGAGGATACGTTCAATACCCTGAAATGAGAATTTAGAGAGATCCGCTCCATTGCAGGTAACAAAATGTTGAGCTACCGGTTTAGACTCATCTCTGTTTGTAATGGAGAGAATATGCTCTCTAATCCTCACCTTCAGGGTTCTACTCATGTGGCCTACATATTGCTTAAAACATGCTAAGCATGTAGTTAAATAGATGACATGTGTCGTTCTGCAATTTATTTATTGGCCTATTCTAAATACTTTATCCATACATGAATTTTGAAAAGTATCACCCGTCTTCACATACTGGCACAAGAGGCATCTCCTAGCCCCACATTTATACATTCCCTTAGTGGTTAGCCAAATCGGCTTCACCTTTCTCCCACTATGATACAAGCTGGGTGACAATCTGCTAGCTAAAGTTGGTGCCTTCTTTGCCACAAACCTACACCCATCCTGTATGATAGGTCTCGATCTAGAATCCCCCATTAAAATTGAATTAAAATCTGTACCAGAAAGTTAGGCTGTGATTCACACTATTATTGTGTAACTGCCTTACTGGAGAACACAATGCTTACCCTAGGATCACAATGTGTAGCACACACATTGAGATCCTAGGGTGAACATCAGGTTCCCCAGTAAATCAGTTGCACAATAAGAGTTTGAATCCAAGACTATATTGATGTATGTTCCATCTGTCCTGCTTGTTATTTCACTGCTACGAAACATAGCTGTTTGTTTGGTTATCCCCTTAAACACAACAATTGATGCAGATGAATGTTCAGTTTTGCACCATTTGTTGTGCTAAGGGGGGTATGTTTTGTTGTTCAAATTCAACACACGACATCGCCATATAACACTGTTGTGTAATATGGCTCCAGGGATGTATTGTCAGTTGAATTTGGACAACGGTGTGTGTTTGAACCCATGTTGTAACATCCCACAAACATTTTACCTAGGCAGAAGACAACTCTGCCAACCAATCTATAACCAAATACAAAGCAGATCAGACAGCATTCAAAAGCACAATATTCCTTTATTCAGGGGGAATGGATCATGTTGGGCATTTTATTTTATTTTTTTTGGGGGGAGGGCCTTAGACTGTGTGCCAGAAGTGGATGCCCTGGATGATCTCCTGGTCACCCTTTGCCCCCTAGGTGTGGCTTCAGGGGTCACATTGGAGGGGGTGATGGGTGCAGTGAACCCCTCTGTGGAACGCAGGTTTTCCCTCTCAACCGTAAGTTCTCCCTGCGGTTATGCTCTCTCAACTCCACCAGCACCTGTGCAATCATGTCCATCACCCCCGTGTGGAGCTGATGGAGTTGAGTGTTGATTCTCGTGACCTCTGACTCCAGGGCATGGATCCTTGCCTCAATCCTGTTTGTGTTTCTCCGGGATTCCCTATGGCTCCTGGTGATGTTGTCATTGGTGAAGTGCTTGATCGGAGTAGTCTCCTTTGCAGGGCCATACACTCCGCTTCCATCCCGCTGGGGCGTTCACTGCTGGAGATGGTTGTGCCCAGTGACTCTGCTGCTGTGTCCTCCTCACCTGGTGCTGTGTCCTCCTCAGCTGGTGCTGTGTCCTCCTCAGCTGGTGCTGTGTCCTTAGCTGGTGCTGTGTGTGCTGCAGATGGGTATATGCCCACCACATCAATGGACTCACTGCTGCCCACTGATGTCTGTGCTGGTGGAGGTGGTGGAGTAAACAGGTCCCTCTGCATAGGGTGCTGTGGCTCCCCAAGCAGGCCCAGGTGTTGGTAGTCGAGTGGCCAAGGGTTATACCTTGGCCATTGGTATGTGCTTGGCCCCCACCTGGGATCATACCTGGGGCCATGCTGGGGAGCCATCCAGGAGGATAGATCAATCTGTGATGAGTATGGCCTGTATTGGGTGGTGGCCACATTCCCGGGCAGCCATTGCCTCCCTGGTGGTGGTGATGCTACTGCTGGAGGGTAATAGCTCCTGGAGGTGGTGGGATGCATCCACCTCTCCTTCAGTCACTATAATATGGTGAAGCAGCCAGAGGAGGTGTAGCCAGAGGTGGTGTAGCCAGAGGTGGTGCAAACAGAGGTGGGGCAGCCAGCTGGAGAGGAGGTGTGGATGTTGGGTACTGTGCCCACTGGCTGGTCCCCTCCTCCGTATACTCTTCACTGGGTGGTGAGGTGGCCTCCTCCATGGGCTCCTGCTGTGCTGGAGGCACATAAGCTGTGCTGAGAATTGAGATTGTATGATCAGTAAACGTAGACATGATGGTTTCAAATTGATATTAATACTTGAAATGTGGAAAGGGAAATATGTGTTGTAGGGTTTATTTCCCTGAGTGAAACAGTACTCCCACTGCTGAAGCTGTCCAGAGGATGGTCTAGCAACATCAGCATTGTCCAATTTCAGGCCACTGTGATATTGTCCCTGAAATATTCAACTTTGAGCTGTTATACTTTTGGAATAAAACACCTTTCAGCAGTGGGAATACCCTTGCTTTACTTGGGGGATGAATCCTATAACATATATTTTTCCTTTCACATTTTAGGCATTACTATCCCTTTAATGGGATAGCAATTGTTAATTTCACCTTGATGTAATATTGTGGGCATTATAAGGAGATGGTTAGACAGATATTGCTATATGTGACAGCTGGAAATATTAGTCATTTGACCACACGGAGGCTCGTCAGCAGAGCCAAAATTGACCCATTTGGAGATGGATACTTCATTAGAATGGTCCACAGAGTGTGCTTGCAAACCAGGCACACTTTGTAGACAATTCCAAAGATGTATTTATTTCCAAATGGGTCAATTTCTGCTCTGCTGAAGAGCCTCTGTGTGGTCAAATGACTGATATCTCCAGCTGTCACATACAGCAATATCTGTCTAACCATCTCTTAATAATGCCTACAATCTTACATGAAGGTGAAATTAAGCATTGCCATCCTGTGCAAGGTACACAGAGAGGAATATGTCACTCTCTGGTTGTCATGATGGTATCCTATGCATTGCATTGTGATGCATGGGATACCACCGTGGCAATCAGGGATTGATGTACTTTAAAGAATCCTGTCTATGAGGTCTGTTCAAGTTGAATCCTGAAGGGCAACAATCAAGCCAGTATTGAAGGATATCTTTGATTAAGGGCTGTTTTTTTTCCAGGATCAGCCCATCCATCCTTCTGTGTGAGGTAGCCATACCCAGTCACAGATATCCATAATTCATGGCCTGTTAACGACAATGGTTCATATTTGTTTCCCATATGTATCCTGCAAATAGTAGCTGGTGTACCATCCATCCATGGCATCAGCACTCCTGAGGATCCATGTATTAATCAAATGTGAGATATGTAAATTCAGGTTAGAGTAAATGATTGCATACACAACACCAAGGCCAACTTTTTCACCTTTAGTTATGTGTAATTGTTTTTGTCCTGTGTGTTGCACATACAAGCAGTTATTCTCAGTGGCACTGTAATTTGTGACCCGCTCCATCTTTTTTGTGATTCAGTAAGCGGTTAAGTAGACCTGATGAACTGAACATGATGCTGACTTCTCCAGTGATCTAATTTCCCCATTTGCAATGTTTTCTATGGAGTCTATACAATGGGACCTTTGCAGCTTAATTCATGTTATTGAATATTCTCCATAGACTAACATTGTAATTGGTAAAGTGAGGGTATGTAAGTGTAAAATTCTCTACATCAGCTCTTTTTCACCACTTAGTGAATGTCCCCTGTGTGCCATGTAATTCACCTATCGACTTGTGTTTGTTGTCTGGTTAACCCTTTGAGGACCAGAGGGGTTGCCAAAGCATTTTTGATCGATGCATTGATAACCACTCTAGCACTCATGGGGTTATGTGCTGGATTCCCTGTGGGTACATGGGTGACATTGTGTTGGAGCAATTCTGATGTTTAACATACCACACTTTTCTGAGCATGGTTTGTGTGTATTGTGTGTGATCAGCACAGCAACATGAGGGTTAACCAGGGAGTTGGACAGATTTGGGCCTTGTTGAAGCTCGACATCTGTCCTTGTCTTGCATCCTGTTTGAACCCTCAGGCTGCTGTTTTGGTGCAGTTGTGTGGATGAATGATGGGCAAATGTTGGGATGTGACTGTGTTTGTTTGTGATGGGTGTGTGGTTTGAGGTGGTGTGTTGTTATGGGATGATGCACTTACCGGTAGTGTGGAGGCTCCTCTCATCCCCAGTGTCTGATCCTCCAGGGACCCCCTCAAAAAGTGTAAACGACAGGGTCTGCCGTAGCCTCTCCTCCCATCTGATGAAGGTGAGGGGACAGGTGGACCAACGGTGCCTAGGGTGTGCAGGGCGGCATCCCCCACCTTCTTCTTAACCTGCCTTTTGCAGTAGCCCCATCTCTTTTTGATTGAGTCCACATCCTGTCTGCAGGGGCCACCACATTAACCCAGCTGCAGATTTGGTTCCAGGTAGCCTTCCTCCTCACAGCCAGGCCAGGGAACCTCTCCCTCGGAAAGAGGACACTCTCCCTCTCCAGCACAGCCTCCACAAGGGCCGTGTTCTCCTCCTCTGTATATCAGGGATCCCTGATCCTGTCCCCCTCAGCTCCGGCATGTGAGGAGTCAGAACCAGAGTGTCCTGCCTGCTGTGCCCCTGCCTGTGTGGGGTCCCCAAGAACTACCTCTAGTCCCACTGCAGGTTCTGACCCTGTCCTTCGTGTACCTAGTCTTCTGGGCCTGGTCCCCCTCCGCCCCTACTCTCAACAGGGATGTCCTGCTCTCCTTCCTCCTCCTCCACTACTCTCCCCATCCCTCTCTCCTGTCCTTCTCTCCTCGCCATCATTCACACACTCACACCCAAGCACTCCCACAGGCCCTCACAGACACACTCGATCCCACTCACTCTCTGTCACACAATTTCACTCACAGATTCACACTGTCAAGTTTAAAAAATGTGTAAGGTGTTGTAAAAAAAAAAAAAAGACTATGTGTATGTACGTGTATGTGTTTGTATGGGTGTATGTAATATGTGCAAAAGTGTGATATGTGTTTATTTAGTGCAATGCTCTTCTCTCTCCTGAAACTCGCAACACAGACAGGGTGTGACCATTATTTTGGGGTATATATAGGTGTATTTGAACATTTTTCTACTTTGGGGCCTTGAAATTGGCTGTAGGTTTGAATTTTATTTGTGCATCTATCAGGGTTGCTAGCCAGCGCCAGCCGTAATGTTACATTTCGGCTTAAGTTGTGTTTTAACGTGTGTTTGAGACGCACGGTGATGCGAAATCAAGTGCGATGCTGGTTTTTGTGTTACGTATTTTTGTTGTGCCTACACTCAATAGCTATTCTTGTACTCTTACCTTTAAATCTGCTGTAAATCCTGTATTTGCGGCCGATGTGCCTTTTTTACTTAGCAGCTGGTTTAACGGCTGCCTTTAAATCGAGCCCATAGTGTGGCTAGGCATATAATTGAGAAACATGATGGCAGCACTAGAGACCTCCAAATCCCTAGTATTGACCACATTCAACTTCAAATTAGGGAAGCGGACTGATATAGAAAATTAGCCCAAAAAGAGAGCTATTGGATTTTCAAAATGAATACAATGACCCCAAATGGACTAAATGAGGAAATAGACTTTTGGTGCATATAGTACCAAATTGCCTCTTCAATAATCATTTTTAATCCAGTAGATTCAATTACATCTTAATTAGATTCCTCTCGGGCAGATTCCTCCCAATGTAGAGGTATCATAGCTAGTCTTATGGTTTAGCGCATCATTAAACATTGTATGTCATATTTTTTTCAAATTTCTAATGCCAAAAGTTAATATCAATGAACTAATGTTGTATTACCTTCTTATTAAGGTTTGGTACCTATTTTCACTGTTCTCATTAACTTGTACTGTTCACATATACACTCTTCGTATATATTTGTCCACTACTCTGTTTATATATTACTAGTTGAACAGCCCGTTACACGGGCCACAGTGCCACTGCCACCCTCCTTCGGAGCGCCCAGCTCTGTATCAGCCGCAGCGCAGGCATTGTCTACTGCGCATGACTGCAGTACGCGCAGCAGTGTCTGCTGTGCATGTCGCAGCATTATACATATATACTTAATCAAGGGATGGAGTGATATTATCTTCTCTATATAAGTGTATTTTATTGATTTTCTGTATTTACATTTTATTCTCAGTATTCATATCATGTCCCATCACGATGAGTCAATCACCTCTAAAACTTTCCCTTTAGCGCACCCAGGGGCTACGTCTCACTTATATAGGAATAGAACAGAGGTGCTGGGAGCTTATGAGCATTGAAAAAGGTGTCAACGGCAGTGCAGAAATAGTTGGATAAAGACTTTATGATCTATCCTATTCTGTGCATCATTTACGGCTAAAGACTCTACAACTATTGAGGACACTTTATCACTTGTCACAGGCATTCATTATTTGGCATAATAAGATACCACACAACATTTTGGGATATAGAAGGGCCACAGCTTTATTTTCTCCCAAACTGAACATTACTTCAACATTATTTCAAACGTATGCCAAACTTGTCCTTGCCAGCTGTAGTGTAACAACTAAGAAACCAGCTTTTTATGTCCAAGCCTGGACCCTCTCCACATTTCTAAAACCAATTTCACTGTCGTCCAATACAGGTCACTGGTACAATGGGAGGCGATCCGCCCCTTTAATAGGCAGGAACATTCATTCAAATGTATGCAGGGGGTGGAGCCTCCCCTCCTACTTAAGCTGCCTTCAGGCCAGAGCCAATCTAGATTGATTTGTTCCTGTGTGCTGTGCACACCAGGTGGAGAACATCTATCATTCAGCTTTAGTTTTTTATTGTTTTCTTCAAATATGGAATACCACCATTAGGAGGGTGACCATGGCTGTGAATTGTCCTCTACAAAGTGGCTAGTGCAGCTTCCAGGGATTTTCTGGTGGACCTTATGCCCTGAAGAGGGAACAACTTGGGTTAAGTAGCTTCCCTGCTGGGGAATTTACCTCTGGTTAATTCCTATTTCAACATGGTCACCTGAAGACAGAAGTCCTGCAGAAAGGTGAGCCACTCTTTGAGTGCTGAAGGTCCACTTGTCCCCACAGTGTCCCTTACTTGGGCTTGTATTTGGGAGTTTGTATTTTGCACTCCAGCACTCATGGGGTGTTTTTATTTCTATTGCTTGTATTTATGCAATTTCTGTGGTATTCCCTGGGTTTTGGAGCTTTGGAATATTATTTTCTCATGTGTTAAAAGTAGGTTTGGTGTACTTTTTATTTCAGAAATACTTTATTAATATTTGATGTTCCGCGCCTTTAAGCGCGCCGTTTAACGGCATAGACGCCATTGCTCCTTTACTCTCTATGGGTTTGCACAGTGTGGGACATATCTCTGGAACCGCTTATCACAGCAACTTCAGAGAGGGCTCATTTTGTTGGTCTTACCTTGCTCTATCATCCGGTGGCTAGTTTCGGGGTGTGGGGAGTTTGGGGGGCTTCGGGCACTATTTGGGGTACTTCTGAGAGAAAACTACATTTCCCATGAGCGTCCGTTTCGCGCTCGTTTTCTGATTGGCTACCGTCGCGGCAGCCATTTTGTGGTGTTATTCTCAGCGAGTATACTACGCAGGGACCGAGCCTTCTCTCCTCTCAGCAGATTAACCCTTCGCTGGCCAGATAAGTCCGAATTTAGACATTTCTGGGGTGAAACTTTAATCTTCCACACTGGGTGATTTTTCTTAGTGGTGTATATCTGACTGTGAGCATGTCTACTCCACTGGAGTCAGGGGCTAGACCCAAGACTAAGGAGGCTGGGGTGTCTGTTTCCCCCATTGCGTTTTGCTCCTCTTGTCACTCTGGGCTGCCTAGAGAATTTTCAGGTCATTTATGCCCAAAATGTACAGATAGTCATGATAGCAACCCTGGGCTTCCCAGCCACGCTATTGAGCCAACTTGGGTGAAAGAGTTCAAAGCTGCCACTAGGGATCTCAGATCCACTCTCCAACTCTTTCCCTCTCAGGTTCAGGGGGCTCTACAAGTCTGGCAGTCCCCCTCCTCAATCAGGTCCTCCCTGCCTAAGCCACAGGGAGCTCCTGATGTGTCTGATTCTTCTGAGGAAGAACTTTTACAAGATTCTGATGCTGAGGAAGGCACTGTTATTGAATCTAATAGGTCCATTGGGGACCCTTATGAATGTGACCCTGAGGTTTCTGCTGAGGGTTTGATTAGAGCGGTGTTAACCACGTTCAACCTTCCTCTAACTCAGGAATCTACTCATGATCCAACTGACGTTTTTCAAAAACCATCTAAGGCGGTTATATGTTTTCCAACTAACCCTACTCTTGCTGGTCTAGTCTCTGATGCATGGAGGAATCCTGAAAAATCCTCTTCTGTGTCCAAAAAGTTTGCTAAGCTTTACCCTTTTCCTGAGACTGAACTGGCAAAATGGGTTCATCCTCCCAAAGTGGATGCCCCTGTTTCTAGATTATCCAGATCTACTGCTTTAGCTGTATCAGATGCCTCTGCCCTGCAGGACTGGACGGACAAAAAGTTAGAGATTTCTCTTAAAGCCATTTTTGCCTCCATTGGCACTGCCATGCGTCCAACCTTTGCAGTGGCGTGGGTTAATAGAGCTATTGCAGCCTGGACTGAACGACTGACTGAGGCGGTTCGCCAGGATGCGCCAGTGTCTGAACAGTTACAACTTCTTGCTAATATAGCAGAAGCCCAGAATTATGTTTCTGACGCTGCCTTTGATGCTGTGCGCATGATGGCAAGGGCCTCTACTTCCTCTGTGGTGGCTAGACGTGCTCTTTGGCTGAAAATTTGGTCTGCTGATACTGCCTCTAAGAAAGCCTTACTTTCTTTACCCTTTCAGGGGAACTTGTTGTTTGGTTCTGAACTTAAGGAGATGATTAGTGAGGCTACTGGTGGTAAAAGTACTCTTCTACCTTCAGTCTTCAAGAAGAAGTTTCCAGCCAAACGCAGTCGGTCCTTTCGTTCCTTCCAGACTGAGACACGCTCCACGTCCCAGACAGGTCCGTCCTCCACGCGCTCCTCCTCCAAGCCCAAACAGTCCTGGAAGCCCAAAGTTGCCCCTAAGGCCAAGACCTCCAAGACTGCTTCGGCATGACTCACCGAACCCGGGTCCGCATCCGGCTGTAGGTGGACGTCTCCACATCTTTCGCCGGATTTGGGAGGAGTCAGTGACGGACCCATGGGTAATTCAGGTGGTATCAGAGGGGTACAGGATCCCTTTCTCTTCCCTTCCTCCTTTCCGGTTCCATTTTACTCGTCCTTCTCAGGAACCTACAAAGAGACGTCTGTTCGACAATGCTATTCAGGATCTTTTGGACAAAGAGGTCCTGGAATTGGTTCCACCAGAGGACACAGGTTCCGGATTTTATTCCAACCTGTTCGTTGTGGCCAAAAAGGACGGAGGCGCTCGTCCTGTCTTGGACCTCAAGGATCTCAATTCCTTTGTTGTGAGTTCCCACTTTCGCCAGGAATCCCTGCGCTCTGTGATAGCAGCAATGTCTCCAGGGGAGTTCCTTGCCTGCCTGGACCTTCAGGATGCGTATCTTCACATCCCTATTCATCCAGAGAGCAGACGGTATCTCAGGTTTGCCTGTCACAAGGGCCACTTTCAGTTTTCAGCTCTTCCCTTTGGACTGACTTCAGCCCCTCAGGTCTTTCAGAGGGTATTGGGATCTTTGATAGCTGTGCTTCATCGAGAGGGTGTCAGGGTGACTCCCTACATGGACAATCTGCTCCTGAAAGCTTCATCTGCAGAGATTCTCCACCAGCAGCTGCAGCTGTGTATACACACACTGAATCGCCACGGCTGGATTGTGAATCTGGACAAGTCAGACTTGGTCCCATCTCAACGGCTCCTCTTCTTGGGTCTCCTGTTCGACACTCAGCAGTGCATGGTGTTTCTACCAGAGGAAGTTGCTCATCAGATTGCTATCCGAGTAGCCAGGATCCTGGAATTCGACAGGGTTCCAGTGCCGAAGTTGACCTCTCTGGTGGCACACACCAGGGAACTTCAGAGGCACACACCAGGGAACTTCAGAGGTTTGTGATCCAGACGTGCAAGAATCATCCAGATCATCAGCATCTGTCAGTCTCTCTGCCTCCTCATGTCGAGTTGAGCCTGCAATGGTGGTTGGACTTGTCTCATCTCCTGAAAGGGAGATCCTTTCGGGTTCCCTATTGGACCACAGTCACGACGGATGCCAGCCTCCGGGGATGGGGAGCTGTGTTGGGTCGTTTCAGTGCTCAGGGGAAATGGGGACTGGAAGAATCTCTTCTCTCCATCAGTGTTCTGGAACTTCGTGCCATACTTCTTGCCCTGAGGCACTGGGAATCTCAGCTGGAAGGCTGTCCAGTCAGAGTGGAGTCCGACAACGCCACCGCAGTGGCCTACATCAACAGACAAGGCGGCACAAAAAGTCTCACCGCCTGGTTAGAGGTCAAAGCCATTTTATCCTGGGCAGAAGCTCATGTGCCAGTCATCTCAGCAGTACACATTCCAGGCGTAGACAACGTCATGGCAGACTTTCTCAGTCGTCACACAGTCGACAGCGGAGAATGGGCGCTTCATCCAGAGGTGTTTCACCTTCTCACCCAGATGTGGGGGGTGCCAGTAGTGGATCTGATGGCTACCAGACACAACAGGAAGGTGCCAGTGTTTTGCTCCCAGTGGAGGGACCCTCTTGCTCTGGCAGTGGATGCTTTGTCAATCCCTTGGACGTTTCCTCTGGCTTACATCTTCCCTCTTCTTCCTCTGTTGATCCGAGTCATCCAGAAGCTGAAGGTGGAGCGTTGTCCTGTCATCTTGATCACTCCAAATTGGCCTCGTCAGTCCTGGTATCCGGAACTGCTAGCCATGTCTGTGACCGATCCTGTTCCGCTTCCTGCACGTCCAGATCTACTTCTTCAGGGATATCTGTGGAAGGAGGATGTTCAGCATCTCCATTTGATGGCTTGGAGGTTGAATCCTCAATTTTAAAGAAGAAAGGGTTTTCCTCTTCAGTGGTGTCCACGATGCTTAGAGCTCGCAAGCCTGTGTCTTCCAAGATCTATCATCGCATATGGTCCACCTTTGTAGCATGGTGTACTGATAAGGATCTGTCTCTAGATTTCCATCTTCCCACAGTCCTAGCCTTTTTACAGGATGGGGTTGAGAAGGGACTCAGCCTGAGTTCTCTCAAGATTCAGACTTCTGCTTTGTCTGTGTTTTTCCAGGAAAGAATTGCTATTCTTCCTGATGTTAAGGTTTTCTTCCAAGGTGTGGCTCATGTTCGGCCTGCCTTCAAGAGTCCTACTCCCCAGTGGGACCTCAATTTGGTGCTGGGGGTTCTCCAGAGACCCCCGTTTGAATCCTTGGCTTCTATTCCTTTGCGTCTCTTGACCTGGAAGATGGCTTTTCTTTTGGCCATTGTCTCTGTTCGCTGGTAGCAGAGTTACAAGCTCTGTCTTGTAAACCTCCTTACTTGGTGTTTCACAAGGATAAGGCAGTGCTTCGCACTTCCAAGGAGTTTTTACCCAAGGTTGTCTCCGAATTTCACATCAATCAGGAGATTGTGGTTCCCTCTTTCTGCCCTAACCCTTCCTCTGACAAGGAAAGAGATCTCCATTTGTTGGATGTTGTGCGTTGTCTTAAATTTTATGTTCATCGCACTGAGTCTATCAGGAAGTCTGACGCCTTGTTCGTCATTCCTGAGGGGCCTAGGGCAGGGAGACTGGCATCCAAGGTAACTATTGCCTCTTGGATTAAATCTACCATCCGTGAAGCCTACAAATTGCGGAATAAGCACGTTCCCTTCAGGGTTACTGCTAATTCCTCCAGATCTATTGGGGCCTCTTGGGCCTACAAGAATCAGGCATCTGCTGATCAACTGTGCAGAGCGGCCACTTGGTCCTCTGTGCACACATTCTCGAAGCACTATCGAGTTGATGTACTGGCCTCGGCTGATGCCAGCTTTGGAAGGAAGGTCCTGGAGGCAGTTTTGCCTGTTTAGGACTTCTATTCTGTGATCCCTAGTGCTTCTTTACTGTTGAGCCCTGTTGGCTCTGGTTCAGTGTGCTGTGTTAGTTTGGGGGTTTGTTTTTCCCCCTGGTTGGTGTCCGTTGACACTTCTGTTACTGGGCTATATGATTAATTGGTTCATAGCAGTTCTAGTGACTTGGGCCTTGCGCCTGGTCCTTGCCTTACTTCCCGCCTCAGGGACAGCTCAATGTTTGTACATCCCATTGTACCAGTGACCTGTATTGGACGACAGTGAAAATAGGATTTTAGTCTTACCTGTTAAATCCTTTTCACTTAGTCCATACAGGTCACTGGTCTCCCACCCTGTCAAGGGACCATGCTTGGCTCTCCTGTGGCATTCAGTGGGAGACCTTCGGAGCATGCTCACAGGAGTCTTCCTTTTCTTGCTTACCTCTGGTCAGTTTAAGTGTCTCAAATCAATCTAGCTTGGCTCTGGCCTGAAGGCAGCTTAAGTAGGAGGGGAGGCTCCACCCCCTGCATACATTTGAATGAATGTTTCTGCCTATTAAAGGGGCGGATCGCCTCCCATTGTACCAGTGACCTGTATGGACTAAGTGAAAAGGATTTAACAGGTAAGACTAAAATCCTATTTTTCCCAGTTTTGGCCAGCTACACACCTAAGACCAACAGGTACGGCCAAATTATCCTGTGACAAAGCCCGGTGTATGTACATCCCATAAGGTCATTGGCCTGTACCTTTTCCTCCAGTATCTGCATCACGTAGATTACACTATCTGCTTGGCAAGGACTCTCCGCCAGCTAGTCGGGCTGATTACCCCCTAATCCAGTCAACTCCCCCCCAATGAAAATAAAGCTATGGCCCTCTCCACCACACTCATGAGTAGGGGTGGGCAAAAAGTGAGAAAAATTTCCCTCATGACTTTAGCGAAAAACCAACAATTTTTATTTTTTTCGCAAAAGTTTTCCCTTTTTCTCCAATGCAAAATTTTCCTCCTTTTTGCCTATTGCTTTAAAGGGGAACTACCACCCTGCAAGAACTTAACATGCATTCATTCTTCATCTGGCGACTAGCTGCTTAGTAGCGCTAGTCGCCAGAAATATTACCTGGTTCCAAAGATTTTGGCGTTTTACCGATGCTCACAGGACCAGGAAGCACGGACATCTTGTCACAGTGACGTCCGTGCGCCTGCGCTGTCAGTCCCTTTTGGAGATTTGTTGACCTTTCCCTGGCTTGCCTAGGTCGACGTGGAGTCGAGTACTGCGTGATTCGGCGACTCTCCGAGTCAACAGCAGGTCCGTCCATCCTCCTACTGGTGCATTTGATGGCACCTATCCGGAGTCAAGAGGGAGAAACCCAAAACGACGGCTGAGGACGACCCTGTGCCCTTCCAGCTTCCGTTACACCACCCCAACGTCAAGATGAGATATGAAATTATGTGATTGCAGCCCCCATAGCCCCACCCCCCACTGAATCGATCTCAATTCCAAGGAAAACCAGGCAGTTGGTTGGGCCTTCTGTTTTTTCATGAGCTAGGGGCACTCCAAATTCCTCAGCCACTCACTGTAATGAGTGTAGCAACTCCTCACAGATATCTAATCCTCCCAGTCTGACACACAAAAAGTAATGCAGATAATGGATAATTGACTGATAATCTGCTTCCTTGTACACCATCCATTCCAAAAATGAACTAAAAGTCTCAAATAGGGTGCAGAACAAAGAACATCCCATGGGCACGCATAGGACAACATAATACTGTCCTTGCAACTTACAGCCCAACAGGTGGTAGCAATCTGGGTGAACAGGGAGCAAGCAGACGGCCGATTCGATATCTGCCTTTGCCATCCGTGTCCTGACTCCTGTCTGTGCTACCAGGCAAATTGCCCTATCAAATGATTTCTTTGCCGGTTTTTCCACTACTACCATTGGGAAATTTTATACCGATTTTCAAATTTCTGAAGACACCCCCAAGGTCGATCGCTAAATGGTATTTGGAAGCTCCATCTAAAGCCGTTTTCAATTTACAATGGTGCCTTCTTGTCACTGTATTTATCAAGCCATAGGCGCATCTTTTCAATGTGCCCCAGCATCGTCCCCTTTTCCAGTTGCCTCATTGTCTTTTTCTGAGGCTTTTCCCTGCTTGAAACACTTCGATAAAGACTAGTAACCTCCACAGCCAGAACATTAGTACCGAAAAAACGTCAAACCATCCCCACTTGCAGGATCCTTGTCACGGTTTTTGTAAAGAACACTCAGACAGTCAGGTAAGGTTAAAAAGCTTTATTGAAAAATAATAAGCAAATACCTCACTCAGGTCCAGATGAGGTCTGTACTAAGTACCTTCCAAATCTGACACAGGTCAGGGTGAGAATACACACAGAGTAATAATATGAGATAACTGTGAATAGCAGGACTAGCAGGCAGGATGCAATAGAAAGCTTTAGGGATGAGGAACTCCTCAACAGCCCCACTCCGCAATAGGTGACATAAGTGAAGGGTAGCTGCAGGGCAATCCCCTAGTGGACTAGGGGTAGCGGAAGCAGCAAAGACTCTAGTAGAGAACTGACCCTAGATAGGGTAAACGGAGGCAACACGGTATCACGGTGCCAGTGATTGCTGCCTTTTCCTGTCAGTTATCTGAATGGGCCCTCCATTGGCTGCCTGACTTCAGCCCGCCCAGTATTGACTATATAGACTGGGTTTTGGCACCCTTTGGTTGCCCTTTCGTGGTGTCTCTTGTTGTTGGCCACCTGCACTATATCCCTGAGCTCCTGGGCCTTGACTTTCTCCACTCATCTGAGATAGCCTGTGTATCTGCCTGACAGCTTCCGTGGCTGTGGTTCCTGCCTCCGTTCCTGATCCATTGTGGGCTGTCGTTCCTGCTGCTGCTACTGATCCGGTTGTCTGACGTTGCTGTCCTGTTTCCTGTCCGGGCCTGGCTGTGCTTCTGCTCTGGGATCGCGTGCAGAGTGTTTCCTCCTTCATGTCGCCCTTTGCGACATTCTCATCATTTGAGTTACTTTTGTAGTCCAGTAAGCGGGTACTGGTTCGCTCCATACTCAACCGGTGGCTTGTCTCATTCCTTACAGCACCGGTAACGCTGTGTAAGTCCAGTAAGCGGGTACTGGTTCGCTCCATACATAACAGGTGGCTTGCCTCATTCCCCGGTAACGCTGTGTAAGTCCAATACACGGGTACTGGTTAGCTCCATACTTAACCGGTGGCTTGCCTCATTCTTTATAGCACCGGTAACGCTGTGTTAGTCCAGTACGCGGGTACTGGTTTGCTCCATACTCAACCGTTGGCTTGTCTCATTCATTACAGCACCGGTAACGCTGTGTAAGACCAGTACGCGGGTACTGGTTCACTCCATACTTAACCGGTGGCTTGCCTCATTCCTTACCGCACCGGTAACGCTGTGTAAGTCTGGTATGCGGGTATTGGTTCGCTCCATACATAACAGGTAGCTTTCCTCATTCCTTACAGGACCGGTAACGCTGTGTAAGTCCAGTACACGGTTACTGGTTCGCTCCGTACATAACAGGTGGCTTGCCTCATTCCTTACCGCACCGGTTATGCTGTGTAAGTCCAGTACGCGGGTGCTGGTTCGCTCCATACATAACAGGTGGCTTGCCTCATTCCTTACTGCACTGGTACAGCCTTGTGTAGTCCAGTACGCGGGTACTGGTTCGCTCCATACATAACCGGTGGCTCACTTCATTCCTTATAGCGCCTGTATAGCCTTGTGGTAGTCCAGTCGTGGGTACTGGTTCGCTCCATCTTCTACCGGGTGCTTGTTGAGACCTATGTAGCCCCGGTAAGGCCTCTGTGTCTCCCTCACAGGCGACTGGTTTGCTCCATCTATATAGTCGCTGAGGCCATTACTATTTCTGCACCAGTACGTGACTGTCTCTGAGTTTTGCTAGGCCGCCTTGCCTGGTATATTGGCAAGGCCGGTAGAGCCTCCTCTCTTGTTGTGCCAGTGTCTAGGCTGCCTTGCCCGGTATATTGGCAAGGCCGGTAGAGCCTCCTCTCCAGTTGTGCCAGTGTCTAGGCTGCCTTGCCCGGTATATTGGCAAGGCCGGTAAAGCCTCCTCTCCTGTTGTGCCAGTGTATAGGCTGCCTTGTCAGGTATATTGGCAAGGCTAGTAGAGCCTTCTCTCTCGTTGTGCAAGCCTCAAGGCTGCCTTGCCCGGTATATTGGTAAGGCCGGTAGAACATATTTCCAATTGTGCCAGTCTTTAGGTTGCCTTACCCGGTATTGGCAAGGCCGGTAGAGCCTTTCTATCATCTACTCACCATTGTTCTCTATTGCTCCGTACTAAGAACTTGTTGTTATATGTGTATGCCAAACCCGCGAGGGTTGTCTTTAAAACTGCACACCATCCAATACTGCAGAATACAAGACTGCTTGGGAGTAAGAATATACCTGTACCAGATGCACCTACTTGTTTTCTATACACATATTGAATGCTTATATATCCATTGTGACCATTCCAGTTCTATTGATTTTTGATGTAAGGGTACACCTATATACTATCATATTATATGTCCACTATTGTTTACACTTGTGTGCTTTAAGTGGTATTATAGCCCATATTTTTAACAGGTTGTGTCATAAATATACTCATTTTGACATTTATAACTATATACATCACCTATTATTCATTGTTCGTGAATGCATTTGTTTCATCGTACTGTACATTCCATTATTCTTTCTTCCATGCATATCTGCTCTGCCTCCCACACACCATTTGCAATTAAAGGTTTAATATTCCTCAAGTCTCCATTTTTTAACACCTTGAATGATACCAATTTATTTAAAGTGTTCACAGTTTGCTTATAGCCATTTCTAACGTTCAAGCGATTATAAGCCCCATTTAACCCTTTGAGTGCCAAGTGGGTACATTGTACGAGTTTGGACAGCTGTACCCGCTGTGCCAAGCTCGTACAATGTACCCACTAAAATGCGGTCACTGCATGAGCCGGTATAACCGGCATGCAGTGGCCGCATTTTTAAAAAAAAAAATGTGGGCAATCGTGGGGGGACATGAGGATCACTCCTCATGTCCCCCCTGTTATTGATCTCCCAGCCGATCGCGCTGGGAGATCAATAAAAGAAGAGGAGAAGCGCAGCTGAGGCGCAGCTTCTCCTCTTCCTTGTCTCCTACCCGAACTTCCGGGTAGGAGTGGGCGGGACCGGGGGAAGCCTCCCAACGTCATCAGTGACATGTCACTGATGACGTTGGGGAAGTTTCCCCAGTCCCATTCACTCCTACCGGTGGTAGGAGTGAAAGGCAGGAGAGCTTCTGCTCTCCTGCAGTCGCCAAATTGGTCTCCCAGCCTATCGGCTGGGAGATCAATTACTTAGGGGACACCAGGAGGGGTCCTGATGTCCCCCACGAGGTCTGAATAGCTAAAAAAAAAAAATAATAAAAAAAAAAAAAACAATAGTAACCCTGTGAGTGCCGCAGTGGTCCCCAGCACATTGCTTTGCAATGTGCTGGAGACCCTTGTAGCACTCACAGGGTCTTTTCTTTGGGTTTTTTTTTTTATTTTTTTAAAGACCTCATTGGGGGGATCAGGGGGGATCCTGATGCCCCTCAATGAGGTCTATTATTAAAAAATAAATAAATAATTTTTTTTAACCCTGTGTGTGCCACAGGGGGGGGTCAAATGCACCCCCCCCTCCTGTGGCACACACAGGGCTTCTATCATTACTTTGTTACTAGAGATTGTTGGGGGGCCATCAGGATTTGTCCTGATGGCCCCCCAACAAGCTCTGATTACAAAGTAATAATAAAAAAAAAATTAACCCTCTGAGTGCCAGAAGGGTCCAATGCATTGCTTTGCAATGCGCTGGAAACCCCTTTGGCACTCACAGGGACATTTATTTTGATTCCTTTTTTTTTTTTTTTTTTTAAGACCTCGTTGGGGGGAATCAGAGGGGTCCTGATACCCACCAATGAGGTCCATAATAAAAAAAAAAGTAAAGAAAAAAAAATTAACCCTGTGTGTGCCACAAGGGGGGCCAATGCAGCCCACCTTCTGTGGCGCACACACAGGGCATTTATCATTACTTCGTTATCAGAGATTGTTGGGGGGCCTTCATGATTGGTCCTGATGGCCCCCCAACAAGCTCTGATTACCAAGTAATGATTAAAAAAAAAATTAACCCTCTGAGTGCCAGAAGGGTCCAATGCATTGCTTTGCAATGCGCTGGAGAGCCCTTTGGCACTCACAGGGACATTTATTTTGATTCCTTTTTTTTTTTTTTTTAAGACCTCATTGGGGGGAATCAAAGGGGTCCTGATACCCACCAATGAGGTCCATAATAAAAAAAGTAAAGAAAAAAAATTAACCCTGTGTGTGCCTCAAGGGGGGCCAATGCAGCCCCCCTTCTGCGGCGCACACACAGGGCATTTCTCATTACTTCGTTATTAGAGATTGTTGGGGGGCCATCATGATTGGTCCTGATGGCCCCCCAACAAGCTCTGATTACCAAGTAATGATTAAAAAAAAATTAACCCTCTGAGTGCCACAAGGATCCAATGCATTGCTTTGCAATGCGCTGGAGACCCCTGTGGCACTCTCCGGGTCCCCTGTTTGTGGACATATATATATATTTTTTTACTAAGACCTCATTGGGGAGGGATCAGGGGGTCCTTATGCCCCTCAATGAGGTATATAATAAAAAAAATAAAAAATAAAACACAAATTAACCCTGTGTGTGCCACTAGGAGGGGAGTTCAATGCCGACCCCCTTCCTGTGGCACACACAGGACTTTTTATCAACACTGGTAGTCACAGATCTCCCATACACACTATCAAACACTGCCCCACCATCCTTGCTCCTCTGCTCATACCCACACACACTGCCTAATCCCTCACCCTCCCACATACTTTGTTACACTTGTAGTCACAGGTCCGCACGTACACCGGCTGACGCCCTAGCTTCTTTCATCTGTTAGCCATAAAATCACACATACACTGTTTGCTTTACCATTTCTGTTTCACTGGTAGCTACGCTCCTGTAGCGTAAATTGGTATGTCAACCCACAGCAGTGGGGTACCATTTTTCTTAGGCTGGCAAGAAGTCCTCCTAGGAAATCCCACGCCATTGAACCATTTTAGTATCTTTGAAGTGACTGATGTGTAAAACAAAATTTTATTTTTTCCTGTAGCACCACATTCTGGAAATAGTTGTGCCAACTAACTTAGGGGTAAAAAGGCAAGTGACCCCTCATTAGATGCGGCAGGTTGTCTTCTTTCCAAAATGGTATGGTTTATCTACCTTTTCTTCAATTCTGAAGGTGTTATAGTCATTTTCGTACAGGCAAGTCAGGTTTGAGAAAATGTTAGAAACATCAGAGGTTGTAGTAGGTGTAGTTTTCTACTTCTAGCACCCCCTAAGGTAGTTCAACTCATACCAATGGGGTGTCATTTGACTCCTAAGAGCACTAGCAAACAAATGCAGTTGAAAATTCCATGGTTTTCACAGCGCTCCATACATTTGAAGGGGCAGAAATGTAAAAAAATGCAATTTTTTTCCTATATCGCCTCCTTCTGGAAACATTTATGCACACCAGTATTGGGGTAAGAAGGCAAGTGACCCCTCATTAGATGCGGCAGGTTGTTTTCTTTCCAAAATGGTATGGTTTATCTACCTTTTCTTCAATTCTGAATGTGTTATAGCCATTTTTGTACAGGCAAGTCACATTTGAGAAAATGTTAGAAACATCAGAGGTTGTAGTAGGTGTAGTTTTCTACTTCTAGCACCCCCTAAGGTAGGTCAACTCATATCAATGGGGTGTCGTTTGACTCCTAAGAGCACTAGCTAATGAATGCAGTTGAAAATTCCATGGTTTTTACAAAGTTCCATACATTTGAAGGGGCAGAAATGTAAGAAAATGCCTTTTTTTTTCACTAGCGCCACCTCCTGGAAGCATTTGTGCATACCAGCCTTTGGGTAAGAAGGCACGTGACCCCTCATTAGATGCGGAAGGATGTTTTCTTTCCAAAATGGCATTGTTTCTCTACCTTTTCTGCATATCTATTATGGTTATAACCATTTTAGTGCAAGCAGATAATTTCAAAAACAAAAGTGTCAGGTTTACGTACGTGTTCCTAGCACCCACATATTCTATGTTAACCCACACAAATAGGCTACCATTTTTCTCATGTTGGTAGCAGGTACTGAATACAGCAGGAAATGTTATGGTTTTCAAAGATTTTAGTATCTTTGAAGTGGTGGAAATGTAAAAAAACATGTATTTATTCCCATAGCGCCACCTTTTGGAAATATTTGTGCACTTCAGCCCAGGGGGTAGAAAGGCAAGTGACCCCTCAATTGATGCGGGAGAATGTCTACTTTCCAAAATGGTATACCTTTTATACCTTTCCTTCATGTCTCTAACAGTTATGGACATTTTAGTACAAGCCGCCATTTTCGAAGAAGCAAACAGGTAGGTGTAGTGATGTGCTTCTGGCACCCCTAAGGTAGGTCGACTCATTCCAGTGGGGTGTCATTTTTCTCCTAAGAGCACTAGCTAATGAATACAGTTGGAAATGCCATGGTTTGCACAAATTTCAGTACATTTGAAGGGGCAGAAATGTAAGAAAATGCCTTTTTTTTTCATTAGCGCCACCTTCTGGAGGCATTTGTGCTCTCCAGGCTTGGGGTAACAAAGCAAGTCACCCATCAATAGATGCGGCAGGGTGTCTTCTTTTCAAAATGGTATGGTTTGTGTACCCTTTCTTCACTTCTGTAGTTGTTATAACCATTTGGGTACAGACAAGTAATGTTTGAGAAAATGTTAGAAAAATTTGAGGTTGTAGTAGGTGTCATTTTGCACTTCTAACGCCCCCTGAGGTAGTTAAACTCATACCAATGGGGTGTCATTTTCCTCCTAAGAGCACTAGCTAATGAATACAGTTGGAAATACCATGGTTTGCACATATTTCAGTACATTTGAAGGGGCAGAAATGTAAGAAAATGCCTTTTTTTTTCATTAGTGCCACCTTCTGGAGGCATTTGTGCACTCCAGGCTTGGGGTAACAAGGCAAGTCACCCATCATTAGATGCGGCAGGGTGTCTTCTTTTCAAAATGGTATGGTTTGTGTACCCTTTCTTCACTTCTGTAGTTGTTATAACCATTTGTGTACAGACAAGTAATGTTTGAGAAAATGTTAGAAAAATTTGAGGTTGTAGTAGGTGTCATTTTGCACTTCTAACGCCCCCTGAGGTAGTTAAACTCATACCAATGGGGTGTCATTTTTCTCCTAAGAGCACTAGCTAATGAATACAGTTGGAAATACCATGGTTTGCACATATTTCAGTACATTTGAAGGGGCAGAAATGTAAGAAAATGCCTTTTTTTTTCATTAGTGCCACCTTCTGGAGGCATTTGTGCACTCCAGGCTTGGGGTAACAAGGCAAGTCACCCATCATTAGATGCGGCAGGGTGTCTTCTTTTCAAAATGGTATGGTTTGTGTACCCTTTCTTCACTTCTGTAGTTGTTATAACCATTTGTGTACTGACAAGTAATGTTTGAGAAAATGTTAGAAAAATTTGAGGTTGTAGTAGGTGTCATTTTGCACTTCTAACGCCCCCTGAGGTAGTTAAACTCATACCAATGGGGTGTCATTTTTCTCCTAAGAGCACTAGCTAATGAATACAGTTGGAAATACCATGGTTTGCACATATTTCAGTACATTTGAAGGGGCAGAAATGTAAGAAAATGCCTTTTTTTTTCATTAGTGCCACCTTCTGGAGGCATTTGTGCACTCCAGACTTGGGGTAACAAGGCAAGTCACCCATCATTAGATGCGGCAGGGTGTCTTCTTTTCAAAATGGTATGGTTTGTGTACCCTTTCTTCACTTCTGTAGTTGTTATAACCATTTGTGTACTGACAAGTAATGTTTGAGAAAATGTTAGAAAAATTTGAGGTTGTAGTAGGTGTCATTTTGCACTTCTAACGCCCCCTGAGGTAGTTAAACTCATACCAATGGGGTGTCATTTTTCTCCTAAGAGCACTAGCTAATGAATACAGTTGGAAATGCCATGGTTTTCACAAATTTCAGTACATTTGAAGGGGCAGAAATGTAAGAAAATGCCTTTTTTTTCATTAGCGCCATCTTCTGGAGGCATTTGTGCACACCAGGCTTGGGGTAAGAAGGCAAGTTACCCCTCATTAGATGCGGCAGGTTGTCTACTTTTCCGAAATATATAGTTTTATATAGTTATTCCACTGTTTTAGGGTAGTTTTACCACAAAAACCCTAGAATGCGCATATTAGTTTATAAAGTTGAAAATGTCATTTTGCGCTGCTGGTGATTAGGGCTCTACGCTAGCCATGGACGTAGGTAAAACTATACAAATTTGGTATTTTTTTACTCAGGGGACTCGAGGCTTTTTCAAATAATTGAAACTTTTTCAATCAAGGTAAATATTTTTGATACATAGTATGTGATTTTAGCAAAATGAGTAAATTTTCACTTTTTTTTGTCATTATGACATCATAGCTTTTTGCACGATGTAAAATTCTCTTCATGTAAGGTATCACAAGAAGCTCAATTCGTTCTGAAAAAAACAATATATAGTTTTCCATATGTAACTAAAAATCCCCAGAGGAAATCAAGCCTAAACGGAAGGATAGCAAAAATGTTGAAAAAGTGTCTGGCCTGCAGGGTTCAGAAAATGGCCCAAGCCTCTGGCACTGAAGGGGTTAAATGAATTGAGAATTATATGTGTCACCTGTGGCGCAGTTGTCAAGCCTTAACCACCTTTTACAATTCACATACATTAACCCTGACATTGCTCTGCAATGCAATGCAAACCCTGTGGAAGAAGTCAAAGGGTAAAATAAAAATAGCAATTTTTCCAAATGCCCTACAAATTAAGGGAAAAGTGTATATTGTAACATGCATTATAGTGGAACTGTTAAGTAAAAAAATAAATAACATGTATATATACTACATAATCAAGTTTCTGCACATGCAGTTGGCCCAGGTACACAAAAATAGAGAAGAAGAGAGAGAGAGATCACCTGCAAGAAAGGAGTTATGTAATCGAGGATAACACTTGACAGTTCTTACAGGTGTCTAACTAGCCCACCAATTTAAACATTTGTGTAGAAAAGAAGTTTCACAAACAAAGATAACATTTACCTGCCAATTCTTACAGGTATCTAACTGGGCCACCAGTCTAGAGGTTTGTGTAGAGAATGAGCCTGTCTCCACTCATGGATTCTGAGTGCAAGAAGAAAGAACTAAAGATATCCCTGCTGTAATGTGCACACAGGACAAAGTCCCACCCCACTGCCCCTCTGTGAATTAGAAACTACAGGGAGAAAAAAATAACAAAATAGAAATCTGTATATTAATAAAATGCAAAAAGTCTTCACTTTGTAATTCCAAATCAATGGAAAGTGGTATACATGGAACCTATCTACTGCAATGTTGGGGCATATTCTGGTTTGGTACACTATACAGACAGCTAATAAAGACTTTTTTCATTTAATCAATTTACTGATTCTTATTATGTTAATAAAAGTTATGTTTTAATTATTTTTCTTTCCCTATTCTTTCTGAGTCACAGAGAGAACAGTGTAATGTAATTCTTTCCTGTGTGTTCATTACAGCAGGGATATCTTTTCTTCTTCCTTTTGACTTATGTTAAATAACCCAGTGAGCGTACATTATGCCAATTTCCATTTTTGTGAATACCCAATAGAATGTTAAGTGTGCACCTACAATAATCTCCTGCTGTCTGTAACAGAGGATCAGTAGATGGTTTATGTATATTATATTACCCAGCTCAGTTTTGGAAGTTTCATCTTCTGTGCTGGTCCCCTTTCATCTATTACAGACAGCCCTGATTGGAGACAGAATTGTCCTCTCCACTCCTCTCAAATTTATTTTGACGTGTTAACCTTTTGGGCTGATTTACTAACAAGAACAGGAGCAATCCTGGAGTAAACTAACTACATCATAGAGGGAATCTACATTTCTAATCCATTTCAAGTCATTGCAGTGTTTTTGGAGAACACTTTAACATTTAGAGTTAAGAAACCCTTTTAAATCAATCAACATTTTTGCACCCTATGGTGAAGTTAGTTTGCTCCTGAATTGCTCCAGTTCTTCTTAGTAAATCAGCCAAAAAAGTTTAACAAATCATAAAGAAAGTAACATTCTGGTGCTTTAAAAGATAGAATAATTGGAAAATAGCCATTTAAGCACCAGAGTGTTGTGCAATGCATATGTAAATCACATCCCTCTGGCACTCAAATGGTGAAATATGTTCTCATTCTAATACTCAAGAGGTTAAATATGTTCTTCTTTGAATGTAGTCTTCCTTCAGACTCTCACACAATATCGCACTCATTATCAATCATTTCTAAACTGTTAAAAGTTTTCTTGCTTACTTTCCCAGCGGTCTCCATCTGGATTTCAGAGTTTCTCAGCTGACAGGTTGTGAACGGTATCTGCTGGAATCAGTTATAATGTTGCAAAAGTCAGGTGTTCAACCCCCCCCTCCACACACACACACACATACTGTACATCCCTAAGGCATATTTAGAAAAACTAAGGACTACACCTAGAAATCATATGGTTTTAGGAACTTGTACAATGTACTGTGCATAGAATCCTGGCTTTAGATCAGCATTGTACACCCTTCTGGTTCTCATAACATTAACAACTTAAGGACCCATGGTGGTCCTGGCACGTCATGTGTTGGGAGAGCAATAAGGTCCCATGATATGCCAGGACCGTCATGGATTTCAGGGCTCCCCAAGCAACTGCATGCTGTTCAGGGATCCCTGCATGGTCCTTAGGTCTCGGATGCGAGTGTGCGGTCGGTCGTTAAGGGGTTTAAGAATTAAAAAATATTCTGGCACATAATTGCAAGCATAGAAGTTGTTTGGAAAACATACAGTGCTATTTAGGGTGGGCATACAAGTACTCACTAATCCAGGCATGGGAATCAGTATATTACTGTGGTGAAAATGTATTAAATGGATTCAATTCCTCTGGGGGTGGGGGGCTTGGGGATTGCTGACATTGACGTCTTAAAGGGATAGTAATACCTTAAGAAAAATGTAGCTCCTTATACTCAGTAGATGAAGATTGTCCCTTGCTGCGTGCTGTCCAGTCCCAGGACCAGATTCCACATCTGAGGGGAGGCAGCATACAAGAGATGAAGAGGGCAGGAGGGGGAATCTTTAGCCGTGAATTACTGTTGAACTACTAAATGAAAAATATTGAAACACATAGCGTTACATGGCGAACTTTAATTTTTTTAGAAGTATTACTATCCTTTTAATAAAAATAAAAATCAGAAATTGAACATTTGACCATACTGAGAATGTTTAAAAGGCCCTTTGAAATCATGGGTGAGGCTCTTTCTATGGCATTGCCCATGATTCTAAAAAGCTATATAAATAATATAAAAGTAGTAAAATGTCAAGTGTTCAGATACTGAATGCTCTGGTACAGCACAGTTCAAAACAATAAATAGCTAAAACTTACTGACGTATGAATGGCACCTGCCCAAGTAAATCTATCTGTTAGAACAAAAATTAAGAGCCTCTTATATCCAAGGGCATATTTCCTCTTTCAGTCCCTCCTGACAGTAAAGCTACTGCTGTCAGAGTTTTCATAGTTCTTGCGTAAGGTGAAATTTTAATCTCAAAATCAATGATATGTAGTGAGCCTGAATATTGTATTTTATGATAAGTGTTGAGTCATTGAGGTGCAAAAGGATTTGACTTGCAATTGTCATATAATCAAGAAACAGTTGAGTTTCTAGTTTGTATCCTATATTGAGTCATAGTAGAAAGAGAAAGGAGGAGAAAGAGGAGAGGGAAAGAGACTAGACAAAGAGGGTTATTCACTAGTAAAAATGTGAGAAACTATGGCCAAAGCAGGTGCACCCTAGGGGACAAATAAACAATCTCAATTTTTCTTAAATGGAATGTTTAACCTTTTGAATTCTAGAGACGTCTCCAGTGCATTTAAGTGGCCAAAAGCCTTATTTAATAAAAGGAAATTGTATTTGTCCCTACGGTGCAAATGCTTTGCCCCATACTAGTACCAAAATGTGAGAGGCTCTGAGGATGAACAAAAGCAAAATGACTTGTTCTGCCACTAGTCACCTCTCTTTAAACAAATCAACAAGACATAAGAAAAATCTACAGTTAAACTTCAGTAGATACAAGGGTGTTCCTAATTCATATTCACACTGAGACAAATAGATAAGAGGGTCCTGTTTGCTAGAGTTAGTAATCTATAATAATATCCAGGACACAACACCTGAGACTATCAGTAACCTGATTAAACTTCCAGCTCTATTTTGGATTAAATAATTACATATAAATAGAATTAAATAAATACAAGGACCCCGATTCTGAATTGTGATTTTCCATCGTATATCCATACAGATGGAATAAGTCTCAAAGGCTGATGTACCAATAAGAATGAGTAAATATGGTAGAAAACATACCACAATGTGAGAGGCTCTGAGTATAAACAAAATCACAATGGAATACCAGCCAATCCCAGCCATACATTTTGACCTTGTTGGTCCTCATCAGTGAGGTGTCGTTGTTTTCCTTAGGTTCTGAGAACAAGTGGATCATATCTGGTTCACCCTTCACTCTTAAGGAGACGATAAGAATATTAAAAAAAAAATCACCAGAATGCGAGAGGCTCTGAGGAAGAAAAAAGCACAATGGTTTGTTTTATGGCTAGTCACTGCTCAAAAGCATCACATTTTAGATCTCTATTGCCATTATGGAGAAGAAAGTTCCACATTTAAGTTAATCCTTCCCAAAAGGGCAGTCCAGTTCCCTCTGTATGGCAACCCCAGCTAACCCCAGATATATGTTTTGTCCTTGTTTGTCCTCACCAGTGATGTGCAGCTGATTTCCCTAGGCACTGAGAGCAAGTGGTCCACATCTGGATTAACCTTTACTCTTAAGGAGCCCAGCTAAAAGTATTAAGTACCAGAATGTGAAAGGATGAGCAAAAGCACAATGGCTTGTTCTACAGTTAAGCATCACGTTTTAGATCTCTATTGCAATTACAGAGAAGAAATGTCCACATACATATTAGAGCAATCACACCCAAAAGGGCAGTCCTGTTCCAAATGACAGGCAAGTCCCCACTTTATTGGAACACCAGCTAACCCAAGACATATGTTTCATCCTTGTTGGGTCTTGTCAGTAAGGGTCAGATGTTTTCCCTAAGTACTGAGAGTAATGGGTTTACTTCTGGATTACCCTTCACTCTTCTGGAGACCCCTAAGAGTATTCAAAGAAAGTATCAAGATGTGAGAGGTTCTAAGGATGACCAAAAGCACAATGGCTTGTTCAGTGGTTGCTTACTGCTCAGAAGCATTACTTTTTAACTCTGTAATGACCTTGGAGAAAATAAATTGCCAAGAACATAGTAGTCTTATCCCATGCAAAAGGGCACTCCAGTTCCAAAATAACAGGCAGATACCCTCTAAAGGGGACCTGTAGGACCAGAGCGCTCAGTTTCAGTCCTTCTCTGTTCTGCTGGTACATATAATCTCTCCAAGAGCGATCACATGTGCTGGCTTTTTAATTCACAAAGGAAATGTGCTTTACACATTGCCTTTGTGACTGCTTTCTGCCTCACTCTCCCTTACTATGAGAATAAGGGAGAGAGAAACAGAGGTTAGACAGAAGGCAAAGTAAACAGAGGCCAAAGTTGGGGATATTAACCCTTTCAGTGCTGGATCCATGGGCAGAATGAGTGCAGGTCCATTTATGATCTGACAACAGCAAACTGCTTTATAGAAACATAAATCTGAACTAGTGCAATATATTTTATTAACACACACTTATTTATAAACATATATGTTGAAGTTAAAATAAACATTAATGGTAATGTTAGTGTCATGGAGCAAAGTAATACACTTATACACACTAAACAATCTTATACAACAAAAAAGTGGAAACTGGGGGGGGAGGGACATGGGGATGTTCACCCCAGAGGGACAGTGCCCACTTAAAACTGCTCACTTTGTAGGTATGAATGGCCCTTCATACCTTTCATGCCGTATCCATAAAAAATGAACCCATTGAGCCCTTATGATCACAAGAGAAAAAATAAAAATGGTGATTTAAAAAAAAAAAAAAAGTTACCCGTTTTCTTTATGTTTAATAAAATAAATGGTGGGTTATCCATATAAGCGTGGTATGAAAAGAAAGCCCTAATTGTGTGTGAAAAAATGGTGTATCATTTCTGTGCCTGGAATAAAATACTTAGGGAGAGATGTTAAAAAAGTCATCATTATGAAAAAATTGTCGGCTCATGAGTTGGTGGTAAAAGGACAATCTTTTCAGAAGTAAATCAGTACATTTGAAAATGTGTCTAAAGAATTAAAAAAGACAGTAAGAAAATCTTGATGAGCATTGCTTTAAAAAATTCTGATGTTAAAAATATCTTTGATTTTGTCTTTGAAACGAAAATTTTCAAAGAAAAAGGCATTTTTTGTTTTTTTGAAACAACAAATTGCTTCTCACTCCTGCTAACAGTACTATTATTTGTCTTCTCCAAGTTTAGACCATTTTTATTTTGTCTGGAAAAAATGACTTTAATCAGACAAAAAAGTGACGTTGAAACAAATATTTTTTTTCTGAAAATACTTTACAATATGACGTTAGATTAAGTCACACCCACTTTTAAGATGGCTTTTTCCCTTTGACGGAGATGGCGGAATTGGATGCAAAAAATTATGGAAACATATTTGAGAATTAATGGACCATGGTGTAGGAACTTTTTTATTCTGATTACAGACCAATTTCAGTTACCATCACTTTCTGAACATCTGGCCCATAGTCAAACAGGTCAGAATTGCTCCAGTCCTTAAATGAAATCCACCTCAGATTTTCCCGGTTGTTAAGGGGTTAAAGGGATTTTATAAATGTGGCAGATGCATGGCTTGTAGAACAAGTAATGAAAAACTATCACAAATATTTACTTTTAAGTCTAATCAAACAGGTGAACAACTCAAAATAAAAAATTCAAACAAAACAGCAAGAATGTTGTTTACCTGGCTGAATGCCCTTGTGGTAAACAGTATATAGGACACACATCCATCAGTCTGGATGTGGTAACGTATGCGCAATATTAAAAAAGACATTACTACACACAGTGTATCAGAGCATTTTGTTATATGCCATGAAGAAAATCTAACAGGTTTCTCCTTTATAGCCATAGACATATTGGAACAAAATTGGCGAGGCGAGGATATGGTTAATAAGATATCTAGAAAAGAGACCCATTGAATTTATAAGTTGAAAACATTTTAACTCTAAGGGTTTAAATATTTCAGTAGATCTTAATTGTTTTCTGAGACATTAATAATGAATTTGGGTGTTTTTAATAAAAAAATATATAAATCTTATACATTTGTTCAGTATAAAAGATTCTGATATTTTAAATTTGTCCCAACAAATGGTTAATTTGAACCTATTAAGGAAAACAAATAGGAGAGGAAAACTAATGGTTAACCAATGGAGGATATTTAGGATGAGATAGGACAGTATAGGTTTGTTTTACAATTAAGACAAATGATTCCCTGAGGAAGTGCATATCTTGTATGAAACACGTTGAGATATCAGGGTCTGGAGGTTTTAGCACAACACCTTATTAACAGTACCGAAGGACTATATGAGCTTTTCTGGCCAGCTGCTCTTTGTTGGCTTTTGGGAAGATTTGGTGTTCTCACACTGTTTTAGGCCTCGTGCTAGTTGACACCTGGTTCCTTATGTGTATATAGACATTTTTTTATTTTTTATGTTTTATGATTTTGAAATTTTGTATGTAATAAACACATTTTTATCTAAGTTCTAACCATTTTTTTTTTTTTAAATCTTTGACACACACAACCAGGGTACCATCTAAAGTGTTGTGTACCCTTTAAAAACACAGTGCAACATAGAAACCTATAGAACTACTAGTTAGATGGAGTTAGCTCAAAGTTCAAACTCTTTACTCAAATCCCATGCAGCCATTGTAGCTCAGTTCTCCAGCTATTAGAATGATTATCAAACACTGGATAAGCTATTTTGCAGCCAGTACATTTGTTTAATAATTAATCACACACATACTATAAACACTGCAACAAAAACCAAAGTTATTGGGATTTATAGGGTTCATTGCAGGCACCCTGCTTGCTACCACTTTAACTTTTACCCAGCAGAGTCAAAAAGTTTAATGACATTGGTTAATATAAGGTATTAGTTATCAAACAGTGGACTTGTTGCAGGAAATTCACTTTGCAGCCATGCAGTTTTTCTAGTCTTTTGGTATGCTGCACTTGTATTATAACAGGAATTCTCATACAGTCCAACTGCAGGTGCCCTGCTCCCCTATCCAGTCAATTTGCTAAAATAATTAATCACAACACACGTTGTTTACAAGCAGTCTGATCTAGGAAGCTGGCTACATAATAATTGGCTTGCTTGGAAATATGAGGTGTGAATATATCACACTGAACTAATTCCCTCGTGGTTAAGTCACATTGTAACCCTATCACTACTCCTGGAGCCTAGTTAGTTGCCATCACAACAGTCGGTAGAGGTAGAAAAACATATTAGGTATTAGTGTCTTATTATAGGGCAATATCTGTTAAGCCCATTATGTCTAGTTGCACTGCCCAATGCATTTCACTGATCTCGGCTTCGTCAGGGGCTATCTATGGTCCGATGGGTCCAGTCCCTACCCTTTATATATCATTTGAGTCATGTAAAGGTAGTTAATTGGAATTAGTTTTAACCAATCACTGCCGATCTCAACATCGGTGCTTTTGGGATGTCATAGTAGGCACATCCATTTCTCATACATGTTTAACCCTTGTTTTCCCGTTCTTGACAAATCAACAATCTCTGCTATAACTTTAATAACAAATATGTATTGAATAACTTTGCCATACTTGATATGCGTGCTCCATATATATATATACAAAGACTCTTGAAGAAATATTGGAACTTGAGGATCAAAACTATTGAGTGACATCTAAAATACATGTAGGTTACAGTGATTCCCACTGTAGGTGGTGGGAGGGAAACCAATAAGTAGTCAGAGTCATATAGTCTCTGACCACTTTTCCACATATGTTTTGACAGGTGGATTTTCTTGCGGTATGCACTTTTCAGCCCTTTGCCCACCACACTAACCCCTGCTTGTACAATGCAGGCACAGCTGATCTGGAAAAATAACTGCAGCTTGGGATATGCCAGTATGGCACTACACATGACATCAGTTCTCTGAAACCTCGGTTTTCTACAAAATACAGCAGCATGTTTTCTATTTCTTTTCAGCCCATAATTTTCTCTCTCTCTCTCCTTCTCCACAATATAGTGTTCAACTCTATAAGATCTATAAGGATTTCTTTATAAGCTATGATAGAATCTGATTCCTCTGAGAAATGCTGGTCTGTCTCAAGTGCCACAACACAAATATCCACATCAACCCCATTTAAATCCATTTTATAGTCACATTATCAATATATGTATATATTGTTTTCATATGTATAACAAGGAAAGCCTGATGAAAAAAATGTGCAGGCTTATAATTAGGAAATCCATGATAACTATTGTTTGCAGGTTTACTTATAAGCAAAGCCTTAACCACTTAAGGATTACATGACATACTATGACCGTCATGGTCCTTAAATACTTAAGGACTGATGATGGTCATAGTAAGTCACGTACTATGGAGCACTGTAAGCAAAAATGAGACCTAAAATTGACCGTTCCAAGACTGGAGCAATCTCTTTCAGGCCTCAAAGCAGGGTGCCGATACACGCAACAGGTCACGTGTACCGGCACTTTGGCAAGGATCAAAGTGGTCCTTACAGGATGGAAATGTCTGAGGACCGCTGGTCCTTAAGGGATTAAGAAATTTTTTTTTGCATTCTTATTTAGCAATGTAATCCTTGAAAAAATAGGAGCAGACTTGCTTAACACTACAAAACTTATGATTAAGAGCAAGTTTGTATGACAAGTCAAAAGAATGGTGGACGCCAAGCCATTCCTGCAGTAATATGCCATTGGTGGCAACCAGTAACAGAGGTCAAGGGCATAGGCTACAGGGTTGATCTAATGGAGAACACAAAAGAACCTACAAACTGAGGTTCTGGAGATGAAGGTTGCGAGATGACAGCCACACTCTCTCCCACCTGGAAAACTGGAGCCAGCAATCCTCTGCGGTCTGCGTGTCTCTTATAACATAGTGTGAACCTCTGTACCTGTACCCATGTGGAGCAGAGTGCCCTTAAATGCTCATCCAGAGCTGGAATACTCTGTGCCTCAAAAGATTCTGGAAGGAGCAAAGGTTGGAACCCTTAATTAATCAGAAATGGGGAGTTCTGTGAGGAGAAATTAATGTCACTATTCCTAGCAAGCTCGGCCCATGGTAACAGGTTTGCCCAATTATCATGATGGTCCAAAATAAAGCAATGGAGGAACTGTTCCAACGCTTGATTAGACCTCTCTGCAGCACCATTTGACTGAGGATGGTAGGCCAAGCAGAACAAGAGCTGGATCCCCATCTGTCCACAAATGGATCTCCAAAAACGTAACACAAACTGGCTCTCCCGATCTGAGACTACCACCTTCGGGATCCCGTGGAGACAAACAACCTCTCTGGCAAAAATTTCAGCCGACTCCTTAGAGGAGGGGGGTCCCTTCAGCAGCACAAAATGAGCCATCTTAGAAAATCGATCCATGATCATGAGGATGATTGTGTAGTCCTCTGATACAGGCAATTCTACCATAAAGTCGATAGATAAATGCGACCATGGATGCTCACCATTATGAATGGGTTGAAGGAGACCCACTGGGAGGGGTCTGGGAGTCTTAGTTCGCACACAAGTAGAATATGCCACCACAAATGCAGAACAGTCTGCTCTCAGGCTGGGCCACCAGAAGAGCCTAGACATTGACCATATGAGTTGGTCTCCATCGATGGGCCCTGCTGCCTTCGAGGAATGGAACGTCTCCAGCAGTCAGGTACATAGAGACTCAGGCACAAAACATCTCCCACTAGGCTTGTCAGCAGGAGCGGAAGCTTGGGCCGCCAATATTTCCTCCCCCAACAGAGAAGTAATACTAGAATGAATAGTAGCCAAAATGTGGTTGGGAGGAATGATGGGAGCCAGAGGACACGCCTCCTGGGAATCTTCCCCAAATTGTCATGAGAGAGGATCCGCTCTAATATTTTTTGTATAAGCGAGTTACAAAACCACATAATCACGGAGACAACCTCTTCGCCTCAGACAGATATGTGAGATTCTAGTGATCTGTTAGGATAAGGATTGGTACGGTCGTTCCCTCCAACAGATGTTACCATTCTTTCAGGGCAAGGATAATGGAGAGTAGTTCAAAATCACCCAAGTCATACAAACTCTCGGTTTTAGACAATTTCATAGAGAAGAACCCACGTGGAAGTAATGCTTTAATGGGGGCTGAGCACTGAGACAGAAGGGCGCCTATTCCGGACTCAGAAGCATCAACTTCCAGGGTGAAGGGTAGGGTGGGATTCAGATGGGATAAGATTGGAGCTTTAGTGAAAGCAGACTTCAATTTCTCAAAAACTTGAAGAGCACCAGGTGGCCAGTCTGAAGGCTTCGCTCCTTTCTGATTCATATCTGTGAGGGGTTTCACTACCTTGGAGACGTTTTGTATAAACTTTCTGTAGTAAATAGTGAAACCCAGGAACCTCTGTACGTATTTTAACCCCATTGGAAGTGGCCACTGCAAGACAGCAGAGAGTTTTTGTGGTTCCATAGCTAGACCAGAGGTGGAGATAACGTACCCCAAGAATGTCACTTGAGGTCTATGAAATTCACATTTCTCCAGCTTGCAGAACAATTTGTTCTCCCTCAGCAGTTGTAAAACCTGGGATACATCTGCCCAATGTGCCTCCAAAGTAGGAGAGTGGATGAGGATGTCGTCAAAGTAAACCACAACGCAACTCTGCACTAAATCTCTCAAGACATCATTAATGAATTTGTCACGGTTTTTGAAGACTCTCAGACCTAAGGTTTGGTAAAATGACTTAACTTTATTAAAAGTTAAAGGCAGTCCCCGTAGGGTAAACATACATAACAATACAACAGTAATAGAATATACAATAGGTTCTACCAACAGTAATAGAACATACAATAGGTTCTACCGGCCTTGCCTAAATACCGGGCAAGGCAACCCAAGTGACAGTTTAATGACAGGCTCTACCGGCCTTGCCTATACCGGGTAAGGCAACCGTGAGATGACGTATACTGGTTCTACCAGCCCTACCAATACCGGGCAAGGCAGCCCAATGGCATGCAAAATGTAGGCTCTACCGGCCCTGCCAATACCGGGTAAGGCAACCTTAAAGATGGTGATATACAAGGTTCTGCCGGCCTTACCAATACCGGGCAGGGCAGCCCAAAGGAGTACTGTAGTAGGCTCTACCGGCCCTGCCAATACCGGGTGAGGCAACCTACAGGATGGTGTCGTCAAGGTTCTACTGACCTCACCAATACCGGGCAGGGCAGCCTGAGCAAGTAGACCAGCTGTCAGGTGAGTAAGACAGCAGAGAGCATAAGTATAGAGGTCTAATCTGCAGAAGTCTATTGTCAAGGATAATCAGACAACTGCAAGGAAGTGGACAGCGATTGACCACAGTACTGGATGTACAGGAGCAAACCAACGTCTGCACGTTGGGACTAATGGTTAATAGCGCAACCAGGTTTAATGGAGCAAACCAGCGACCGTACACTGGAAGCAACAGTGTAAATCGCAACCAGTCTAGTGGAGTAAACCAGCGTCCGCACGCTGGGACCAACAATGTATATCGCAACCAGATTTAATGGAGTAAACCAGCGTCCGCACGCTGGGACCAATGTGTATATCGCAACCAGGTTTAATGGAGCAAACCAGCGTCCGCACACTGGGACCAACAATGTATATCGCAACCAGGTTTAGTGGAGTAAACCAGCGTCCGCACGCTGGAACCATCAATGTGTATTGCAACCAGGTAGTGGAGCAAACCAGCGTCCACACGCTGGAACCAACAATGTATCTCGCAACCAGTCTAGTGGAGTAAACCAGGGTCCGCACGCTGGGACCAACAATGTATATAGCAACCAGGTTTAGTGGAGTAAACCAGCGTCCGCACTCTGGGACCAACAATGTATATCGCAACCAGGTTTAGTGGAGTAAACCAGCGTCCGCACACTGGAACCATCAATGTGTATTGCAACCAGGTAGTGGAGCAAACCAGCGTCCGCATGCTGGAACCAACAATGTATCTCGCAACCAGTCTAGTGGAGTAAACCAGCGTCCGCACGCTGGGACCAACAATGTATATAGTAACCAGGTTTAGTGGAGTAAACCAGCGTCCGCACGCTGGGACCAACAGTGTATATCGCAACCAGGTTAGTGGAGTAAACCAGCGTCCGCACGCTGGAACCATCAATGTGTATGCAAACAGCGAGGAGAACAATTTCGCTGAAGCTACAGCTGGAGCACGAGACTCAGAAACTCGTACAAGTTAACCTGCACGGTGCTGGAGCACAGGAACCCCGGAATACAGGCACACAGGAACGCTGGAACTCTGGAACACCGGAACATTAATGTACAGGAACACCGGAACGTTAATGTACCGGAACACTGGAACACCGGAACGTAGCATACAGGAACACTGGAAACAGGCCCAGAGATCTGACAAGCAGGTCAGGCAGAGTGGAGTCAGAAACACCACGAAAGGGCAACCTGGAAGTGCACACCCTGGGTTTAAAAAGGCTGTATGAGGAAGGCTAAAGACAGACAGCCAATCACGTATACTCAGCAAGTGACAGACAGAGAGCAGCACGAATCACGGGCACCGTGATAGAATTCTTGGAAGCTGTGGGAGCATTGCACAATCCGAAGGGCATCACCAAGTATTCATAGTGCCTACTCCAGGTGTTAAAAGCTGTCTTCCATTTGTGGCTTTATTGAACTGGTACCAGATTGTAAGAGGCCCTCAAGTCAAGCTTAGTAAAAATAGTAAAGCCCTTGATTTGGTCACACAGCTCCATTATCTACGGAATGGGGTAAGCGTTTGTTACCATAAGTTTATTCAGGCCTCTGAAATTGATGCATGGTCTTAGTTCCCTATCCTTCTTTTTTACAAAAAAAGAAGCCAGCACCCGCAGGTGAGGAAGATTTTCAGATAATGCTCCTGGACAATGCGTCAGCCACGTAATCCTCCATGGCCCTATTCTCCTCCACCGACAAGGGATACACACGGTCCCTAGGAGGTCTAGCCACTGGTACCAGATCAAAAGTATAGTTGTAAGGCCTATGTGGCGGCAATATACTGGCCTCCGCCTTGTTAAATACCTCTTTGTAGGACTGGTATTCAGCAGGTAAAGAGGTAGAGTTACACAAAATTCTCATAGGCTGCTGTAGGCAAGACTTACACTGGAGGGGCCAAGATAAAATGTCATAAGTCTGCCAATCAATTATTTTGTTGTGTGTCTGCAACTAGACCTAGAATGATCTCATAGTGAGGAGAATGAATGACCTGAAACTGTTGTGTCTCCAAATGGAGTGTCCCTTCCTGTAGAGACAAGGGATGAGTCTCATGAGTAATGTGTGATGGTTGTAGGGGTCTGCCGTCTATGGTTTCAATAGCCAATGGAGCAGAACGAAGCAGCAGAGTTATAGAGTGCTAGGCTGCATAGTCTGCATCAATGAAAAACCCTGCAGCTCCAGAATCCAGTAACGCCGGAGCTACCTGTTACAGTTTTATTTGACACTCAGACACAGTAGGTGAGATAAAACAGTTTTATTGAACAGACTCAGAAATGATAACCCTCACGGGTCCAGTAGTATATAAATACACAATATAGTACTGACACAGGACAGGTTACAGCAATATATATACCCACACGGGTCCAGTATATGTACAATACAAAGTTAACAATATACTGACACAGGTCAGGCAAAGTTCGTGTGAAACTCGACCGAGGCAGCAATGAACTGGCCAGGAATGCTGACAGGCCCTAAAAGTGCGAGGCCCTTAAGACTTTCACTCTGCAGAGAGTGCTTATATAGCGAGAATGGAGGCCCGGGATAAGCTTAACCCTTTAAGGAACAGCCACGCATGCACGCGGCGGTCATTTAAGGACCACTAAGCATTTTTTTTTTTTTTTTATTGAATACGATTCCGGACTCCCCAAACGGCGTGCAGCTGCGCGTGGTGCCCGAAATTCCATGACTGTCCTGGTAAGTCATTGATCCTTAAAGCAAATCCAGCCATGACGTACCAGGACCGTCAAGGGTCCTTAAGGGGTTAAGGACTGCCGTAGCAGTAATGGAGGACTCAGACAGTATGCCCAGAATGACACCCAACATAGACTGCACGGTAGAATAGCCGGTGAATAATGGCACCTTCCCTGAAGGGGTTAACGAACGCTAAGACCAATGTCGACTGCCCGATCGTAAGCACAGTCTGAGGCGCCCAATGTAAGACCAACCTCAGCGTATTGGCAGGAAAGAGGGTCAAGCGTACCGTGGTGCACAGATGGGATTTAGACACCGGAATGTCGCCCTCGCAACACAGACTGAACTGAGACTGAACTGCAGGAGTGGCACTAAGGCACAATGGTGCTGTCTGGAGACAGAGGCCTGGAGAAGAACCCAAAACCGAGAACCACAATGGGACCGCAGGCAGTAGAGATACACAGGAGTAGTAGCCCAACCGGGCCGGTACACAGGCAGAAACGTCAGCCAATCCGAGTCGGTACACAGAGCAGGAACGTCAGCCAGGCCAGGTCGGTACACAGTACAGGAACATCAGCCAATCCGAGTCGGTAAACAGAGCAGGAACGTCAGCCGGGCCGGGTCGGTACACAGAGCAGGAACGGATACAGCAGAGTAGTCAGGCAGTCTGGGTCGGTACACAGGCAGGAACAGATACAGCAGAGTAGTCAGGCAGGCCGGGTCGGTACACAGAGATCACACGAGAACTGGAACAAGCGCTGGTAACGGAAACACCACGAAAGGGCACCGGAGAAGTGACAAGGCCCAATATTTAAGGACATATACTGGGCGGGACAAAGTCACTTCAGCCAATAAGCATCAGCAGTAAACAAAGACTGACAGAATGTCACCAGCATAGCACGGGCACGTGATACTACCACCGAAGACTCGGCCCAAGACAGTACTACCTCAAGAATCAGTTTGTCTTTAAGTGTCTCTGGGGACTGTGAAACTCCACCCAGGGTCTGTCCCCTACATGACCCTAGGTGCGGCCGTTTTACAGCCGGATAGGGCAAGAATGCAGCACATGACCAGGCTCCCCACAGTATAAACACAGCCCCCTCCTCTGGCAAATCTCCCTCTCCTCTACTTAAAGTCACATGAAATATATCTGCATTGGTTCCCCCCTGGCAGAGTCAGAACCAGGAGGTATGGGAGGCGAGGGCGGACTGGGTGGGTGCATAAAGCTGGAAGCCAACCGAGACACAGGCTTATACCTGTGAAAGAAGGTCTTTCACAGATTCTAGTATCTAGCAGAATGGTGACTGAAATCAACCCCTCCAGATCACCAGGCAACTCGCAAGCAGCTGTCTTGTCCTTGATAGCATCACGCAAGCCATGAGAGAATGCAGCTACCAGTGCTTCATTGTTCCATCCTACCTCCACTGCCAGAGTACGGAACTCGGTCGCGTACTCAGCCACCGCACGTGTACGTTACCGTATGGTCATCAGTCATTTGGCAGTGGAGGTTGCATGTCCAGGAACATCAAAAACTCTTCAAAAAGAGGCCACAAATTCCGTGAAGTTATATATTACAGGCTTCTCCATTTCCCAGAGAGGGTTGGCCCAAGCAAGTGCCTTGCCTGAAAGGAGAGAAATCAGGAGGCCCACCTTACTTCGCTCCATATGAAATGCCTGCAGTACCATCTCCAAAAAAATTCCCAGCTGATTTAGGAACTCTAGGAACAGTGTAGGTTACCCATCATAACGTTGAGGTAAGGGAGCGGAGCCAGACAACCCTCTGGGCCTACCAATCTCTGGGGTAGTAGGGGCAACCGGTGCAAGCACTGGGGAGGCCACCGGTTGCTGAGCCAAACGGTCAAGGTGTGCCGTGCGATTTAACAATGTCTGCATAGCAAACGACAACTGGTTTTGAGAATTCATCCTGGTCAGGATGCTCAGATTAGGTGGACTGCCTGTACCTTCAGTACTCATGGCCCTTTAGTACTGTCACGGTAATCAAGGCAGAGAAGGACAGACACAAGTATAATTAATAAACCAACTTTATTGATAATACACAGATTAATAGGAATACACACAATTTCCCTAGACCAACGGACGGCAGTACACAGACCACTACCCAGGGCTGCACACTGTTCTGAGGCCTGCACTACTCGTGCTATACCGTAGCATGATAGGAAATCGCCTAGGGTTCTAGCACCGGATAAGAACCACGCTGTTACAGTAGTGGTGTCAGGAATGGCATATGAGCCTAGGATGGAGCGAAGGTAACACTGCTCAAGTCTCCCAACTGATGTATAGACAACCAGAGGCAACAGTGAGCGAAGAGCAAGCCAGAGCCACAAGTAACCCTGATGAGGGTCAGGCAAGCCGGATCATACATGGAGCAAGTAGTCAGCCAGAGCCACAGGTCAGAACCGATGTGGGTAGTCAGACAAGCTGGGGTCATACACGGAGCGAGTAGTCAGCCAGAGCCACAGGTCAGAACCAATGTGGGTAGTCAGACAAGCCGAGTCATACACGGAGCAAGTAGTCAGCCAGAGCCACATGTCAGAACCGATGTGGGTAGACAGACAAGTAATACATAGAGTGGATTCGGAGGCCAAGCACGGGCCGACCAACCTCGCAGAATAAGAAGCATAAGAGAACTAGGCAACCTAGGGATACTGTGATACTCCCTCAATCTAAGCCTCATGGCCATCTGCTAGAGCGTTCCACATTCTAGCCCTAATTACTATTTTCAACCATAGTGCCGAACCTCTCACAATTGTAAAACAAGTGCCAATGCGCCCACTGGTGGCATCTCCCAACACGTTTCACCGCTATTACTACCGGCTTCATCAGGGGCTTATGGATCAGCGGTCTCCTTCATAGCCGTATTTATAGTGTAAACCCGCCCTTCGTGGGCTGGGTTATGAGTGACTCCTTCATAAACTCACACGCGATCGCTCCTTAATACAGGCAAAAATAGTTACCATTAGTGAAATACTTTGATTCAGGAATGTGATTGCTAAGAGACACATGCTACCTGAAAACTGCACAATGCAATGGATGCTTGATCAGCAATATTGTTTATGCATTTCTATATGTGCCATGTCTAAACAGACCAAATGATATTGATGTGGGAATAAATACACGGAGGACTCACAGACTTGCGCATGACTGAACCAACTAAATCGGGATTAGAAATTCCTACTTTGTCTGTTGCCCAATTGGTCCCAGCAGGACATTTGACGGACTACGCATTCCTACAGAAGTGGGACAATATTATCACCAATTACTCTATTGACCTGATTGTTGACACAGAAAAAACGCTACTGACCAAGACCAATACTGAGATAGAAATAAACTTGAAAGACGTACTAAATAAAAAGGATTATTCTAAATTTAAAGACTTTGAAACTACCCCACTGGGCAATTTTGAAAAATTAGCTAATGAACTGAAAAACAGAAAATACAAGTTTAAAAGAGATAAGAACGATTTTGATGACGGTAAGGTCTACATGAGACCCATTAGGAACCAACAATCCAACATTGAGGCCACCGACAGTGATAGTGCCAGTACATCAAATACTAATAGAAACCCCCAAAAAAGTCATAGCAGATATAATAAGAACCGTCATTTTTTAGACAATGCCCAGAATCCAGATTGGAACAAACAGTGGATTCCTCCAGGACTGCAACAGAACAGTATGGGGTTACAAGGGCACTAGGAATAAGGAGACAGCCTCAAAATAAAAACTTTGTTAACTATAGATTTGACCAAAGAACAAATTTCAGTTCTTTGCAAGGGCTTAACCTTTGCCCCATCTAATGAACTACAGATTTTTGACTGGGTCAAAGACATTAACCTTTTCAGTCATAAATTGCTTTTACATAAACATTTCAGTCATCAACAAAAAAATGGGAGTTAGATAAAAATCTTATCACACGAATTTAGAAAATCTGCTGTCACTCCTGGATGAAAATGAATCATAGACCGAAACAGCAACAGGTCCATTTACAGACTTTATGAAAAATTCTAAATTCACTCCTCCAACTAACATTTCACCACACATTTAAGTTTTTACTGAAGTAGTGGTTAAGGATTTATAATCCCTACCTAGGTTTTCACATAAGAAGTCAACAAATATTAAGAACTTAAACTCTCAAGAACAAAAGATATTGGAATCACTAAGATCCAATGATGACATTATCATTAAGAAATCAGACAAAGGAGGGAATATAGTTGTTATGTCCAGCACTGATTACAAAAACGAACGCCTGGAGATAGGAACTGCTACAAACTGTTAAGAAGGAATCCAATTGAAGGTTTAAAAAAGAGCTTAATGGAATCCTTGTAAAAGCCCTCATTGACAACCGAATAAATAAAAATGAACTGAAAAAAAAAAATGAACTGGAGTTCATGATGGTATACAACCCTTTTATTCCAACCTTCTATATCATATTCAAAGTTCATAAGAGTCTAACAAATCCACCTGGTTGACCAATTGTTTCAGGCATTAATGGCCTGACTGAAAACAGCAGCACATATGTAAACAAAATATTGAGACCATTTGACATCAGCCTCCCTTCCTATATCAAAGATTCACTTGAAGCCATAAAAAGAATAGAAGGCATCCACTTGATATCGCTTGATATAGAATCTTTTTATACTAGTATTTTACACTCAGTAGGGTTCAAGAAGGTTGAAAGCTTTTTAAATACTAGGGGGACTCAATACAGTATACACAATCAGTTTGTCCTGGATCTGCTCTCTTTCATATTCACTCGGAATTACTTTCTTTTCAACAATAAGTTCTATCAACAGAGGGGTAATGCGATGGGGAGCACTTGTGACCCTAGTTGCTCAAATCTCTATCTAGGATGGTGAGAGGCTACTGTGGTCTCACAGATGAGATGGAAGAATTCACTAAGTGCATCAACTTGTGGATTCACTATGTAGATGATGTGTTTCTGATCTGGACAAGTACACTAGAACATTTTGAGTCTTTTGTCACCACACTAAACATTAATAATATTTAAAGGTGACCACGACAGCTAACCTACAGGAATTCCTTGACATTCGTATATACAGAAACATTCATGGTGACATAAACACCATTGTGTATCGCAAGAGACAGCTACAAAAACTCCTAGAGGCCACGAGCAACCATCCCACATCTTACAAAATGGAATCCCAATAGGCCCACACTTAAGGGTACTATCACAGTGCCCGTGATTGCCCTCCTTGAACGCTGTGCTGCAGGCGCCATTGCCATTACTTCCTGGTTGTCGCGCTTAGGCGAATTCGCTATTCTTATAGGCTGATGGTAATTGCCAGAATGAGTCTCCACCTACATGCTAGGCCTTACAGGCCTCAGCCTGTCAGTACTCCTTTTTGCCCTTTTGTGGTGTACCTGTGCTCTTGTGTTATTCCATTGCTCTGATTCTGTGTATGACTCCTGGCTACGTTTGACTCCGGCTACGTTTGATCCCTGACTAGTTGCCTTTCACTCTGATCTGACCATTAGCTATGTCTGACTACCTGCTTTGGTCTGACTCCTGGCTTTGGCTGACTACCCGCTCCGTGCCGACTCCAGCTCCGGCTGACTATCTGATCGTTTCCTACCCTTTGCCTACTGTCTCCGCTTGTGCTTACCGTGCTCTGTTGTTTCCTCCGGTTCAAGCCGTGCTTTGTTACTGCATCAGACCTTGTCTCTGGCATTCCTGTTAGAGCCATTAAGTATACCCTTGTGTTCTAGGGATCTCAGTCTACCTTCGCGGTCTGGAGTTCTCTGTCACCCTCGTCTGTAGGTTTACCCTAGTGCTCTAGGGAGCTCAGTCATCATTGCCTATAGGTTTACCCTAGTGTTCTAGGGAGCTCAGTCATCATTGACTGTAGGTTTACCCTAGCATTCTAGGGAGCTCAGTCACCATTACGACTGTGAGAAGCTCAGCACTATGGTTGAAAATAGTAATTAGGGCTAGTATGTGGAACGCTCTAGCAGATGGCCACGAGGCTTAGATTGAGGGAGCAACGATTTTGCTGTTTCTACCATCAATAGCAGATATTGGCTAGGTTTACTCATTCTAGCGCTTGTATCAGCAATTTGCATTACAGCATTTGATATCTTGCCTCAGTAAATAGAGCCAATAGTATTCTAGATATGTATCCCATCATAAGCCTATGATACTGTTGCAATTAGACAGATTGCTTCTAGGTTAACTGTAGAAGTAGCAAAACTGATTGCTTGGTATGTAGGCCACCTCAGCAATTTAAGAATTGTGATTGTGGTTGGTCTCTATCCTGTGTGTGATAAAGTTCCATACTCTTCTACTGTTACTGTCTGACTCTGTGTGGACTGGCATCACTTGCTCCGACCAAGTTCAGATTGCGTGAAGTAGCAATATTCGCTGAACTGATTCTTTGATTTGCACAGCTTAGGTGGTCATAAAGGATACTTAAATGCATTCCTTTGCTGTATGCAAATTGTGAGTATACACAACAGTTTATAACCTGAGACTAGTTTGTGGATATACTGAATCAAGCCCTAAGTAACTGGACACATTAAGTGTGAGCATACCTCTCCATCTGTTTACAGGGCCTAAGATTAATACCCCCTGGAGGCTATTTTATTTCACCCTAATTGATAAAGGGTTAAAAGCAAACCATGATTTTTTTTTTAAATTTAATTATACATAATAAAGGTTAAGTATTTAGAGATTTATCACGGCCTTAGTGATTGTGAACTAAGGACTTTGAACGTGTCACTTTCTAACAGATAGCAAGTTGACTGGCTAGATTCCAGAGCCAGGACTTTCTCTCTGTTTCTGCTCTCTCTGTGTGATTTGATTATATGACCTGAGAAGTCTAAAATTCAAAATAAGGAGGGACCTCTTACCTAAACAATATACTTTAGGCTTGGAAAAAGGCAAGCTTTGAATAAAATGTTTACAGGCCTCAGGCTTACATAAATCAAGCCCTGAAAACATTTGTTTCCAGGCTTTAAACTTGCAAAAAAGAAGCCTTGAAAAAATATATGTACTATAGGCCTAGTGATGGTGGTAACTAAGCCACCAGTAGGAACATTATGCCACCCATTGAAGCCACTAGTTAGTGACATTATGGAATTTGTTAAGTGATTTATTTCTTGCTGCTGAGTCATCTGAGAATCAGGATTAGACTACTGAATGGAACGGAGAATATCAGTGACTTGAAACAAATGGTGGTGTGATGATGGTTATACTTCCTACTATTCATAGTGGTTCTGAGGAAACAGGAGCACTACAACAAGTCCCAGTCACGTTCGGTGCATTCATGGAGAAATTGCTCATTCATGCTTCTCTTTCTGCACCTTTTCAAGAATCACGAGTATGTTATTTCCCTTGAGAGCATGAAGGATCTTTATAGATATCAAAATTACATGTCTGCTCTCATTCTAAGCAATAACCACATACTTCACATTTATGACTACAATTTTAAACCATCTCAAAGAAGTCAGGTACTGCTGTCAACTATGGCCTTTGTGTTCGGCAGTCTCCTCTGAGCATGACTGCTTCTGTGCCTTCGGGCAGTCGTTACTGCGTATGACTGAATCGGACAAACATATACCTGGCCTTTTATAGTATTGTATGATGCTACTTTTGAGTTAAAGAAACTGCAGAATTGGGCAACTTTTGTTTTTTCAATTCTGTATGTTATGTGGGAATAATTGCCATTTTTTGCCTCTTTCACTTTTCAGGTGAAGCATTTCACCCATCCCTAGTTAAGTGAACCCTAATTTGATAAAGCTGGTTACCTGCTTTCCAAAATGGTTGCATAGTTTATCTTATCTTAATGGTAAGGAAGAGTCCTGGGGCCAAAAAAAATATATAAAATTTTGACTTTAAAACACAAAATTCTGACTTTAAAAGTCAAAATTAGATTTTTTTTTTGGCCCCAGGGCACTTCCATATAATGGTGAAATGTTATTATTCTACGAAAAATTTGGTTGTACTTTTTTTTTTTTAATTTATAGACTGTGGTGCATGCAGTTTTGTGTTCCTGGCACCTGTTTGTTGGCTTAAAGATGTAAACAATACTTTTTTCTTTAGTGTAATCTTGAGGAGATTTCATAGCAATCCACTTTCATAGCAATACATCTGACCTTCTCCAAAAACACAGTTTTGAGTACTTTTCAAAAATGCATAGCATGCCATGCATATATGATTTTTTACTACTGATTGAGTTCCTGAAATGCAGAATGATGCAAAATGTGGAAAAATAATTATAGCTAACTCTTATAGGAAGACCTACATATGTTTTGGTGTTTTAGAAATGAAGAAAGTATATTATGTCTATATACATTTGCAGGCAGAAAGTCTACAGTTGTTCAAAATTTTGTTAGAATAGCAGAAGTTTAAAAATAATTTCAGTCAATGAAATCATATGAAAATTCAGGGTCTGCTGTAAAAAAAGATATACGTTGTGTGGGTTTCCCACAGCAAAATCCCTTAACCTGTCTTTAAAAAGCAAAAAATAGAGTTTGAAAACATATGATGCCTTGGACAATTTCATAAAGCAGGAATCAAGAACGAAATGTGCATTTCTGTGAGGTTCCTGAGAGGTTGCTACTACTGCTACTGGGGCTAGATGTTGCTAAAATTGTAATCCTAGTAGGTGTCACAGGTTCTGCACTTCCAAGATCAGCAGAGGAACTCATCATAGTTAATGTTCTGGATGCCAATAACCTGTATTGTTGATGGTTACTCAACATTATTAGTGTGTGGTTGAGTGAGACTTAGACTTGTAAGCGGTGATAATGTGGATGATGTCTCCTAGGATGGCTATGTATTATTTGGTATCTTTGTTTATCAAGGATCAAACTTTACAAATGTTTCCTCATATAGTTATAGACAGACACCGTACTCATTTTCCGTGTGGGAAGACTGAGCCTTTGCCTTCCAGCTAACTTTCTGGCCATGTCATAATTGTATCTACCATATAGTTAATACTTTTTTCCCTGACATTACTATACCTTTAAAATTTAAGGCAATGCAATTATTTGAGTGGTCATATAACATATGCAGAGAAACTAAAATAAAATAAAGTTTAAGAGAGATATATTTACCAACCCTTTTGCAGATCCTGAAATATGGGTATAGTAGAGTTATGTCCCCTGGGGTCTCTGTGTCTCTGAGTATCTCTTGGGTATGTCTGTGGATCTGGCCTCTCCTGTGGAACTCTGGACTTCTTCTGGATTTCTGACCTACACCTGCTCTTTCTTTGGTATCCCTGGATCTTCCTCAGTTTCAGTTATTCCTCTGTCAGTCCACCAGTAAGCCAATCCCCTTTACTGGCCTCTGGTCCCCTTTTTATTTATTTTTTTTTTCTAAAGTGAAACACTCCCAAAATGTGTGGTGAATATGTGTCCTAATCTAATTGGATATCTGAGATCCCACCTTAATTAATCTTTACTGGCAGGTGGTTAACTCTGTTCATCACATGGCCACTGGGTGGTACCCTTTGCCCACATAAACATGGGTATACATGTTTAATTCATTTGATTACTCCTAAGGTTAGATTGACCCTCTGACCTGATATCCAAGTTTTCTGACTATTTGTCTTTCCCAGATCTGGTTGACAATGTAACTTTTATGAGGTTTTGTTGAATCATCAGAAACTCTTAATTTTCACTGGCTATGCACAGCTGGATCTTCCATTGTCTCGAGGCCAACTGAATATATCACCTATTTGTGGGTGAAACAAAGATACACAGTTGTAAAACAAATGTTTTCTGGGAAACTAATTCTCCCCCCAAAAAAAAGATTAATTTCCCATATCTACAAATAAATACCTAGGTCCCGTCTTTACCTCTTTTTAATTTTTATATAGAGAGCTGTTCTGACACTTTTGTGTGAAAACTTTTGCCCACCCCTCATTTGCAGTAAAAACCTCACTCTGACTACACACTTGTTGATTCTTAGCAAAGGATTTCCACAGAAATGCTCATGTTGAGCAAACTTTTTTTTTTAATTGTCAGTGCTTTATTAATATAGAAAAATCAAGCACATAAAAGTATGAATTAGATCACAAGAAGAACAATTCAAACATTGACAAAATTCCACTTGACATATGGCTGTCTGAGACTTATAAAATCTAGATGTAAAGAAAGCATACAGTACAATTTTCAAAGTCCATGCAATGAATCAAGAAGTAACTTGACATAGAATGTAAGCTGAACCAGAGCTATTATACAGAACAAGTAATCGTGATTATACACGGGTATGACAGTACATATTAGTACGGAATAAGAAACAGTATAGCAGACATTTGCAACACTCTGTCCTATACTCCAGACAGAGAAGAAAGAAGTGAAAAGGAAAGAGGAGACATGTAAGATGGGAAAAAAAGGGGGGGGGGTGAAACAGGAGGGTCATGAAAGCTGGTAAAGGAAGGAAGGGAGAAGGGCGGGTCTAGGAGGTCGCAAAACAGAAAAACCAATGAGCCCACCCACGTGATGTAAAAAAAAAGCTGTAGCCGACACAAGAACCATCTTGCTGTATACATCCTGCCCCCAATGCACAAAAACCTCAAGGGAAACCCCAGTTGCGGGAGGACCGAGATCCTTTAAGCCGGTGGCTCAAATCAACAGAAAGCTCCATGAACAGACAGTAGAATTAGTACCATAGCATAATATCTCATAAAAGCAGTACAGGAGAGGGGCGAGCATAGAATCCAATCCGGGAAGGGGCTAGGAATTGAGGAGTGAGAGCTAGACATTCAATCCACTACGTCTACCCTCAGCCAGGGACGATAGGGACAGAGTGAGAGATCAAGGCGTGAAGCTTTTCCAAGGAAAGGAGACATCGGACAGATTGTTTCCAATCTCATCAGGAGGAAGGAGCAGCATCTTTCCAGTGGATAGGAATCATAACCTTTGCCACATTCACGACTATTGTCAGCAAAATAGTAGCGGGATCCCGGCTGTTGGTAGACAGAAAAGGATGGAAAAATAAAACGTTGACTGGATCCCAGGCAAGCGTACACTTATTCACAGTGGATAAGTAGCTATGAATCTCCCACCAAAAGAGATATTTTGTAACAGTACCACCAGATATGAGCCATCGATCCTACATCCTTCCCGCACCATCAACACTGAGGAGACGTGCCCGGGTATATCCTAGATAGTTTCTTTGGCGTGTAGTACCACTGCGTGAGTAGCTTGAAATTCAGCTCCTGATTCACTGTATCTCTAGAGGATCTGAAGCATTTTGTTTTATTTTGTACTGAAGTGGATGATTGTTTTACCTTAGAATATAGTCAGTCCTGCAAGTATAATGTAACCTTCTCACACGCAGTAAGGCCACTCCTTGGACATAAATAATTTTCACGTGTTTCAGTTTCCAAATTATAGAGATTTTCCAGTGTATCAACACAAATTATAGACTGCCATTCCTGAGAAATATTAATTGGTTAATTTGATGATTATGAAGTTCTTCAAAATGTTGTGATGTTAGTGATGGCTCTTTTGAGGTTATCTGCCTTTACTATGCTTTCTAGTTCATTTGCTCCAATGATTCTCTCTCATCCTCCACAATGCAATCTTCCATTCAATCTGAAAGGATTTCTTTATATGCTTTCACTGAATCTTCCTCAGAATGCTGCTGCTCACACCTTGACAAAAATTAATTCATTTTCTTGTTAAAACAGGTATCCAGCAATGTAGCAAGAATGTATTCCTGATTGCTTTAAATGAAGACTGTGCAATAAAACCTGCACAAAATACACTAACATGTCATTCACCAGTTTCATGACTGTTATTGTAAAAATCATCACCCATGCCCTTCATGTTTTACTGTTGCATATATATTGGTGGTAGTAAATCACTGATTCCTGCACTGGCAAGACAAACAGAGTGGTGGCCTCCTCACAAGCTTTCAGCTGCTCACATAAGTCAAACATTAGCAGTCACTGACCAGGCGACAAAGAACTCCCATCCAAAGTTTTTAAGTTAAGTATTGCATATTTATGAAAGGCCTTGTTTTGCTCAAACAATTTCTCAAACATGTACAATGTAGAATTCCTCCTGGTATTTACCTCAGTTTTAAGCTGGAGGTGGAGCAGTTGGTTACACTCTTGCAAGGCATATAATGCATTGTACTGACTATAAGACTGGAAAAATGTGGCAGATGTTGTGGGTAATAATTAGAATTTCTTTGAAGGTTTCAGATTGTTAGACAAACTGATTAACAATTAGATTTAGGACATGGGATAACAGAAGGGTACATGCAGTTCTCAAGGCAGATATTATATTGCAGCTGGACTTTACTACTTGTTTCAGAGACAGAGGCAACATTGATGGTGACTTACTGCTGCTGTATGATGTTTCCCATTGATAGAAAAAGTACCCATTAACCACTGACAGTCATATAGCCATTATGCTGGTCACTTTCCACATATCTGTGATCAGTTGATCTTTCTTGCTGTATGTTGTAAGAATAGCTCAACATGGCAACTATCAACATTTTGGCAAGTGGCATTTCACAGACATCTTTTTTGATTATTTTTGTTCATTTTTTTTAAACACAGAAAGTGTGGGTTGGCAGCACATAGAAGAATAACTGTGTAAATTAATTGTTTTAACAACATGACTAGTGGTGGTGAAGGTGATAGTAGGTCCTGGTGCGGGGACTATGTGCATATTATCACCTCCAAATAGTAATCTTCTTCCACACTTTTGTCACATTTGTGAATGGTTAGAGTATGGTTACTAGAGATCATTGCTTGAGACCGTGGTTTGTGTACAGAGACTAACTTGATTCCTGTGCCGCAGCCTTAGCTGATTGTAAAGGTGCTGGATGTGAAGCCAGATGTCCGACCCCAGTTGAGCAGAGGCCCAGACCAGGATAGGATATCAAGAATACTGTAAGATCTCAGACCATCACAGGGAAGCACTTCTCAGATGGTTCAATGTGCAGAAATAACTTAGCAATACAGATAAAAAGCAGGTTATGACTACTACCCACCGAAGACCCTACAAAACTACCGAATGCCACCGAACAACAACCCGAACCCTGAGGTAGTATAGTGGGTTATGACCACCTTCTGGGATAGGTTCCACAACTATACCAAAATACCCAACCTGTTATATAGATATAATATATGGTATGGGATTGGTCTCAGGTAATAGAATGAGACCACCACTCAAGAGTCCTCAGTATATCCTATTGGGAGGATACTTATGCTGCACAGTCTCAACTTGGCTAACTGACCATTCCCCAAGAGAGGCTGGAACTGTGTTCAAAGGTACCCCTGAGTACCAGGGAGGATAGGAACAAGAATAAGTGTCTGGGTCCAGGCTATTTACTATAGGGTTTCAGGAAAACACAACCCTCAATACATTAGATCTAATCTTACCTTCTGGTATGGCAGGCCTTTAAGCCATCAACAAGTGGGTGCACACTATTGAAAGGAACAATTTCCAAATAAGGTAAGGGAGGCACACGCCTTTTTTAGCATGTATAATCCTACTGCCTTGTAATAGTTGCCAACCAAGCAGACCAAAAAGGAAAGGCACTTAGTGTTTTTGCCTAAACACCCTTAGAGTACCGACACCTATAACGTGCAAGGCACAGAGCCTTCCCTTATAGTGACCGGAACCTAGACGCCTCATATACCAAGGGGACCCTCCGTATTATCACCACTCGAGGGGCACAGATCTATGAGTACCCATGGAATGCGTTACCCCAGATCGTCTGAACCACACTCCTAGCGGGCACCATAGCTGAGATAGAGGGAGGAGTATTAGAGAGTAAGCGGACCGCTTCTTCACGGCAGCCACTGGCAACAGAAGGCCCAGTGCTGCAAGAGGACTAGATTACTCCTAGGAGTGGGAACGTACCGATAGCCTGCACAGACCCAAGGCTACCAGGAGTACTAATAGCTGATGGACTACAGAAGAGGCAAACGTCCTCCGAGTTAAGACCACTTGTTGGGGAGGTTCAATTAGCCGAGATATGCTCATAAGAAAGGAGCGACAGCAAAAGAGAGAAACTACTCCGGCGGGCGAGACCACTACACAAGGCCTGCATGTGGGTTCAAGACTACAGGTTTAATGCATGCTCAACACTGACTGACATTAGAAAACACCAAGAACATGCCTCCATGTATGGGAACACTTGCTTGCTTGTGTTTGACCTGTCAACTGAACCCCTGCTTGTTGGCCAACCAGGATAACCCCTGTACTACAGAATGGTCTGATTTCATTTAAAGAAGTGTGTGGGGGAGATATTAAAATGCATAGCTACTAACAGATTAATAACAATGCATTTATAACCATTACTGCAAATAGAAAATGCTTCTCATATAGGGAGAATTATAGTTATGGGGATTTTAATTATCCAGAAATAGATTGGAAAAATGGAACAACTAATTCTGCTAAAAGCACTAAGTTTCTGAACTCGTTGAATGACAATTTTTTGTCTCAACTAGTGCAGACCTCAACCAGAGAGGATGCATGTTTGGATCTGGTAATAACTGACATGAAGAACTTATCTCTAACATCCAAGTAATGGCGCACTTGGGAAATAGTGACCAAAATATGGTATCGTTTGAGATTAATTAAAAGAAGCAATTTGGTATGGGTTCCACCAAAACACTGAATTTTAAAAAGGCCAACTTTAGCAGGTTTAATTCATCCCTTGGTCTCGTTGGCTAGGATAGAATATTTTCAGGACAAACACAGAAGGAAAGTGGAATGCCTTCAAAATAACATTGCAAAAATATACATATAAATGTATCCCCTTTGGAAACAAATAAAAAAGAAGCAAATTAAAACCAGTGTGGCTAACCAGTAAAGTAATTCATGAAATAAATAACAAGAAAGTGGCACTTAAACATTATAAAGCTGAGGGATCAGCAGAGGCATTTGCAGAATACAAAAATGCCAACAAAACCTTTAAAAAGGCGATTAGATTAGCTAGACTGGAGAATGAAAAAATTATTGCTAAGGAGAGAAAGAAAACCCCAAAAAATTCTATAAATACATTAATTGCAAAAAATTAGTCTGATAATATTGGGTCCTGGTTATCTGAAATGGGTGAGATGGTCAGTGGGGACAGAGAGAAAGCAGATATTTTAAATAATTTCTTTTCTTCTGGTTTTACCAAGGCAGACCCAATGAACAAGAACCTGCAAACTACTTTTACAGAATAGTCACAGCAAGCATCGGATTGGCTAACACAAGAAAAAGTGTTAAAATAACTGAATTGTGTTAAGGTAGACAAAGCACCGGGACTGGATGGTATGCACCCACGGGTACTTAAAGAGCTAAGCCAGGCCCTGGCCAGACCGTTACTTTTGATTTTCAGGGATTCTTTTATTTCAGGTATGGTGCCCACGGATTGCCGTAAAGCAGATGTGGTGCCCATATTTAAAAAGGGGTCAAAATCCCAGCCAGGAAATTACAGACCTGTAAGCTTGACATATGTGGTAGGGAAGCTGTTTGAAGGGTTTGTAAAAGGAATGTATTCAAGAATTCAGCTTGAACAAGAATATCATTAGAATGAGCCAACATGGCTTTGTGAAAGACAGGTCTTGTCCAACTAACTTGATTGCATTTTATGAAAAAGTGAGTAAAAATATAGATGTGGGAGCAGCAGTTGACGTGATCTATTTAGACTTTGCCAAGTCATTTGATACAGTTCCACACAAGAGGTTATTATACAAATTGAATGAAACGTTTGTGCATGGATTGGAAACTGGCTGAAAGACAGAATGCAAAGAGTGGTAGTAAATGGGAAGTTCTCCAATTGGACAAACATGATAAGTGGAGTACCTCAGGGATCTGTCCTGGGTCCTCTTCTTTGTAATCTGTTTATTAATGATCTCCCAGAGGGCATAGGAAGCCATGTATCAGTGTTTGCCGATGACACAAAATTAAGTAAGGTAATAAAAGTCTGAACTGGATGTGTCTTCATTACAGGAGGATTTGGACAAATTGAGTAACTGAGGAGGCAAATGGCAAATGAGATTCAATATAGACAAGTGTAAAGTTATGCATTTTAGTTATAATAATAAAAATGCAACATATAGTTTGAATGGCGTTTCTCTGGGGAAATCTAATGAAAAGGATTTGGGAGTAATTGTAGACAACAGACTTAGCAGTAGCGGGCAGTGCGAGCTGGCAGCTGCAAAGGCCAATAAGATATTGGCATGTATTAAAAGGGGTATTGACTCAAGGGATATTATTATGCCTCTTTACAGGTCCATAGTAAGACCCTAGCATATGCTGTTCAATTCTTGGCACCCTTTCTGAAAAAGGACATTATGGAATTAGATAAAGTGCAGAGGAGGGCTACAAAACTAGTAAGGGGAATGGAAAGTTTTAGTTATGAAGAAAGGCTAGAAAAGTTATAACTTGTACACACTAGAGAAATGGCATCTTAGAATGGATATGATAACACTATATAAATATATTTGCAATGAATCCTCATTTCCAGCATCAGCTTTAGTATGTGTGGGACAGCGTCGGCATAGAGGTAGACTGTGTCAATGGAAGGACAATCATGTGGAGTTGTACAGTGGGGGCCGATGATGTGGAGTTGAACAGGGGGGCAATGTGGAGGTGGACAGTAAATGGAGTGGAGGTGGACAATTTGGGGAGTGTTTGGAGGTGGGCATTGTGGAGGAGAAGGACAGTGTGGGCAATGTGGAGGTGGTGAACATTATGGGAAGTGTGGAGGAGCTGGACAGTGTGTACAATGTGGACAGTATGGACAATATGGGCAGCATGGAGATGGACAGTATTGACAATATGGGCAGTGTAGAGGTGGGCAGTGTGGAGTTGGACAATGGACAATTTGGGCGTTGTAGACAATGGACAGTTTGGCCAGTGTGGACAGTAGGCAGCGTGGACAATGTGGGCAGTGTGGAGTTGGACAATTTAGGCAGTGTGGACAATGGACAGTGTGGACATATGGACAATGTGGACAGTGTGGATGATGGACAATGTGGGCAGTGTGGAGGATAGACGAGGTGGGTAGTGGACAGTGTGGACATATGGACTTTGCGGTCAGTGTGGACAATGGACAATTTGGGCAGTGTGGTCAATGGATAACTTGGACAATGTGGCCATGGACAGTGCGAACAATGTGGGCAGTGGGTACAGCGGACAATGGAGCAGTGTGGACAATGTGGGCAGTGTGGAGGTGGAAAATGTGGAAGTGGAAAATGTGTGTGGAGGAGGACACGGTGGACAGGGTGTGGAGGTGGACAGTGTGTGTGTGAAGGACAGGGTGGACAGTGTTTAGAGGTGGGCAGTGTGGAGGAGGTGGAAGGTGTGTACAACGTGGGCATTGGAATTGGATAATTTAGGCAGTGTGTGTGTGTGTGCAGTGTGGATAATGTACAGTGTGGAGGTGGACAGTGTGCGTGGAGGTGGACTGGGTTGGACAGTATGCGCTTGGAGGTGGACAGGGTTGGACAGTGTGTGTGGAGGTGGACAGGGTTGGACAGTGAGTGTGTATCGTGGACAGGGTGTGGAGGAGGACTGGGTGGACAGGGTGTGGAGATGGACAGGGTGTGGAGGAGGACTGGCTGGACAGGATGTGGAGTAGGCCAGGGTGTGGAGGAGACCAGGGTGGACAGGGTGTGGAGGAGGCCAGGGTCGACAGGTTGTGGAGAAGGCCACAGTGGACAAGGTGTGGAGGAGGCCAGGGTGGACAGGGTGTGGAGGAGGCCATGGTGGACAGAGTGTGGAGGAGGACTGGGTGGACAGAGTGTGGATGTGGACAGTGTCTAGACTATAATATTAATAATTTAAGCCTCATGATGTAAATCAGAAAGGTAATTAATAACTTTTATTTCAAATAGAACCATATGTGCTCACTGAACTTACAGTTTCATAATTGTTTTAAATTGTAAGTTAACTGTGCACATATTGTTATATTTTAAACAGAGGTTGATATTAACCATTAATGTTGTCAAACAATGAGAAAAGCATGTTTTATGAATTTTTTCCCAAATCTGTAGTTATCTGAGTGAAGAAGACATTCATAAAACATGCATCTATCATTTGACATTAAGGGTTAATTAATATTGATTTATGTTTAAAATGTAACCATGTGCTCAATGTGGTGAAATGAACTTAGAAATTCAAAAAACATGTTCTTGTCAGTGACAAAATGGTTAATATTAACTTCAATTTCAAACAGAATCACGTGCGTATTAAAGAAATTCATACATCATTCTCTTGTCATTGCACTCTAAGGGTTAATATATGATATAGAGTATACCATATATTAACCATTTGAGTGCAATGGCAAGCGCATGTTCTACGAATTTCTTCACTGAGAACATATGGTTCTATTTTAAACAGAAGTGAACCTGAAAAATACAGTATTTAAAGCGGAACTTTCACTTTGGTAACAATGTGTCCTCAAAAGTTTGAACGTTTCTCCTGTTCCCAGTGATATCTTTATCATGTCTTGATCCTCTCCATATACGGAGTTTTTCCCAAAATAAGTTATTACCTGATGACGTAATCCTTCCATCCCCTCAGTTGCCTTGCACCGTATGGTGCATAAGACACTCCCACATAGCTTCAGCGCGACGCCTCCGTTCTGCCTCTCAATCGTACGTCATCGCCTTCTATGTCATGTGACCTGGCGCGCTCCTTGATCTGAGCGCGGCCAGGTCATGCCAGAGCTGTGCGAGCGCGTTCATGGAAAGCGCTCGCACTGTATATATTGGGCCAATGCAATGTAATCAGAAGTAGTGTTATTTTGTGTCCTATTGAGTTGCCAGTGGTCCCTTTGATCTGTATGTCATCACGAGCACTAGAAGACTTTGCCTTTCCAGACAATTTCATTTAAAACAGGTAATAAATAAATTTAACAATACTATAATACTTTCATTAATTAATTCATTCTATTATTTTAACCCAACAATGTAAGTTCCTTAATTCGTTGCACATTTAAATTGATAGTATAGGAAAGGTCTTGTAATGTAACCCTTTTCTTTGTAATATGTGAAAAATTAAATACCTCATTTTACATGTCCTTAACCCTTTGAGTGGCATAGTGGTACTGAAAGCATTACAAAGTAAAGCATTCCCTACTACTCTGGCATTCAAAGGGTTAAAATCTATAATACCAATATTCTGTTATATATTCTCACTGAATATACATTTTTAGCTGTTTCAATTATATATATTTATATATATATATATATATATATATATATATATTTTTTTTTTTTTTTTTTTTTTTATTATTTATTTATTCATTTATTTTCCCAGGCTGCATTTATTTAGTATTGTTTGAAAATCAATTAATTACACTTGTAGTGTTATAGATCAATGTAGGGTATTGCAAATCAATGAGTTTGTACCCCTCTGACAATGTGTACTGTGGTGTGTATACACATTAGTCTATGAAATGTTTTCTAACATATTAAAAAATATATTATTTATTTCAAAGATGTGTCCTTTGTTTGATATATTATAACTGTATGATGTTAACCCTTTGAGTGCCAGAGGTTTAAGTGATGTATTGCAAAGCAAGGTGTTGCGTACCCCTCTTGAACTCAAAGGGTCAATGAAAAAAAAAATTTCCTATGTTGTAGATGGTCACATTTTTTTTTTGAAATAAATATAATTTTTAATATTTACATTTTGTAATCATAATATTTACCCAATGACTGCCAGTAGTGAACAGAACACATTCAAAAGCAATCTTAAAATTCACAATTTTTTATTACTTGAGTTCTATGCAACGCATTGCATATCAAGGCGTTTTATACAAAGCTATCAATCAAACTGTTATTTATTTGATATTCATAGTGTTAAGTATTTGAACGTGATTTAAGGTCACAAAAAAAAAGTTTTTTATTGTATATAAAAAAATTTTACAGACTATTCAAAGCTCATTGCAAGTACTAGTTTTATATTTTAACTTCTACTTATCAATCTACATTGTAGTGAAACTTCTTATTATCTTAAATTAGGTTTTCTGCTAAGCAGAGCCTGTTATCTCTTCACTTGCTAGACTTGCTAATTTTTTTTTTTTTTAATCCACTTAGATAATGCACTACATTCTTCATGCTGCTCTCCCTGTAATTAGATTTTCTCAACCTTAATCACTTATCCATGCTAATTCAGTTATCTATTATTTATGGTCCACTATATTTTCTTTATCTATCATGTATTTTCAGGCAGTTGTGTAAACTTTATCTAATCTTTCTCTATGTTCCCTATTGATTATTGTCCACATGCTCTTAACCCTTCTAGTGCTCTAGTGATACGTAATGTATTGCTTTGTAGTGTATTCCGTACCCCTGTGGCACTCAAAGGGTTAAGATTTTACCCTTTATAATTTCTTTTTTATTGAATGTAATTTGGTTGTATGGGAAATTTTTCTTATCAATCATCTTTATTTTTTTTTTTTAATGTCCTTTTAAATTCTCTTTTTATTCTTTCTTTTCTCTTCTTATTTTCTAACTATTGATGTATTACATTTCTCTATTTCTTTTTCTCTCTCCTTTTTTGTCACCATTATTACCCATCACTTTATCTTTATCTGTGTGTCTTTTACCCTTCTCTCTCATGTTACCCCTCAGTTATGTATATGTAATAGAACCACATTCATCATTCGAGTGTTTTGCTCTTTATGGGTTTTAGGTAAACTTCTTGTTTGAAGCAATAGTAATTTTTGATATGAACTATGCAGTCAATAATAACTACCCGATTTTTTTACCTTTGATTGAACATATTAAAAAAAAAAAAGAGAGAAAAAAAAATTATATATAAAATATATATAAAATTGTATATATACATACATATATACATACATACATATATACATACATACATACAAATATACATACATACATACATACATACATACAAATATACATACATACATACATACATACATATATACATACATACATACATACATACATACATACATACATATATACATACATACATACATATATACATACATACATATATACATACATATATATATAATTATACGTAAATTTTCAACATATACATTTTTTTTAAAAAAAATAGTCAGTTAGGGACTTGCCTGACGTTGGGGTGCCTTGACGGGGCAGGCAAGCTTTTTATATGTTTTGGCCAAAATAATTAGACACTATAGTATTTTTTTTATTTTGTAAAGAAAATAAATTTTGATGAACAGACTTCATATTTTTGTACACCTGATCTATTTTTTTAAAATAAATTATTTTTGGTTTATTATCTGTTTTACAAATATTTATTTATTTATATTTTAATTACCAATGAAGGGTGTTCAGAGTTCATCCTGAACCCTTATGTTTCATGTATTATTTGCATACCTGTGAACTTCCAGTTGAGTGTATATTTGCGAGCTACTGACTAAACCACCATGTTGATTAAAACATAAAAGAAGGGTACTGTTAAATAAATCTCCATAATTGTCTGAATCACAATACATGTCCCTAAGTTCTTAACACCTGGGGACCTGAATGACAATGTGTGTACCTTGATGTTCCTGTTAATCTGTATCTCCGTTTTGGCCAAAGTATATAACACTAAACTCCACTGTTTATGTGTTTTCAAGCTATAGTCAGAATAGAAAACAAGTATTTTGAACAGTTGAACAAATGTGTACTGTCTGTGACACACACACACACACTTATATGAACTACACAAATACACATACATCTAAAACCCACACTCCACCTCAACCACACACACCTCCACCAAACCAACACAGACATCCACAACAAAACACCTATTTATACACACTCAGACACACACATATGCACACACTGAAATACATGTTATTATTGAGTGAAATGTTCCATTTATTATATATTTTTTTTTTTTTATTAAATCAAACCTTAAACCTTGAAGTATGTGAGGCCGTTATCCCTTATGTGCACTTGAATAATAATTGTTAATGTAATCCTTTGTGAACAGTTGACCCTCGTTAAGGAGTTTTTATACTATACCTGCAAGATATTAATACATATATATTGAAATAAGACATTATAGTTTTGATATATTTCTGTAAATATGAAAGAATTATTCCTGTTATCCATTAAGCATTTTACTGAAAAATTTACTATTGTAATTATGATTTGTTTTAGTAATGCGTGGATAACAAATATAATTATTTTCTGTAGCAGTAATATATATATATTTTTTTATATACATTAATTTCTCTATTTCTGTCATTCAGATTTTGAAAATGCCAAACTGTTTCTACCGGGATTGTGTCAGTAGGACTGGTAGAAAATATGGTAGCTCAGAAGTCAGTCTGCATCGTTTCCCAAAGCAGGCTGAAAAAGTAAAGCTTTGGGTTGAATCCTCAGGACATTCATTACAAGATGTCAACGCAGTTGTCCAACAAATTCTTATGGATACTAAAGCATTGAAATATAGAATTTGCTCTTTGCATTTTACCCAAGATTCCTATATACAGCATGGTAGCAAAAGAGTATTGAAGGATGATGCTGTTCCCACTTTACCAGGAACAGGTACAACTTCAGTTGTGCATGAGAGTGGTCTAGGTCAATCCTCTACCTCTATACCTTTCCAGCAACATGTAACTGTGAACGAAACGGTAGATGTATCAACTAACACAGATTATTCAAAAACTGATGTGTCCACACAAACAGAACCTACTTCCATCGTAAAGGATTCAAGTACTCAAATTCCTGAAGAAGTACATTCAATTCTTGGAGATACAATGGATGTAGTCTTGGACCATAGTTATTTCAAACAACAAACACACATACATGCATCAGATTTTACATTGTCTCCAATTCCAATGCATACTTCAACTCCTCAGAAACCATTACCCAGCGTTAGTTCTTTAAATTTTCCACCAAGGATTCAGTTTACACATCAAGGAGATATTTTACAGCTACATGGTGAGTCCTCTACCTTAAAACCAGTAAGAATGGATGAGCAAAGTTTACAAGTATCTGATACAGATGATAACGGTGAAACCTCCAGAACTCTAATATTAGAAAAGTCAATGGATGAATCAGCATCATTAGATGTGACAATCACTCCAATCTCTAAGAAACAAGATCCAGATTTTACACTCGATAATTCAATGTCAGGTTTGGAATCGGACATAACAGTAACAGAGGAGTCATTAGAAGATATTATTGTAAATGAACGTAAGTTCATTGTTTTTGAATCTTGTCTTGAACAATTATTAAAATATATTCCTTGCCAAGAAGCTAACAATTGCACAGCACCTGTTATATCTTTTGAGAAAAATGTTAAAGGTTCTTTTCTTAGTGTGACTGGAGAGTGTTTGAATGGACACTCTTGCCTTTTATGGGAAAGCCAACCACGACTGCAACGCATTGCGGCAGGTAACATTCTGAGTGCTGCAAGCATTTTATTTAGTGGGGCCAATTTTAAAAAAATTTCAGAAATGAACAGTATATTTGGGCTGCAACAGATCTCACAGTCCTCTTTTTACAGATATCAAAAAAATTATCTGTATGCAATAATAGACCATCATTGGCAAAAAGAACAAGCCAAAATTATAGAAGAAATTGAAAATAAGCCGATTGTTCTTGGTGGAGATGGACAATGTGACAGTCCTGGTCACTCTGCCAAGTATTGCGCTTACACAATGATTGATACGGAAACAAAAAAAATAGTGGACTTTGAAGTAGAACAAGTAACAAGTTGTTCCTCCTCAGTAGCAATGGAAAAGTCAGCTTGTGCAAAGTCGCTAGAAAGATTAAAATCAAAAAATTTTAATGTAAAGGTTCTTGCTACTGATAGACATGTGGGAATAAGAAAAATGATAAGAGAAAAATACCCACATATTAATCATCAGTTTGATATATGGCATTATGCTAAAAGTCTTAAAAAAAGGTTACTTGCAGCTACTTTGAAGAAAGTATATGCTCCCCTAAGAGAATGGATTCCAGCAATAATCAATCATTTCTGGTGGAGTATAAAGACATGCAAGGGAGATAGACAGTCATTGCGTGAAAGATGGCGGTCACTTCTACATCATATAACAAACCAGCATAAGTGGAAGGATCAGACTGTCTATCATGCATGCAAACATAAGTCATTAAGTGCACAAAAAAAAAAAAAAACCCATTGGCTGAAGAAAAAAAGTCCACCGTATGAATTACTTCACCAAATTGTTACAGATCCAAAGCTGGAAAAAGACTTTCAACATCTGGTACAATACTGCCACACTGGCTGTATTGAATCTTACCATAGTTTAGTACTGAAATATCGTCCCAAAAGAAGTCATTACAGAATGGATTGCATGGTGGCAAGAACTCAATTAGCTGCTTTGGCCCATAACAACAATGTAAAAAGAAAAATAGCCACTGTTAAACATCAGAGACTAGGAACAGCAACTGTGGGAACTGCGAGAACAAAATTAGAATTTCCCAGATCACGCAACCGATGGATAGTACGTGACGTGTATGAACCAATGACAAATGATCATTTACAAGTGATGCTTTCGGACTTACTCAAGTTATGCGAAAGGAAAATAGAGGTACAATGGGTTTCCAAATCTTCAGAACTGCCAAAGAACATAGCAAAAGTACCAAAACCTGAAAAAAGAAAAGCTGTACAAGAACATAAGTCACGATTTTCCAAGAAATAACTGTGAATAATTGTATTTGATGAAAACTTAATTGTTGTTTAATTTGAATTAACCTTATCTTGTTGTTTTATTTTTTTATTCTACACTAATTTCCTATGATTCATTATATATAAATAATTAAATCTGTACTTTTGTTTTACAGTTACCACTTTATAGCTGTGTGTTCCGTTTGACTTTGAATCATCAGTTTAGTAATAGTACAGTAACTTAATAAATAAAATACAGGATAACTTCTTTTTGTTTTATTAAGTTTATTATAAAACTGTAATTAAAATAACATTTGCAAATAAATTACATTAAAAATATATTCAAACAATAAGTAAACAATATAAATAAATGCTTGAGAACCTCGTCTTACATTACACTTATGAATTTTTTTTTTTACAAGGTATTCTATAAAAAAAAACCAAAAAGTTAAACAGTACACAAGATGTATGGAAAAAAAAAACAATGATATCTCTCTCTCTCTCTCTCTCTCTCTCTCTCTCTCTCTCTCTCTCTCTCTCTCTCTCTATATATATATATATATATATATATAGAGAGAGAGAGAGAGAGAGAGATATATGTATATAATTTTTTTTCTTTTTGAAAAACATTAACATCAGTAACATCATAAAATAAATTAAAACATTTACTGTATTAAAATTTAACCAAATTATATTGTAAATACCACAAAACTTAAATTATGTATCCTATTTAATCTTTATTACAGTAAACTTGCCATATCTACAGCAGCATAGTCGTGTAATGGTATATAACCCATGTACACATTATCTGGATCTGGAAATTTTTGACGGATGCTACTTACTACACATGAAGGAATTGGCCTTCTGTTTCTAGGGCCCAAATATCCGTGCATCCAACATGTGAAAGCCCGATACGCCACCTTTCTCAGTTGCCTACAAATAAAAAAAATATATATATATTTTAAGTGTATTGATAACTTTACAATGTTAATCACAATAATTGTATATTTAAAGGTATAGATGTCAACCTACTGAAAAAAAAATATGTTTTAACAACCCAGCTTGTCGAGTAATTTTAATTTGAGAATTTATAAAAAAAAAACAAAAAAAAAAAAAAAACATTTTATATATATATATATATATATATATATATATATACATATTCATATATGTTTAAATGAAAAGAAAAAAAAATTAAACTAAAAAAATTAAGTTACTGAAACATATTCAATGACAGTAGTAAAAACAGACTGGAAGTCAAATACAGGAAAAAAAAAAAAAAAAAAAAAAAAAAGGTTCTTAATTGTACATTATTTGATAGTTCATTACATTGTTGAACATACCTATTATAAATTTCTTCTGGTGGCCTACTTGTAATGGTTCCCAACATGCGGTAGAAGAGAAATAGACGCTCCTCATTCAAGCAAATATCTCTACACGCATCATTGGTCATTATACATGTATTCTCTACTTCAACATGTTGGTGCACTGCTGATAACTCGGCACAACATAAACACTCCTCCTCGGTAGGCATTACTTCGCAGTTGCCACACACACACCAATTTGTATGACCAACTCTTATATTTTCACTGCCCTCTACCTCTTCTGTTGTCTCCTCACTTTCCTCTCCTTGAGGATCACAAGGAAAACATTCTTCTTCTTCAAGTGATGAATCACTGTCTTCATGAGATGATTCACCTTCCTCGTGAGTTGATTCTCTTTGATCTTGGGATGCTGTTGTCCTATGCAAAGGTCCAATGAGACGAGTCTAAAAAAAAGAAAAAAAAAAAAAAAATTCACATATACAACTTCAAATATAAACATGCAAATGATACACTTTAACGATAGACATTGCTTTGATTTATGTTATGTACTCTTATATAGCTCTAATTATTACACATACAAGCAAACAATGAAAGTTGTAATTAAATTTACCATGTCATCCATTTGAGCTACAATACTTTCATTATCTGACGAATTTGTAGAAAATGAGGTTGAAGAAGCAGAAGAATCACTTTCCATATTTAGGGAAGGAGATTGTTGATCAAACTGCAAGACAATATAGTGCTGTAAATTCAGTACATCATAAAATACATCTTTTGTCTTAAAAAAAGATTTTAAAAGTTAAAGTCACATACTAAAGTACTTGATAAAATATTTTGTGTTACAGAACATTACTTTAAATTGTTTTAAGTCAAAAAAATTTGTGAGAGACAGTGTGTGTGTGTGTGTGTGTGTGTGTGTGTGTGTGTGTTTGTTTATTTTTTTGTCTGTGAGTGGTAGAAAGCGTGACATATTTATTTGTATTGTTTTGAGTGTTGTTGATGTGTGTTTCTTTGGTTGGGGGTGGTGTGATTGTGTGTTAATAGATAAAACATAATGAAATATTTAATATTCAATATATCAATTATTTTTTTTTAAATGATTAATAAGTCTAACTATATATGTATACAAATATTATAATGAGAGAGAGAGAGAGAGAAACAACATTACAGATAACACACAACACTGATAGACAAAATTAAATTTCAAATAACAGACAATAAGAGAAATAAAACACATAGATAAATACATACATAGATACATACATACATATATAAATAGACACAACGGGTTTAATATTTTGTTATAAATTGTGAAAGCACAAACACACACATAATATTATATATAGAGAGAGTGTAGAGATTGTAGCCGTGTAAGTAGAGTGATGCAGATGTAAAATATATTAAAACATATAACTATCTTGTAATAGCTGTGTTTATTGGAATAATAGAATTGTGGATTGACAAGCTTTCAGGACAACATCCCATTCTAAAGTCTAAAGCATTTCTGAGTAAAAGGACACATAAATCACTGTGAAACATGAAATTAAAAGTTCAGCTGTGTGTAGGGTCAAGAAAAGATAACAGATAACACTAGAAAATCTACAACCGTCTTGTAAAGGATCGTAAATAACTGTTGTAAAGATAAAGTGTGTGGGGGGGGGGGGAAGGAAAAAACAAATGCAAGAGATGGTAATGGAGGGTGTAGAAATAAAGTTAACACAAGTTAATAGTCCTGGAATTGACATCAAAGATTCTAGCATGTGATTGCAGTCCTGTATACAACATGCTCCCATATATGTACATACATACATACATACATACATACACACACACACATAAAAAATATATACACAAACATAAGTGTATATATATATATATATATATATATATATATATATATATATATATACTAGTTGAAGAGCCCGTTACACGGGCCACAGTGCCACTGGCAGCCGGTCGCAGGGCAGTCATGCGCAGTAGAGACTGCCCGTGCCGCGGCTGATACAGAGTTGGAAGCTTCTTTGGAGTGCCCAGCTCAGTATCAGCCACAGTGCGAGCAGTCTCTACTGCGCATGATTATGGCGGCGTTACACACGTTTTAGCGAATTATTATATATGATGATGATGATGATGTCTGTTTATGTATGTATTTATGTGTACATGTGTATAAGTGTATGTTTGTATTTATGTTTATATACGTGTGTGTGTGTGTGTGTGTGTGTGTATATGTGTATGTATGTATTTATGTGTACATGTGTATAAGTGTATGTTTGTATTTATGTTTATATACGTGTGTGTGTGTATGTGTGTATGTATGTATGTATGTGTATATATATATATATATATGTATGTATGTATGTGTGTATATATATATATATATATATATATATATATATATATATATATATATACATATATATATATATATACACATATATACATACACACACACACACGTATATAAACATAAATAGAAACATACACTTGTACACATGTACACATACATATATACACATGTACACACATGTACACATACACATATACACATGTACACACATACATACATACACATATACACATGTACACACACATACATTAACACTGGTAAGTATATTTATATAGACATGTATATATACACAAACACAGAGACATATAGAAACACACACACATATGCATTTAGACAGATAAATGTCCATACAGAGACATATACACACTTAGTAATGTACATGTATACATACAAACACACATACAAATAAAACATACATATATATATGTACACATTAACATGTATACATATACACACACAGATATACTCATGTTCATTCAAAACCATATACACACACATATATACATATACACACACACACATACATAAACATATATTCACATACATATATACAAATATACATACCTAATAATACACATACAAACTTATATATACCTATATATATTGTAGTATTCAGTATTTTTATTAGATTGTAATCATAGCAATTTAAAAAAAATTATTTAAATACTGATGTGGAACTTTGAATATAAAACCTTTGAAAGTCAGAGGGACACACTACACATGGCTTTTACATACATTCGCTACCACTCTGTCACTCATAGGGTTAACCTTTAATAAAACTTTCAATTACAATGGTAGGTGATTTCAACATATGCAAATTAAATTTAGATATATAATTTTTCATGGGCAAAACTACATGTCATTAATAAAAATTATTAAAAAAAAATATTCAAAGAGCATAATGATCAATGTTTTACAAGTTTTAATTAGACAGGTGAAGATAACTAATTATAAGAGGAGAATAGCCATCAATTACTACAAGGATATTCATATTGAGGTCTTTTGTAGGATAAAAGACTGATAGATGGAAATAAAATATCATACATGCATCACATCTTAATGATGGAAGCATAATGATTTGCGTTCACAGAGTTACTTACCTCTGTGAGCGCTGGGAAACAGATGCTGTGCACTCTGCAGTCTGCTATGAATTGTGATCGCGCGACGTGCACGAAGTGACCGCATACAACATTATTTGCATGCGGTTCGTGCACGAGCGCGCGTCACTACGACGTTGAAAAAAAAAAAAAAAACAGTCTTGCAAGCGTTGAGTGACAGGGCGCTGGGAGGGCTTGAGCATGCGCTCTGTCACTGGAAAAGTAAGATGGCGCCGATCGATCCGGGTGAGAGAGTACATTACCAGGTACAATTACACACATTGTGTTGACATAAAGGCAATTAAACATGTACAATTTAAATATTTATCGCAAAACCATTAAGCATACACAATGTCTTTGGTGGGTGAAAGTTCCGCTTTAATTTGTTTTAAAAAGGAATTTTACTGTTTTCTGTCTGTGAAATGCTGTTTGACACAGTGGCTTTAAAATAAATGTGCAGTGACTAATTCTCCCATATAACAGCATTTTAATGCACAATATATGCCAAAGTGGAGCATTTTACGTTTATAAGGGTACATTTGGCAACCTCTGTTGGTCACATTGTATAACTAATTTGTTACTATTATATCTGCATGTTGTATGCCCATTTGGTGTCCAGTCAAGAGTAATACAGTCTGATATGGATGTTGATATTTAGAATAATTTGGGTGAAATTATTCTAAATATCATCATTCACACCACATTGCATAAATCTAGGCACCAAATGGACACACATACATGTGAAGTGGAAATTCAGTGTGACCCACTGCTGTTGCCAAATGTATGAATATGTGTATAAAATGCCCCACTTTGGCATATATTGGGAATTATAATGCTTTTGTGGGAGGTAATGAGGCATTGTGGTGGCATATCATGCTGTACTGCCATGCTTATGGCATATTTCTCTAGTGATATATAAAGTTCTATTGCTCTGGTGGTGACATATACCTCTGCATTACTGGGCTGGTGGCAAATATGTAACCCTCTGGTGTGACATAACTGTATTGGTATGCTGGTGACATGCCATATATGTAACCCTCTGGTGGTGACACATAACTCTGTATTGCTCTGCTGGTGGTATATATGTATTGCTCTGTTGGTTACATAACTATTGCTGTGATGGTGACATAACTCTGTATTGCTCTGGTGGTAGCATATAACTCTATTGCAGTGCTGGTGGCATATAACTCTAGTACTATTTTTAATTGTCTATATTGACTTAATGAACTACAGATGAATTGTATTGTTTAAAGGGGAACTACCACCTCTTCAAGAATTTAACTTCAATGAATCCCCACCTGGCGACTAGCAGTTTAGTAGCGCTAGTCGTCAGAATTATTACCTTATTCCAAAGAAATGTGCATTGTTCTTGGGCTGACAGCAAGATGGATCACGGACATCTTTCCATAATAACTTTCGCTCGACTGCGCTGTCACTCCCAGCCAGGTCTAGTAGGCATTGTAGGAGCCAGCTGGCTCTGGAACGGACTGACAGCGCAGATGTGAGGACGTCATTATGGCAAGATGTCCGTGATCCGTCCTGCTGTCAGCCTCAGAACAATGCACATTTCTGCAAGGAAAAATATGTATCCCTAAAATAAAATTTTATAGAAATAGTAATATTTTTTAATAGTAACCCCAATTTAATGTTAGTAAAGCTATGGCATAACAATAGCCAAATGAATTTTGCTCTAGTGCCTTTACAACATTTCCGTTAGTCCTACTTGTTATATACGTGACCTTTCTTTCACTGGCCACATGATGTCAAATATCTGGTGGCAAGGAAGTAGAGTGAAGCAAGGCAAACTGCAGACTACAGTGCACATCATTTGAACTAATGCACATTGCTCTATAGGGCAAGTAAAGGAGCTCTAGTTCCCCTCTTTTACATGCCCTATAGTCAAAGCGCATAAGCTAACAGGCATCAGTAATGAGAGAAAATGTAACTGATACTGTGTTTAGTGAGGGAGTAATATATAAATGAATATATATATACAGTATATATTTCTTGTCAAATACCTTTTTGACAGGTGCCCCACCCACAGCTCTCCTACTCCCAGCTTACTTTTTGCCCATTAGATGTATATACTCCTCCTACACTTCTCCCACTTTCCTCCAATAACTGCTTTACCCCATTGAGGAACATCCTGGAGAATCCTCACCCCTTTTTATGTTGTAATGATCCCTCTACATCTTCTTCACTTCTTTTTCTTCTATGATGTCCCTTCCTTGTGCCTCCTGTTCATAGTTTGTGAAATTAAAACTCTTATTATGCAGAATCCCCATCCTGTGTTGTCATATCCCCTCTACTTCCTCATGCTCATTGAACATACTCAAAGTCAGCAATGTTGAATGGACAAATCTGAGCTTGCTTAGATATGTCCATGTTAGCTGTATAAGTCAGACCTCTCTTGCTTGCCTCAAATGACATATGCAATGATATACATATGAGAGTGGTTATTCCTTTGCTTCCACTCTAGGATGGAACATCTAAGAATATGTAGCTGCCAGCCTACAGTAGAAGTTCTGTAGCCTGGGAATACTGAGAATAACCTATGTTATACATATATAATTCTGTATGTCACTTGTGGTAAGAAATAGAGGTCCTATCAGATCCTATTCAATACAATAGAAATGACAGCAGGAAGCGCTCATAGAGTAAAAAGGAATCCACAGAATCCAAGATATATACTTTAGAGTTAGTCCTACTTGTTATATCCATGAAGGCAGCCATGACAGTTGCTAGTGGAACCACAGGATGCAAACTCTGGTCACTGTAACATGGTAATAAGAACCAGAAGGGTATGCAAAGTCTCTGCTTCTTAAATGGTTAATGCACCCTACCTGCTTTTATTTAAAAATAACTGCCGGCATCTGGTGTGTTTGCTTACATGACATAATAGAAAAATACATTGTAAACACAATTCCATAAATATATTATAATCATGTGTGAAGAAAAAAACACACAATTAAAATGGAAATGCTATAAAAATACACTTGTGTGTCATCCTTTTCTTATCCTGTGACGTTCCTGGATATCAGTCAGTTAGTGCATGTGATTTATATGAAAAACAAACCCAGTATAAATATCAATATTTATCACACACACCATAAGCAAATATGCATGATATACAAGGCCTCTTCTACTGCATTTTGCACTTAACCCTTATGTACCCTGTATGTCTCCTTATTAACTTTAGATTGTAGGATTTCAAGCAGTGACCTCACTTCCACTTTGCAAATCAACTAGGGTGCCACGCAGATAGAAAAGCAATCAACTGCACTGCTGTTAGGTAATCTTCTAAGAACAGAATGATCGCAAGTCGAATCAAAGACACTCACCGCCTATATTGTTTTCATCCACGGTACTAGTTGAGGAAGTTCCAATCCTTGTAACACACGAAAGAAGTAGGACTGCACTCAATGTGGAGTTTCAAAGGTACTTAAATATAACTTTATGCACAGAGGATGACACAGATGTCACACATGTTGGATATACACGTTTTGCATGTCAAGTGCTTAGTCATAGGGTTCCATGGCACTTTGTTGTGCCCTGGACATCCATTAATGTATTTTGGTGGAAGTTGCTACATATAAAGTCCTTGTTTTTATTATTCTGATTGTGAGACCTTAGAATAACTTTATATATTCATCCCCTCATTCCATTACACCAAATGTCCTGTAAAATGTTGGGGTATCCCATAATTTCCAGATTGAGAGACAGAGGTGTTTTGAGCAACAAAAAAAAAAAAGACTGAAGACCGATGGTCTAAACCCTTCATTTATATTGGAGCTATATAAATAAATGCTCATTAATTCATTTATTCAAGGCAAAAGAAGAAAACAAGAATATCCATGTAAAGCTCCAGATGCCCTGTATGCCTAAAAGATAATCTGATTATGTGTAAGAACGTATTCTAAAGAAAAAAGGAATACGTACACCAAAAAACTCAGCTATCTATTACATCCCCTATATATATATACACTGGCAGGCAAAGTGAACTTGGGGGCTGAGGCAAAAGAAGGTAGAGCAAACAGACAAAAGGAAGAGAGCTGGTAGGTATGGTTGAGCATGGAGCAGGGATTTAGAATGAAGCTTCTGCGATCCGATCCCTCATTGCTCCCCAAAAACTATTTTAAAATGTGAAGGCAAGAAGTTGCTAGTTGCAACTCTTCCTCAGTCTTTGTGGTGAATTATGGAAGGGAAAGTTGTGACCTTTCTTTCACTGGCCACATGATGTCAGATATCTGGTGGCAAGGAAGTAGAGTGAAGCAAGGCAAACTGCAGACTACAGTGCACATCATTTGAACTAATGCACATTGCTCTATAGGGCAAGAAAAGGAGCTCTAGTTCCCCTCTTTTACATGCCCTATAGTCAACGTGCATAAGCTAACAGGCATCAGTACTGAGAGAAAATGTAACTGATACTGTGTTTAGTGAGGGAGTAATATATAAATGAATATATATACAGTATATATTTCTTGTCAAATACCTTTTTGACAGGTGCCCCACCCACAGCTCTCCTACTCCCAGCTTACTTTTTGCCCATTAGATGTATATACTCCTCCTACACTTCTCCCACTTTCCTCCAATAACTGCTTTACCCCATTGAGGAACATCCTGGAGAATCCTCACCCCTTTTTATGTTGTAACGATCCCTCTACATCTTCTTCACTTCTTTTTCTTCTATGATGTCCCTTCCTTGTGCCTCCTGTTCCTAGTTTGTGAAATTAAAACTCTTATTATGCAGAATCCCCATCCTGTGTTGTCATATACCCTCTACTTCCTCATGCTCATTGAACATACTCAAAGTCAGCAATGTTGAATGGACAAATCTGAGCTTGCTTAGATATGTCCATGTTAGCTGTATAAGACCTCTCTTGCTTGCCTCAAATGACATATGCAATGATATACATATGAGAGTGGTTATTCCTTTGCTTCCACTCTAGGATGGAACATCTAAGAATATGTAGCTGCCAGCCTACAGTAGAAGTTCTGTAGCCTGGGAATACTGAGAATAACCTATGTTATACATATATAATTCTGTATGTCACTTGTGGTAAGAAATAGAGGTCCTATCAGATCCTATTCAATACAGTAGAAATGACAACAGGAAGCGCTCATAGAGTAAAAAGGAATCCACAGAATCCAAGATATATACTTTTTATAAATATTAAAAAAATGTATTAAAGGGGATGTATCACTTTATAATTTTTTTACCATGGGTTTTATTAATAAAGTAATATTAGGAAATGTGTTTTTGCTTTGTTTTTTTCTAAATGTAAGTACTTTTACAGATATTTAATCTTCTGTGCTGTGTAATTCTGCATAATGGGCACTCAGTCTTCAGCACAGTTCTTCTTCTCCTCCCTCCTCACTCCCAGCTACCCCAGGGAGTGAGTTCACGCTTCCCTTCGGTGTGCTATGAATTGCTTCTATCGTTATATCTTGCTTTGGTTAGACTCATACTGAGGTTGCAACCTCAGTATAATGCTCTCTGTCTGGAGAATCCTCTTATATTGTTGACATCTAACTTCCTGCCCAGATCCTGAAACAAACCTGGCAAAATCAGGGCTAATCACCTGACCCAAGAGACGATTCATTCCAAAACTGGAACACAACGCTCTGTAATGGAACGCAGATGACCGAATCAGGATAGACAAAACAACAAGTCTCCCATCCCAGTCTCCAGACTCGAGAGCCACTCTCCACCCTAGGACACGCACCTCCCAGCCAAAAAAAACATCATTTGGGAGGCATAAGCCTGCGATCTACCAATAAACAGATGGGGCAATACCCTAATCGATGGACAGCTTATAATGGCAAGAAAAAAAATACAATATCAAAATAACCAAAACAATTATTAAAAAAATATAAAAATAAATAAAAAATATATAATATTAACCCCTTCAGTGCCAGAGGCTTCTGTCATTTCCTGTACCCTGCAGGCCAGACACTTTTTCAGCATTTTTGCTATCCTTGTGTTTAGGCATGATTTCCTCTGGGGATTTTTAGTTACATATGGAAAACTATATATTGTTTTTTTCATAACAAATTGAGCTTTCTCATGGTACCTTACATGAAGAGAATTTTGCATTGTGCAAAACGCAGTGATGTCATAATTACAAATTATTTTGCTAAAATCACATACTATGTATCAGAAAAATTTACCTTGATTGAGAAAGTTTCAATTATTTGAAAAAGACCTGAGTCCTCCATGTAAAAAATATCAAATTTGTATAGTTTTACCTACATCCATGGCTAGCGCAGAGCGCTAATCACCAGGAGCACAAAATGGCATTTTCAACTTTATAAACTAATATGCGCATTCTAGGGTTTTTGTGGTAAAGCTACCCTAAAACAGTGGAATAACTATATAAAACTATATATTTCTGAAAAGTAGACGACCTGCCGCATCTAATGAAGGGATAATTGCCTTCTTACCCCAAACCTGTTGTGCCCAAATGCTTCCAGAAGGTGGCACTATAGGAAAATAAATGGCATTTTCTTACATTTCTGCCCCTTCAGCTGTACTGAAATCTATGAAAATCATGGAATTTCCAACTGTATTCATTAGCTAGTGCTCTTTGGAGACAAATGACACCTCATTGGTATGAGTTCACCTACTTTAGGGGGCGCTACAAGTACAAAACTACACCTATTGCAACCTCTAATTTTTCTAACATTTTCTCAAACATTACTTGTCTGTTCAAAAATGTTTATAACAACTAGAGAAGTGAAGAAAGGCTACACAAACCATACCATTTTGGAAAGAAGACAACCTGCCGGATCTAATGAGGGGTGAATTCCCTTCTTACCCCAAGCCTGCTGTGCCCAAATGCTTCCAGAATATGGCACTTTAGGAAAAAAATGGCATTTTCTTACATTTCTGCCCCTTCAAATGTACTGAAATCTGTGAAAACCATGGAATTTCCAACTGTATTCATTAGATAGTGCTCTTAGGAGACAAATGACACCCCACTAGAATGAGTCAACCTAACTGAGGGGTGCCAGAAGCACATAACTACACCTACCTGTTTGCTTCCTCGAAAATGACTGCTTGTACTAAAATGTTCATAACTGTTAGAGACATGAAGGAAAGGTATAAAAGGCATACCATTTTGAAAAGTAGACATTCTCCCGCATCAAATGAGGGGTCACTTGCCTTTCTATCCCTGGGCTGAAGAGCACAAATAGTTCCAAAATCTGGGGCTATAGGAATAAATACATGTTTTTTTACATTTCCACCACTTCAAAGATACTAAAATATTTGAAAACCATAACATTTCCTGCTGTATTCAGTACCTGCTACCAACATGAGAAAAATGGTAGCCCATTTGTGTGGGTTAACATACAATATGTGGGTGCTAGGAACATGTACGTAAACCTGACACTTTTGTTTTTTAAATTATGTGCTTGCACTAAAATGGTTATAACCATAATAGATATGCAGGAAAGGTAGAGAAACAATGCAATTTTGGAAAGAAAACAACCTGCCGCATCTAAAGAAGGGTCACTTGCTTTCTTAACCAAAGGCTGGTGTGCACAAATGTTTCTAGAAGGAGGCGATATAGGAAAAAATAGCATTTTTTTATATTTCTGCCCCTTCAAATGTATGGAACTCCAAAGACTGGACTTTTCAACTGCATTCGTTAGCTAGTGCTCTTAGCAGTCAAACGACACCCCATTGGTGTGAGTTGACCTACTTTAGAGGGTTCTAGAAGTAGACAACTATACCTACTACAACCTCTCATGTTTCTAACATTTTCTCAAACGTGACTTGCCTGTACGAAAATGGCTATAACACCTTCAGAAGTGAAGAAAAGGTAGATAAACAATACTATTTGGAAAAAAGATAACCGGCTGCATTGAATGAGGGGTCATTTGCCTTTTTACCCCTATGTTAGTGTGCACAACTGTTTCCAGAATATGGTGCTACAGGAAAAAAACAACCTTTTTTTTACACATCAGTCACTTCAAAGATACTAAAATGGTTCAATGGCGTGGGATTTCCTAGGAGGACTTCTTGCCAACCTAAGAAAAATGGTACCCCACTGCTGCAGGCTGACATACCAATTTGGGTGACAGGAGCGTAGCTACCAGTGAAACAGGGATGGGAAAGCAAACAGTATATGTGTGATTTTATGGCTAACAGATGAAAGAAACTAGCGCGTCAGCTGGTGTACGTGCAGACCTGTGACTACCAGTGTAACAAAGTGTGTGGGAGGGTGAGGGATTAGGCAGTGTGTGTGGGTATGAGCAGAGGAGCAAGGATGGTGGTGATGGTGGGGTAGTGTCTGATAGTGTATATGTGCACTGTATGTCCCCCTCATATAAAGTTTGATTTCCATCCTGAATCTAGTGCATACTGGTACTTTGAGTCTACCATTAGGCCGTGGAAATAGGCTGGGGGTCAGGCTGGGGAATGGGACTGCCAATTGGCTATGGAAACAGGCAGGGGGATGCGGTACGTGAGGGGGATATTGGAGGCAATTTGTGTGCCTGCCACAGGGGTGCCCAATGCACTGCAAAGCAATGTGTTGGACCCCCTGTTGTATATAAAGAGGTGTTTTTTTTTAATTATTATTTTGTATTCATACCTCACTGGGGAGGTGGTATCAGGAACACTCCTGGTGTCCCTCATCAAGGTCTAAAAACAGAATAATTAAAAAATGAGTGTGTGTGTGTCACAGGGGGTCCAACGCATTGCAAAGCACTGCATTGGACCCCCCCTCTGGCACGTGCAATTTTTTTTATTTTTCCCCCAATATTTTTGTATAGACCTCGTTGGGGGCATCAGAACCCATACAATGAGGTCTGAATAAAAAATAAAATCGGAAAAAAATCCTTTGTGTGCCACAGGGGTGTCCAGTGGATTGCAAAGCAATGCATTGGGCCCCTGTGGAACACAAAGGGTTAATTTTTTTATCATTACTTTGTATTCAGATGGCCACCAAACAAGCACTGATTACAAAGTAATGATAAAGAGTCCTGTGTGTGCCACAGGAAGGGGGTCTGCATTGAACCCCCCTCCCAGTAGCACATACAGAGTTACATTTTTTTTTTTTGTTTCTTTTATTATAGACCTCATTGAGGGGCATCAGGACCCCCCTGATTCCCCCCCAATGAGGTCTTAGTCAAAAAAGTATATGTCCACAAAATAAGTGTCCCTGTGAGTGCCACAGGGGTCCTCAGCACATTGCAAAGCAATGCATTGGATCCTTGTGGCACTCAGAGGGTTAATTTTTTTATCATTACTTTGTAATCAGAGCTTGTTGGGGGGGCATCAGGACCAATCCTGATGGCCCATCAACAATCTCTGATTACAAAGTAATGATAAAAGCCCTGTGTATGCCACAGGAGGGGGGTATCACGGTGCCCGTGCTATACTGGTGACATTCTGTCAGTCTCTATCTACTGCTGACGCTTATTGGCTGTAGTGACTGGTCCTGCCCAGTATTTATCCTTAAATACTGGGCCTTGTCACTTCTCCGGTGCCCTTTTGTGGTTTTTCCGTTACCAGTGCTTGTTCCAGTTCTCGTGTGATCTCTGTGTACCGACCCGGACTGCCTGACTACTCTGCTGTATCCGTACCTGCTCAGTGTACCGACCCGGCCCGGCTGACTTTCCTGCTCTGTGTACCGACTCGGATTGACTGACGTTCCTGCTCTGTGTACCCGGTTCTTGGGTTGGTCTCCTCCTCCAGGCTTCTGTCTCCGGACAGTCCCATTGTGCCTCTGTGCCTCCTGCAGTCTAGTCTCGGATCAGTCGTTGTTGAGTGGACGACATTCCAGTGTCTATTCTATCAGTGCACCACGGTATGCTTGACCCTCCTTCCTGCCTTAGCTGAGGTTGGTGTTAATTGGGCGCCTCAGGCTGTGCTTCCATCAGGCAGACGTTATTGGTCTTAGCGTTCGTTAACCCCTTCGGGGAAGGTGTCACTATTTCACCAGTCATTCTACCATGCAGTCTCCGTTGGGCGCCCTCCCGGGGATACTGTCTTGTCCACCGTTACTGCTATAAGCAGTCCTAAGTTGATCCTGGGCCTCCGTTGTCTACTGGGCGTTCCTCACTATTTATGCCCTTCCTGCGGAAAGGGAGTCTTAAGGGACTCGCATTAGTAGGGCCTGTCAGCATTCCTGGCCTACTGGTAACCCATTCCTTGCTGCCTCGGTTGAGTTTCACACAAAAGTTACCTGACCTGTGTCAGTATATAATAAACTCTGTATTGTACATATACTGGACCCGTGTGGGTATATATCTTGTTATAACCTGTCCTGTGTCAGTCCTGTATTGTGAATACATTTACTGCTGGGCCCGTGAGGGTTATCTTTTCTGAGTCTGTTCAGTAAAACTGTGTTTTATCTCACCTACTGAGTGTCAATAAAACCGTAACAGGGGGGTGCATCGGACCCCCTTTGGCACACACAGGGTTAAATTTAAAATAAATAAATACATTATAATTAATGTGCTGGGGCACACACAGGTTTACTTTTATTATTTTATTTATTTATTTATTTAAATCTTCAGACCTCGTGGGGGACATCAGGACCCCTCCTGGTGTCATCTCGGTTATTGATTTCCCAGCCGATCGGTTGGGAGATCAATATGGCGACCGCAGGAAAGCAAAAGCATTCCTGCCCTTCTCTCCTACTTACGGTAGGAGTGAATGGGACTGGGGAAATTTCCATAACGTCATCATGTCACCTATGACGTTGGGAGGCTTCCCCGGTCCCACCCACTCCTACCCGGAAGTTCGGGTAGGAGAGAGGGGAAAGGAAAAACTGAGTTTGTGTTTATTTATCTCCCAGCATGATCGGCTGGGAGATCAATAACTGGGGAGGCATGAGGACTGATCCTCATGCTTCCCCAAGAGTGCCAGGCTTCATTTCAGCTGAAATGTGGCCACTACAAGCCGATTATACTGGTTTATGCAGTGACCGCATTTTAGCTGTACAATGTATGAGCGTGGCACAGCAGGTACAGCTGTGTCAACTTGTACATTGTACCCACCTGGCACTCTAGGGGTTAAAAAATAAAAAAACTAATCATATTGGCTCAATATGTCATGTATAACCAGTACATGACAATACAAAAGAAGGAGAAAATTCCCCAGACAGAAGAAAAAGGGAATGACTTATACAAATAAATTATAACATACATAATGGGTTCACTTAAGAACACAATGCATACAATATTACAAACAATGTAAATAAAATACAGTAATGAAAGCTAACTAATAAACCAATATAAAATATAACAAAATAATAAAAAACAAAAAAAGAAAATAATAATAATATAAAGGGTAAAACCAGAGTTAGAGGACATAGAAACATACCATGGTGTTCAGGGTACCAAAGGAGAAACATTTGTACCAATAAAGAATAATAAATCATACGCCTAAAAATAAAACATGTGTGAATAATAATCATGTGACTGTGAAAGGATGAAAACTCTACCCAAGAATTCTTTATAAAAGATATGCATGCAAATATGAAAATAATTGTATGAGCTTTCAATAACAGAATGTGATAATAATGAGAAAAGCATAATAAGAAATAAAATAAAGAAGAAATATAAGACATTTGATTTTAAAGTGATAGAGACAGGAACCCCGACATAAGCTGCTACTGAAGTGGACTAATACTTGACTTAATTTTGTAGAGGATGATTTGTTAGATTTGTTGTTAGAGGCCCAAGGACTTAGGCTTGTGTCACGGTTAGTTAAGACTCTTAGACTCAAGGTTTAGGTAAAAACATAACTTTATTGAAAAGTTAAGGCAATCCCATAGGGTTATCATACACATACAAACAATACAAATAAGCAAATAACTATATGAATAGGTTCTACCGGCCTTGCCAATAATACCGGGCAAGGCAACCCAGGCGACTCAGATGAAATATCAGTAGCAGGCTCTACCGGCCTTGCCAGTACCGGGTAAGGCAACCGTGAGATGGTAACATTCCGGTTCTACCGGCCTTACCAATACCGGGCACGGCAGCTTGAGGGAATACTATGAGTAGGCTCTACCGGCCCTGCCAATACCGGGTAAGGCAACCTAAGGTTGGCAACGTGAAAGGTTCTACCGGCCTTACCAATACCGGGCAGGGCAGCCCAAGAGTGGAGACCTTCCTGAAACCAACTGACTGTCAGGTGACAATGACAGTAGGATGGATAAGGTAGCAACTAGGACAAGCAGTCTCCCTCAAGCAGAAGTCTCATGCCAGAAAACTACAAGACAACTGCATTTGGGATTGGACAGCAACTCGGACCTCACATTACCTGACTACAGTCAGGGAGTAAACCAGCGTCCGCACGCTGGTTTACTAGGTTTATTAGGAATTTTTAGAGATCCTTTAAGAAAAATATGTAGCATCTAATGGTTTAAAACACTGGAACATATAATTTATGGCAAACCACTTTTATGTCATGAAAAGTGATAACCATGTGGTTTAACCCTTTGATTGCCAGAGGAGTGTCTTTGCAATGGGATGCCCATTCTGATGCTCAGTGGCTAAATATGAAACAGTTATTTACAATAATAATAATCCAAGTAATATAAGAGGGATAAAAAGCTTTATTTAAAATATTTATCAGCATGTTCACAACACAGTAAATAGCACCTTAACAAAATAATCAAAATCCATCATTTTTTCCTGACAAATCAGACACAAGTCAACAGCTACATTTAGTTAAACATCTCTTAGATAATTTAACTGAAACACCTTAGTAAATCATGTATCAAAGCATCAAAACATCCAGGGATATTTATCAAAACACAGCTATAGTAAATCTGGAGCAAATAAATTGCACCAGATTTATCAAATAAAAATGCTCAAATTATATCATTAGTATCTTTACTCTTAGGAATTCTGTGCAGATCTAGCATTTAAGGTTTTAAAAGCCCCATTAAAATAATGTGAATTTTGGGGCATTTTATGTGTCCCAATGGTGCAGCTGGTTTACTCCAAATTTACTCTTCAAATTACGTAGCCTGATTAACCTTTATTGTCTTAAAATATCAAATATCACACATTCAATGTAAAATGGTATTGTAGGGGAACTCTACTTGGACTCCACTAAACGTTTTAAACCAGTTAAACTTGTTTCCAGACAAGGATTTCAAGGACAAAGTCCATGTTAGCTTAAATATGATAAACATTACATTTCTAAATGATATGCGGAAGTGCTTCTGTTTCATAGGTTAAATGAGGCCAGACAATGTACCCTGCTGCACAGTTACTATATTGACCAGTTTGTCTATAATTAAAATACTAAACATGATAATTATATTTACAGTTTAAAATCTTCATTTTGAATTTTCTCCTATTCTTCTTTGCCAAATCTGTCAGATATTGATTGTGTGATGATGAAACACTGATAAGGTCACATCATTACCACTGTGCGTATGCTGGAAAAAACACAAAAAAAACAAAAAAGCTGTAATTTGAAATAAGGTGTGCAAAACTTATGACAAAAAATAAAAAGAGTGAATAGATCATCATTAAGTTTAAACCTCTTCTTATTTTGAGAAACTTTTTTAGTAGAGGGTTCTTATATGTAAATAAAGTGTTAACCTATCACCTTAAGACAAGTTTAGATTATTTTACAGAAAATTAAAATGTATCTACAAGACATTTTATCTATATGTTGTAACATAAATAGGTTGAGAAATTAACCTTTGCATTTTCGAGGCATAATATTTCATGTATACTACATAAATAGTTATGTTTAAGGTCGAATCTAGAAATGACTTTAGTGGGTGGAAGGCTAATGTCATTAATATAACACAAAAATAATTTACATTTCACACAGACAGCTAGTTCAACATAAAGGAAGTTGGAAAGTTACCTAAAAAGAAGACACATTCTCGTTACGGGTGGATGAAAAGTCACAAAAATATCCTGCATGACTTTATCTAAAAACTGATTTTTCACTTTTTTCACAAATTTTCTCCTTTTCATCACTGCTACATTTTTCCTATTCTGCAACATTTCCCTACACAATATTACTTCTGATGGCTGCAGTGGAGAAATACGTAGCAGAAAGTCAAAGTTGTGAGTCCTACAGCAACATTTGCCTTGAAAAAATTGGCATGCAGAATGCCTTTGTCCTTTGCCCACACTAACTTCCAGCTTAATTAACAGTGTCACATATTCCAGCGGGGTGCAACACATTGGGTGATTCAATGGGGGTGTGATTTTTGGCCCGCCCCCACTATCCAGCCTGCCCACCACTATCTAAGGCTGAAAAAAAAATGGCTGCCACTCACTCCTACACCACAGACACACACACATGCCCCCCCACACACTGGCAGACACATACACATATACACACACTCATACAGAGATGCACACACATGCACGCTGAGTAGCAGAGGATGATGGGAACTATGTTCAAGCTACAGCTGGAAGGCCATGGTCCAATCTGTATTATGCAGCTTCTTCATTCCCTCTCTGTGAGCCTGCACAGTCCTGCCAATTACTACAAGTGAGATGATTTCTAAACAATCAGCAGGCAGGATGCTGTGGAACTGACTTGCTAGCACAGAGAAGCTGGGAAAGTGGAACAACGTCAGAGACATGATCAGGCAGTGCAGAGCAGGGCTTCAGCTGAGCTGGTAAGTGGCAGAGACATGGGTGTGACTGTATTTATATATTGCACAAAGAGAGAGAAAGAGAGCAGATTGTTTGTCAGTCTGTCTGTAAGTAGAGGTGCCAGTTCCTGCAATCATCTCCATGCTGTACATAGTTCACTGTATAGCATGTATGACAAACTATTTATATATGGTCTGGCATTGTATAGTATACAGTCTGTGTATAAGGACTGGCACTATACAGTATAGGAGGGACAGTCCCTGTTTGAGACCCAAGTCCCTCTGCTTCTCTATTTAGGAGATCACACTGTGAGGTGTGTATATACAAGTGTATCAGATTGCTCTACATCAATAAAACCCACAGTAATGTGGGTATAAACTTCTGTATATATCTGTTAAATTAGTCTGTGTAAAAAAATACTTTCATCTTCTAAATCATTCACTTACAGAAAGAGTAACTTAACCATTTCAATACCAGAGGGGATGCAATGCATTGCTTACCCCCGGCACCTCAAAGGGTTAAAAATTCTCTTCAATGATCTGGCACTGTATAGCAGTGGTTCTCAACCTGTGCTCTCAGTGGCTATTAACAGGCCAGGTGAGTTAATCAATACAACTGAGCCTCTGATCAACACACTTGTGTTCTAGCAGGGAAATTCCTAAGTCCTGGCTTGTTAGTGGCCACTGAGCGCATGGGCTGAGAACCTCTGCTGTATAGTATACAAACTGCATGTGTTTGTGTATAAGGACTGGCACTATACAGTATACACTATACAGTATAGGGACAGTCCCATGTTTGACACCCAAATCCCTCTGCTCCTCTATTTAGGAGATCACACTGTGTGGTGGATATACCAGTGTATCAGATTGCTCCACATCAATAAAACCCACAGTAATGTAGGTGTAAACTTCTGTAAATGTCAGTTAAATTAGTCTGTGTAAAAAATACTTTCATCTTCTTCTAAATCATTCACTTACAGAAAGAATAACTTAACCATTTCAGTGCCAGAGGGTATACAATGCATTGCTTACCCCCTGGCACTCAAAGGGTTAAAAATTCTCTAAAATACACCTACTAGCCAGTAACACCACCTAAAACGCAAGTGTCCCTCTTTGGCCATTTGAAATGTTGGGGGGTATGTTGCTTACACTGCTCACACTGTATTTATGTATGTTCTGATTTGCATTTGTGTGTCACTGTTTGTGTATGTCAGTGCATGTTTGTGTATGTATGTGTGTTGCATGCTTCTCTATCACTGTGTGTCCCCCTGTATATCTGTGTGTTTGCCCATGTGTCTGTGTATCACTGTGTGTACCTTTCTGACATGTACACCCTACACTACATTTCACTATCATAACATTTCTTAAAAAAAAAACAAAACAAAAAAACCCCAAAAACATTCCCTGCATAACATGACGGGCAAAGCCGTCCCAAATTGCTAGTGTATATATATGTACATATATATATATATATATATATATATATATATATATATGTTGAAGGTGCTCCACCTGTATTTGTGGGAGGGGCTGCAGGCCTTAAATACAGGCAGCAGCCCCTTCCACTGGAGCTCAATTCGCGTTGAGGTCACCTTTACATTACACGTATTGACGCACATCACTTCTGGTTTTCCTTTTTCTCTACACAATCCTCCGGTAAGTTACCCTTCTAAGTCCCTCCGGTCCCGTCTACTCTCCAGCCCTTATTACGTTTTCGTCCCCCTCCCTCCTCGGTTATCACTCATCACCCGGCCCATCTCAGGTTTCTCCTGCTATTTTCACGTTCCCCACCAATTTGACACCTGTAATTCTCCCCTTTTTTCCTTCCTCAGCATCGTTTTTTCTTAATTAACTAGCCATTTGCCTCACCATTAACCGCTTCCGTTTGTCACCTCGGTCCTCATTTCAGGCTGCCGTCCTATCACCCGTTCACGTTCATAATTCCCAATCAGACTCCTTCAACTAACCGCTCTCCCTTTCCCCCGCTATGCTTTTCTCGTTCCGTCACAAGTTTTCACTTCCTTGTCCATTGCTGCCTATCCTCCGGTTATTCTTGGCCACAGCTCATCACTCGGTTCATTCCACTTATGTTTTTCGTCCCTTCCCTCCTTGCCTTCAGAGCCTCTCAACCGCATCCTTTCCGTCTACTTTTGGCGTCCTCCCGGTTTCACATACGATTCCTTTCTTTCAAAATTCTCACTCATCACCCCGTTCATTCCATGTACGTTATCATTCCCTTCCCTGTTTTCCTTCAGAGCCTCTCACAACCTTGTCCTTTCTGTTAACTTCTGGCGTCCTCCCGGTTCATACTACGCTACGTTCATCTCCTTACTCTCACCAATCAGAATTGTTCACCTACCCGCTCCCGTCTGTCTCACCGCTTCCGCTCCCTCCGATCACACCACGATTCATCTCCCGCAGTTTCTCACTCCTCTCCCGTATCGGTCATTCCTCACACCCCTCCCGCTGGCGCTACATCAAATAATAAGTTTCCCGCTACTGCCTCCTCCGCCGGTTCGTTTCACTCTACTTTCACTATTCAGGATCTCTCTGCTTCCGTCCGATCGGTCCCTTCCTCGCGCATTCACCATCTGAGCCTTGCTTTCAGTTCCGTCATCCCTCAGTTCATCCGCTCTTTTTGCCCGGTTCACAATATGTCATTCCTTCACTCTATCTCATTACCTTCACCTTTTGCCGCCTCCAGCAGCCATCAACCCGTTTCCTTGAGTCACCTTCTCATTTCCCTCACTTCATCACCGCTCCCATCACCTCCGGTTCACCTCTCACGGCCGGTTCCCTCTGTTATCTGTCGTTGCCTTCCCCACTTCGCTTAACACATCCCTCCCGCTTGTCACCATGTCGCCTTACTCCTCTCCACCTTTTACAGTACCACTGCTCTACTCCTTCTTGTATCCTTTCCTCTCACATCCATGCCATCGTCCCCCCCCCCCTTTATCCAGCGGCATTAGCGCGTGTGTGGGTATTAAAAAAAAAAAAAAAAAAGAGCATTTCGGTCAGCGATGAGACACGTTAGTTCCCCACAACGCTTTTAATCACATTCAACATTACCTAGACAGCTAGGATATTCCCATTCCTTATTCCGAATCCAGTCTCCCTTCACTCGCTATGTTTGCACCCTGTTTTAAGCATATATAGAGTATATATGTGATGAATATATTATACTTCTCAAACATCTAGCACTTCCGATTCACGACCATCAGGTTCGCTAATAGTGTACTATGCATAAGCACTAGCCCCCTGTGCTTACTTTAATTTGTGCCCCTCTCGGCAGCCTACCGCTACTAATTCTATTCTAACATGTCCACTATTACATCCACATCGCTCAGATATCCTTACAGGCACTGACCAAGTGCTCTACATTACACAGCACAGTGCAGCAAGCTCTACTGTTCTACCCTGACCGCCTTCCATGCAATCAAACATACTTGTCTTCCGACTCAATAGTCTTTGTAGGTGCTTTCCCTTACAGCCGAATACATGCTGCTACATCAGGCCGCATACCAGTGTCCTATTATCTCGCGTACCATGTGCCACACCAAATCCCGCTCCCAGGTTACACTAGATACTGCAGTAGCAATGCCACCAATCATTCTCCCCCACGATTACACGCTATCAAGCGGTTATCCACACAAGTATCCCCTCCTTTTACACACCATCTCCTTACAAGCCAGACTCTCTCCTCATCGCATACATACCTCCCCTGGTTATTACCACAACCTCACTATATACATTATACTTGTGTTAAGGAATTCATGTTAGTATCTTAGTCTATCTTCATGCGTACATAGTTCCATGGTTTCAGTGCCCTGATTCCACGTTCTATCCGCATGCACACATAGTTCATCGTTCAGCGTACTGAGTCCACGTTCTATCTGACATTCGTACTTGGTTACATTGTTTAGTGTCCGCCAGTGTAAACAGCGTCCAGTTACACATACCGAAGGCACCTATACAACTAGGTACATTCCATTATTCCTTTTGTATCAACTCAGTTACCCCATACTGTTGTGCCAGCTACCAACTATAGGCGCCGATACAGCATTACTTTTATAACTATGTCATCATCCATTGTACAGCGTCCAGGTACTCTATAGTGCATGTACCAAGGCACTTTCCCATTATATCAGTGTCTAGTTACACCATACCGAGTTTGCAACTACAACATGCCTATTGTAATACGTCCACTTACATCACACTGCACGCAACATTATCACATACCTATCATAGCAGCGTCCAGTTTTTTACACCGCAGGACCACCAATGTCAGTTACATTATACTGCAGGTACCATACAACTTGCCTAGTAACCAACGCCCAGTTCATACTATACCAGGTACCACTACACATTCCTATTGTAACTAATGTAGTTACTCTATACAGTATGTACCAACACAACTTTCCTATGGTAACCATGCACAGTTTCACCATATCGTAGGTACCATACCATATTCTTATATTAACCAGAGTCCGGTGACACCACACTATAATGTAGTAATACAATTCATATCATAACCACACCCAGCCATTCAATACCGTATGTACAATGCAATCATTTCCATCATACCTTCGCCAGTTGACCATAATGTACACACCTTACATCTTCCCTAATAACTAACGTCCAGTCGCTCTATATCGCATGCACCAATACTACCTCCCCATCGTAATCATTATCAGTTTTATCATACCGCATTTACTACATCAGAAGGCCTATTGTAAACAACGTCCAGTTTCCTCTGACTGCTACATCCAGGTTCACCATATTGTACGCTCTAACACAACATTCCTAGTATAACAACGTCCAGTTCTTCATTCCTAGTACCACTACAACATTCCTTTCGTGACACACCCAGTCATATCATACAGTATGCACCGGTACAACATTCACATGGTAACAACGTCCATTTACACCACTCTGCTTGTATTATTACTACTTTCCAATGGTAACCATCGCCCACTTACACCATACTGTATGTACCATACAATTACCATTGTAACCATCGTCCAGTTATACCACACCGCACCAAACAAATTCCCCATTATAACCAACATCCAGTTACACCACACCGTATCTACCATACAACATTTCCACTGGAACTACATTGCCATTGTAAGGTCCCCCTTTGTGCATTACGACGGGCCGTCCGTCTCCACTTTACTGCCTTCCAAGCAATCGTACTACTCCTACACGCTAACTTCCCATTGCTCCTTAACTTTCGCCAAGCCACAGGATCACAGTTGCCCCCCATTTCACTAGAATTTGCAGCAGTCCCTTCCCCCCCGCAGCCGCTAACCTTTATTATGCCAGCAGTGCCCCGCCACTCCTCTTTGCCCAACGGATTCCAGCAGCCGGTCACTCCATACCTCTTCACAGAGGCCGACGGACCCCAGTCACCCCATACCTCTTCACAGAGACCGATGGACCCCAGTCACTCCATACCTCATCGCAGAGGCCGATGGACCCCAGTCACTCCATACCTCTTCGCAGAGGCCGATGGACCCCAGTCACTCCATACCTCTTCGCAGAGGCCGAAGGACCCCAGTCACTCCATACCTCTTCGCAGAGGCCGATGGACCCCAGTCACTCCATACCTCTTCACGGAGGCCGATGGACCCGTCACTCCATACCTCTTTGCGGAGGCCGACGGTCCCCAGCCATACCTCCTCGCGGAGGCCGACAGTCCCCAGCCATACCTCTTTGCAGACCAAACCTCTTCGCCGAGGCGGCCGGACCCCAGCCATACCTCTTCGCAGACCAAACCTCTTCGCCGAGGGGGCTGGACCCCAGCCATACCTCTTCGCAGACCAAACCTCTTCGCCGCGGCGGCCGGACCCCAGCCATACCTCTTCGCAGACCAAACCTCTTCGCCAAGGCGGCTGGACCCCAGCCATACCTCTTCGCAGACCAAACCTCTTCGCCGAGGCGGCCGGACCCCAGCCATACCTCTTCGCAGACCAAACCCCTTCGCCGAGGCGGCTGGACCCCAGCCATACCTCTTCGCAGACCAAACCTCTTCGCCGAGGCGGCCGGACCCCAGCCATACCTCTTTACTGAGGTTGATGGAACGCAGCCATACCTCTTTGCAGAAACAGACTAACCCCAGCAGCTCCATTGGAGGAAACTGAGGCTATTAATAACTGGATCAACTCATCCCACGTCTTGCATGTTGCACCTTTCCTTCTCTAAACGGTTCAATTCAGAAAGACTAGACTTACCTTCTGTCCCACCAAGACAGATGATGTCTTATGTCAGCCCTGCAAGCTATCCCTATCCACCTCATCTTGCCAGCAGTTAGCCACTACTTACCCTATCTGACGATCCACTTTCAACCTGTAACTTCAGTAAATATTTACGCATCTTCTCCCTCAGTTAGGTCATTATCACGCCTGGGCCTCAATCCAGAACATTACACTGGCCTTTCATTAGAATTGGTGCCGCTTCTGCGGCATCAAGTAACGGCGTTCCAGCTCACATCATTCGAAGATGGGGTACTGACGCTCCTTCATGCCACACACGTTATTTTCCCGATCCTCGATCCGAAATTCAACATGCACTGGTATCATCAACTCATAATGATGGTTCCCAATAAATGGTTCTGGTTATTTTTTGCCTCTTTCTTTTGGCCTCTTACAGGTAAACCGTATCGACGTACCCCCTGGGGGCCCTGATAGGCCCGGGGGCTGGCAACCCTACAACAAGCATCTCCTCAGCATATCACAGCCGTAAGCCCCGACCACAAGTTGAAGGTGCTCCACCTGTATTTGTGGGAGGGGCTGCAGGCCTTAAATACAGGCAGCAGCCCCTTCCACTGGAGCTCAATTCGCGTTGAGCCCCCCCATATACCCCCCTTCTTTCAGGGGTTTCATTCAGGTTGGCCCTCTTACAGGTTAACCGTATCGACGTACCCCCTGGGGGCCCTGATAGGCCCGGGGGGCTGGCAACCCTACACCAAGCATCTCCTCAGCATATCACAGCCGTAAGCCCCGACCACAAATATATATATATATAGCATACAGGATGCGGGACTTTTTCAAATAATTTTATTTGCCATAATAGCACATAAAGAGTGTCAGTGTTTCAGTCCCCCACGGGACCTTTTTCAAGACAGTAAACGTGAGTAATGGCGTGTGATAAATACCTTCGATTCTACAGCGTTGCTCTTGTCACCGATGACATCATCGTTCACCACGCTGTCAATTGGACCGTGGCGAATGGACGTCCCTCATTGGACATGCATTACTGGTACCAAAATCCAAAGTGTAAATCGTATATGTGATATATTAAATGACATAATGTGACTGTTAATGCAATAACCATGAAACGATTTGTGTGAGAATAAAAGCCATTGAGCCTGTCTTGTCCACCCGTCAACAAACAAGGGAGCGCACCGCTCCTCCGATGGATGTCCATAAGAGTTGCTAAGTGCTCTCCCTGTTCCTTCATGCAGTGTACAGAAATCGTCCTCACATAATGGTTGAAGAAAACAAGTATGTCAAATAAAAATGTTTTAAAGGAGAATCAGCCGTATTCCCAGTACCCTCTGGCAATCATCAGAGTATAAGTTATCAATGCTTACCCCCCCACAATAATTACATTACTAGGTATAGGATTAATCTTTCAGTTACTTAGATGCATAGTCCAAAGGGGTTCTCATTTTCTCCTCGTTAGTGACTCCATCACATATACGATTTACACTTACACAGCAGTGCATGCTGTCATTGTTTCTGCCTAGAACGTAGGTATTATGCAAGTATGCAAAAAACATCTGATATGCAGTAGGACCACTCCTAGGAGCTACATGGTGTTCCTGTGTATAAGTTATCAACCCATACTCAGGAAGCAGATCCAGCACAGAGATGCCGCCAACACCACCATCACCAGTGTTGGATATTTACTGTGTTTGGAAAAGGATGATGATGTAGCTGCTTCTGCTGGTGCTGCTGGTTGAAATGTTTTGTTACCTTCATAATGCAACCCTCCACTTTATCGATAATCATATTTTAATATTCCCTGACATAATCCAATTCCTCAAAGAGATGCTATTGATCGCCATGATCGCAACTGTGTCTGACATCTTATTATCTTCTCTGTATATAATACTTCATATCAGTAGGTTTGGGCGAAAAGTGTGAAAATTTCATGCGAAAAATTTCACGAAAACGTGCCGATTTTTCACTTTTCCCGTGAAAAATGTTGCCTTCCCACCTATGCAAACATTTCCTCCTTTCCGCCTATGTTAACATATTTTCTGCCTATTTTAACACATTTTCACCAATAATTCCTATAGGTACTACATTTCCAACTGTAATATTACTTCTTCTGAGGGCTGAATATTAGAAATAAGTGGCTGAAAGTCAAAGTTGTGAGTCCTACAGCAAAATATGGCTTGAAAAATGTGTTACCATGCAGAATGCATTTGTCCTTTGCCCACAACACTTTCTTGCTTAAGTGACACTGGCACATATTCAGGATGATATCAAGTAATAAACATAAAGTGCAACCTACAGTGTGGCACATATGTATTGTAGTGGTGGAGGTGGGGGACTGGCATGGTTGTATTTTTTGTATTTATTTTTACCACTGTCATACTCTATCCTCCTTCTCAGATTATTGACACATATTACTTATCGTTCATAGCAGTGGTCCCAAGTGGGGTAGATGGTGGAAACCCTTCTTCACAACCATCCTCCACCTCCTTATCTGTGCTGCTGTTAATATATTTGTCCTGGCTTTGTCTGTCATGTGTGGTTTCTGCTACTACTACAACTACTGGAGCTGGATGTTGATGTAATTCTACTGCCACTACTACTAGATGTCAAAGGTGCAGCACTTATAGCAGCAGCACCAGAGGTGCTCGTCATATCTAACACAACCTGTGTTGCTGGGTACTCAAAACAGGTGTGTGTGGCTGAGTGGGACTTGGACTTTGAAGAGGCAGTGATGCTGAGGATGACTGATAGGGTGACTGTGTGCTTTTTGATATCTGTACTTTTCCAGGGTCACACTTTCCAATGGCTTTCTCAAACAGTTTATAGACAGGCACAGTGCTCCTTAAAAGTGGTCGAAGATACAGTCTTTGACTTTCTGCTAACCTTATAGCCCTGTCATCATCTTCACTCTCAACTTCATCTGTGTATGTACAAGAGAAGGATGCTTGAGGGATATATTCTAGATCTGCATCATCATCATCATCATCAGTCATCATTAGGTCATCCTCAGCAGCAGCAGCAGCATCACCTGACAGTTCTTGCCCATTACTACCCTTATATTCCTGTAAGCTTTTGGAGATCTCAAACAACTTCTTTTTACTTTTACTATAACAAAATTCACTACTACTTTGAGACAGGTCTCACTGTCTAATGCAGCAGGCGGTTCAGCTGCTACACCTTCCTCTATTATGCTGTTGCCAGCATCATCAACACTTGAATGTGACTTGTTGTCTTCAGTGTTCTTCTTATATGGTTCTATATTTCTACTGGCACTGGTGGTGCTGGACCTAGTTTTGCTGGGACCTTGACAAACTACATCCTCCCTTGGAGTAAAGGGATCATCATCGATGACTGCACATGCTGCAACAACCATTGCTGCAGTAGGTTTTTGGACTACTACTTCACTCTCACGCCCCTACACTGCTCCACCTCTCCCCCTTCCCATTGTGTGTTTGCTGGACATTCTGCAACTACACTGTGTTTTTTTACTGTACAGTGTACATCACAACTGATTGAGCTGTATGATGCCTTGCCTTAGCCCAGTCAGCTAAGATATTTTGTTTTTTTATTCTTTTTTTTTTGTTTTTGTATTTTTTTTTTAACGTATTTATTTTTTATCTTTTTTTTTAAATTGTCCACCTTGTTGTCTTATCACAGTCTGTCCAAAAAAAATTATAACTGAAAAAAAAAATCAACAATGTCTTTCCCCAGACTTCCCCACCCAGCAGAGGGACAATAACAGCAAGAACAGCAAGCAAATAGGTTGCCTGTGTCTTGCCTGTCAGTCACATGGAATTTTGGAGTATTTGGGGGACAACCTCCTTCCTCCCTTCTAATCCCCTAGAGTGCCGTCAGACTCCCCTAATACAGAGAACAAGTGTCTTACCGAAATGACTTCCTAAACTAAGCTTCAATTCCCCTTTATTTGCCTATCTCCTCTAGCTTAAAAAACATGCTGCTCTATCCTCTCTCAAACACAGAATGGCTGCTGTGAGAGCCTGACAGCCTTTTATATGGCTGTAGAAAACTTTTGTGTGGTGTAGAAATATTTTTCTTCCCATTGATTTCAATGGGCGGAAAAGGTGGAAAAAGCAAAAAAACTACACTTTTTGTGGGAAATTTTTCACCAAGCGGAAAGTGCCATTATTCGCTGATTTCAGTTTGAAACGGACATTTTCGCCCATCCCTACATATCAGTCAGTAGATAGATCTCCCCAATCCTGATTTTCTGCATCAATACTTCACGTTTCAATCACCGTGTTTCCAGAGTCTCAGCCACTCACTAGCTGCAAACATAGAGATCTTCAGACCATAATCAGATCAGTCCATCCTCACAAGCTACCTCCATCTTCAATCTTTATCCACTGATAGCCACAGAGTGTCTCCTGTTGTCCCTTCAGAGATGTTTGGTCCGTCATCATAACGTCAACATGTTTCGCCCTTACTAAGAGGGCCTCATCAAGACAGTTACATATTAACTGCAGGTAAATGTTTAAATAGTCCTCCACAGGAAGTTACATCCCACATTCAGTATAGATGGGTCAGGTGTGGTAACTATCAAATTAACCCCTCACGTAACTTATAATCTAATCCATCAGCATTATATGCTGGGTTTAGCCCCTTGCTTTCCAAATTTGATCAAGATTTTCTTGCATAATATTGTATGTTACAGCATAAAACGGGCAAGCTATAAAAACATACTGAATTTTAACTCATTTAACCCTTGTGGAGACACTGTCCCCAATTTATATATCCACCTGCTTTCACAATGCAGCAGAGCTTTATCATAATCACCCCTCCTGATAGTCCTCTCAAAATGGCATACAACTATGACTTGTAGTCCATCAACCTGACCACCATGAAAGTCCAAAAAGTGTCTAGCAACTGGACTTTCTATATTATGTTTTTCAGTGTCCCTTTTATGCTCCAGAATCCGCCTTCTCAGCTGTCTAAATGTTTTCCCAATATATGGCAGGTTGCAAGGACATCTCAGTTTGTATATCACACCCTCTGTTTTTTGCAAATATAGCTGGATTATCTCCCACAATTTCCCTCAGATTATCATTCTGAGTGAGGAGATGCCAATGTTTAGTAATAATACATTGCAATGTATTCCAGTGTGTTCCAAATTTGGTGACAAATCGGACCCTATTATCTTGCGTGTTACATTATTTTTGTACAAATAGAGCAACATCTCTGTTTTGGCCCAGGGCTCTGTGATATCCTTTTTTCAGAAGTCCAAAGGGATAACCCCTTTGTAACAGTCTATCTGTTAGTTCCCTTGCCTGGGCTTTAAAATCAGACATGTCGCTACAATTGCGGCGCAGCCTCAAATATTGTCCATACGGTATTCCTCTTATTTGGGACACTGGATGATAACTAGAAGCATGCAAAATTGTGATACATGCCATAGGTTTACAAAAAGTTTTATTTTTTAAAGTACAATCATCCTTGAAGATTTTAAGATCCAAAAATCTACTTCTTCCATATGAACAAATTTGGTTAAACGAATATTTAAATCATTTGTATTCAAATCCAGAATGAAGTGATCCAATTCCTCTTGGGTACCATCCCATATTAAAAATATATCGTCTATATAGTGAAGCCAGAGGGTGACATGCACCCTGGACCCACGTGCAACAACCACCACATGTTGCTCCCACCAACCCTGGTGGAGACATGCGTAGGTCTGGGCACAGGTGGCCCCCATGGCAACGCCAGGACATTGTTGGTAAAATCTGTCTTTAAAAAAGAAATAATTATTGTTCAAAATAAAATCCAGCAAATCCATAATGAATTTGTTTTGGTGTGCAAAATCAACAACTCTCGTTTACAGATAATCCATACATGTTTTTTTTACCACCTCGTGGGGTATAGAGGTGTTTCAGGGACTCCACATCCAAATAACCAAGAGGGAGTCCCTGCACACCTCCAGTCCCATGAGGCGTCATATAACATCTCTTGTATCTTCTACATACGATGGTAACACCTTCAGGAATGGTTTCAAATAGGCATCCACATATCTACTGACATATTCAGTTACTCCAGCAATTTCAGAGACTACTGGTTGTCCTGGAGGTTGTTTCACAGACTTTTAAGTCTTGTGAAGCATGTAAATTGTAGGTGCCTTTGGGTGTTCAACCCACATATAGTTAAATTTGTTTTTGGATATTAAATCTTCTTCTAAGGCCATCATCAATTTAATTCTCAACTGATCTTGAATCTCAACCGTAGGGTCATTTTTGAGTAGTGAATAACAGTATTTATACCTTAATCGTCGCATTACTTCCTTTACATACTGCTGTTCACTCATCAAATATTGGACCTCCAGCTGTTGGGGGGGGGGACACCTCCCAGATGCCATTAACATATCACCAATGAATGTAAGAGAATTAAAAAAGAAGGCATAATTTTTGTCAACTGATGAAGCTTATGTATCTTGGGAATTAGTGTAAGGTTTGTGTCCTCATCAAAAGTCATGAACCATTCATTCAAAGTCATTAATTAACTCTTTAAGGCTTTGCAATGTATTGCACACCCTTCTAGTCTTCAAAGTGTTAAATAATAAGCATATAACAAAACCCCTAAGAACTTATGAATTATGTGAACAATTTCTGGCAACTTGATAGACATGGCACTTTTGTTGTTTATTGATAGGGATGTGTTTTGGTTCATTTGGCATTTTTTCTTCTATTCCTGAGCAGACATGACTTAAAGGACAGTACATTCTTGGACAAAATTGAGATAAGTACGGTAGGAGGTTAAGGGGAAAAACATAAATGACAACTGTGTTTTTTATTTTTGCCCTCACATCCAGTATTCTTGTTTAATTTCTCATGTGAGTTGCTTAAATAACACCCTGCCTTCTTTGCTCCAGCTGCTTCAAAGGCCCTTTAGTAGGGTTGTAGTTTGATCAGTAGCAAGAGGAAACCTGTGGAATTTAGAGAGGCCAGAGAAATTCATATAATGGGGGAAATATCAAAAAGCTAACTGTAGTTTTATATGGTTTGTGAGGCCATTTACAAGTGTCAGGGGAAGGCTCACCAATGGTACATTTATTGCAGAAGATTTTTTTTTTCATGTAGGATGCACTTTACATAGAGCAATACTTTTGACTAGGCAGGTCACTGTTTTCTTTCATATTAAACATAATGTTTAACATTTAATTCTGATTAAAATGTGTCAATCATGATATGAGCGAGTGTTTCATGTTTTGAGTTGGCATTGTAGCATCCATTAATCCAGTAACATACCTTTCTCCATTGCGGAGTGAAACAAATCCTTCATTGATTTTTTCAAATGGTATCTTGTGAGTAATTAGCCCGTCAAGTTCAAACTTCTTTGCCATAAAATCAGAAACCAGTTTTGGGACATAATCTTTGCTCTTCCATCCTGTAATAATATTTAGACATCATTTATTTATATTATCACCTTATTAGTAGTTGTTTGCACAGACAAGCAATTTAATTTAAACTCTTTGCGTGCCAGAGGGATATGCAAAATGTTGTTTTGCAATGATCTGCTCACTCTTCTGAGAACAAAAGGTTTAAGGACCAAAGGAATGTGCAATGCATTGGTCCTGAAAGAGTTAATATGCTCTTCTGAAGATTGCTTATTGCTTTCTGTCATAGTAGGGAAATCCAATTAAAGGGGAGCTTTGTTATGGGAATTAGCATTTCAATGAACAGTGAAATTGGGGCAAATGTGCTCAGTTTAATGATGATTAGCACAGCATTACAAAACACTGCACTAGAACTGTCAATGTGAATGAGGACGAAGGCAAGATTCCTGTACTGGATTAGTTAGTTTGGTCAGAACAGAAACTTAATGTTATCAGAGAAACTATTTAAGAACCAAATTATGTCATTTTCATTCATTTCTAATTCTGCAGAATATGGATAGAATTTTTTTTTTTCAAACTTTTATGCTATTCTGAATTTTGATGATTATTGTGAGGAGTTGTGAGCTAATATAGACATGAAGTGGGGACCATTAAATGCAGACAAGTACATATACTATGCAAAAAATACAGTGAATCAGGCTACTGGTGGTGTCATGTGAGAAGTAGGGGTATGGCTAGGCATGGAAAGGATTTTTTTCCAAGTAATGCCTAAGATGTAAAACTAGCTCTGCATCCCGTACCTCCAAATATAGCTCCTTTCAAAGTGCGTCCGGTGAGAAGCAACATTGGATCAAATGATATCTTAGCTGCTGAAGGAGCCACGCCAACAATAACTGATGTTCCACATCCATAGTGAGATGACATGAGAGCAGATGTCTGAGAAACATACATACAATGACATATATAAATGTTTCTTTGTTCAATGTTGTATAACTATTGATTTAATATACACTAAATGCAGTATTACCACCACACCACCTCTTAGCTGTTCCAAATATGATATAATATGTTTATAGGGATGCATTCAGGAAGCACATGTGGAGCAATTGTAGAGAAACTCCAAAAACTAAAAATTACCCAAACTGGGCTCTGCCTGGATTCATGCATAACACAGCTTGTGTTTGTGTGTGTGTGTTTGTGTGTGTGTATAGCACAACCGCCTTGGTGTTAAACTCAAGCACCTGCTCCTGTACTTCAGGGCATGCATTAGGGCAGGGGAACTCGAACCTGTCCTCAAACCCCACTACCATTGCATGTATTCAACATATCCTCAAGTAAACACAAGTGACTTCCTTCAGAGTAATGCGTTCAGTAGTTTTCATGTGAGAAGAAACCCCTCACCATTGGTGGGAGCTTAGAACAGGTTTGAGAGCCTCTGCATTATACCATATATCTCCTTTAGAGCATACCAGCAAACACTCTACTGCCACCACCATTGTTAAGACTTAAATGCCAGCAAATGAACACCTTCCCATGTGCAGGGAATTGGAGTAATGTTTCGCCATTTTATCTTGGCCTTGTATAATTCGATGTGTTAAAAGGGAATACCCCAAATGGCCTAACACCACAACAATATCTTCCCCTTGGTGCAAGTGGCATTAAGGGGAGAATTTATGGTGAAAGTAGCTTCATAAATTGGCATTAGAAAAGCATAGGACTAAGAAATATGTCACAAAGTACATTATAGCACAGAATCATATCCATACATCTCCCCTAGAATGTGGTAATATTAGCCCAGCACAGAATAAAGTACCAAACTGTGCCACCAACCAATAAAGGTAAATTTTTCAAAAACTATTTAAATTAAATACAGTCTATTAACAAAGCAGTAATCTCAACAAATGCAATCCCTAAATTGTTATAGTCATAGCACTTGCTAGATACATGTTCCCTTGTCAGAAGACGGCTCTACAAGCCCAGACACTCTAAGGCCCAGGCACTCTAGGCGAAGTACTAAAATAATTCCATGCGTAACTAGGCACTAGAACTGGTTTGTTAGTGCTACACCTCTCTAACACCAAGTTACCATGCGCTGTTCAATGTAAATATTGTTTTTTCCTTAACAATGCTTGCACCACGTGGAGGGTAGTGAGGAGGAGTATGCGTGTTTTGAGGCATTCCTTTCTTCTGCACTTTGCTTTTCATTATGCACTAACAAAACCTAAATTAATTTTGCTTACCTTTATTACATTTCCCTGTGCAAGCTGTGGAGGGATGTTCAGGGTTTACCGGACTTAACACCAGTGGAGTGTGCACCGGTATTCACCAAAGCATTTATACTCTTTAGTCTTTTACATACTTCGAGGTGAAGGCATTTGAGAAGGGAGCCAATATTCCCACTCCAAAAGTTAGCTATGCTGGTGGACTCATACATGCCCCCTCTATATCTGTAGACCTACTCATCACATCTTCAGAATATAACACAATCAAAAGTTCATTACTGATGTTCCAGCCATTATCATTTACATCAAGGTAATTTGTTAACCTTCATAGAAAAGTGGAGGTGAACAGTAGGGATGGGTGAAAATTTTCACCTCAAACTGAAATTGGTGAATAATGGCTCTTCCACTTGGCGAATAAAGTGGCGTTTTTCTACTTTTTTCACCTAGCTCATTCCATCAAAATCAAAGGGAACATTGAATTTACACACAACATATAGCAAATATTATTTTATTTCCAAAAGGTATAGTATAAAAGGGGCATAAGGGTGCCTGTGTTGGTGGGGTGTGGGGAGTCAGTTGAACAGGGAATGTTTTTTGGGGAAGGTTTGTTAACTGGGATTGGGTTGCAGGTAATTAAAAATAAAGCCTAAATACAATTAAAAATACCCCATAAGACATGGTATAAAAGGGGTCTGAGGAGTGTGGCTGTGTTGGTGGGTGGAGTCTGGGGAAAGAATCAGTTTAACAGGGAATTTGTTTTGGGGGTTTGACTGGTATTTCGGGACAGTTAATTAAAAAAATATATAATAAAATAAGACATTTGTATGTAACTTGATAGAGACAGGGACTCCCTGATGTAAGCTGCCACTGAGGTAGACTGATACTTGACATGAGAGGGTGTTTTGCAGAGGATGATTTGTAAAATTTGTTGTTAGAGCCTCAAGCACTGAAGAAACATTGATTTGTAGGACTTAGACTTGTTTGGCACAAGCCCTAAGGAAACATTAATTTGTAAGACTTAGGCTTTTTAGAAACAAGCCCCCAAAAATAGTTTATTTTTTTTAAGTCTATTTTTTTTTAATGTTATTCTTTGATCTCCACCTCATCTCTTGTTGCCTTTGTGTTAAGTCAGGAAGTACAGCAACAGCTAGAAACAAATCCCCCCAAATTTCATTTTTTGTAGGCCTATGTTTTGTTTATTTGGGGTGGGTTTGGGTTATTTTTTAAAGCACAACTCTGAGGAAAAAAAAATGCTTTACTGGCCTAGTGCCAGCAGGTCATGTGGTGCTGGCCAGTGGCCACTGGCCATTGTCAAATTCCCTGATGTAGATGCTGAATTTGAGACTACTGTTCTTGCTGCTGCTGTTGAGTTGTTTAAGTAGCAGGATGATTAGGCAGCTCAAAAGGAATGGAATCAACAACAGCAGTAACATGAGTCATGGATGATGAAGGTTCCACTTGCCACGACTAGCTCCAGTGATGCTACTGAGTCAGTAGCAGCACCATAACTAGCCCCCACCGCTTCAGGTAAATGTGGAGAAAAGAAGAAGTTGGCCAATAATTCTTCTCCACCTGCCCCTCCTCCAATATCATGGGTGTTTTATTACTAGAAAATACATTTCACTGTCGTCCAATACAGGTCACTGGTACCATGGGATGTGTAGTCCCCTTTAATAGGCAGGAACAATTATGCAAATAATTTGCAAGGGGCGGAGCCTCCCCTCTTACTTAAGCCACCTTCTGGCCAGAGCCACCCATATTGATTTGTTCCTGGTGTGCTTGCACACCAGGCAGAGAACAGCTATGCTTCTTAGAGTTTTATTATTTTTTCTTCAAATATGGAATACCACCATTAGGAGGGTGACCATGGCTGTGAATGCCCTCACCCGAAGTGGCTAGTGCAGCTTCCAGGGATTTCTGTGGACCTATACCTGAAGAGGGGACAGCTTGTGTTAAGCAGCTCCCCTGTTGGGGAATTTACCTCTGGTTCTTTCCCTACCTATCATGGTCACCTGAAGACAGAAGTCAGCGAGAAAGGTGAGTCACCCATTGAGTGCTGAAGGTCCACTTGTCCCCACAGTGTCCCTTTGCTGGGCTTGTATTTGGGAGTTTGTAATTCACTCCAGCACTCATAGGGTGTTTTTATTGCATTATCTACTAGTTTATGCAATTTCTGTGTTATTCTCTGAGTTTTGGAGCATTGGGTTTTCATTTATTTATGATTCTCATGTGTTTCATGCTTGTTTGGGCACTTTTTAATGTTTTACTAGAACTTTATTAAAAATTGTGTACTGCGCCTTTAAGCGCAGCGTTCCCGCTCAGACGCATGGCTCCTTTACTCTCTATGGGAAATCACAGTGTGGGACATATCTCTGAAACCGCTTGTCACAGCAACTTCAGAGAGGGCTCATTTTAATGCTAGGCTCCTGCTCTATCATCCGGTTGGTGTTTTATTAATATTGGGGGTTCAGGGGGGCTTCGGGCACTGTTTAGGTACTTGTATTGGGAAAGACTACATTTCCCATGAGCGCTTGCTTCGCGCCCGTTTTTGATTGGCAGCCATGACGGCAGCCATTTTTATTGCACTTTTCCTATGTGAGTACACTACGCAGGGACCGAGCCTTCTCTCTCCTCAACAGATTAACCCTTCGCTGGCCAGATAAGTCCGTTTTTAGACATTTTTCTGGGGTGAAACTTTAATCTTTAACACTTTTCTGGGTGATAGTGTTCTTGGTGGGGTATATTGACGCTGTGAGCATGTCTACTTCACTGGAGCTGGGGGCTAGACCCAAGACTAAGGAGGATGGGGGGTCCTCTACCCCCATGGCGTTTTGCTCCTCTTGCCACATTGGGCTGGATAGCGATAATGTGGGGGATCTATGCCCTGTTTGTACTTGTCAAAATAGCAACCCTGGGCCTTCCAGCCATGCTATTGAGCCATCTTGGGTGAGGGAGTTTAAAGCTGCCACTAGGGATCTCAGATCCACGCTTCAACTCTTTCCCTCTCAGGTACAGGGGGCTCTCCAGGTTTGGCAGACCCCCTCTACTATCAGGACCTCCCTGCCTAAGCCACAGGGAGCTCCTGATATCACTGATTCTTCTGAAGAAGAACTTTTACAGGATTCTGATGCTGAGGAACGTACTGTTATTGAATCTAACAGGTCCATTGGGGACCCATATGAGTGTGACCCTGAAGTTTCGGCTGAGGGTCTGATCAGAGCGGTTCTAAATACGCTCAACCTTCCTCTGACTCAGGAATCCACTTATGATCCTACTGATGTTTTTCAGAAAAAGCCATCTAAACCAGTTGTTTGTTTTCCAACTAACCCTACTCTTGCCCGTCTGGTCTCTGAGGCATGGAAGAATCCAGATAGATCTTCCTCTGTCTCCAAAAAGTTTGCCAAGCTTTACCCTTTTCCTGAGGCGGAGTTGGCAAAATGGGTTCATCCTCCCAAAGTGGATGCTCCCGTGTCTAGACTATCCAAATCTACTGCTTTGGCTGTCTCAGATGCCTCTGCCTTGCAGGACTGGACGGATAAGAAATTAGAGCTCTCTCTTAAGTCTATTTTTGCTTCTATTGGCACTGCCATGCGCCCCACCTTTGCTGTGGCATGGGTTAATAGAGCTATTGCAGCCTGGACTGAACGACTGACTGAAGCGGTTCGCCAGGATGCGCCTGTGTCTGAACAGTTGCAGCTTCTTGCTAATATCACTGAAGCTCAGAACTATATTGCTGACGCTGCTTTTGATGCTGTGCGCATGATGGCGAGGGCCTCCACTTCTTCTGTGGTGGCCAGACGCGCTCTTTGGCTGAAAATTTGGTTTGCTGATACTGCCTCTAAGAAAGCTTTGCTTTCTTTGCCCTTTCAGGGAAATTTGCTTTTTGGGTCTGAACTCAAAGAAATGATCAGTGAGGCTACTGGAGGTAAAAGTACTCTTCTACCCTCAGTCTTTAAGAAAAAGTTTCCAGCCAAACGCAATCGGTCCTTTCGTTCCTTTCAGACTGAGACACGTTCCTCGGCCCAAACGGGTCCTCCCACTACGCGCTCCTCCTCCAAGCCCAAACAGTCCTGGAAGCCCAGAGTTGCCCCCAAGGCCAAGACCTCCAAGACTGCTTCGGCATGACTCGCCGAACCCGGGTCCGCATCCGGCTGTAGGCGGTCGTCTCCGCATCTTTCGCCGGATTTGGGAGGAGTCAGTGGCGGACCCATGGGTTCTTCAGGTGGTGTCAGAGGGATACAGGATCCCTTTCTCTTCCCTTCCTCCTTTTCGGTTCCATTTTACTCGTCCTTCTCAGGAACCCACAAAACGGCGTCTGTTAGACGACGCTATTCAGGATCTCTTGGACAAAGAGGTTCTGGAGGCGGTTCCTCAGGGGGACACAGGTTCAGGATTTTACTCCAACCTGTTTGTGGTAGCCAAAAGGGACGGAGGAGCCCGTCCTATCTTGGATCTCAACGATCTCAATGCTTATGTGGGGACTTCCCACTTCCGCCAGGAATCCCTGCGTTCTGTGATTGCAGCAATGTCTCCAGGGGAGTTTCTTGCCTCCCTGGACCTTCAGGATGCTTATCTTCACATCCCTATTCATCCAGAGAGCAGGCGGTATCTCAGGATTGCCTGTCACAGGGGACACTTTCAGTTTGCAGCGCTCCCCTTTGGGCTGACTTCAGCCCCTCAGGTCTTCCAGAGGGTGTTGGGCTCATTGATAGCGGTGCTCCATCAGGATGGGATCAGAGTGACCCCCTACACGGACGATCTCCTTCTGAAGGCCTCCTCAGCGGAGCTTCTCCTTCAGCAATTACAGATGTGCATGCACACCCTGAACCGTCATGGCTGGATCCTGAATCTGGACAAGTCGGACTTGATTCCATCTCAGAGGCTTCTGTTCCTGGGTCTCCTGTTCGACACTCGCCAATGCATGGTGTTTCTTCCAGAGGACGTGGCTCACCAGATAGCTGTCAGAGTGGCTGGACTCCTGGACCTGGACGTGATTCCAGTTCCGAGGTTGTCGTCCTTAGTGGGGAAGTTCATTTCCACAATCGAAGCAGTACCATTTGCCATGGCCCACTCCAGGGATCTTCAGAGATTCGTGATCCAGACGTGCGAGAATCATCCAGATCATCAACATCTGTCTGTTTCTCTTCCTCCTCATGTCGAGTCGAGTCTGCACTGGTGGTTAGATCTCTCTCATCTCCTGAAAGGGAAATCCTTTCTAGTTCCTCCTTGGACCACAGTCACTACGGATGCCAGCCTTCGGGGCTGGGGTGCAGTCTGGGGTCGCTTCAGTGCTCAGGGGAAATGGGGTCTGGAGGAATCCATGCTCTCCATCAATGTTCTGGAACTTCGAGCTGTCCGGCTGGCCCTGAGGCACTGGGAGTCTCAATTGACCGGTCTTCCAGTCAAAGTGGAGTCAGACAACGCCACGGCAGTGGCTTACATCAACAGGCAAGGCGGCACAAGAAGCGGTTCCGCCTGGTGGGAGGTCAAGGATATTTTGTCTTGGGCAGAAGATCACGTGCCTGTCATCTCTGCGGTTCATATTCCAGGCGTGGACAACGTCATGGCAGACTTCCTCAGTCGTCATACCGTCGACAGCGGAGAATGGGCTCTGCACCCAGAGGTGTTTCACATGCTCACTCAACGGTGGGGAATGCCTGTGGTGGATCTGATGGCTACCAGACACAACAGGAAGGTTCCGGTGTTTTGCTCCCGGTTGAGGGACTCCCTTGCTCTAGCAGTGGATGCCTTGTCGATCCCTTGGGACTTCTCCCTGGCTTACATCTTCCCTCCTCATCCTCTATTGATCAGAGTCATTCAGAAGTTGAAGTGAGAACGTTGTCCTGTCATCCTGATTGCTCCAAACTGGCCTCGCCAGTCCTGGTTTCCGGAATTGATGGCCATGTCTGTGAAGGATCCAATCCCACTTCCTGCCCGTCCGGACCTGCTTCTCCAGGGGTATCTGTGGAAAGAGGATGTTCACTCTCTCCGTTTGATGGCATGGCGGTTGAATCCTCGATTCTAGCTAAGAAAGGCTTTTCTCCTTCTGTGGTGTCGACGATGCTCAGTGCTCGTAAGCCTGTGTCTTCCAAGATCTATCATCGCATATGGTCAACTTTCGTGACATGGTGCTCTGACAAGAAGTTGCCTCTTGACTTCCATCTTCCCACTGTCCTGGCATTCTTGCAGGACGGTGTGGATAAGGGGCTCAGTCTGAGTTCCCTCAAAGTTCAGACTTCTGCCTTGTCTGTGTTTTTCCAGGAAAGGATTGCTATCCTCCCTGATGTGAAAGTTTTCTTCCAAGGTGTGACTCATGTTCGACCTGCCTTCAAGAGTCCTGCTCCCCAGTGGGACCTCAACTTGGTGCTGGGTGTTCTCCAGCAACCACCGTTTGAATCCTTGGCTTCCATTCCATTACGTCTCTTGACTTGGAAGATGGCCTTCCTTTTGGCTATTGTTTCAGTTCGCCGGGTAGCAGAGTTACAAGCTCTGTCTTGTAAACCTCCTTACCTGGTGTTCCACAAGGATAAGGCTGTGCTTCGCACTACCAAGGAATTCTTACCAAAGGTTGTGTCCGAGTTTCACATCAATCAAGAGATTGTGGTTCCCTCTTTCTGCCCTAATCCTTCATCTGACAAGGAACGGGATCTCCATTTGTTGGATGTGGTGCGTTGCCTCAAGTTTTATGTTCATCGCACCGAGTCTATCAGGAAGTCTGACGCTCTATTCGTCATTCCTGAGGGGCCTAGGGCAGGGAGACCGGCCTCCAAAGTTACCATTGCTTCTTGGATTAAGGCTACCATCCGTGAAGCCTATAAGTTGAGGAATAAGCATGTTCCCTTCCGGGTAACTGCCCATTCCACCAGATCTATTGGGGCCTCTTGGGCCTACAAGAATCAAGCTTCTGCTGATCAACTGTGCAGAGCGGCCACTTGGTCCTCTGTGCACACATTTTCTAAGCACTATCGAGTTGATGTACTGGCTTCGGCTGATGCCAGTTTTGGAAGGAGGGTCCTGGAGGCAGTCTTGCCTGTGTAGGTCTTCCGCTCTGTGATCCTTAGTGCTTCTTTACTGTTGAGCCCTGTTGGCTCTAGTTCCGTGTGCTGTGCTAGTTCAAGGATTGTTTCCTTGGTTGGTGTCCGTTGACACTTACAGTTTGGGCTGGGTTTCAACTGGTTATCAGTTCTAGTGACTTGGGCCTCGCGCCTGGTCCTTGCCTTTCTTCCCGCCTCTGGATCAGCTCAATGTTTGTACATCCCATGGTACCAGTGACCTGTATTGGACGACAGTGAAAATAGGATTTTAGTCTTACCTGTTAAATCCTTTTCACTTAGTCCATACAGGTCACTGGTCTCCCACCCTGTCAAGGGACCAGTCTTGGCTCTCCTGTGGCATTCAGTGGGAGACCGTTCGGGCATGCTCACAGGAGTCTTTCTTTTTGCTTACCTGAGGTCAGTTTTAGGGTCTCAAATCAATATGGGTGGCTCTGGCCAGAAGGTGGCTTAAGTAAGAGGGGAGGCTCCGCCCCTTGCAAATTATTTGCATAATTGTTCCTGCCTATTAAAGGGGACTACACATCCCATGGTACCAGTGACCTGTATGGACTAAGTGAAAAGGATTTAACAGGTAAGACTAAAATCCTATTTTTTCCCTAGAGTGCAGGAACAGTGCCTCTCGTCAGCAACTGCAGTATGCACAGTGTGTGGTAAATACCAACTGGCACAACTCTATTCAAACACCATGACACCAGAAACCAAGTACTTCTGCTGTCACTATGCCCTAGTCCGCACCCTGCTAAGGACACATGACAACTTGCTAAAAGTTTAATAATAATAATGGACCCCCCGTCATCAAATTCTGTGGGATGGAATTCTTCAGATGCTGCTTGATGCCCTGCTTGCAGTTCTCCTCCACCACACTGCCATGAGTGATCAGTGCACCACACAGTGTGCAATGGGTACAATGGCCTGCTCCACTTGCCATCCATAATCCAGGTAGCTGCAATGATGATGGTGAGGCAGCAGCATCACCTACCCCAGCCAGCGAAGGTGATTGTGGAGAAGTAGAAAAAGGCCATTCTTTTCCACCTCTCTCCTCCCTGAAATCATGGGTGTGAAAATATTTTTCCCTTGGGGCAGGCACAGTGCAGTCACCAGAGACTGTACTTTTCACTCTTTGTGAATGTGACAATGTTGTGAAAAAGGTAAAGGAGGTGACAAACCAAGCTGGCACAACACAAGAAATTAAGAAAAAACCCTCTGTCAATGTGTATGTTGCAAGCTTGAGTCCTGCAAAAAATATTTACCCAGGGATTTTGTTTGGCTAACCTGCTCTCTGTGTATACCTGTTGCAATGCTGGCTAACCATTATTTTATAAGAGATTTAAAAAAAGGGGGAGGGACGTGTTCAACCTACAATGTCAGAGATGTGTATGGTGGTGTTGTGGACTAATGTGATTGGTGTAAAATTTGAATTTTTGGAATCATTGAAGTCCTTAGACTGTTTTTTTTTTTTTTTTACTTTGTATGGATGGATGAAATATATATAGCACATCACATCAGTTATTTAATGCCTCTTTTTCAACAAAAACAAAAGGGCAGCATGATGTCAAGAGATAAAAGTATAACTTACAATGTGGCAGATATGTATGGTAGTGGTGGACTGGTGTGGTGTGATTGATGTGTGTGTGTATATATAATATATATATTCCAACAGCAGTTATTACTGTTATCATGTTTATGTGAAATGTAAGCTATCCTTATTCTCAGATTATTGACATACATTAATTATTGGTCATATCAGTGGTCCCAAGTGTGATAGATGATATCAGCTCTTTAGATCCATCCTCCTCATCATCTGTGCTGCTATTAGTACATCTGTCCTGGCTTTCTCTTTCATGTGTAGTTTCTGCTACCTGATATTAAGATGGTATTGGATATTTGATCATTTTAAGAATGTTAGTCTCCTAAGTAACATTGATGCTTGATAGCCGCGTCTCATGGTCATTCACAATATAACCAGATGCAATAAAAACCTGTTCAACGCTTGCTGAAAGGCAACTAAGGGTTTCCACTGCAGTACGTTTTAGTGCTGGGCATACACACTGTTCTGTTTGCCAGCAGTGCATGCTGTCATTGTTTCTGCCTAAAACGTAGCTATTGTGCAAGTATGCAAAAAATCTGACATGCAGTGGGACCACTCCTAGGAGCTACACGGTGTTCCTGTGTATTAGTTACCAACCCATACTCAGGAAGCAAATCCAGCACAGAGATGCCGCCAACACCACCACTTTATTATGTGTTCAGAAAAGGATGTTCTGGTTGATGAGTAAGTGCTTCTGCAGCTGGTCTAAATGCTTTGCTTTTTTCCCACTATGCTGTCTAGAAGATTTGTGGTCCCTAACTTTCTCTCTCTCATCCTCCACAATGAAACACTCTAATGGATCAATAAGCATATTCCTATATTCCTTGACAGAACCTGAATCCTCAGAGAGATTCTGATGATTGTCATGACTCCTTGTTGTCACAAACTGCTGACGCTTCGGCAGAAATTCTGAAATTTTGTGTTTAAAGCGGGGGTCCAGCAAAGTGGCAAGAATATATTCCTCATTACTTTTAATGGACACTATAACATGTTCCTTATTTTTTCTGCAATAAATATCAGTAGTACAATTTCATTAATTTCTTCCCCTATGCGACTCGCCCGCATGGTTGGCTCCTCAAAGGGTTTCAGCAGCTCACATACATCACAAATTAGTTGCCATTGTCCTGGTGACAAAGAGGCTCCTTCCAGTTTTACATTCTGTACTCGCTATTGGCCTTATTCTGCTCGTACAGATGCTCTAGCATATACAGTGTGAAATTCCACCTGGTAGGGACCACCATTTTAAGCTGGTGATGGGGCAGGTTGTTACGCTCTTGTATGGAGTTTAGTGCACTGTAGGAGTGGCTAAAATGGGCACAGATTTTACTGGTGATATTTAGCATCTCTCTGAGGGTTTTGGATTCTAGAGTAGAAACAAAGGTGTATGCCCCAGGGCAAAGAGAAAGGGGTAAGTGGCACTCTACATGTTAAATTCCTCAATGTATTAGTGAAATATTTATTGAAATGAGTTGGAGAAACTACTTAAGAAACAAATGTCTGTCTGGTAGGAGAGTATAACATTACAGAAATATGTGGAAAATAAACAAATCCCTAGGGTTTTGAGGAATCAAAAAAGGAACCTGCATTTGGGAAGGAAGATCCAGTATTGTATTCATGGACCAATATCCTAGATCTTTGTTCTATTGGACTTATGAAATTTATTATTTCACAAGGGGAAAAAGATTTAGAGGAAGAATTGAATAAAATAGAATGTCACAGACTAAGACTAGAACCATTACAAGACAATAAGGAATTTAAGGAATGGGATGAAGAAACTAATAAAAGAGTGATGGAATATGAAAAAATAATAGTACAAAGGAAGCAAAACAAACTACAGAGAGATCAAGAAGATTATGATAACAATGGAGTACATGAGTGGGGGAGAATAAATACATCTAACCATCAAGGCTCATGGAAACCACAATATAAGCACCATCAAGGAAGAAGAAACATCCTGCATTCAAGGAATCAACACCAATATTGGAACAGTCAATATAGAGATAACAAAAACATGTCCCATAAAAACTACTATGTAGAAAAAACATCTACGAACCCCACAACTAGAAATCAAGAAAGAAAAGATACTATATCCACCGACAATCTCCAACAGCCACAAGATAAACCTTCAACATTAGAAGCACAAAGCAGGGTAGTAATGAAGACAACAACAACAACAAAGAAAAGCCAAATGGTAAATAAAGTAAATCTGAAAACCACAACCCCTAAGGAAGGAAAACAGAAAAAACAAATTTCCCTTATGAATGGGAACTATGTACCAACTGAGACTCCAATAATTTAATTATCTAATACTGAACAAACATTAGACAAGAAAACCACTAAACAAAAACATGGAGAAAATATTAATATGAGTATAACCCCTTGCACATCGACACCTAAACAAGTCTTGATATCTTCCCAGGGACTAGGAGCAATTCCCAAAATTACTCCCCATACCAATAAGAATAAAAATACTTCCAACAATAGAAACACTAAAGAGATACATGGGGAAAATATTAATATGAATATAACCCCTTACATATCAACATCTAAACAAACTACAATATCTTCCCAGGAACTAGGAGCAATTCCCAAAAGAACTACCCAACAATAAAAATACTTTCAATAATGGAAACACCAGAAACCAGCATTTTTTATCCAAGGGCCCAATAACACCTATACAAACATGGGTATTACGGTGCCCGTGATCCCCTTGTTATTGTTTTCCTGTCAGTCTACACTATGTGCGCTCCCATTGGCTGTCCCGTGTTGGTCCCGCCCAGCATGGCCTTTATATACTGGGCTCCAGCACCCATATGGTGCCCTTTCGTGGTGTTCCTGTACCAGTGCTAGTTTCTGCTCAGTGATTCCCAGTGTACCGACTTGGCCTGCCTGACTACTCTGCATCTGTTCTCCTGCTCCTGTGTACCAACCCAGATTGCCTGACTATTCTTCAGTGCCTGCTCCTGTGTACTGATCCGGCCTGGCTGACGTTCCTGCTCCTGTGTACCGACCCGGCTTGGCTGACGTTCCTGTTCCGTGATTCGACCCGGCTTGGTTGGCGTTCCTGTTCTGACAGCCTATTGTCGCCTTGGCGACATTCTTATTCTCCAGGCTATCTGGTTCCCATTTTGTTCAGCAGAGTGTGAGAGTCAGTTTCTGTTACTGCTACAGCAGTGTGTCTTTGGCCTAGTCTCCATTACTGCCCCTGCAGGGTGCAAGTGTCTGCCTCCGTTACTGCTCCGGCAGTGTGCCATTGGCCTAGTCCTCCATTACTGCTCCTGCAGAGTGCAAGTGTCTGCCTCCGTTACTGCTCCGGCAGTGTGCCATTGGCCTAGTCCTCCGTTACTGCTCCTGCAGAGTGCAAGTGTCTGCCTCCATTACTGCTCCAGCAGTGTGCCATTGGCCTAGTCCTCCATTACTGCTCCTGCAGAGTGCAAGTGTTTGCCTCCATTACTGCTCTGGCAGTGTGCCATTGGCCTAGTCTCCGTTACTGCTCCTGCAGAGTGCAAGTGTCAGTCTCCGTTACTGCTACGGCAGTGTTCTACATTACTCTATTCCTGTTAGTACTCTGGCAGTTCACGTTTGTTCTGCTAGCCTGTTCCTGGGCGTTAAGCATCCCGAAGCTCTCTATATGGAAAGAGCTCGACCACAGAACTTTCAACACATGGGACTGTTTACACTCCTTGAAGACCTTTAACCCATGCAGTACCTTTGTCCTGGGAATCCAACATATTCTGCCTGACCTGTGTCAGTATAGACTGCTATGTACCTTATTGTTGTACTGGACCTGTGTAGGCATATATATTGTTAACCTGTCGTGTGTCTGTATTATACTGTCTGTATACTACAGGACCTGTGAGGGTTCTTATTTTATTGTGATTTCAATAAAACTGTGTTTTATCCTAAACCACTGTGTCTGTGTGTCGAACAAACCGTTACAATGGGTGAAGGAACAATGGAACAGATGTCACATGAACAGAGATCAAACCAAACAATCGAACAGGAAAAAAAGACAAGAAGGAGAAAAGGAGCCAGAGGAGGAAGAAAGAAGCACAAAAAGACAACAACAGGAGGAGCTGAATTCCTCCCAATTAGTGGGATCTACAATCTAGCTAAATTCCCCCTCAACAAGGAAGACATCCAACTATTACAAAAGGGTTTGAAAATTGCTCCCAGTTGCAAACCAAACTTTGAAGTCTATGTGGACTTTCAGAAATTTGTTTGAAAACTCACCCTAGAGAGACATTATGCAGTAAGGGAAGAAAAAGGAACAACTGAAAGAACCACTGTTGAAATCCATGATATCCAAGAGGAAACTTTAACTTACCTTGAAAATATGTGGGAAGAAGGTAATATTGAGTATTACAGTAACATTTACTGAAAATTCACCAACAAAAGAAGAAACCAAGGTGATATGCAGCAATCTACGAGCAATTTCTAAATTTTATCCCACACAATCCAGTGGGCCCTTTGTAGAATCATTCATGGAACAAGTACTAGAAGACATCAATCAAGAGTTTAAAAAATCAATGAAGATTAAAAACAATTTAACCAAGAAGCAATAACAGAGTCTAAAAAAATGAATGCAAAATCCCAACTTGGTGTTTCGAGAAGCAGATAAGGGGGTGCCTTGGTTATACAGACTAGAGAACAATATTTGGATGAAGCAAAAAGAATCCTGGGAGATTCAAAGTTTTATGAGAAACTACCACATAATCCTATAACGAATTTTCAGGAAGATTACTTACACTTTATAAAATAAGCATTTGAGGACCGGATTATTACCAAACAGGAATTACACTTTCTCAATATTGATCATTCCAACATTTCCATCTATTATTATATCCCGAAACTACATAAAGATACAAGAATCCTCCCGGAAGACCCATTATCTCGGGTATCAATTCACTCACTAGTAATTTATCTCAGCTAATCAACTTTCATTTGCAGCAAAATGTCACCAAACTACCCTCATACACCAAAGATACTGGTCATGTTGTAGAAAAATTACAACAAGTCCAATGGAAACAAGGATATTTTTTGGTCATGTGTGACGTAACAGCATTACACACAAATATCGACCATGATTTAGGAATACAGGCTGTTTCCCACTTTTTGGAAGAAACACAGAGTATGATACAAGAACAAAGAAACTTTATCCTGAAAGGAATAGAATTTATCTTAAAACACAATCACTTCATGTTTAAAGAGGAACATTACATACAGAAGTGTGGGACTGCAATGGGTAAGCGCTTTGTGCCTAGTTACGCAAATCTTTACATGGGAAAGTGGGAACTGTACATTTGGACTACATATACAGAAGAACTAGAACTATACACCAGGTTCATAGATGATATTCTAATTATATGGAAGGGTACAGAAGACTCCCTTATAACCTTTCTGGTCAGAATTAATGACAATCCTATGTTCCTAACTTTTTCATCTTTATACAGTCCCAGTTCAATAGTGTTCCTAGATTTGGAGATCTACATTGGCAATAACAACCTTATAGAAATTAAAACTCATTATAAGAAGGTGGAAGCTAATAGTTATAGCCAAGCTTCCAGCAATCACAAGAAACTATGGCTAAATAATGTACCATTTGGTCAATTCCAAAGACTAAAACAGAACTGTAGCAAGGAGGAAATTTTTGAACAACAAGCTACGGACCTAAAAAAGAAGTTTAAAGAAAAAGGTTATCGAAATGAAATCATAGAGGGAGCCTTTCAGAAGGTGAAAAACATAAACAGAGAACAGCTACTACCAATAGGAGGTAAAAAGAATAACAAAAAGAATAAAAATAATGAGAAGGTGCCAAAGATCCCCTTCATTACTAAATTTACAGGAGGGGCAGAAAGAATAAGCCACATTATCAAATAACATTGGAATATCCTGAAGGGGGATAAATACCTTAGGAGCAAGATACCAGAAAAACCCAAAATTGTTTTTAAAAAAATCTGAAGATTTAAAGAAAAAATTAGCTCCAAGTACTCTAAGAAAACCCAACAATAGCAACTCCAATATAGTAAGTGGGAAAACTGAAGTAAAAGGAAATTATAAATGTGGACACACAAGATGTATCACATGTGATCACATGAATACTACAGATCCTTATTTTCAATATCACCACACCAAAGAAAAGTTTCGGATTAAACCCATTGCCAATTGCGATACGAGCCATTTTATCTATCTTCTAGAATGCCCCTGTAAACGTCAATATGTGGGAAGGACTATAAGACCAATCAAGGAAAGAGATTTAGGGAACACAGGAACAACATCCTGAAACAATCCACTAAACACTGTATATCGAATCACTATAGGAAGCATCATATGGAAGACCTTCAGAACATCAAAATACAGGTAACAGACCATATTCCCATACTTCCAAGAAGAGGAGAGCGATGTAAACGCTTAGCTCAAAAAGAAACGTTCTGGATTTTTAAATTACAGACTATTATGCCAGTTGGATTAAATGATGAAATGGACTTATGGTGTTTCTAGAAGATGGGTTGAACAAAGGAAGATAATGGGATGGAATTTCCATTGGACAGTCAAATATTGAGTTTAGACTTTAAATGTATCATTATGAATTAGAGCTTTCATGGAGTAAGTATCAATATACTATAGGGCATAAAGGACTTCATATACAAATAGATATAAATTCTGTAGATAATTAAGCCATCCATTTTTTACAGGACATATTTCTAGTCCTGATTCTTGTATTCCATATATCTTATAACCAAATATCCATGAGTTCTTTTTTGTTAATACATCATATATTACACTGTTAATTTAGGTCCATCGTTTCTATATGTCTTGGACACAATCAGGGATCTAGAGAAATAAGACATTTTTCCTCTCTTCTATCATCCTTTTCCGGTATGACTTTCACCTACTAGTCCCCTGTAGACACATTAAGGGGCATACACATACTCTATCTACATGTGAGTTATATGAACATTGGGTTAAATCGCCAATTAATTAGATAATAGATCATAATTTGGATCCTTACTTAAGACCTAGGTCATACGTATTTCACTTTTTCATGTTAAACATTATTTGAAATAATTGTAGTCTACACTCCTGTTCTGAGGAGTTTACCCCTTCAGGCACAGGGGATACACCGCGCGTCATTTGATAATGGCGTGGTGTGCCCCTTCGGTACCCGGAAGCTCAAGTCAATGCTAAGAAATGTGTTATTTATTTGAAGTCGAGTTGAATATTTTAGCAATTTTACAATGGAGTGGAAATATGTTTTGACTATAATAATTTCTTATTGAGCATTTTTAATTATAAGTGTACCTCTGATACCAGGGAAATTGTTATTAATTTTATATATAGTCTGTATAGATTAGTCATTTTTGTATTGGAGCAGATCACGTTTTACACACTACTACTACTACTTCTATTACATTTTTATCAAGTTTTTTAATTATATACTGTCAAACCCGTGTATTTACATAAAATGTGGTCAGGAATGGGTCTGAAACCCAGCCCATTAACTTTGAATGACAAGTAAGTTCTAAATGGGGGAAAGTCCAGCCCACAATTTGAGTGACACTGATGAACTTTTAAAAGGGCCACTGATATTGGTACGCCCTCTATGACAGCTAATCAAATTCTACCCTGAGGAAGGGATGCTATCCAGTCCCAAAACACGTTGGAGACACATGGAGCCGGAACCTGCGAGAGAGAGCAAGTGTAACAGGACTGCGCGCAAACTATCGAGCAGCTCCAGATTCACAGAGGCATCCGGCGGAGAGACTCCAAGGATTACCGTTGCGAAGCATATGATAAAGAAAACTAAGAGTAAGCGCATTACCATAAGGGGCAACCCATATTGAGCAACTGTATACATGTGGATATAAGTCCTTGTATTCCATTTGAACTATGCTCTGGTAATTGAGATTACATACTCCGATAGTCTTATAGACTTGCCATTTCAGCATTCTCTCCTCAGCGTTATTTGTACTTGCCAGATTGTTCTGGTTATTGATACTAGATATATTATTTCTATATGGGAACGCTTTGACATGGAATGACACAGTGTTTCTATTTGGATATACCATATGTTTTTATCAATAAATAAGTATCTTTTTAACATCAAAATAAAACTTTTTTATAAGTAGAGGGATTCTCTATTATGATTCTAAAAAGTTTTTTATTTTTTGGATTTTATATGTTTCATTGAATTTGAAACGTTTATAACTTGACTAATTCTCAATATTACACTTAGATACGTTTTATCTTGTTCTTCTCTTATATCTTTTTGGAGCTCTGCAATTCTTTTTGCATCCGGTTTTGGATTCTGTCAAGAATCTGATCACAACTAAATTTAGCACATGAACAAATCAGGGGACATGCATCATATCCCCTATTCTCAAGGCAGCTATTAAGTTGGATCCATTATCAGCAGACTCAAACCCATCTTTTAAGGAGCAGGGTACAAGGCATTCCTCTATCACCTGCTCTAGTTTACTTAATATATCTATGGCTTTGTGGGACTGTCTCTCAAATCTCTGCATGAACATGGTAGTTTGCCGATGGTATAGGCTATCCTGCTGCTGCCTTTTAATTACACTGCCAGAACAGGAGGTAAAGATTACTGGCTATCACCTGATGCTGAAAGCTAACAGTGTTGCCCACTGGTGGTGGTGAAACCCAGAAAACAGTCACAATCATAGTCTGTGCTCTGCTTAATTGTCCATCTGTTGTCAGATGGATTTTCCTGCTGTACATGCTTTCTATCCCACTACACTAATCTCCTGCTTGTACAATTCTGGCACAGCCATCCTGGAAAAATAACTGCAGCTTGAGATATGCCAGCGTGGATCTACACATGACATCAGTTCTCTGAAACCTTGGTTTTCTACAAAAGAATTCGGCAGAATTTACACTGCCAACATCTTTGCAACCTTGCAATTCCACAGGCATACTTTGGGATGGTTTTTCTGAATTTTTTTACTCCTTTTCAATAACTCAGTAAGCGTGGCTTGGCAGTACATGGCAGAAGAGCCCTGTAACTTGATAGCTTTAACAACATGACTAGAGCAGGTGGTGTAGGTGGAGGCAGCATGTGTGACCAGACTATGACTCTTGCCATCTCCTACAACAAGCACAGAGTCATCATACTCCTCTGAAGCAGAAGCGAAAGGTGTTATTTGGAATGAACTAACTGTTGGAACACTTGCTAACACATCAATAAAATCACAACTTCTCTTATGTGTTCATAGCTCTGGGAGTGTTTAATAGTGCTTCTGTTGCTGCTAGTTGTGGCACCTCTGACCTGTTAATAGTATGTTTCCCAGTCAGATTTGTGGTTGTGCTTTAGATTGGATCTAATTGAGGAGGTGCCCAGGTGTGATCTTGATGTCCCCTTGCTCACATGCTTTTTGCACTAACAACAGATAGCAACATGCTTAACTTCTGTATTATGAGTGAAGTATCTCCATACTTTGGACTTCATGGATTGCATCGTTCCTCAGGGGCTGCTACTGCTACTACTGGGACTAGATGTTGATGCAATTCTATTAGAGCTACTAGGTGTCAAAGGTGCTGCCCTTCCAGCAGCAGCAAAGGCACTCATTATAGCTAAGGTTGAGGATGTTAGTAACCTGTGTTGTTGTTGCTTCAAGTTAATTCACGCTAGTATTGTGTGTGTATGTGTGTGTGGGGCTAAGGACTTGGTGATGATACTGATGATGACTGTCTGACAGGATTACTGTGTATTTTTGGGTATCTTTGCTTTTACAGGGTCAGACAGTTTATAGACAGGCACAATGCTACTTTTCAGTGGTGGATGACAGAGCCTTTGCCTTTCAGCTAACTTTCTGGCTATCATTTCTCTCACTCTCAACTTCATCTGTATCCAAGGAAGTGGAGGATGCTGGAGGGATATCTACGTCATCATCATCAGTCATCATTAGGTCTTCTTTAGCATCATCCCTGGCTTCTTGCCCACTACCTTTAAATTCCTCTAAGCTTTTAGATGTCTCAGACAATTTCTTTTCACTTTTAAATTTACAAAGTTCACTACAATTTTGAGGACAGGTGTTTTGGTGCTTGTTTGTCTTACTGTCAGATGCAGCAGCTGGTTGATCTGTTACACCTTCTTCCATTATGCCATCATCAGCACTAGAATGTAACTCATTTTGTCTTCAGTGTTCTTACATGGTTTGTTTTATAATACTTTTGCTTCTGGTGGTGGTGGTGGAACATTTGGTGTGACCTTAACAAACCGCATCCTCCACCAATGGAGATAGTAAGCTCTCAGGCAGGGACCTCATTTCCAGTGTTTTACTTTGCAAAGCACTTGTAACCCTGTATTGTCTAAACCCTTAAATTGTAAAGCACTGCATACGCTCGTGGTGCAATATAAATAAACATATTCATTCATTCATCACCATAATTTATTTCATATACTGCAGCAACCATGGCTGCAGTCAGTTTTTGAATTACTAAGATCTACTTCAGCAAGATCAGCAAGGTACTTGGACCACAGCTGCCTGTGCCTTTCAAATCAAATCGGTCAGACAGAATGTTGGGGTATTTGGGGTAAACCTCCTTTGCTTCTTTCTCACACCCCTAGACACATATAACACAGAGATAATAACTTCAAGGAACTTGGACCACAGCTGCCTTGTCTTTCAAATTGAATCAATCATAGAGAATGTTGGAGTATTTTGAGTCAACCCCCTTTGTTCCCTTCTTACACCCCCAGACACATATAACACATAGATAATAACTTCAGTAAAAATTTGGATTGCAGCTGCCTGTGTCTTTTCAATCAAATCAAGAATGTTGATGTATTTGGGGTCAGTCTCCTGTGCTCCCTTCCTGTCCCCCAGACTCCCCTATTACAGAAAATAAAATGTCCTTTGCAAAAGAACAAGACTCCATAAACGAAGCTTCAACTCCACTTTATTAGCCTGTTGCTTTACCTCATAAAATTATAGTATGCCTGCAGGAAAATAAGGGAAGCTCTGTAGAAATTCTTCGCATTGATTTCAAGGTAATAAGCTAGGCGTGAAAAAGTTTACGCTTGGTGAAAAGTGCCATTTTCCTCCTGTTTCAATGGAAGGTGTGGAATATTTATATGATGAAGCTGGTTTTTCCCAGAATTGCTTCTGTTTCACTTAGTACATAAGCCTAATTGAATTTCATGTTAACTGACACAAATATTAAGCCAAAAAAAAATAAAACAAAATCACACTACTCTAATTATGCATGAGTTTAAAGGGATAATAATATTTAAATATAAAAAATATGTTGTGGTTTATATCCCCCAGAGTAAAACAAGGATACTCACACTGCTGAAAGATGTTTTAATCAAAAATTATTGCAGCTCAAGCTTGAAATTTTTAGGTGCAGTATCACAGTGGCCTGAAATTGTACAGTGGCGCTGTTGCTACACCATCCTATGGAGATTTGTGGTCAATTGATCAGATCTGTCCATAGGATGGACACAACTGTATAACTGCAGGCCACTGTGATACTGCACTTAAAAAAATCTGCTTTGAGCTGCAATAACCTTTGAATATAACACCTTTCAGCAGTGGGAGTATCCTTGTTTTACTCAAGGGGATAAACACTACAATATATCTTTTATTTTTACTAATTATTACTATCCCTTAAAAGGAAATAGAACTATTAAATATTTACAGTTGATTAATTTTAACATAATGGTCTCTGCTGTAAAAGTATCGTATTATTTGTATACATTTATTTTCCAGCTCCAACTAAACCTCAGATGGATAAAAGTGAACAGTAAGTGAGGAATCCACAGACAGGTTCACCTCTTGCACAATTTGCTTCGTTTATACTCCTAGAGGAGGGAATATCATACTTTTATGCACAGAGCTCTGATTAATTAGTAAAATAGTGTGCTTTGCAATGTTTTATTTTTCATGTTAATTACTGTTTAACCCCTTCCAACTCCAGTCCAATAAGAGGCATGAGCAAGCTGTTTCCCATTACTACAGCATGCGGATCCAAGTGATCTGAATGGGAAACGCATGTTGCACACTGTTGACTGTGACAGAGCAATCCCCTGTGCATGCTTAGTGAGGGAGATCAGTTGTCAGTGACAGTCACCTTCTGTTTTAACTTCTAGGAACCAAGTGAATCACCTCTCTGTATAGTGTGTCATCATTAGACGTCCCCTATATGTCATTCCTGATTAGGGATTGTCAAGAAGTCCTATTTTGTGCCTTCTGGAATTTGGGGGAAAACCAGCAATTTTTCATATACCTAGAAGATCTAGAAGTATGTGGGGATCTATGGCTAAAGTAGAACAAAACTGGGGGGTTCAAGTGCAGAGGAGTAAAATTGTGGGTCACTTCAGGGGGCTCCCTAGTAAAACATAATAACAATGTTGTCTTTCCTGACACCCCAACACTGCTGTACACACCCACTTTGACTCATAATTCTCTGAGATGCCACTGAGCTGTCTATCTAAATTACTGGGGCTTTGGTCTCAGTTGCTCTGAGAATGACTCAGTGGCTCAGAGTCAAGCTACATTTACATAGAACTATATGTGGGGTTAGGAAAGATCTCACCAATATTAAGGGGGTGATGTATAAAAAGCCTTCTTAGTGTATTCTTAAGAATTGTCGCTAAAATTCACAACGCCTGGTCATATTTATAAAGAAATAACGTCACGTTTTTAAATATGTCTATCTGAGAATATTCTGCAAATATTCTGTGATTATTTGCACCTGCGAATATATATTCGCACACATAGTGGTATTATATACTTCCAGTAAGAACAGATTTTACCTGGCGTTATGATTTAATCCCTAAAACTGGCTTATTTTTGGCGCAATTAGCGAATTTCTTTATAAATACACCGGGACACAATTCTTATTTAGCCAAGGCCATTTCTACTCCACTTTTCAAAAAAGTCAACTAACTGGAGTTAGCACTTAGCAAAATGTTGTTAAATGTTTATACATATACTTATGTCACTTTGACACACTTTTACAGACACTTTCTTTGTAACTCCAGTTTTATACATCTCCCTTTAAGTCCCCTAGATTTCAGGACTGACATCTAGGGCATCCTCAGTGAGGAAAGAATCATAGTAGACAGCGCTCGTAAAGCTATGTTTCTGTATGCAACCATTGAAGGGAGAGAGAGCTCCTTAAGCTCCATTACTCCTTTTTCTTTCTGTATCAGGAATAGAGGTACATTGTACCCTCTTTTTTTAACCAAGTTCTCCCTCTCCAGAGAGGACATGGTTTATTTAGTAGCTGAAGAATAAAATGAAAAGGATTAAATAAATAAATACAAAATATACACATTTGACTCTCCAAATAAAGTTAACTTTAAGGAACAGTGCACAACCAGCCCCCATCCTCATCCAAATTCACCACTGTTTGTTTACTAACCATGACATCAGTGTTTCCAATGCACTCAAATGAATAGTCTACTCCACCCTCAGTCATGTTTGCCAACACCTCATTAATGGGAATCTTGTACTCTGCTGGGTTGATGCAATCAGTGCATCCCAGTTCCTTTGCTTTTGCAAATTTATCAGTATTTGTATCTATTCCAATGATCTTTGAAGCACCAGCAACTTTACATCCAATAACCACAGAGAGGCCAACACCTCCAAGCCCAAACACAGCACATGTGGATCCAGGCGTAACCTGTACAGGAAAAAATATTACATAATGATGTTGATTATGTTAAAGAATAAAAGGAATTTGATGACACAACTACATGTCCTATGATTTATATCTTCTGCTGGGGTTAAAGAGTATTTACTTACTAAACGAAAAATCCTTAATAACTTTACATGGACTGAAAAATAAAAGACACAAAGTATAGACCTGGGCAGTTCGATTGTTGGCCATATGATCAGAAATTTGTATTTGAGAAGTCTATGTTTATTTTTTTTAGATAACATTGGTTAACTATACCCTGTTAGCAATTCAGAATTATGTATTTTTTTAATTTAAAAAGTGCAAAAACTGTAAAATCAACTTTTTTCATACAAAATCATGAAGTCAATGGGAATACAGATAATTAACAAATTAAAGTTGAGAACTCTATAGTGTCAGTTATATAACTGTAGCAAAAAGCAAGTCGTAAGGCCTTACCATCCTGTGTTAGCTAATTGGGATGCACCTTAAGGTCAGCTGGGCCACATTTTGCCAATGACCTGCACGTTGGATACTCATATTATAGACAGTTTAAACAGATAGAGTTAATGAGACTTGAATCTAATACTAGATACAGTCACCCCATGTGCTTTCTTGCTATCAGTTGTTGTCCTCTATTATGAAACTTAAACGGTGGCAGCTTCGGCATTCTATAACTAGCCTTAGTGTACCCATTTATTGTTACTTATTTAATACATTCTCAGTGGAAAATAAGACACAGTGCTTGAAACCTTTTGTACATACTAATTTTGCCAAACTCAAATGCCCAAATTAATATATTTTATGTTGCTGGATAATATGGCAGATGTTTATATTGTGCAGAGCTTTCAAAATCCAGAGGTTTATTCTTTTATGCTTGTACATTGAAAGTTAAAACAAACTTCAACCAAGATTAATTTTTCTACTAACAAACCAAGCAATACTTTATAATCTACTTCATAAATTAATCTGAGAGAATATTCTGCACTTTTGAAAATAATGATACATTTCTTCCAAATGTAATTGAAAATGTATTAACAGCATGTTTATTTATACAATAACATAGATCTGAACAGTACTCTAATTTGAGAAAATTTACATAAATTCCCGCACAGTAGATAAGTTTTTTTTCTGTTAGCAAGAACTATATCACATTTTGTGAAATATTCTCCTGTGCTTTCTTTATGTGGCACAATTTTTGAATTCTAATAATTGACATATGATGATAGAGTGTTTCACTGAGTTGGCATTCAACTAAGTATACAATCTGGCCATCAGACATAAAAAAAGTGGCAAAACAGAACTTACTTTGGCAATGTTCACAGCAGATCCGTATCCTGTAGAAAATCCACAGCCAATCAAAAAGACTTTATCCAGAGGAGCATCATCATGTATCTTAACTACAGCTATGTCATCCACCACAGTATATTGCGTAAATGTGCTTGTACTGCCAATGTTGTGAATTATCTTCCCCTTGCAGGTGAATCTCGTGGTGTTGTCCAAAAGTACACCTTTATATGTGCCAATACTGGGTAAGAAATATGAAAAAGCATTTCATAAGTGCACCACCTACTGGTTTGCAATTTATCATATGTGCAAGGACATCACTTCCAGTGTTACACTTTGCAAAGTACTTGTAACCCTGTATAGTGTAAAACTTTAAACTGGCGCTATATAAATATATTCATTCATATGTTACATTACAAAAGTTATCCTTGAAAATTATTTTGCCAGTTTAAAAATATAAATAATAATGGGGGATAAAAACAGCTTTAGAGGATTGGTAACACCTAAAATATTCATATTTAATTGATATTTCTGCCTTAGTAAAACAAAGATTTTGTTTCTGTATACAATCATATACAGTGCAGTCCATAAGGATTTGGACAGTTATACATGTTTTGTTGTTTTGGTTCTGAACTCCAGAACATTGGATTTTTATTGAAACAATGACTAAGAGGATAAAGTTCAAACTGCCAGGTTTAATTTTATAGTATTTATATTCCTAAACAGTGAGGGGGGACCAAAAGTAATTGCACAATTAGCTACTCAGTTGTTTCTTAGCCAGTTGTTGATGCATCATTAGTTGAGAGTTAAAGGGATAGTAACACTTCGTTTTAACTTTATTTTATTTTGTAGGCATTAAAAAAACATGAAGAATGATATAAGTCTTATCTCTCAAACGTTTATGGTTTATGAGATATTCACAAGCAAAGTTCCCCTCCCCGCCCCTTTTACCTAGTGTAAGCCATCTCTTCTCAGATGTGAGTCTGGTTGTATGACAGTACAGATAACAGAAGGGGACAGTTTTCTTTGTATGAAAACAATGAAAGCCCTTCCCCCCTTGACAAGTTTTTCAGCTTTTTCCATTATCTTAATTGAAGATTGTCCCTCTCTGCAGTCTACCTGGGCATCTCCCTTCTGATCTGATTGAACAGGGGGGGGATACTTTGTTTGTGAATATCTCTTAAACCATAAAGGTTTGAGAGATAAGACTTATATCATTCTTCATGTTTTTTTAATGCCTACAAAATAAAATAAAGTTAAAATGAAGTATTACTATCCCTTTAAGAAAAGGTCAGGAGGCATTTCTAGGGGTGATATTTGCATTTGGAGTCTGTTGCTTTTGTCTTTCAACATGAGGAGCAAAGAATCATCAGAGCCATAAGGCTAAAAAATATCAGAATAAATGGATCAGAGACATAGACAAAATATTAGGTATTTCAAAATCAACTGTGTGGTATTGTCACATTCTAGCTAATAGCACAATAAGGTAAAAAGATAAACATGGAATATAAGACTCCTCCAATAAGGGTTCGCAAGGCTAGGAGCTAGAGGGCAGAGCTGGGTAATGAAGCGAGAACGCATAGGCCAACCATGGTTGTGTGTGCTGCGGCCAAGCCATATAAAGGTACAAGCCGCTTAACTAGATATCGCCCTTCTGTGGAGCCGAAGGTGACCCTGGATGCACAACCACAGGTAGACTATACCCTGCTAACCCCAGGGAGAAACAGAAAACCTCCAAGAAGAACAATATAAAACAACCTACCAGGAGTTGAGTAGGATGGAGGACCTTCAGGTGCAGGAGACAGAGGCACCAAGAAGGCCAATGATGCAGCAGAAACAGCACATAGGAATCTTACTGAAGCAGTAGTCAGATGGAACAGGAGCCAGCAACAGGCGGGCAGAGAAGTACCAAATCAGGAGGCAAAGACACAGTCAAACCAGGCAGAAAAGGGTAACAGGCTAGCAGAGAAGTACCAAATCAGGAGGCTAAGGCAAGGTCAAACTATAGAGGAGTTGGCAACAGATTAGAAAGAAGGCAAAAAATCAGGAGGCAACAGCAAGGCCAAACAAGGCAGGTATGGCAACAAGATACAATAGCAATACAGCAGCAAGAGCAACTCTCACAATGCTTTGATATTGCTCAGAAGGAAGCATGCTACTTATATGTATAAGCCAGAGGCAGGATCCAGTGGGAGGGAAAGGAGAAGCCCCATTGCATAGGCACAGAAAGAGAGACAGTGAAGATGTGACTCCTGGCCAGTAAACAATGCAAGACCAGGAGGAGGAGCAAGACACACTCAAGCAGGCTGAGGGACATAGAGAAAACTGATGCAAGACCAGGAGCAGGTACAGAATGTTCGGAAACCAGAATGCAAAGATGAGCTCAACAACATCAAATGACGAGGTAGACCATGGAAGACCACTGAAGTGGATGAATGAAAAAAGCTTACAATTCTGAAGAATACTCATTATGGCTTCTGTTTAAGAGGCTTACATATAAGTAGCGTTTGAAAGAATCTGGTGTTCAGATTAAAGCTGAAATTTCAGACAGGAATTTATTTTCAGATTGAGTATTAAGCAGTTAAAAAACCACACACTCCTATTTAAATCTGGTCTGCTTCTACGTTACCTTAGAATGTGCATTAGAGGACAGTGTAATACTAGTTGAATTGTAAAACATAAGTGATAAGTGATTGCAGGTTAGACAATTTCACACAGTGCACATCTTGCCATACCACTGTACCAAGTGTGAGCATATTATCTTTTTAGAATCTAAGTTATTGGATCTGGAAAGAAATATTGCAACATTGTGTGATATTGGAAACCTTGAAAGGAACGTGGAGCTCACTGAGCTGGTAGTGTGTGGGTTAGAGGTGAAGATGGTATAGTTGTAGATGAGGAGCAGCAGGTAGGCAGCTGGGTAACAGTAAGGGGAGGATGTAGTGGGCAGAGAAAGAAATAGGCCAATTCTAAGCTGACTCAGTCCAACAGATTTAAAAGGTTGGATGAAGATGTTGTTGAGGATACCTCAGAATACTGGAGAAAGCTGACACCTCTAGCATCCAAGGAACAGTCATTCTTCCAGTTTAGATGGGATGCAGAGTATGCAGAAACCAAGGCATGTGGTGGTAATAGGAGACTCTATTATTAGTAGGGTGGCTAGTGTAATCTTTCACCAGGAACATGAATGCCGAACAGTAAGCTGTCTCCTGATTGCTCAGGTTCAGCATATTGAGGACAGGGCTGACAGATAATTGGGAGGGGCTGGAAAGGATCCAGCTGTCTAGGTTCATATTGGTACCAATATCAAAGTTGCAGGAGGATGGAGGTCCCTAAAAAATTATTTCTGGGATGTAGGGTGCAAGCTCAAGGCAAGGACCTCCGGGGTAGTATGTTCTGAAATATTAATACTGCCATGCACCTGTGTGGGCAGGCAGAGCAAAGTCAGGAAGCTAAATGCATGGATGAAGTATTGGAGTTAGAGGGAAAGTTTTGTGTTTTCAGATTACTGGGCTGGCTTTTCTCTTGGGTACAATTTGAAAGTGATGGATTAAATGGTAAGGGAGGCACTGTGCTAGGTGATAGAATGCTTAGGAGGTTGGAGGGTATAGCTAGTAAAAATGGGGTAGATAGTGTAGATAGGAACTGGGTATAAGTAATGAACTGGGTATAAATAATGGATCATGGGGGTGGCGATAAATGGAGCTGTGCATAAGTATGAGTATGTAGAAAAAAGGCAAGCTGTGGGTAACATATGTAAAGATGACAAAATTAATTGTATGTTGGCGAATGCAGGAAGTATGGTAGGTAAAATGAGAGAATTAGATTTGCTGGCAGTTAATGAGCATTTGGACATAATTGGTATAATGGAAACATGGTGTGATGTTGTACATGATTTGGCTGTAAATATTGAGGGCTATTTCCTGTTTAGCAGAGGCTGGATGTCACGGTTTTTGAAGACTCTCAGACTTAAGGTTTGGTAAAATGACTTAACTTTATTAAAAGTTAAAGGCAGTCCCCGTAGGGTAAACATACATAACAATACAATAGTAATAGAACATACAATAGGTTCTACCGGCCTTACCAATACCGGGCAAGGCAGCCCAATGACATGCAAAATGTAGGCTCTACCGGCCCTGCCAATACTGGGTAAGGCAACCTTAAAGATGGTGATATACAAGGTTCTACTGGCCTTACCAATACCGGGCAGGGCAGCCCAAAGGAGTACTGTACTAGGCTCTACCGGCCCTGCCAATACCGGGTGAGGCAACCTACAGGATGGTGTCGTCAAAGTTCTACCGGCCTCACCAATACCGGGCAGGGCAGCCTGAGCGAGTAGACCAGCTGTCAGATGACTAAGACAGCAGAGAGCATAAGTATAGAGGTCTAATCAGCAGAAGTCTATTGTCAAGGATAATCAGGCAACTGCAAGGAAGTGGACAGCGACTGACCACAGTACTGGATGTACAGGAGCAAACCAACGTCCGCACGTTGGGACTAATGGTAAATAGCGCCACCAGGTTTAATGGAGCAAACCAGCAACCGTACGCTGGAACCAACAGTGTAAATCGCAACCAGTCTAGTGGAGTAAACCAGCGTCCGCACGCTGGAACCAACAATGTATATCGCAACCAGGTTTAATGGAGCAAACCAGCGTCCGCACGCTGGGACCAACAATGTATATCGCAACCAGGTTTAGTGGAGTAAACCAGCGTCCGCACACTGGAACCATCAATGTGTATTGCAACCAGGTAGTGGAGCAAACCAGCGTCCGCACGCTGGAACCAACAATGTATCTCGCAACCAGTCTAGGGGAGTAAACCAGCGTCCGCACACTGGGACCAACAATGTATATAGCAACCAGGTTTAGTGGAGTAAACCAGCGTCCATACGCCGGAACCTTCAATGTGTATTGCAACCAGGTTAGTGGAGTAAACCAGCGTCCGCACTCTGGAAACAACACTGTGTATGCAAATAGCGAGGAGGACAATGTCGCCGAAGCGACAGCTGGAGCACGAGACTCAGACACTCGTACAAGTTAACCCTCACGGTGCTGGAGCACAGGAACCCCGGAATACAGGCACACAGGAACGCTGGAACTCTGGAACACCGGAACATAAACGTACAGGAACACATGAACACCGGAAGGTTAATGTACAGGAACACCGGAACGTAGCATAGAGGAACACTGGAAACAGGCCCAGAGATCTGACAATCAGGTCAGGCAGAGTGGAGTCAGAAACACCACGAAAGGGCAACCTGGAAGTGCTCACCCTGGGTTTAAAAAGGCTGTATGAGGAGGGCTAAAGACAGCCAGCCAATCACGTATACTCAGCAAGTGACAGACAGAGAGCAGCACGAATCACGGGCACCGTGATACTGGATCAATAGACTAGCCGTAGGTGTGTGCTTATATTTCAAACAAATCCAAATCTAAATCCAAGTTTAAAATTTATGAGGAAACTGGCCATAATGAGGAGTCCTTGTGGGTAGAAGTCCAGGCTAACTGTGGCATAAAAGGTAAAAATTATGCCTACCAAAGGTGCCCTCACTAGGCAGCTGCAATGTCAGCATGAAGCATTTTAGTAAAAACTACCCTATATGTATCCATCGTTCCTGAAGTCACTGCAATCATTATTTTGAGATCCATTGTTGTTTGTATTTGGGACCTCCAATGAGCCATGGTTGGTGCCTTATTGGACTTCCAATGTAGTGGTGTCAAAGCTCCAGCCACGTTGAGTAAAATATATATAAGCCTGCACTGGGGTACCGCAGCCCTCCCATAGAAACCGGGTCAGATTCCATATGGGAGAAGAGAAAATTGGCTGGGGACATAATGCAAGTAAGCCCCAACAATCTTCTCATTTCAATTTGGACCTCAGTCTAGAAGGAAAGGATGACCAGACAGTCCCACCAGATACGGAGTAGTGTCCCTTGAGCAGCCTGGCATCTCCAGCAAAGGTATGGGACCTGAGAGTAAATTCTGGACAAAAATTGAGGTGTTCTATACCATTTGGTAAGGGTCTTATCATTTGCTTCTCTGGAGGAGGTGTCCCAAAAGAGAATGTTCAATTTAAATGTGCGCTGCCAAGTATCAATGGTCCAGGAGACCTGCAAGTCTGATTCCCACTGTAACATGAAATGCAACTTCTTCTGTGAGGATAAATTCACTAGGAACCTAAAAAGTGTAGTTAAAGGTCTAGACCGTGGGACTTTCAAGGTGAGTAAAGTCTCTAGTAACATATACTTGGGACACTAGTTCCAGTAGGTAATGGCGTACCTGGCGATATTCACAAGGATGTTGGATTCCTAGACAGTGGCTCACCTGTAACTATCCCAGTATCCAGGACCAATGTTTCTAGAGTGTGCAAGTTTTCATCCTGTTCTTAACCTCAAAGGTTCCAAGCTTGGGAAAACGTCCAGGCTTCCTCTATTTGAGAGGTATGGGGTTGGATAGGGTGACAGGGCATACTCAGTATTCAGGGCGTCCCAAACCATCAAGAGACATCAAAGAGCTGGATGTGATGAGAGGGAATTAGGAATGGAACCCCTCTTATGCAGGACAATTTGTGCAAGGACAATCCTAGGATCTATGAGAGAGCAGGAGTGCACCCATTCCATTAGACTGTCCAGAGGTAGGTCTGAACAGAGAGATAAAACAAAAGCCATCCAGTAAAAAATGAATATCAGTCAGTCCTATATCTCCCTGGAGAGGATCTGTGGAGAGAATCACTGCAGATAGCCATGTTTTTTTAAACTGCCAGACAAAATTGTTCAACGTGCTCTGCAAGTGACTTTGTTAATATATTGGGAGGGTAATAGGAAGGCTCTGAAAATGGTACAAGAGTTTCAGAAGAACTACCATTTTGAGTAGATTTGCCCTCCCAAACCAGGAAATATAAAAATGAGTCCAGTTTTTAAGGTACCTTGTCAAGGAATCCACTAAAAGGAGATAGTAAGTCACAAACAGTGAGTCTGGTGTGGGAGTCAAAAGAACCCCTAGGTACTTAATGGAATCAGGCTGCCATGGAAATGGATACAGCAATTGCAATTTATGGGCCCTTCATTCTGTTATACCTATATCAGGATTACACACTTAGAGTAACTAATTTTGAAAAAGGAAACAGCACTGAAATCATCAAGAAGCTTAAGTAAGTTCAGTAAGGACATTTCAGGGTTGCTTACAAGAACTAGCCTGTCATCAGCAAAACTAGCTAGTTTATAACAGGATGATGATGGAGGAATGCTGTTATAGTTTTGTTGATTTGTATCCTATTTAATAGGGGCTTCTGTACAAACACAAAAAGAAATGGGGACAGGGTGCATCCATGCCTAGTGCCATTAGTGATCCTGAATGGGGAAGACAAGAATCCATTTGATCAGACTCAAGCCAACAGTGAAGAGTAAAGGCTAAAAATGGTGTAAAGGAAACAGGTACCCAGTCCGATATTGAACAACACCGTATTAGGAGTTGTCCAGCGATCCCTATCGAATGCCTTTTTGATATCTAAAGATGGGAGAAGAGAAGGTAACTTACGTGTGATTGTGAAGTTGATTAGAGGGATGGCTTTAGTAATACTTGTGATGGGAACGAGGTACCTGAAAGCAGGGTATCCCTGCTTTTCTCATGAATTTGTGCCTTTCAAATTCTCTTAGGGCTATTCTAAGCATCTCTGGAATATTAAGTCCTCCAGCATTGACTGACAAGAATTCAAAGGGTCTCAAAGCCAAATAGAGTCTAAGGTAAAAAAGCTCATGCTACATTTCCAGGTAAGCCTGGATCAAGCAACAGAGCCACGCAGGCTCTAACGGAGACCTCTTCCATGACAGGGGGGATCGAGGAGAGAGAGAGAGGGGCATAGGAGGGTATTGTGGAGAAATCAGTAGAGGAAAGGAGAAAAAAATAAATAGGAACAGAGACAAAGTAAACTGCGAGCGGGTCCACTGGGCTAGTGTGGTCCAAAAATCTGACTGTGTGTTGCACAGAGATGGCTTAAAGGCCCAGGGGGAGATACAATCATGTATCAGAATAACTGTTCGTGATTGCTATAAGTCTAGAGCAGAACCGTCATAGCAAACTATAGTGTTGAGTTAAAGTAGTATGGGGTAGAAGGGAGAGAGAAATAGGCTGTGCCCAAACTCTAGAATTATAAGTAGTGTGTGGCCCAACACATTCTTCCTATACATTTATTATATAATATTTTCAGAAATATGGGCTTCACCTATGTATTAGACATGTTATTAAGGAGTGGGAAATGTGAGGAATGAGGACGGGGCCGGGAAGGTAGGAACACTGCCAGAACAGCCAAGGTTGCACCGGAAGCGACATGTGAGGAAAAGAAGGGATGTGGGGGGTTCAAGGGGCTACAGCCAGTGATCCTGGTACTTTGTTTACATACTAGGTTAGAGTGTACATGAGATTGTGTAAGCCAACAGTAATGCAATTGTATAGATAAATATAACCAATCTATTTCACTTCTATACAATGGAGGCATAGAAAACAGAACATTGCCACAATGACCGCAGGCACACCCCTCTACCAGCAGAAAAAAACACTTTTGAAACTAAGAAGATACATAATTCCCACCCCACTTCCCAGAGCATCTGTGGGGCCACGTGTGGACTATTATGACTCAAGATTTCAGATGCAACAGTGTCACACTTGGACCCAGGTATCATCTCTTCTAAAGAGCATCACACCCCACCACCTCACTGAGGCTGTGTTTTACCTTGAGTATGCCCCCCAGGGAGGGCAGAAGTTCTGGGATCACACACCTTAATCTATCCAGCCCCTCAAGGCAAACCAAGGCACATAACATAATGATAGGACTACCTATATCAAGCTGTATAACTAAGTAAGATGTACACATGTCCCAAGACCCCGACAGTGAGCTCTCTGCAATCCAGCTCTTATCAGAGAAAGAACTGCAGGGCTACGGGGCAACCTCTAGATTCAGGAGTCGAGGCTTTGAGCAGGAGAGCTGAAGTCACTAAGTCCCAGAGTGAACCTTTCAAGGTGAAGCAGGAGTAGACAGCCAGAGTGGGGGTTCAGAAGGAGATGCCAGGTCACTCATCTTGTGATCATTATGTCTTTTCTTACCCATCTGCTCCTGTTTCTGCCAGGATTCACATTGAGCTTCCTTCAAGACACCACGGATCTCTTACACAAACTATCAGACTTGGGCCCCATTCCAGAGAGCACCATCTTTGCCACTATGGATGTAGAATCCCTTTACACCAACATTCCACACACAGATGGCATTGCAGCATGCCAAGAATATCTGGAATGAAATAACACAGCCTTGGAACCAGTAACAAAACTCATACAGTTTATAATGACCCACAACTATTTCAAGTTTGGACAACACCTCTACCTTCAGAAAATGGCAACTGCAATTGGTATCCAAACGGCACCATAGTATGCCAACCTGTTTATGGCAAAGTTAGAAGAGGAATTCCTGTCCACCTACCAGAAAAAAACCCTGGTCTATCTTCCCTACATAGGTGATGTTCTTATCATCTGGACCGCCAGTGAAGAGGAACTTCTCAAATTCCACAAAAATTACAATGCATTCCACCCCAGGATCAATCTAACGCTCAGTCACTCATGCACAAACATTATCTTCCTAGACACAACTATCATTATTAAGGATAACTCCATCCACACATTCCTGTACTGTAAACCAACAGACAGACCAACCTACCTGAAAAACAATAGCTTTCACCCAAAACACACAAAGAACTCAATCATATACAGCTAGGCCATCAGATACAACTGCATCTGTTCTGACATGGCAGACCATGACAAGCACCTACAGAAACTCAGATGAGACTTTAGAAAACAGGGTTACAGTGCAAGGATTATTGACAGATACAGAAAGCTACTCGCATACAAAGAAAAGATCTGTTGAGCTACAAAGAACATCATAAGGGAAACCTTGTGCCACTTGTGGTCACTTACCACCCCCAAGTTGAAGCTCTGCACAAAATATCAAGAGAACTTCAAACAACCTTACATATAGATGAAAGACTTAAAGGGATAGTAATACTTTGTTTTATCTTTATTTTATTTTGTAGGCATTATAAAAACATGAAGAATGATACAAGTCTCATCTCTCAAACCTTTATGGTTTGAGAGATATTCACAAGCAAAGTTTTCCCCTCCCACCCCTTTTACCTAGTGTAAGCAATTTCTTCTTAGATGTGGAATGCAGTTCATATACCAGACAGATAACAGCAAGGGACAATATTCTTCCTACCAGAACAATAAAAGCCCTGCGCCCCTTGACAAGCTTTTCAGTTTTTTCTCTTATCTTAATTGAAGATTGTCCCTCTCTGTAGTCTACCTGGGCACCTCCCTTCTGCTCTAACTGAGCAGTGTTACGTCAGTAAAAGGGGTGGGAGGGGGATACTTTGTCATTGAATTACTCTTGAACTATAACTCTGACAGTATTGAAAAAACACTCTCCAAAGTCCAAATACTATGATGATTAATTAGAGCTGCTTTTATTATGAAACATTACTATCCCTTTAAGAACATATTCCCACAGCCTCCCTTACTCTCCTTCAGACAGCCTCCCAATTTAAAACAACTGATGGTAAGGAGTGCCCTGAACAAAAATACAAAAAATGACACATCCCCCTGCCTACAAAGTAGGTGTGAAACCTGTGCACACATTTATACCACAGACAAGATACCCATACCGAACACCCAGTTATACCATAAGATCAACGGTACTTGCCCAACAGCTCTTTATGTGGGTGAAACTGGACAGCCATTACTTAAGAAGTTTAATTTCAACTGATCCAGTGTTAACAACAAAAAGACAGAGACACCAGTGGGAGAACATTTTTGCCAAAATGGACACAGTGTCAGGGACATTAGACTGACTGTACTGATGGGACAATATGGGAGGTAAAATTAATGCTACAATTTGATTATTTGACTTATGGGCTGAATAGAGACAGATAATTTCTGTCACATTATCACTTTGTGGTTTAACTTTTACAACAGTCCCTCTGGGATCATAAATACCTGGATGCCTCAGAGGAAGAATGCAATTTAAATCACATCCTCTATCATTGACTGATCAAAGAATCAGTGTCTGGCTGAACTTTCTTATCTGATTTCCACTATAAACTATGTAATGTGCACTTGTATTTAAGAGAGATGTTTTCATATTTATCTGTGTAACGTGCCTGAGGAAGAGACCTAAGAGGTCTTGAAAGCTTGCATTCTAAATCTGTTTAGTTAACCAATAAAGGTATCAACTTTACTAAATTTTTGCCACCAACTGTTAAAGACAGGAAACAAACAACCTATGCGGCCATCTTGGTCTGCATCCTAGCTCCACCGCCCCAAATGGTCAGAATTTTAATTTATGTGGCAGAAATATAATGAACAGTATATACCATTGTGGAACAAATGAGCCTGTTCAATAAAACTGTGTTTTATCTCACCTACTGTGTCTGAGTGTCAATAAAATCATAACAGAACAACTAGACAAACTTGATTTATATACTCTAGAGAAAAGATGACTAAGAGAAGACGTTTTTAAACAGTACAAGTATATGAGAGGTCAATATAAGGATCTCTCTAGTGAGCTTTTCATAACTACAGCAAGTTTACCACAATACACAAACCACTGGTAAACCTCAAGTACAGAAAGACCAGGTTAAAGTTTTCGAAAATCGACATAAAAAACCTGCAGAAATCAGGATGTTAGTCCTATGGTAGATGAGACAAAGATTAACTTGTCCAAGAGTGATTGAAAAAAGAAAGTGTGGAGAAAGAAAGGAAGTGAACATGATCCAAATATTTACCATCACATCTGTGAAACCTGGTTGAGGTAGTGTTATCTCTTTGGCATGTATGACTGCCTCTTGAATTGCCACTTGTCTTTATTGATGAAGTGACTGGTAAGGACAGCAGCAGGGTGAATTTGATGTGCACAAAAACATATGATTGTTCAGAGAAAACCAAATGCCACAAAACTCAGTGGAAGACACTTCATTTTGCTGCAGAATGATGGCCCAAGACATATTTCTGTAGCAACCAGTTATTCAGGGCAAAAAAATGTAATGTTCTTGATTGGCCAAGTAAATCACCGGACCAGAATCCATCAGGGCATGAGTTTTACTTCTGAAAACAAGACTGAAGAGAAAAATGCCCCAAAACAAAAAGGAACTGAAGATGTCTCAGTAAAGACCTGGCAGAGCATCACAAGGGAAAATGCCCAGCATCTAGTGATGTCTATGGGCTACAGACATCAGGTAGTCTTTGAATGCAAATGATTTGCAGAAAAGTACTAAATATGATTAGTTTAAGATTATTAAGGTTATGTTTCTTGTCAAATTACTTTTGATTTCCTAAAATGATGGGGACTATGTATAAGGGGTTTTAAGGGCTATAAATCCTACATGGTTCATGGTCTATGGGTATAAAAGGCATCAAATTAAAGTTGACAGTCTGCACTTTATCCTCTTTGTTTCATTTCAAATCCAGTGTGTCTGAGTACAGAGTCAAACAACAAAAACTTCTGTCCCTGTCTAAATACTTCTGGGGCTGGATTCTACTGCAGGTGCTAAATGTTACCACTCATTTTAGCAAACATTTTCCAATTAAAGTCTATGGGGAAACCTGGAGATAAAAGCAGTGATAAAATTAGCACCTGCAACAGAATCCAGCCCATAGACTGCACTTTATATTTAACATATGACAAAAGTTGTGTTTTGATAAAAAAAAATATTATCTATTTCTATATTGCATCCATTGGGGATGTCAGGGTTGGGTATATAGTTTAAGTTAATGCTACCTTAACATAACATTTCCTGACAAGTTCTGAGTGAGAGTGTCAGCACTAGCATAAGGATACTGACTAGGGATGGGCAAAAATCAAACCAAAATCGGCGAATAATGGCATTTCCCTCTTGGTGAATAATTTCCAATGAAAAGTTCAGATTTTGTATTTTTTTCTCCTAGCTCATTCCATTGAAATCAATGGGAACATTGAATTTACACACAACAGATAGAAAATGTTATTTTATTTCCAAAAGGCATAGTATAAGAGGGGTATTAGGGTGCCTGTGTTGGTGGAGTGTGGTGTTTTTTTGGGGTGTTTACTGGGATTGGGTGGACAGTTAATAATAAAAAAAACTAAATAAAATTAAAAAATAAACCATAAGACATGGTATAAAAGGGATCTGAGTAGGGTGTCTGTGTTGGCGGGTGGAGTATGGGGAAATAATCAGTTGAACAGGGAATTTGTTTTTATGGGGGGATTGTTAACTGGTATTGGGGGGTCAGTTAATAAAAAAAATAGCATAAAATAAGAAATTTGTATGTAATGTGACAAAGACAGGGACACCTTGACGTAAGTTGAGACTTGGGTAGACTGATACATGACGTAAAATTCCCTGATATAATTGTGAAATTTGTGACAGCTGTTCTTGTTGCAGCAGGATGATTAGGCAGCTCAAAGGGAATTGGATCAACAACAGCAGTAACATGGGTGATGGATGATGAAGGTTCCACTTGCCATGACTATCTCCAGTGATGCGCCTGAGGCAGTAGGAGCACCATAACTAGACCCCACCACTTCAAGTATATGTGGAGAAATGAAGAAGTTGGTCAATAATGCTTCTACACTTGCCCTTCCACCAAAATCATGAGTGTGTTGTTAGAATATAATTTTTTTCCCTTGAGAGCAGGAACTGTGCCTCTCACATCAGCAATTACAATATGCACAGTACGTGTGGTAAATAAGAGGAGGACTGGGAACAATGGGTACATCTGCACTCACATCAAGCACCTAGCCTCAAAAAGGCTAAAAAAGACCATCAATGTCTCTTCCAGATCAGCTTCTCCACCATAAGCAACACCACCAGTCCCTCCGTGCTGCTGCTGATGATGAGAAATGTGACAAAGGTTCCCCTAATGTCACACTTGTCATTTCTTGGTGACCTGAAGAAGGCAGACTGGCAGCACTAGCAGCAGACACAGGCAGATGATCTGTGCTCCTGGTGGTTGTGGTATTATTGCTGCTAGGCAACAATCCTGCCTTCTTCAGGATTATGTTCCATCTGGACAATGCTATGGGGGAAGGGGACTCTCAGGGTCAGGAGAATGATGTGAACAGCATCCCCTGCTGTCAAACTTGACACCATGTCCCTCCCCCCTCCGAGAATTACAAGACACACTGGTAACTGGTTCAGCGCTGACAGCAGATTCAGCACTGGCAGCAGGCACAGCACTAGGGGCAGCACTGGTGGCAGCACTGGCAGGAGGCACATGTAGCTGACTGCTCACTACACTTTTTTTCCTCCTGTGAGATAAATGTCCCCAAGATCCCTAGGGGTGATGTAGGGGGACTGGCCATCATTGGGTCTGGGGAACCAGGGCACCTAGATCCTTTCATGTTAGTGGTAGTGGCCACTTCCTCCTCTTCAGACTCACTGGACTCATAAAGGTCCTTCCAGGTCATCCTTTTATTGTTATTAAACCTGCTCATATTGAAAGCTGTCATTATGAGTCTCTCCTGACTCATTTTTGCTATAAATTTAACAGCAAAAGAGCCTAGCACCTCTCTTTCGCTCTGTAGCTGCTTGTATTGTGTTTCATTTCCTGGAAAAGCCACATTTGTATAGCGAAAAGGCAAAAACTTTCAAGCCATTGAAAAAATAGAGAAGAATTTTTGCCAATGGGAGAAAACAGTGAAGATTTTAATTGCTGTATTTAAAGCTGATTTTCCAGTGAAAAAAGCAGACAACCAGGTAGTTTTCTCTGATTTTTTTAGCAGGACTGTGACTGGACCTTTCGCCCACCCCTAATACTAACTAACATTACTTTTTTTTTTATTTTTTTAACAATTCAAGTAAAGATTAATTAAATATAATGTATTCATTAATTATTCAGATGTACATACTAAGAAGAACTGGAGAAGTTCTTAAGCAAACAGATTGCACCATAGTGAATGGACAAATAAACTTCCCCACTGAGTTAAATTGGCATTTTAACCACTTACGTGCTAAAGAGGTCTCCAACACATTGTACAACAATCCTCTGGGTACCTCTCTAACATTCAAGAGGTTAAAAGCCAATTTAAATAAATGAGAATGTTCATTTGTTCTCTATGGTACAGTTGAATTACTCCATTTCTTCTTACCACATTAGACTCAATGTTCCCAGACAAATTAACAGCATTGTTAAAGCTGGAGCGATAGTGCTCAAACACTCATAGAGTTAAAGCTCCCACACCTCCAGCTCGGTAGGCAGGTAGACACTGAGTGGTTAATAGTGCAGCCCCCAGAATGTGGTAAAGGATGGCGTGGGCGTCCACAGAACATTTTACAGGGTGGGGCAAAATGTTATCCCTACCTACACTCCATCCAATTCTGCTGATGTTACAAAGGGGTATGGCACAGGCAGAATGGGGTGGAGCATGGGCTGGTTAATAAATGACAGGATGTTGAGACATGGTTAACATGTCATGCCCATACACACACATACACAAACACACATCCAGACTTTAGAAACCACGTTTCTTGTTAGCAACAACAAATTAAAGACATTTAAAATAACCGAAGTGTTTAATCTGAAATATATTAACTTATATATGAATTTAAATATATTATTTATAATATAATAATATATATTATATTTATTAACATAAATAATTATATGCCATATATTAACTTAAATATGCATAATAAATAAAATATATGTCAGCCGAGTTATAAGTGTACATGTGATATAAAAAAAGCCCTGCTTATGCTTAAAATGGGATATAGCTTGTATTTGTGGGTATACTGAATGAATTAGACGAAAAATATGGTTGAACAAAAGAATACTAAAATTGACAAAATTGTTCTGTCCTCTAGTATAAAAAGGTTTGGACCTTAAGGGGTTAAGACAGCAAATCAGGAAGCTAAAGAACCAGAGGTGTGATTCTGGAGCAAACCAGATTGATTTAAAGAGTTTTTTTAAACATAAGAATGCTAGAGGGTTAAAAGTCCCAACTAAATCAAAGGGAATTTGGGGAATATATATTTGTTCCCTATAGTGCAGTTGTGTGGCATCAGAATTTCACCTCTTAGCTTACTGAATTTCATCTTATTTGTAGGTTTTAAACCTTTGAGTATCTGATCTTTGCTGTGTGATATGCACCCACTGGCACCAAAAGGATTAAATTAAGAATATGATTATGGTTTTTACAGTATGTATTTAACACATTGGATGCTCAGAGATACTAAAAGTATGGGGCTTTTAACCACTTGAATGCTAGAAGGGTCTCCAATGCTTTGTCTAGCTAAGACCTTGCTAGCTTGCTAACACCTTATTTAAAGGGGATCTATCACCCCCATATAAGTTTGTGTAAAAAGTAAGTTTATATAGCAAATAGCGGTATACTATAGTGATTTTTTTTTAACCCTTTGAGTGCCAGAGTGGTACGGAATGCAATTCAAAGCAATGCATTTCGTACCACTCTGGCACTCAAAGGGTTAATACTTTGTTTGGCCTAAATTAAACCTTTAACCTTGAACTTCCCTGTCAGTCATACAAGAGTTTGGGGTATTTGTAATAAATCTCCATTGCTCCCATCTCACTCTCACAGACTCCCTTAACACAGAGATAACAGTCAGATCAGAAAGGAACTTGGATCATGGCTGCCTGTGTTTTTTTCAGACAGCCATACAAAATGTTTCAACCTTTGGGGTAAACCTCCCAGGCCCCCCTAATGCAGAGAACAAATGTCCTCTTACAAGACTAAACTAAGCTTCAATTCATTTGTTTTGTCTGTCTTCACTAGGTGACAAATGTGCTGCTGTCTCTTTCTTCCACAAACACAGCAGGGCATACTGTGGGACCCTGAGATCCCTTTTATACTATACCTGTCAAAAATAAAGTAAATTTGCTATCTGGGGTAGAAATTCAATCTTCCCATTGATTTCAGAGAACTTGCACTTTTTGCTTGAAATTTCCTGCTAAGCTGTAAGTAGTATTTTTCTCCTGTTTCTCTTTTGAGGCTGAAATTTTCACCCATCCTTAATTTCCAATGCATTGATATGTCATGCTTTGGAGGTATTTATATCATTCAAGGGGTTCATTAATTATTCATAGAGTAAAACAGAAACTCGCTCCAGCAGTTCTCCCATTGTTTGTAGGTGTAGTGGCCTTGATTGTAACCTATTTTGAATGACATCAAGGATAAGTGAACCTACGCTTTTTTAATCACTTGATGTTTTTTCCTGCAACATGATTGATTAAAGAAGGAAGTGGAATGAAAAAACATTCTGGAGTACATAATTGCTCACTTGAACAGACATTGCCCACAGAGCATTGGTATCTATTGTAATCCTATTTACATTCAGACCAAAGTAGATATTTCCTTTTCTGAACACTTTTCCTGAGTCCTTAATTCTAACTTCTGTATAGTTAATGATCAGAACTCAATGAAAGAGGTAAGAGAAGTGCAAAATCTCCCTCTTGCTGAGTAGGCTTACCAAAGGGCACTTCCAGAGTCAGCTTCTTCTGAATGACGAAGCTGATATCACTGAAAGGGTTAAGAGCATACTTGGGAACTTCCAGTTGAGGGCTACCCAGAGGAGAGTCCTCTGTTCAGCAGGGGGTGACAAAAATGACGCTAATCGCGTCAAAAAGGGGCGGGGCTTGATGTGAGTGGGGGCGGCAGGGCTTAAAGGTGTCACACAGAAGTCCGGAGGAATCAGTCTCTGCCCCGGAGACCCGGTAAAGCTCTGTCAGAACCGGAGTCTCTGGGGCAAATCCCAGTGAGTTCCCAGGTATGGTTATGAGGGTGGGATTTTAAAAAAAGTTTACTGTTAAAAAACTTTGCACACTTCTGCATACTCTAGTCTCTTGCTCTCTCAATAATGTGCTCGTTTACACTCCTCCCATATACTTTATTAAACAAAATACTACAAAAAAGAGTGAGAGAATGCAGAATGCCTTTGAGGTGACACTGAACATACAAACTTCAAAAGGTAGGAACTTACTGATAAAGTGGCTTTATCTTGCCTCTTGAATAGTATTACTCAGCTTTCCATTTTTATAACTGCTTTTCTTCTGAATGGGCATCAGCAGGAATCTCAAAATAATCACCTTGGAGAATAACTTTCCTCAAAAAGTGCTGTTTTTCTGCTTTTTCCCACTTTTTTTGCCTAGCTCATTGTTCATTGAAATCAATGGGAAGAAAATGTTTTCTCCACCACACAAAAGTTTTCTACAGCCATATAAAAGGGTGTCAGGCTCTCACAGCATTCCATTATGTGTTTGTGAGAGGAGATAGCAGCTCTTTGTTTGAGCTAGAGAAGATAGGGGAATTGAAGTTTAGTTTAGGGAATCTTTTAGGTAGGACATTTTTTCTGTTTATTAGGAGAGTCAGTGGGGCACTCTGGGGAATAGAAGGTAGGAAGGAGGTCGACCCCAAATACCCTAAAATTCCATGTGATTGACTGGCAAGACACAAGCAGCTGGGGACCTATGTACTTGCTGATCTTGCCGTTATTGTTTCTGTGCTGGGGAATTCTGGGGAAAGAAGTTGTTGATTTTGTTTTTCATTTATAATTATTTTTTTTTTTAGAGACTGTGATAGTGATAAGACAGGGTGGACAAGTTAAAAATAAATAAATAAATAAAAAAGAATAAAGAAATAAACAAAGAACTAAATATATCAGGTGACATTGGTAGACAACTGACTGGCCTTAGGCAAGACATCATACTCCATCAGTTGTGTTGTGTACTGTATATTAAAAGCACACAGAGTAGTTGAGTAGTGTCCAGCAAACGTACAAGGCGTGGGGAAGGGGGAAGGTTGGAGCATTGCAGGGATGTGAGAGTAAAGTAGTAGTTCAAAAACTGACTGCAGCAATGGTTGCTGCAGTGTGTGCAATAAATTATGATGATCCCTCTACTCCAAGGGAGGATGCAATTTATCAAGGTCCCACCAAAAACTTCCAGCATCACCAGTTCCAGTACAAATAAAGAATCCTATAAGAAGAACACTGAAGATGACAGCAAGTCACAGTCAAGTGTTGATGATGGCAGTAGCATAATAGAGGAATAGCCTGCTGCATCAGATAGTGAGACAAACATGCACCGAAACACCTGTCCTTAAAGTAGTGGCGAACTTTGTTACAGTAAAAGTAAAAATAAAATGTCTGAGATCTCTAAACGCTTAGAGGAATATAAGGGTAGTAGTGGGCAAGAATTATCAGGTGATGCTGATGCTGCTGAGGATGACCTAATGATGACTGATGATGATGCAGATATAAAATATATCCCTCCAGCATCCTCCTCTTGTACATATACAGATGAAGTTGAGAGTGAGGATGATGATGACATGGCAATAAAGTTAACAGAAAGGCAGAGGCTGAATCTTCCAGCACTGTTTGAGAAAACCATCGGAAAGTCTGACCCTGGACAAGCACAGATGTCAAAAGGAACCCAGTCACCCTATCAGTCATCATCAGCATCATCGCCTCTTCAAAGTCCAAGTCCCACTCAGCCACACACACCTATTTTGTGTACCCAGCAGCAGCAACAACAAATAGGAGCAGCAGAAGCACTTTAAAATGTTCCCAGGGCTCTAAGGCAGAAAAAAGAAGTAGTGAAGTTACTGATGTGTCAGAGAGTGTGCTACTGTCAGTGCCAACAGTTAGCTCACTCCAAATAACACATATGGCTCCTTCTGCAGAGGAGTATGATGACTCTGACTTTGCTGTAGGAGATGCAAGAGTCGTAGACTGCCCACACATGCTACCTCTACCACCACCACCTCCTCTAGTCATGTTGTTAAAGCAATAAAGTTCCATGGTTCTTCTTTCATATCCTGCCAACCCACACTGACTGAGTTCCTGGGAAGGAGTAAAAAACTTCACAAAAACAATCCCAAAGTACACCTGTGGAATGAGAAGGTTGCCAGGATGTTGGCAGTGGACATGCTGCCGTATTCTTTTGTAGAAAACTGAGGTTTCAAAGAACTGATGTCATGTGTAGCTCCACGCTGGAATATCCCATACCACAGTTATTTTTCCAGGATGTTTGTGCCTGAATTGTACAAGCAGGTGGTTAGTGTGGTGGACAAAGGGCTGAAAAGTGCTTATGGCAAGAAAATCCACCTGACAACAGATATGTGAACAAGTGGGCACAGCACAGACTATATGACTGTGACTGCTCACTGGATTTCCCTCCCAGCACCAACAATGGACAACACTAGCTTACAGCATCAGGTGACAGCCAGTAGCCATGCTTCTGGCTGTGGCAGAGTGATTAAAAGGCGGCAGCAGCAGCAGGATAGCTCATACCATCATCACGCCACCTTGTGCATGCAGAGTTTTGAGACACAGTCTCAGAAAGCTGCAGATGTCTTAAGTAAGCTAGAACAGGTGATTGAGGAATGGCTTGTGCCCTGCTCCTTAAAAGCTGGTTTTGTATCTGCTGATAACGGCTCCAATGTAATAGCTACCTTGAGAATAGGTGATATGGTGCATGTGCCCTGCTTTGCCCATGTGTCACCAGATTCCTGGCAGAATCCAAAACCCTCAAAGAGATATTTACTATTGCCCTCAAAATCTGTGCCCATTTTAGTTACTCCTACAACACAAACAACGCTTTATATTCCATACAAAAGCATAACAACCTACCCCATCCCCAGCTGAAAATGGAGGTCCCTAGCAGGTGGAATTCCATGATGTACATGCTAGAGCATTTGTACGAGCAGAATAAAGCTATTAGCGAGTACATCATGCAAAACTGGAAGGATTTGGAGGGAGCCTCTTTGTCATCTTGCCAATGGTAACTAATGTGTGATGTACGAGAGCTGCTGAAACCCTTTGAGGAGACACCCATGTTGGGGAGTCACATTGGGGCAGGAATTAGTGAAATTCTACCACTGATATTTTTATTGCAGAACAAAAAAAGAGGAGCATGGCTGAGGATTCTTACCATAATGACAACATAGACATGCACCAGCTGGTAACATGTTAGCGTGCTTTGAACAAGATAGTGTCTATTAAAATCAAAATTAAAAGGAATACAATCTTGCTACTTTTCTGGACCCCCACTTTAAACACAAAATTTCAGAATTTCTTCCAAAGGGCCATCAGCAGTTTCTCACAACAATGACGATCAGCAGCAACTCTCTGAGGAATCGGATTCTGTCAAGGAATATTGAGATATGCTTATTGATTGAGTGGATGGTTGCATTGGATGAGAGGGAGAAAGTGAGGTCACAACAAACATCTAGATAGTATAGTGAAAAGGAAGACAGCAAAGCATTTCAACCAGCAGAAGCAGCTACATCATCAACCAGAATATCCCATTTGGAACACAGGGCAATTCATGGGTCTCGGCATGGGTAGCAAAAACCCAACATTGGTAATGGTGGTATAACATTTCTTTGGGACTTGGTCCCTGAGTACAGGCTGGTAACTAACACACAGGAACACCATGTAGCTCCTATAAGTGGTCCCACTGCATATGAGATGGTTTCTGCATACTTGCAGGATAGCTACATTCTAGGCAGAAACAATGACTCCATGGACTACTGGCCAACAAAGCAGAATGTGTGGCCAGCATTGACACTTACTGCAGTGGAAACACTTACTTGTCCACCAGCAAGCGATGAGTCTGAGAGGGTGTTCAATGCAGCTGGTTACATTGTCAATGACTGCAGGACATGGCTAACAAGCAGCAATGTTGGGAGACTAACATTCTTAAAAATTAACCAACATCTCAACCATCTGAGTTTCAGATAGCAGAAACCACACATGACAGAAAAAGTCAGGACAAATATATTAACAGCAGCAAAGATGAGGAGGTGGAAGAGGGATGTGAAGAAGGGTTGCCACCATCTACCCCACTTGGGACCACTGCTATGAGCAAAAAGTAATGTGTATTAATAACCTGAGAAGGAGGATAGCGATTTGATGCAAACATGACAATGCTAAAAACTATATACATGAACAAAACACACCGTACCAGCCAGTCCCCCACCACCACCTCTACAATACACATTTGCCACATTGTAGGATGTTTTTTTTTTGTCTTGAAATCATCATGAATATGTGCCAGTGTCACTTAAGAAGGAAGTTAGTGTTGTGGGCAAAGGACAATGCTAACACATTTTTCAAGGCATATGTTCCTGTAGGACTCACAACTTTGACTTACTTATTTCTCCACTACAGCTTTCAAAAACGTAATATTGTAGTGGGAAATGTAGTACCCATAGGAAATATAGGTGAATGGTTTGGTAAAATAGGCAAAAAGAAGAAAAATTTAGCATTGGCGAAAAGGAGAAAACTTTTGCCAAAAAAGCTGAAAAAAAAATCACAAAAAATCATGCATGAAATTTTCCTCACTTTTTGCCCACCCCTAGTAGTACCAGCATGCACAGTTCTCCCCACTTTCCCAGATGCAACACTGACAAGATATGGAGGCTGTATCCTGCCTTCTGAAAAGAGTACCTCCTCTTGTAAAAGCCCCAGAGTGACTTTTTAACTCCATCTTCTATTCTCCTCTCCTCCTTTTGTTCCATTCCAGAAGCAACCTTCTTGAATTTCCATATGAGTAATATAAATGGGAGACAAGTACAATACACCTCTAACTTGACTTCCCCTCCTTATGTCCTAATGTGGTGTTCTCACAGGGTTTAGAGGCTTTACCTAGCCTGTTGGGTAAAATAAACCTTCTCTGGAATGGGTCCAAAAATATACAACACTTTCAACTTCTGGACCACTGTGTCAGGAATACAGGAAACTGGATCTTGATGGTGGGAAAAGGTGCTGATACAGTGTTACAGATCGTTACAGATTATAGTTTTTCAAGCAAGCTCCTGTTAGCAGCTGTATCATCTAGCGTAACCCAATTCAAAAAGGTATTCACAACTTCACCCCTTGGAACCAGCCGGTTCCATTTTAATGCTATCAAATTAGCAATAGAATCATCAGTAGTTTACTGAAGTTCTGTAGCCTCATCTGATATAATTGAATTAGGTACGTGCACAATTGAGTCTTTAAGGCCTGCAAACTCCGCTTATTCTCAGAGTGGCCAGCATGCAAGGGCAGATACAAGCCAGTTTTTGCTAACAGTGTAATCGGCATGTATTTCAAATGATTTTAGCTCCCTGCATAGTTTATACTGCCTTAAGGGGTGATGGTGGGAGGATGAGAATGTATTTACAGATCAAGATATACCATATACTAATCATTTACTTTTATGGTATCGTTACATCGATGATCTGTTTATAATCTGGACAGATACCTTGCCAAAGTTTGAGGAATTTGTGGGGATATTGAACAACAATACTTATAACCTCTGTCTTACATCCAACGCCAGCCTCACCCAAGTAGAACTCCTTATCGTCAAGATTTTTAAGGATCAAAACAATGTATTGACATCTAATCTGTATCGTAAGGACACAGTCACAAATTCATTCCTTCATGGCTCCAGTCATCACCTACCATACATACATACTGGAGAATTTCTCCAGATTAGGAGGAATTGCTCAACCATAGACTGAGGGGGGACTGTACTGTTTGGGAAATGTCTCTGCAACCGTTTAACCTAGCGACTTCAGAGATGGCTCATTTTACTTGTCTGCCCTTGCTCTATCATCCGGTTCATGTTTCTAGTGTGTTGAGGGGCTCAGGGGGCTTCAGGCACTGTTTGGGCTACTTTTCTGGGAAACTACATTTCCCATGAGCGCTTGCTTTGCATGCTCATTTCTGATTGGCTCTTGCCGTGGCAGCCATTTTGTGATCTTTCCAGAGCGAGTATCCTACGCAGGGCTTGGACTCTCCTTCTCTCCTCTGCTGATTAACCCTTCATCTGCCAGATAAGTTTATTTTAGCTATTTCTGGGGTTAAACTTTAATCCTACACACTATAATTGGGTGATTTATTATACAGTAAGGTTATTTGACACTGTGAGTATGTCTATACTGCTGGAGCTTGGGGCTAGACCTAAGACTAAGGAGGCTGGGGTCTCTGTATCCCCATTGCGCATTGCTCTTCCTGTCACTCAGGGCTACCTAGAGAATTCTCAGGTCATTTATGCCCAGCATGTTCTGATGTCCCTGACAGCATTCCAGGGACCTCCAGCCATGCAATAGAGCCAGCTTGGGTGCAAGAGTTCAAAGCTGCCACTAGGGACCTTAGGTCCACATTGCAACTCTTTCCATCCCAGTTACAGGGGGCCTTTCAGTCTTGGCAGGCACCCTCCTCAGTCAAGTCTTCCCTGCCCAAACCTCAGGGAGTATCTGACGTGTCAGATTCCTCTGAGAAGGAACTGCTGGTGAATTCAGATGTTGAGAAATGTTCTGTGTTGGGTTCCTCTCAGTTTTTTGGCGACCCTTTTGAGGCTGATCCTGAACCCTCCGCTGAGCCTGATCAGGGCTGTCTTAACTACTCTTAACAGTCCCTTAATTCAAGAGGTTCCTTCTGATCCCTCTGATGTGTTCCAGGAGCCTAAAAAGCCCCTTACTTACTTTCCACAGAACCCCACTCTTGACCTCCTTGTGTCTGAGGAGTGGAAATCCCTGGACAAGAAACCTCTGTGTCCAAGAAATTTGCCAAGCTTTATCCTTTTTCTGAGGCTGCTATTGCTCAGTGGGTTCATACTCCCAAAGTGGATGCTCCTGTTTCCAGGCTATCTAAATCTACTGCCTTACCAGTCTCTGATGACTCTGCTCTGAAGGAATGGACAGAGAAGAAACTTGAGGTTTCCTTCAAGTCCATTTTTGCCACTGCTGGTTCTGCTATGCGTCCAGCGTTTGCCTCAGCATGGGTGAACCAGGTCATTGCAGTCTGGACTGAACAGCTCACCCAGGCTGTCCTTCAGGATGTTCCTACTTCGGATAAGTTACGTCTTCTTGCCAACATTTCTGAGGCACAGCACTATGTTTCTGCTGCCTTATTTGATGCCATCTGTTTGGTGGCTAGGGTTTCCACCATGTCTGTGGGAGTCAGACAAGCTCTTTGGCTCAAGATCTGGTCTGCCGACACTGCTTCTAAGAAAATTTTACTTTCCCTATCCTTTCAGGGTACCTCCTTGTTTAGGCCAGATCTTAAGGATCTGATCAGTGAGGCCACAGGGGGTAAGAGTACTCTTCTAACCTTGGTTCCCAGGAAGAAATTGCAGCTTAAGCGTAACCGGTATTTTCGTTCCCTTCAGAATGAGACACATCCGGAGAACCAGACAGTTCCCTCAGCTCCACGTACCTCCTCAAAGCCCAAACAGCAATGGAAGCCCAAGGTCTCCTCCAAGCCCAAGGCTTCCAAGCCTTCTTCTCCATGACTCACCGAACCCGGGTCAGCATTCTGCTGTGGGTGGTTGCCTGTGACACTATCACAGCATTTGGGAGGACTCAGTGGTGGACCCATGGGTTTTACAGGTGGTGACAGAAGGGTACAAGGTCCCTTTAATTTCTCTTCCTCCCTTTCGTTTTTGTCCTTCTCACACGACTCAGGGTGCAGAGAAATGCAGTCTGTTCAACAGCGCTGTTCAGGCTTTTCTGGACAAGGATGTTCTAGAGCCAGTACCAATCCAGGACAGGGGTATGAGTTTTTACTCAAACCTCTTTGTGGTCACCAAAAAGGATGGTAGTTGTCACCCTATTTTGGACTCTCAATTCCTTTGTGACCTAGACTCATTATCACCAGGAGTCTCTACAGACAGTGATTGCTGCCATGTCCCCGGGGGAGTTTCTTGCTTCTCTGGATCTTCAGGACACATACTTACACATTGCCATTCATCCGGAGAGCTGGCAGTACTCCCGGTTTGCCTGCGAAAGGGGACATTTTCAGTTCTTAGCTCTTACATTTGGTCTGACGACAGCTCCTCAGGTCTTCAACTGTGTCCTGGGTGCCTTGATATCTATCCTCCACCGGAAAGGCATCAGAGTTACTCCATACATGGATGACTTGTTTCTGAAAGCCCCCTCTGCGGAACTTCTTCATTAGCAAGTTCAGCAATGAATTCATGCTCTCACACATCACGGGTGGATCATCAACTTGGATAAGTCAGATCTTGTCCCATCCCAGCGTCTGGTCTTCCTGGGCCTTCTCTTTGACACTCAGAAGAGAATGGTGTTCCTCACGGACGAGGTGGCTCACCAGATCGCCCACAGGGTTTCTGCGATTTTGTCTCAGGATCCAGTTCCAGTCCAGAAGCTATCCTCTCTATTAGGAAAATTAATCTCCACCATAGAAGCGGTTCCATTTGCCATGGCGCACGCCAGGGACCTCCAGAGGTTTGTGATCCAGGTGTGCAGTGGTCAACCGGATCTTCTGAAGACGTCAGTTTCTCTTCCTCTTCATGTGGAACTGAGTTTGTCATGGTGGCTCGACCTTTCCAACCTGCTGAAGGGCAAGTCCTTCCTGGTACCCTTCTGGACCAAGGTGACGACGGATGCCAGCCTTTCTGGCTGGGGAATGGTCTTGGGTCGCTTGAGCGCTCAGGGCCGATGGTCTCCGGAGGAGTCCCTCCTTCCGATTAACATATTGGAACTTCGGGCGATATTTCATGCCACCGCTTTGGGGCCTAAAAGAGATCTCTTCAGTCTTAGAGCGGTCAATTTTAGGCCCCATTTTTACTTACAGCACTCCCGGTGGAGCACTGTAAGTAAAAAGTATGTGACGTACTATGACCGTCATCGGTGCTTAAGTATTTAAGGACCATGACGGTCATAGTATCACGTAGTACTTAAGTGGTTAAGGAAAGATACTTTATTTAATTACAATTAGGCTTGGGATCTGTTATACAATAACCCTACTGTACAGCGCTGCAGACTTAGTTGGCGCTATATAAATAAAGAATAATAACCACATCCCTAAAATAACAAGAAATACTTATAACTAGGGACTCTTATGAAATATTCAGACTTTTAACCTAATCTTTACCCTAAGTGACCCACAAACTGAATATTCACTCTAAATACACCCCAGGAAGCGTAAAAGGATCCTTGCAAAAAATATCCACTGGTGGAAGAGGTGGAAGTTGCAGGACCCACAACCTTAACCGTTTGAGTGCCAGAGGGGTACGGAATACATTGCTTTGCAATGAGTTCCATACCCCTCTGACACTCATAGGGTAAAGGCTGCTGGTTTAAGACCAGGGAGAGGCATTCTGTTCACTCTCCACATGAATAGGTAGTGAAAACCCCACAGTATTAATGGTGAAAAGCAAAGCTCTATTTATTAGTGCAAGAAAATACAGGAAGGGCAGCCTCACTTCCTCAGGATTCAAAACTGGACTATCGGAGTTTCTAAGAGACAAACCTCATTTCCACTGCCCTATCAAAATCTGTCTTGGGTCTCAAATCTAGGAACCACAATACACTGCTCCATGCAAGCCTATCATTCTATGGCTTCTTTAACAACAATGTATATAACTGGAAACCACTCTTTTCAATCTCCCCACACCAATGAACTTAATTTCATATCAGGGATTCCCTCCCACTACAGTTATGAATCTAAGCTCATGTCTCACCTCCACATATGTTCAATCTAAGATTAATAAAAGGGCATATAAGTAGAAGATGGTCAATTCCTTAAAAATAAGAATGACTACAAATCATATTCATTGTTATAATACATATTAAAAGCAGATAAATAACTACTTCCTAAATTAACATAAACTAAATAATAACCATTAAGTAAAAAATTATCATATTTCTTCAAATACATTCTCAGATCCCTAGCTTTAGAGCTCACATAACAGTCAGCTACTATATAGCAAATTAATATCCCTTCTTGTATCCCTCATGTACAGCAGTTTTTCCTATCTAATTACTGTACCAATAAACAAACCCATCTCTACATTAAGCCCTGTTGGATCTAATGTACTCAATGTAAAGATCCAGTAAGATTCATTTTTGTTTAGAACACTACTTCTGTTAGAAACATGTGATGAATGGATTTGTTTTCAATGACCATCACTTTAAATAAATGTATTCCCGTCTTAGAGCAACTTAAAAAATGTCTTGGAACTCCATAATCATAATCTTCCTGTATAATCTCATATGTTCCCTTAACCCCTTAGTGACCAGCCTCGTGCGCACGCGGCCGGCACTTAACACCTGCCAAACTTTTTTCCCCATTACTTCCTATGACTTCCTGGACGTACATGTACATCATCTGTCACTAAGTGACAGTTTCTGCGGGACGTACATGTACATCCATTATCGGGATGGGGTTAAATAAACTTTCATGCAACATATGCATGAAATATAGTACACCCTATAATTACTCTCACAACTGATCAAACTCCTCTTTTGGAAGCTATCCACACCATTAAACAATTCATCATCTAATAGAACTTGTTGCATCTTGGTTTATTGCACCTACAGTTACCTACAATATGAGCCATACCAAGATAAACATCTGTGGGTGTGCACATATTTAAACTTACTATTTGTTATTATCCCTTTGATGCCCCTTATGGTGTAGTTGGTATGCTCCAGAATTGATCCAATTCGTCATACTAAGTCCGCCTCACTGTTGTGTTTGTTCAAAATGTTTAAACCTTTATATGTGAGAGGGGTGTCCAACTCATTGCTTTGCAATGTGTTGTACACCAACTTGGTACTCAAAGGGTTAAGGGCAGGGGGGTTTCTAGGTTCCAAAAAGACCTAGGGCTAGATTCTTTTGCAGGTGCTAAATGGGAACACCCATTTTAGCAAACATTTTCCTATTGAAGTCTATGGGGAAAGAATCCCGCCCCAGGAGCTTTCTTCAAAAGGGCTTAGGCCAGCCTCAGGGATTATTAGTGCACTGTGCAGCCAAATTTCACAGTTGCTTTAAAGGAGAAGAATAACACATTTAATTAGGTACATTTCCCTCATATATCAATCAGGTACACTGTATCTATCTGTTTATGTCTGCATTTTATCTGCTGTTTCCCATATGCAGTGACCTCTATTAAAGCCTGCCTCTAGGTCACAAGTCCTCACAGCAAACAAATCTACATTAGATTGGAAAGACTTAGATGTTGCTTTAGTTGTTATCAATATGAAACAGACTAAAATTGAAACAGCTACTAGGAGACTAAAATAAAGATCAAATGCACATAACACAGACAATATTAATAACTGGTTGCTGTTTCAATGTCACAACATATTCTTAAGATATATTTCTGCTTTAGGGAAGATTGTAATACATAGCAAATATTATTTTATTTCCCAAAGGCATAATATAAAAGGGGCATGAGGGTGCCTGTGTTGGTGGGGTGTGGGGAAAGAATCAGTTGAACAGGGAATGTTTTTTGGGGGGTTGTTTAATGGGATTGTGGAGCAGTTAATAAAAAATAAATCCTAAATAAAATAAAAAAGCCCCCATAAGACATGGTATAAAGGGGGTTTGAGGAGGGTGCCTATCTTGGTGGGTGGAGTCTGGGGAATTAATCAGTTAAACAGGGTATTTGTTTTGGGGGGTGCGTTCTTGACTGGTATTAGGGGGACAGTTAAAATAAATAAATAAAATTAAATAAGAAATTTGTATGTAAAGAAATAGAGACAGGAACCCCCTGCCAATGGGATGGACTGATACCTGAGATAGTATTTTGTAGAGGATGATTTGTTAGATTTGTTGTTAGAGGCTTTTGTAGGACTTATGCTTATTAGAGGCCCAAGCACTGAAGAAACATTGATTTGTTGGACTTAAGCTTGTTTGGCACAAGCCCTAAGGAAACGTTGACTTGTAGGACTTGTTAGAAACAACCTCCCCACCCCCAAAAAAAAATTGTTTGTAGGATTTTTTTTTTTTAGATATATATATTTTTTTCAAAGTACAAGCCCTGAGAAAAAAATAAAAATGCTCTACTGGCATAGTGCCAGCAGATCATATTGGCCAGTGGCCACTGGCCATTGTCAAATATCCTCCTGAGTCCATAATTGTGGAATTTGCAACTGCTGTTCTTATTGCTTCTGCTGAGTCGTTTAAGCAGCAGTATGAATATGCAGCTGAAAAGGAATGAGATCAAAAATTGCAGTAACATGGGTGATGGATGATGAAGGTTCCACTTGCCAGGACTATCTCCAGTGATGCGTCTGAGGTAGTAACAGCACAATAATTAGCCCCCAGTCTATGTGGAGAAAAGAAGATGGACAATAATTTTTCTCAACCTTCCCCTCCCCTAAAATCATGGGTGTGTTGTTATTAGAATATACATTTTTCCCTTGAGAGCTGGAACTGTGGGTCTCATCAGCAACTGCAATGTGCACAGTGTGTGTGGTAAATAACATCTGGGGGAACAACTGTATCCAGACACCATGACACCGAAAACTAAGTACTGCCGCTGTCACTATACCCCTTGTCCACACACCCCTAAGGACACATGACAACTTTCTGACAGTTTAATAGTAATGATGAACCATCCCTGCCACCATCTTAGCATATTCTGCGGGATGTAATGTCCTCATATGCCACTTGATGCACTGCTTGTGATTCTCCTCCATCAAAATGGCATGTGTGGTCAGTGCACCACACAGTGTGCAATGGGTAGAGATGAACTGCCACATCCTAACGTCAACAGAGTGGCTATAATTTGGCGGGGAGGTAATGATGAACGAGGTGGATTGGCAGAAGATGTAGTTACCCTAGAAGGTGATGGTGAGCTAGTTGTTTCACTCGTCATGGAGCTTCCAGTCTCTGCCTGGGTTGCTCTATTCTTCCTCTTCTTTGATCTCCGCCTCACCTCCTGTTGCCTTTCTGGAGAGTCAGGGGGTACAGCAACAGCTGTGCTTGATTTCTCTGGAGGGTGTTTGGTTTTAACATGTTTGACATAGATGTCATGGTGTCTGTGTTTCATGTGTGCTGTCAGGGAGTTTGTGCCAAGGTGTGTTCCCTCCTTTCCTCTTCGCACTGACTTGTCACAAATTGTGCACAGTGCCATTGCTGATGACTTCACTGTGCCTGCAAGAAGAGAAAAATGGTCCCACACCCATGATTTCATGGGATAGGGAACAGGTGGAAAAGAATGGCCCCTTTCATCTTCTCCTCCACATTCGCCTTCAATGTCTGTGGCAGCGGATAATGTTGCTTCTGTTGTTGCTACTGCCTCAGATTCAGCACTGCAACTCAGACCAGGAGTATTGCTGGCGCAGGCTAGTGGAACCTGTCCTAGTCATGCATCACTTGTTGACCCCATTCCCACTGTGTCCATGGTGGTCTGTTGCACACTAGCTTGAATCCTGCTGCCCTTGCAACTCAGCATCAGAAGGAATTAGAGTAGTTGCAAATTCCTCTAATTCCAAAATCTCACTGCTAGTGGTCGTGGTGATGCCCATCCTCATTTCTGTCTCCCATTCCTTCTCAGTTTCTGCTAAAAAGGCCAAGAATGTCTCTTCCACCCCAGCTTCTCCAGCATCACCTAGTCCCTACGTGCTGCTGCTCTATTCCAGACATCTCACTGCTGCTTTGAGGAGGTGATAAGCAATGTGACAGAGGGTCCCCTAGTGTGACACATGTCATTTCTTGGTGACGTGAAGAAGGCAGACTGGCAGTGGTAGCACTAGCAGCAGGGACAGGCAGCTGATCTATGCTCCTGCTAGTGGTGGTATTAATTGTGTGCCTGCTCTCCCCCAACAACAGTTCTGGTCTCTTAGTCTTCAGGATTCTGTTCCATTTGGACACTTTAGTGAAGGGAAAGGAGGACTCCCAGGGTCAGAGGAATGGCGTGGTCTCCCTTGACTTCTCTCAATTGTTTCCCCTACCACTACGGCTGCTTCACCATTACTGTTACTACAACTATCACCAACCACATCAAGTTCAGCTGCAGAGTTTTCCTCCTCAGTCTCACAGTCACTAGTAATAAGAGGATATTGTTGATTACCCCCTCCTTCACTTCTAACGCTATCAAGCTGCTGGATCTTAGTAGCAGTAGTACTAGCACTGGCAACACTGCTTGGGAATGGCAAGTGTGATATAGGGTCCCTTGCTGTCACACTTGTCATCATCTTCTCCTTCCCCCCTCCTAAGTACTACACTAGCAACAATCAAAGTATTGGTAGCAGCAGGTTCAGCACTGGCAGCAGGTACAGCACTGGTTGCAGCAGGGGCAGCACATCTGGCACTTTTTGCCAAATGGGAAGTGCCATTATTCACCGATTTTGGTTTGATGCAAACATTTTTGCCCATTCCCTAGTTATTAATGAGGATTCTGTAGAAAGAAGTTGCTGTTGATAAGGCATTTTTTTAAGTGACAGGATATGGTGGACACTTTACAACAGTTTAATAAACAAACAAAATATTTTATAAAAATTAAAAATAAGGTGACAGCTGACTGGGACCCTTACATGAGCTTTGTGACTGAGGCATATTTGATTACTAGCAGACAAGATTTAATATTTTGTTGAGGGCCAAGGCAAACCATCACACTCCATCAGTTCAGTTGTATACTTTACAGTAAAAACACACACACAGCAGTTGAATGATGTTCAGCAAATGCACAAGGGGCAGTGGGGGGAGGAAAGGAGCAGGACCAATGCAAGGTCATTGGAATAAAGTGGCTGTTAAAAAACTGACTGCAGCCATTGTTGCTGTAGTGTAAATGCAAGTGTAAATGATGTTGATTCCATTCCTCCTGGGGAGGATACAATTTGTCAAAGTACAACCAAAATTCCAACTCCACCACCCCCACCACCATCAGTTCCAGTACTATTAAAAAACATATAAGAAGCACTGAAGACAACAACAAGTCACATTTGCGTATTGATGATGGTATAACTGAGAAAGTTGAAGTAACTCATCCAGCTGCTGTATTTGACAGTGTGACAAACAAGCACTAAAGCACATTTCCTAAAAGTAGTAGTGACATTCATCAAAGTAAAAGTAAAAATACATTGTTTTTTGCCTCTAAAAGCTTCGAGTAATATCAAGGTAGTGGGAAAGAAGTGGTGGGAGATACAGAGGATGATCTAACGATTGATGATGATGACAACATAGATCTAGAATATAATCATCCAGCATCCTTCTCATCTTCAGATACAGATGAAGTTGAGAGTGAGAGAGATGATATGGCCAGAAAGTTAGCTGAAAGGCAAAGGCTCAATCTTCCATCTCTGAAAAGGAGCACTGTGCCTGTTTATAAACTGTTTGAGAAAACAACTGAAAACTCTCACCCTGTACAAGCAAAGATGCCCAAAAATACACAATAATCCTGTTAGTGATCATCAGCATCATAACTGCCCTACTCAGGCACACAGACACTACTACAGTTGAGTAACAAGCAGCAACCACAACACAGGTTATTAACATCCTCAACCTTATCTATAATGAGTGCATCTGGTTGGAATTGCAGCACCTTTGACATCTAGTAACAGTAGTAGAATAGCCCCTCAGGAACCCCACAGTTCATGAAGTCTACAGTATCGAGATACTTCACTAACAATCCAAAAACTAATCATGTTTTCTTTGCAAACAAACACATGAACATGGGGAAAGCAGGCTCACACCTAGGCACCTCCTCAATGAGATCCCACCTGAAGCACAACCACAGGCCTGACTGGGAGACACACTATCAACAGATCAGAGGTGCCACAATTAACAGCAGCAGAAGCACTCAAAAGGTAGTGATGATATCAGTTGTGTCAGAGTGTGCCAACAGTTAGTTCATTCCGAATAACATATATGGCTCCTGCTGCAGAGGAGTATGATGACTGTAGGAGATGGCAAGAGTCAAAGACTTAACCACTCGTGCTTCTTCCACCTCTACCACCTACTCTAGTCATGTTGTTAAAGCTATCACATTACAGGGTTCTTCTGCCATGTACCACCAACCCACAAGTTCTTGTGTAGTAGTGAAAAACTTCACAAAAACAATGCCAAAGTAAGCCTGTGGAATGGAAAGGTTGCCAAGATGTTGGCAGTGGACTTGATGCCATATTCTTTTGTAGAAAACTGAGGATTTAGAGAACTGATGTCTGATGATATGCAGCTTCACTCAAGGCATATACAACCCAGAGTTATCTTTCCTGGATGGTTGTGCCAGCATTGTACAAGCAGGTGGTTAGTGTGGTGGGCAAAGCTAAAAAGCTTTTACAGAAAGTGAGTCCACCTAACTACAGATATGTGGACAAGTGAGCAGAGCATAGACTATATGACTTTGACTGCTCACTGGATTTCTCTCTCACCACCACTAGTGGGCAAAACTACTAGCTTATAGCATCAGATGATTGCCAGTAATCTTGCCTCTGGTTCTGGCAGTATGATTAAAAGCCAGAAGCAGCACTGGATAAGCCATACCATCGGTACACCACCTTGTGCATGCAGAGCTTTGCGAGACAGTCCCACAAAGCCGTAGATTAATTAAGTAAACTAGAACATTTGATAATTCTGGTAATGGCTCCAACATAATAGCTGCATTGAGAATAGGTGATATGGTGAATGTGCCCTGGTTTGCCCATGTGCTAAATTGAATAGTGATCAGATGCTTGGAAGGCCCTTAGAGAGAGCTGAATATTGCCCACAAATCTATGCTAATTTTAGCTGCTCCTACACTGTGCGCAATGCTCTAAAACAATTGGAGTGACTATAAATGTATTATTCTGTATCTTCATATTTTCAATAATGAGTATATGCCAGTGTCAACTGTGTGTGTATTTTCTTCAATGTTATTATCTTCAAGGGCTGCATGTGATATTGCTGGTTAGTTGTTAGAACAATTGGCTATATATGTATTATTCTGCATCTTCTTCATATTTTCAATAATGAGTATACTTCAGCACCCATTGTGTATGTATTGTTATAGTTTTATTATCTTTGAGGGCATGAGTGAGTTGAGATCAATATTCCTTGCCTGCACTATAACCACAGATGTGTTGTAGGCAATTAGCAAATTTGTGTCCAATTTGAGTGTGAAGCGGTGAAATTTGTTTGAACATGTTGTGCTATGAGGGTCTCTCTGTGTTTTCTTGTGTAGCCAAGTTACTTACTCATTTTTATCACATAGGTTGCTATTGGGATTTAAACAGCATCGACATTTTCCACACTGAGGAACAAACAGCGGAATGACCTTGTCTCCTATTGAAATAAAAAACAGACAGACTGTAGAGATAAAGCATTTCAGAACAGAAGTTACTGAAATAACTAGTAAGTGCTAAGTGTTTATTGTAAACATTTTTAGAACAGTTTTAGCTTGTTTTTGATGGAATGATTCATTACATCAGATGATGAATTTATCAGTAACATACAATAGTGTCCTACAGAGTTTTTTTACAGGAAATAGGAGGGAAGAGGAAAAACAGGTATGGAATTAGGACCGTGGGAGACAAGTCTCCCTAAATGGAAAGTCTATTCAAGTAGAAATCTCTCCAGAATCAGGAATTTTCTGGTGGTGGAAGTAGCACTGATTTTTTCATATTAATTAATTATTTTTGTATATTGGTATAAATGTATTGCCTATAATACATTTACAGAGTCAGTTAATTAAATACATGTGATTATTTCACAAAAAGATCTTCATATGCCGTATGCACCTTAATTTGAGTTTATATATATGTTTCCAAATTAAGACATACACACATGGAGTGTGTGTGAGACATGTTAATACATGCACTTACAAGTTGTTATTTTCTTTTTTACTCAAGTAATCAAGTGCATTTATTTCCAAAACTTGGGCCATTATCACACACACACCCACAGTATTTAAGGGCAACAAGCTTGTTAAACAAAAATAAATTAAATCAAGAGAAAAGTGACAGGGGATTCCAGCTGCCAAGAAACACTCCTTTTTTTCTTTTTACCGCATCAGATCAGAGAGGAACAGAATTTTAGCACAATATTAATGAGAATTATTTGCCCCCATTAGGCATATAACTATACTAGAGAAGAGGGGGCAACTTGCTTCTGTCCAGCTGTTTCTGGACTACAATTGCCATCATTCTCATCTGTCCATAGGCTGGCTCAGGATGATAGAGTGCTAATCCAGCAACAGCTGGAGGGATGCATGTTATGCAATGGGTTTTCCACCTTGACAGGGAAAGTTCAGTTTCTGGAATGTGCCAGTTTCCATGCAGCTAAAGCAAGTCTCACCAGGCTTTAAGTTCTGTACTCCTTCTCCTACACTCTCCACTATTCCAGCAGCCTCATGTCCTACAATCACTGGAAACTTAAATTCATTTATTGTCCCATTTAAGACATGGTCATCTGAGCGGCAAATCCCTGTTGCTACAATCTGCGTTTGAAGAAATGAAAACAAGAGTTACAAATTAATGGGTTAAAGAAGGTTGAAATACATTTTTTTAAAATTTATTTTATTAATATATGATTTTTACAATGGCTTGTCATATGTAAAAAAGACCATTTTATATTCAGTACAAAAGTTTATTAGTGGAAGGAAACAATGCAATTACAAAGAAATTACAGTGTCATATTCAAAATATATTTATTTCAGAATTTATCCTGCTAAGTAAAACAAAGGTACTCCTACTGCTGACAGATGTTTTAATCAAAAATGAATACAACTCAAATGTGCGTTTGTTAGATGCAGTACCTACATGATAAGAAATGCTGCTGTGTTACTGTTGCTATAGCACCCTAAGAAGGGTCATTGTCATTGTCAGCAGCTGTCTATAGCTGTAGCATCATCACCATAAAATTCCAGACCATGGATGCGCTGCACTCAGAAGATGAACATTTAATCTGTAATGATTTTGACTAAAAATCTTTCAGCAGCAGGATAAACCCTGGAATAAATAAAGTTTTATAGGATGCAACACTTTCCCTTTCAGTAAATTTTGCATTTATTGTGAAAATCTACGATTTTCACTGAAAATTTGAAGTAACATTGTAGTTTATCTTCACCTTTATGCGGACTTCATGTGCTTTTGGTGGAACAACTTCAATCTCTTCAATGCTGAGGGGTTGGTTTGGTCCCCAGGCCACAGCAGCCTTGCATTTTATCACCTATAAAATGAATAGCAAATCCAAAAAAAATATATAAATGACAGATAATGCCACCATAAAGATTAAGAAAAGTAAAGATTTGTTGATTGATTCATTTATTGCATTATATTATTATATTTAAAAATATATTCAATCTGCTATTAAAACTATGTGATCCAATGAAAATGTAACCTCATTATAAACATAATTATGAAAAGAATAGTAAATAATTTGACCTCCTGCAGTTGGAAGCTATAACTATACCCCCCCCCCCCACCACCAGTTTAACAGTTAGTGGTGGATGATTGGAGCTGTAGTCTCCAAAAAATGGAGATCCAGCAATTGGCTGCACCTGCCTTATGGTCTTTAAAGATGCCCATTAAAATAATGAAAATATTTTCTGAGAATTCAGGAGAAATTGTCAAAATAAATTATAAAAAAAAATCAACAAATTCAGGAATATTTTTAGATCCCTTTACCCTGTTAAGAATGAGTGACATGCCAGGACCATCACAAAATTCCATCCTTTAAGGACAGATGACAGTCCATGCACTTCGTGTGTTAACTCTTTGGGTGCCAGAGGGGTGCTCAATGCATTGCTTTATAATGTGTTGGGCACCTCTCTGACACTCACAGGTTCATGATTGCAGGGTGCCTGCTCCAGGAACAGAGCAGTCATTCCTTTGTGGCTCTGCACATGTTCCCATGGAGCCACATAACAAAGCAGATGTAAGTGAACATTGCCTTTATCACTGTTCTTTGCCTCTCTACTCCTCACTGTGATTGAGAGTAGGGGTAGGAGAAATATGAGAAAAGTCTCCCATATGACTTTTTCACAAAATATGGACGATTTTTCTCTTTTTTCTCTAAAGTTTTCTCATGTACAAAATGTTCCCCCTTTTTGCCAATTCCAAGCAATTTTTCACATATTCAAACCAATCTTTCACTTATCTTTCCTATGGTGCAACATTTTCCACCACAAAATTAACCCCTTAAGGACCGGTACACGCACGCGCAGCCGGCACTTGCGGACCACTGGGCATTTTTTTTTTATTAGCGCTTCCAGTTCAGGACTTCCGGAGCGGGGTGCAGCCGTGACGGGAGCCCTGAATGCCATGCCGTGCCAGGACCGTCATTGGTCCTTAAGTGCCCGACCGCCATGACGGTCCTGGCACGGCAATGGTCCTTAAGGGGTTAATCTTCTGAGGGCTGCATTTGAGAAGAAAGTGTCTGATAGTCAAAGTTGGGAGTCCTACAGCAAAATATTCCTTGAATAGTGCGTTCCTGCTTAAGTGACACTGGCACATATTCATGATGTCAAACAAAGTATATCCTACAATGTGGCAGATGTGTATGGTAATGGTGGTGGGAGATATATATATATAGATATAGTTATATATATACAGTTTATGAAGAGAGATGGCACTCGCAGGGTCTTTTTTCAAAGCTCAAGAAGAGTTACATTTATTGGAATCGACGTTTCAGCTGTCACCGCAGCCTTTCTCAAGACTGAGAAAGGCTGTGGTGACAGCCGAAATGTCGATTCCAATAAATGTAATTCAAATCTTGAGAAAGGCTGCAGTGACAGCCAAAGCGTTGATTCCAATAAATGTAACTCTTCTTGAGCTTTGAAAAAAGACCCTGTGTGTGCCATTTCTCTTCATGAACTGTGTGTATCCTTTGTTTTCTTCTATGAGCACCAAGGTCACTTTGCTTCATTCACAGTGAGTGCATTCTGAAATTTTAAAATACTATTTAAATATATAAATAAATATATATATATATATATATAGAGAGAGAGAGAGAGAGACAGAGAGAGAGAGAGAGAGAGAGAGATTGTAGCCGTATTAGTCCAGTGATGCAGATGTAAAATAACAAATTAAGTTTCTTGTAATGCCTTTTTTAATGGACTAACAGAATTTTGGATTGACAAGCTGTCGGGAGAGCCTCCCTTTCTCATGTCTAAAGCATATATATATATATATATATATATATATATATATATATGCCTCCAAAGACTAAATGTGATAATGCAGATGGGAGACGTAAAGGAAAAGTACATCAAGTTTATATCTCCTTCATTTAATAGCTGCATATTGTACCTGCCCGCTGAGAGATTTAAGACTTTTTGGATATATATATATATATATATATATATATATATATATATATATATATATAAGATTAAAGGCACAAGGCCAAGACAATGTCCAGAATTATAGAGACCAACATTACTTTATCAAAAGAAAGTGTCCTGCCACATCCCAGAATTCAACAGAACAGTACTGGACTGCTCCGGAGCTATTATATTGTTCTATTGCAATAGTCCATCTAAATATTGTTTTTACAGCTCTTATGGATAGTTTTATTGATTTTACTTTGCTATATTTGTAATATACGTATATATATATATATATATATATATATATATATATATATATAGAGAGAGAGAGAGAGAGAGAGAAAGAGGGAGAGGGGATTGCACTCACTGTTATTGTGGTTCTTAACCCGGGTGCATGTCACATATGATGAGGATATATACAATTCAATGGCAGTTGGACAGCACTCACAGGAATCTTTGTAGACAGACAAAAAGATTGTTTCAATGTTTCGGCCAAGGATTTTGGCCTTTTTAAAAAAAAAAATAAAAAAATAGAAACAATAAAGCATCTTTTTGTCTGTCTACAAAGATTCCTATGAGTGCTGTCCAACTGCCTTTGAATTATATATATATATATATATATATATATATATATATATATATATATTCCTACAGCAGATTTTTACCATTCTCATTTTCGTGTCAAATGTAAGCTATCCTTCTCAAATCACTGGTACACATTACTTATTGGTCCCAAGTCTGCTAGGTGGTAGCAACCCTTCTTCACATCCCCCCTCCTCCTCATCTGTGCTTTTGGATCCTGAGTGAAGGATCTGCCTACTGTGGACTTCATGGACTGAGGGGTTTTTGAGGGGCTGCTACTACTATTGGAGCTAGATCTTGATGCAATTCTACTGATACTACTACTAGGTGTCAAAGGTGCAGCACTTCCAGCAGCAGCATAGCCACTCATCATAGCTAAGGTTGGGGTTGTTAATAACCTGTGTTTTTGTTGCTGTTGCTGCTGGTTACTCAACACAGGTGTGTGTAGCTGAGTGGGACTTGTGACGATGATGCTGATGATGACTGACAGGATGACTGGGTACTTTTTGCCAACTTTGCTTGTCCAGGGTCAGAGTTTCCAATGGTTTTCTCAAACAGTTTATAGACATGCACAGTGCTCCTTTTCAGCTGTGGAAGATTGTGCCTTTGCCTTTCTGCTAACTTTTTGGCCATGTCATCATCTCTCATCATCAATGTCATCTGTATCTGAACAAGAGGAGAATACTGGAGGGATATATTCGAGATCTGCATCATCATCATCAGTCATCATTAGGTCATCCTCAGCATCGGCATCAGTATCATCCACCACTTCTTGCCCAATATCCTTATATTCCTCTAAGCTTTTAAAGGTGTCAATGTCCTTTTACTTTTACTTTCACAAAGCTCTCTACTACAGAGTAAATCAAACTTTATGCATCCTACATGATGTATACAAAAAGTGGGAAGAGTGCATATTTAGCCTCAAAGTCCATATTCAAAATGTAAATCATTCAATTCTGGCAGAAAAACAAAAATTCCTCAAATCTCCTTTGTTTTAAAAGTGGGTTTTTGACACCTTGAATGCTGGTAAGGTATCTAAAGCATTGATTCACAATTTGCTTATAGCCATTTCTAACATGCTAGGGATTACAAGCCCCATTTAAATTAACTGAGAATTCTATGTGTCACCTATGGTGCAGTTGTCATGCCTTAACCACCTTTACAATTCACATACAGTAACCCTGTCATTGCTCTGTAATGCAATGCACACCCCTGTGGAAGAAAGGAAAGGTTGAAATAAAAATGAAAAAAAATTAATCACATGTATAGATACTAGATGATTAAGTTTTTGCATGTACAATTGACCCAGATTCACAAAAATAAAGAGGGGAAAGGGATCACCTGTAAGAAGGGAGCTATCCAACCAAGAATAACATTTACCTTCCAATTCTTACAGGTGTCTACCAAGCCCACCAATCTAAAACTTTGTGGAGAGAATGAACCAATCTCTTCTTAGGGCTGTCTGTTACAGGTATGCAAAAAGAGAGAATTAAAGAACAATGCTTTAATGTGCATACATGAAACAATTACACCCCACTGTCCCTCTCTGGATTAGGGTAGATAAGGAAAAATAAGTAAACCATAATGTTTATTAACATAATAAAAAATCTGCATATTTATAAAATACAAAAAAGTCTTTACTAGCTTAATCCAAATCAATGGAACGTGGTATACTGGGACCCTATCTGTAGTGATGTTGGGGCACGTTCTGGTTTGGTACACCATAGAGAGCAAGATAATGCTTCTCCTGTTTTATAAGACAGACTAGTTGAAGAGCCTGTTACACGGGCCACAGTGCCACCGGCAGCCGGTTGCAGGGCAGTCATGTGCAGTAGAGACTGTGGTCCTGAGGGAGTACTGTAAGCACTAAGGGGTCTGAAACTGAAACTGACCTCTCCAAGACCAAAGCGCTCTCTCTCAGACCCCCATTCAGTGCGCTTGTACAAGTCTTCAGTCACATGTGCCAGCATGCCAACATATTATTCATTATACATTATTCACTCCTGCACACTTGGGACTAAAGCTTGGTAAATACAGTTTTTTTCATTATGGGAGATTGAAAGTTCATTGTAAGGGAGATTGCTGTTCCATTATATGTGCTCCACATCAGTATGATGGGAAGTGGGAACGCTCTCCCAAGGAGAGCTGGGAGGGAGGTGAGAAGAGAATTTGAGGACATGGGACATCCAGTAGAGCTGTGCCACAGAAAGTGGAACTGTTACTGTGCTGGGCCACAGAAAGCGGAACTGGTTACGTCACCGGGATATTTTTTAGCTAATATCTTATAAGGTATTTACTCTTTTAAAAACAAAATCAAGTCTATAGGACATTTTAGTAGGAGAATCAATTAACCCCTTAGTGACAGCCGTGTTCGTACGCGGCTGTCACCTTAACGCCCGAGGAACATTTTTTTTTTTTTTTTTTTTAAACGAGTCCGGAGTCGTCGAGCGGCGTGCAGCCGCACGGAGACGCAGACTTCCGTGACTTACCAGGTACGTCCCGCAGAAACTGTCACTTAGTGACAGATGACGTACCTGGTAAGTCATCTGTCATTAAGGGGTTAAGATATAGTGTCTTGTGGGTGAAAGCTCCCCTTTAAGGGGTTAAAGGAAAACCAACTGTATTTATGAAAAAAATGCAGTATAATGTAGGGCTTTTTCTGCTGTGAAAAATAATGGTGCTCCCACAGCAGGAATATGTGTAATTTCAGAGGTTTTGTAGTTTAAACTTTTTCTTTTTTTTACCTTACTAGAAATTTCAGTGACAGTTCACCAGGTGATCAAACTATTATTGTGTTATATTCTATGGAAGAGGTGAGTTGCAGACTGCAGTTTTCCATAGAACGTGACTGTATACTTTGATCATTTTGTGTCTGAACAGTTATAACTTCCAGCAGTGATAGTAACATTATTTTATAAAAAACTATAATACTCCTTTAAGTTTATCTATGTGTAGGAGATACACATTATTGATTGGCACTGATGTACTATTAAGAACATAAGAGTCATTCTGGGGCAAACTAACTGTAAGACAGGGGACAAAGACACATTTCCTATTTCTTAAATTTTAAAGCAACAAAATGTTGCATTTATTTTGATGTGCTAACCCTTTGGTTTACTGATATTTACTGATAAAAACAGCAGCAATTCTTGAGTAAACTAACTACACCACAGGGGGCAAATCAACATTTCCAATCCATTTAAATTCATTAAAGTGCTTTGGAGAATATTTTAACATTCAGGGTTGACCATTTTAAAGCATTCAGACATCTTTTGCACCCTATGGTGCAGTTAGTTTGCTCCAGAATTGAACCAGTTCTTCTTAGTAAATCAGCCTAAAAAGGTTATCACATCACAAAGAGAGTAACTTGATGGTCCTTTAAAATACAGAATAAATGTAAATTAACCCTTTAAGGACCAAAGTGTTGTGAAATGCATTGCAAAGCACACCCTTTTGTTCCTTAACCCCTTAGCGACCCTTGACGTACCAGGACCGTCAAGGGTAAATGTGATCCAATGACCCTTGACGGTCCTGGTACGTCAAGGGTTAAACTCTTCCATCGCGGCCGCACGGACCAATGGAAGAGTTCAAACCGCTTGTTACTAAGTGTCCCGGTATCGGGACACTTAGTACCAAGCGGCAGAAACATTGTTGCAACATGCGATTCGCTTTAAAAGCGAATCACATGTTGCAAAACCTGAATGACAGGGACAGTATTTGTAAATACTGTCCCTGTCAGATCTCTCTGCCTCCCTCCACCTTGCATACTGCTGAGGTGGAGAGAGACAGAGAGACATGGTGTTCCAGTGTACCTGTAAAAAAAAAAAGTCAAAAAAAGTTTAAATAAAGAAAATTAACCCTTTGATCACTGTTCTGCAGTGATCAATAAGTGCCCCCCCATATGATCACTCTTGGAGTGATCAATTTGCTGCAGATCAGTGTTTTCTGATCTGTGGGACACCCCCCATCCCCCTTGAATTTTTTTAGATTTTTTTAAAAAATTTGTAATTTTTTTTTTTTTTTTTTTTTTTTTTTAATAGTAAATATAGTTTAGGTATTTTGGTAGGTAGTTGGGTAGGTTTAGTGTAGACGTGTGTTAGGGAAAGTTTTAGGGATAGATTTAGGTTTAGGGGAAAAAAAACAACCCCCCCCCCAAAAAAAAAATATATATATATAATAAGCGCAGTTTAGATAGGTAGTTCAATTGGGTTAGGTAGGTTCAGGATATACGTAGGTTAGGGTAAGTTTTAGGGTTAGATTTAGGTTTAGGGATAGCGTAAGAAATAAAAAAAAAAAAAAACCCAAAAAACCCCAAACCCCCCCCCCCAAAAAAAAAAAAAAAAAAAAAAAATATATATATATATATATATAATAAGTGCAGTTTAGATAGGTAGTTCACTTGGGTTAGGTAGGTTCAGGATATACATAGGCTAGGGTAAGTTTTAGGGTTAGATTTAGGTTTAGGGATAGCGTAAGAAAATTAAAAAAAAAAAAAGTTTTTTTAGTGGGCAAAATGCAGCGCAGGTACAGCGTTGAAGAGGCATATGCCTTTTTGGCGTCTGACTCTGAGGCAACAGACACTGCGTCAGATTTTGACATAGCACAGTTTTCAGAAAGTGAGAGCAGCTCTAGTGATGACGCTGTCAAGAAAAGACGCACTGCCCCAAGAGCTGCTCTGGCAACTGCCCCAGCACCTGCCAAAAGAACTGCCCAAAGACCTACCAAAATACCTACCCAAAGAAATGCCCCAAGTGCTGCCCCAAGAGCTGCCCTGGCAACTGCCCCAGCACCTGCCAAAAGATCTGCCCAAAGACCTACCAAAGAAATGCCCGAAGTGCCCTCCCCAAGAGCTGCCCTGGCAACTGCCCCAGCACCTGCCAAAAGATCTGCCAAAAGACCTGCCAAAAGACCTGCCCAAAGAAATGCCCCAACACCTGCCACTCCGGATCCTAATGAATGGGTATCAATTTGTGCCCACAAATCTCAGAATTCACAGGCAACCCAGGGATTCAAATTGATGTGGAAGGATTTACCCATGATCATTTTTTTTATTTGTTTTTGGGGGAAGACATTTTAGGTGAAATTGTTTCCCAAACCAATTTGTATGCAGCCCAGTATACTGCCGCCAACCCTAAGTGTGAAAAACGCTGTTTTTTTTTTTTTACTTACGTCATGGTTTACGAGGGATTGGTGGTAAAATGGCTGTGTATAAAATTGGAAAACACACCTAAAACGAGAGCCTGGGGTGTCTACTTTCCAAAAATATACACTTTTGGGGGGAAATCTTAAAAAAGAGCACTGTTACACAGCCCCAAATGAGACATGGCACCAGTAACGCAAGCTGTGAAGATTCAAAGTGTGAACCTGGAAACGCGCATGTTCCAATTTGGCCCCCGTAGCTCCCCCAAACCATGAGAAAGCTATGCATATGGGCTATTGCCGTACTCAGAAGAAGGAGCTGAACACTAATCAATTCAGTTTATAAAATCTTCACCTATTCTGTGCTTGAAATGCACATCAACATTGAAGGCAAAGTGTGAAAAATGCTGAATTTTTTTTACTTACGTCAAATTTTCACAGGATTGGTGGTAAAATGGCTGTGTATAAAATTGGAAAACACACCTAAAACGAGAGCCTGGGGTGTCTACTTTCCAAAAATATACACTTTTGGGGGGAAATCTTAAAAAAAGAGCACTGTTACACAGCCCCAAATGAGACATGGCACCAGTAACGCAAGCTGTGAAGATTCAAAGTGTGAACCTGGAAACGCGCATGATCCAATTTGGCCCCCGTAGCTCCCCCAAACCATGAGAAAGCTATGCATATGGGGTATTGCCGTACTCAGAAGAAGGAGCTAAACACTAATCAATTCAGTTTATAAAATCTTCACCTATTCTGTGCTTGAAATTCACATCAACATTGAAGGCAAAGTGTGAAAAACGCTGTTTTTTTACTTACGTCAAGTTTATGAGAAAGTGGTGGTAAAATGGCTGTGTAAAAAATTTGAAAACACACCTAAAATGAAAGCTGGGGGTGTCTACATTCCAAAAATATACACTTTTGGGGGGAAATTCTAAAGTGCAGCACTGGAACATAGCCCAAAATGAGTAATGGCATCAGTTAACCAAGATGTGAAAATTCAATATTTGTTCAAAATTGGGCCCCGTAGCTCCCCCAAACCTTGAGAAACCTATGCATATGGGGTATTGCCGTACTCAGAAGAAGGAGCTGAACACTAAACAATGCATTTTTAAAAATCTTCACCTATCATGTGCTTGAAATTCACATCAACATTGAAGTGCAAGTGTGAAAAACGCTGTTTTTTTAACTTACATCAAGATTTACAAGCGATTGGTGGTAAAATGGCTGCGTAAAAAAATTGAAAACATACATAAAATGAAAGCCTGGGGTGTCTACTTTCCAAAAATATATACTTTTGGGGGGAAATCTTAGAGTGGAGCACTGTTACACAGCCCCAAATGAGACATGGCACCAGTGATGCAAGCTGTGAAAATTCAAAGTATGAAACTGGAAACGCGCATGTTCCAATTTGGGCCCCGTAGCTCTCCCAAACCTTGAGAAACCTATGCATATGGGGTATTGCTGTACTCAGAAGAAGGAGATGAACACTAAACAATGCATTTTTAAAAATCTTCACCTATCATGTGCTTGATATCAACAGTAGTATTGAAATGTAAGTGTGAAAACTGCAAAAAAACAAAATATTACCACAATTTTGAATTTTTTTTCTGGAAAAATAGGTGCATGAAAAACTCCAAAATTCTCCTGATTATTTACCTTATGTTGTGTAGTTTTCAGAAACATATACCTTTGTGGGACATTTTTGGTTCTGGCACCGTCAGCTAAGCTATGATGCTCACATGCCAATTGTTGAAAAATCACAAGTTGGAAATAACGGCAGCCATCTTGTAATATTTACCTTGTAAATGTGAGTAAAGGACTAAAATACTAGGCATATGGGGTACTCTTATATTCTGGAGAAGCAAATGAATATATTTAGGGGTATTTTTTTTTCATTAACTAATAGTATGCAAATCCTGACAGAAAAATGTAAGCAAAATGTTGTTTTTTTTCAATTTTTTTCCTCTTTTTTTCTATTTTAATCAAATTAAACAATGAGGTATTCATATAGTTGTGGTATCAAAAGAAAGCCCTACTTGTGCTTAAAAAAACAGTATATAATTTATGTGGGTGCACAAAAGGAATTAAAGAGAAAATATGGTTGAACAAAGACATAGTCAAAAAAGTCAAAATTGCTCCGGTCCTTAAGTCAAATCAAACTCAGATTTTCCCGGTCCTTAAGGGGTTAAATCAATTTTTAATTCCCTCTGTCACTCAAATGGTAAAATATGTTCTCCATCTAGCACTTAACCCTTTGAGGCATTCAAAAGGTTAAGAGGATAAATTATATAATATATAACATTGCAATCTCCTCCCCTCATCCCCTAAACCACCCACAACTGGTTGATCAATATCTTAAAGAAGCATGCTTTAAACCACTTAGCAGGGAAGCCTCTGATTCCTTGGAGTCCCCCATTACGGAGCAAGAGGTGTTAGGGACTATTCAAATATTGCCAGAAGGAAAGAGTCCCAGGCCAGACGACTTCTCTCAAGCGTACTATAAGACCTTTGCTACGATTCTCGCCCCACTTCTAATAAAAGCCCTGTCTTCTCTATCTAACACTATATCCTCACACCCAATGATGGCCAAGGCGCATATTTCTGTCCTGCCAAAACTGGGCAAAGACCCGCAATTTTGTCAGAAATACCACCCTATCTCCCTTTTGAATTTGGATTTAAAAATTTATGCGAACATTTTGGCAAACAGGTTGAAGGCCCTCTTACTGGACTTAATCCATCTCGATCAGGCTGGGATCAAAACGGAAATGGGAAGCGAGAGACAGCATGCGCAAACTCTTAAATATTATCCACCACATTGAGTCGCGTAAACTTCCAGCTCTCTTGTTGACAGTTGATGCGGAGAAGGCCTTCGAACGCGTGAACTGGCACTTTATGACTAGAACCTTGCACTATTTTGGTTTCGGCCCTAAATTTCTGGTGTACATCCGTGCTTTATACACAAATCCAACAGCCAAGGTCAAAGTCAATAATCTTCTCTCCCATTCCTTCCCCATCTCAAATGGCACTCACCAGGGGTGCCCATTGTTCTCAAGATGGAAACTTTGGCCCAACACATTCATAATAACCTGCTGATTATGGGAATCTCCTTGCCTTCCCTCCCCAATCCCATTAAACTTTCCATGTTTGCGGACAATATGCTCTTGTCTACAGCTGCTCAGGTATCTGGTCTCCCAGCTTTCTTGACTGAACTCCACAATTTTTCTACAGTGTCCGATTTTAAAATCAATGCCTCGAAATCTAATGCCCTAGCTATGAACCTTTCAGACTCTCTCATTGATGATATAAGGGCCACCTACTCCCTTCAATGGTGTAAAACATTGATTAAATACTTAGGGGTCATCTTAACTCCTACTCTTGCTCAAGTGTTCCCCTCCAACTATCCAAAGCTGCTTTGAGCTATTCGGTCAGATTTTTCTAAATGGAGACCCCCCTACATCTCCTGGGTAGGAAAGATTAACATGATTAAAATGAACATTCTCCCTAGATTCTTGTACATTTTTCAGACTATCCCGATTTGAATTTCTGCCTTTTTTTGGTCTGAAACCACCCAACTCCTCTCGAAATTTCTCCTGAGCGATAAACGTCCTAGGATTAGCCCCTGTATTCTTCATAGACATTTTGAGAATGGAAGGCTGGGATTTCCTCACCTCTGACGTTATTATCTTTCCACTATTTTGGCATCTATTCCAGATTGGAATGTCAACCACACTCACAAATTATGGGTTTCCAGGGAACGTGGACATGTTCCCTCATCTCATCCCTTGTGGGAATCACTATTACCTAGAGAGGCGAGGCTCAACTCACTTTCATTTAACCCAATTGTGCGGAATGTTCTCATGTGCTGGTCTGCAACACCTAACGTGGCCCGTCTTATTCCTCTCCCGTCTCCCTGCTCCCCACTTTTTCTCAATCACGAATCTCTCTGTACTCTTCCGGAGTACCAATTCCCTAATTGGACGAAATCCCAGGATCTTTGACTGGCATATGTACACACTGAGGGTGCAATTACAGATTTCTCCATGTTGCAAAAGACCCTAAATCTTTCTCCTAGAGAAATCTGGAATTACATTAGAATTAAAGGCCTACTGTCCTCTCGGGAGATGAGCCACAAGCTTGACAGAGCCCTAGCCCCATATGAAGAGCTCCTGATCGCTCAACCTAAGAATAAACATTTTTGGGCACTATTTATCGAATTCTTTCTGACCCTGATCAACACTCTAAGCCTAACTATGCTCTGGCGTGGGAGACAGACTTAAGTCAAAACCTATCATTAGAAAACTGGTGGGGGATATGACGCCATACTCAGACATTCTGTATCTCTGCGCAAATGGTCAAGATGAATTATAAATTGCTCTTCCGTTGGTATTATATTCCCCACAGGCTTCATGGTTTTAACTTTAACACCTCTAGTACCTGCTGGAGATGCAGAACACATTCAGGGACATTTGGTGGACATGTCCAGCCATTCTCAGCTTTTGGACCTCCTGCTTGCAAAATATTAATAAATGTTTAGAGATCACTCTCCCTCATGATCCCTCATTATATATGGATCTACCATCAATACCCAAAGTGAAGAAACTATTCCTGTGCACTATTCTAAATGCAGGCAAAGCTCTAATTCCGCTTCACTGGAAATCGGATATCTCTCGCTCAGTGAGCGCTTGGTACAATAAGGTTGAGAAGCAAATTCTCTTTATAAGAATAGCCTGGAGGTGTAAGAATATAGACATCAACCAATTAGACCACTTTCAAACCCTTAACATTCAGTAACTCCACTCTCTTTGTTTAGGTGGGAGCTAGCCCCCCTGTTTGCCCCCCTTTACTGACCCAGGCTTGTGTCTGTCTTATTTCATTACCCTTCCCTTACCCTTTCCTCTTCCACTTCTCTCTTTCGCCTTCCTTTCTAATCTTTCAGTTCTTTCTTTTCTTGGTCATTTTTCTTATGCTCCTTCCTCTCCTTCCTTTCCTTTTCAAAGGTCTGAGACGGTCATCTCATCCCAGGACTCATGCCGGACCTCTTCTGAATTTTCTTTCCATCCCCTTTTCCTCCCCCTCCTTTCTATCCTTATACAGTAAAATTGTGTCTTTCATTGCACCCTGTCCATCATACGGTACTGCAATCATATTGCTCTGCATATACGTTTTTATCTGATACTCGTCACTTATATTTTGTACCTATTGTATGCTATCTGGTTCTGATATGCATGTACCAAATTATCTGAACTTTGATATATTTTCTTTGAAGATCTTTCAATAAAATCCTTTGAAACACAAAAGAAAGAGAGCCCATATGGGAGAGAAGGGAGCAGGGATTAAGAATTAAGCTGTTGCAATTCCATATCTCATTGCTCCCCAAAGCTGCAACTCTTCCCCAATCTTTGTGGTGAAGTATAGAAGGGAAAGTTGTGATCTCTTTCTGGCCACATGATGTCAGATGTTTGGCGGCAAGGAAGCAGAGTGTCACGGTTTATTATGACTCTCAGACACAAGTTTTAGGTAAAAATCAATTTTATTGAAATAATAAATTGATAACGTAGGATGGCAATCACATACATACAGATACATACAGAATATAACAAGACAGAATGCAGACTCTACCGGTCCTGACAATATACCGGACAGGGCAGTCTGAAGAAGCAGATTGTTAGGCTCTACCGGCCTTGCCAATACCGGGTAAGGCAACCTGCAGATGGAATAGCATAACGGTTCTACCGGCCTTACCAAATTACCGGGCAAGGCAGCCTCAAAGATTCACAATGTAGGCTCTACCGGCCCTGCCAACATCGGGTAAGGCAACCTCAGATGGAATGTGGCGAAAGGTTCTACCGGCCTTACCAATACTGGGCAGGGCAGCCCAGAGATAGTAGCAGCAGTCAGATGGTAATGGCAAATTGACAGGATCGTAAGCAACCCAGTGTACACACACTGAGACCAACAGGGAGTAGTAAAGCCGCAAGACTTTGGAGCAAACCAGCGTCCGCGCGCTGGGACCAATACTGACTTGTATAGCCGATAGGCTTTGGAGCAAACCAGTGACCGCACACTGGTGTAACTTGCGAGTTTGTATAACCGTAAGGCTTTGGAGCAAACCAGCGTCCGCACGCTGGGACCAACACAGGATTGTATAGCCGATAGGCTTTGGAGCAAACCAGTGACCGCACACTGGTGTAACAAGCGGGTTTGTATAGCCGCAAGGCTTAGGAGCAAACCAGCGTCCGCACGCTGGGACCAACACAGGATTGTATAGCCGATAGGCTTTGGAACAAACCAGTGACCGCACACTGGTGTAACAAGCGAGTTTGTATAGCCGCGAGGCTTTGGAGCAAACCAGCGTCCGCACGCTGGGACCAACACAGGATTGTATAGCCAATAGGCTTTGGAGCAAACCAGTGACCGCACACTGGTGTAACAAGCGAGTTTGTATAGCCGCAAGGCTTTGGAGCAAACCAGTGTCCGCACGCTGGGACCAACACAGGATTGTCTAGCCAATAGGCTTTGGAGCAAACCAGTGACCGCACACTGGTGTAACAAGCGAGTTTGTATAACCGTAAGGCTTTGGAGCAAACCAGCGTCCGCACGCTGGGACCAACACAGGATTGTATAGCCGATAGGCTTTGGAGCAAACCAGTGACCGCACACTGGTGTAACAAGCGAGTTTGTATAACCGTAAGGCTTTGGAGCAAACCAGCGTCCGCACGCTGGGACCAACACAGGATTGTATAGCCGATAGGCTTTGGAGCAAACCAGTGACCGCACACTGGTGTAACAAGCGAATTTGTATAGCCGCAAGGCTTAGGAGCAAACCAGCGTCCGCACGCTGTGACCAACACAGGATGTACAGCAGATAGGCTCTGGAGCAAACCAGTGACCGCACACTGGAGTAACTAACAATGTCGCTGACGCGACCGGGCAGGAGGTCGCCAGGATAGGAGACAGGCGATTAGAGGACAGGAACCAGCAACGATCAGTCAGGTCAGGAAACAGCAGAGAAGAAGAACCGCAGGAACTGCAACACCAGAGACTAGGCCGGAACCAGGACTGGAACAACTCAGCAGGCAGGAAACACTGGAACAGTAGAGATCAGGAACTGAGGAACACAATAGATCAGGAACACTGGAACAGAGGCCCAGCTATCACTGGCATAGTGATAGCAAGAAGGTCAGAAACAACACGAAAGGGCACCCAAAGGGTGCCCAATCCAGGTTTAAATAGGCAGTGAGAGGCGGGCTATCTGCAGACAGCCAATAGCAGCCCCCTACTGGTGACAGACAAGGAACTGCAGCAATCACAGGCACCGTGATACAGAGTGAGGCAAAGCAAACTCCAGACTACAGTGCACATTATTGTGAACTCATGTGCATTGCTATATAGAGCTAGTAAAGGCGCTCTAGCTCCTCTCTTTTAGATGACCTATAGTCATATTATAAACGCTAGCAGGTATCAGAACTGAGAGAAAATGTAATCAATACTGTGTTTAGGGGGGAAAATATAAATGAATACATCTATATCTATATATATATATATAAAGGAATACGACTCATTGCATAATTTATGGTTCCTCACACACAGAACATAATTTATGTCTCATCAGGAGACACAACTCCCATTGGGTGATTCAATGGGACATTACTGCTCCCACTGGGTGATTCAATGGGGGCATGTTTTATCATATGGGGAGTTGGCCCGCTCCCTCCAGCCCGCCCACCACTATCCAACTGACAAAAAAAAAATATAGCTGCCACTCGCTCCTGAAGTAGGGGATATCAATAACTTCTCCTGGTCCACACACTCACTCAGGATCATGACCCCACAAACACACTGTTTAACCTCCCACAGATAATTGTAACCCTCCATACACTCTGTTTCAGTACGAGGGTGTAATGTTTCCATAAAATACAAACACTCAGGGATAAACTTAATAGCAGCTCTATTATTTAACTCTTTTAATTTCTTCAGTCCACCTCACTGTCTGTTTCCAGCTGTCACTCCTCCACTTCCTGTTTCCTGATTCCCGCCCTTTCTCTTTAAAGGGAGAGAGATGCTTTGCAGTGTGTTACAGAGGGCAAGTCTCAAACCCACTTTCTATTTGTTCCCTCATCATATTGCTACGTTGCCTCAACTGAAGAGCCACCGTGTGTTAAATTACTATGTTACCTCAGCTTAAGTAAGGAGGAGTTACTGCTCCCATTGGTTGATTCAATGGGGGAGTCATTTAAATCATGCAGAGAGTTGGCCTGCCACCAGTATCCAGCCCGCCCACCACTATCCAAGTGACTGAAAAAACAAAATGGCTGCCACTCACTCCTACACCACAGACACAAACACACACTCACAATCAATCACACACGCTCACTCACACTCTCACTCACACACACTCAATCATAAACAATCACACACACTCTCACTCAATCACACACACTCAATCACACTCTCTCACTCACACACTCACACTTACATTCACACACACTCTCACTCACACACTCTCACACACACACTCAATCACACACACACACACTCACGCAATCACTCACATGCAATCACTCACTCTCGCACTGCTCACACTTACTCACACTCACACCCCGGGAGCCAGCATGATCCACCTTCCACCATAGTCTCACTCACACTCACTCCCACCCCAGGAGCCAGCATGATCCACCTTCCACCATAGTATGTGCAATTACCGCATGCATTTCAACTATATGAATGAATGCCACAGTTGAGGCATAATTACAAACACAAACCCATTACAATGACACATAAGTCACCCTCTTATGACTCACTTCTGTGTGTGTGTGTCTCTGTGTGTGCCTGTGTGTTTCTAACTGTGTGTGTTGCATGTCTGTATCACACTATATGTGTCTGCATGTTGTGCATTGCATGTATGTGTGTATGACTATGTCACTCTTTATGCATCTCAGTGCATGCGTGTGCATTTGAATGTGTGTCTCTGTGTGTGTGTGTCTTGCATCCGTGTGTGTGCATTAATTCCCTATATAGCCTGACGGGCAGCGCCATCCCACATTGCTAGTATTATATATATGTTTTATCTTTAATGAGAAAAAAGATGGTAACGTGTTAGCCAGTGGAGTAGATAGGATTCAGTGTAGAAAAAAACTCACAAGAGTGGTATTAAAAACAGGACTAAACCTTGGGATGGGCTTCATGTCTCATTATAATAGATAGAACATTTTGGTATTTGATTGTATAGAGATAGATCTGTTCAAGTCACAGACTAACAGGCTCTTCACACCTCTGTGTTAATGAACATTACCTTGTTCCCGGGACTTTGATCTAACCCTGTGCATATCAACTCATATCTTTGCAGACTGTATTTGTACTAAGTTACTCGACCCCCACTATTTTGTTTCAAATGTATGTCATACTCTGTAAATATAAATGCAGTGTTATTCTAGCTTTGTTTGTTAACCCATGCTTGAAGAAGGGACCTTAGTGTCCTGAAAGCTTGCACTTTTTATGTCCTCAGTTAGCCATTAAAAGGTATCACATTTATACCACTCTTGTGAGTTTGTTTTCTACACTGAATCTTATCTTTAATGAAGAAACTATGAGTCTGCTAAACTATTCATTCAAACTCAGATGCAGCTTGCTAACATGCATATGCATAAGCTGCCTGACTGTCACGTCCCCTGTGGTTCTTCCCCGCTGCGGCTTGCCTTTCCGGTGGAGGTTATCTCCTCCGCTGTGATTCCTGTCCGCTGCGCCTTGCCTCTCCGGCGGAGGTTGTCTCCTCCGCTGGGATTCTTGCCCATCGCAGCTTGCCTCTTCGGCGGAGGCTGTCTCCTCTGCTGTGATTCCTGTCCGCTGCTTCTTCCCTCTTCTGTGGCAGCTTGCTTTAAGCCCTTTCTCCTCTTCAGAACGGCTGTGCTCTTCCGGGTTCCCTCTCGTCACGTGTCTGTGACGTCACCTTTCTGCCCCTATATACGGCGCCTTTCTCTGACACCCGGTGCACTTTCATTAGTGTTCCTGTGTCCACCGGATCCTTGTGCTGTTATCTAATCCAGTAACCTTCTCTCTGAGTTTCTGTGTACCGCTTTGCTCGTTTGACCATCCTTCTGCCTAGTCCTATTATCCAGTCCTGACCTCCAGTTGCTGACCGGCTTGTCTTACCATCCTTCTGCCTCGTCCAACTGTCCAGTCCTGACCTCCTGTTGCTGACTGGCTCATCAGACCATCCTTCTGCCTTGTCCAAGTGTCCAGTCCTGACCTCCTGTTTCTGTCCAGTCAGTGTCCTCTTGCTCTTTGGTGTGCTTTTCTCTGTATCAACCTTTGGGGAGTTTTAGCTACCTAGTGGCCTTCGCACCCAAGCATCGTTCCCTAGCATCGCTCTCCAGCCTTCGCTCCCCCCTGCAGAGGAGCTTGTACTGTCTGTAGTTTGGCCATCCTGGTCTGGATCCCGGCTCAACTGGGATCAGAAATCTGGCTTTGTGGCCAGTATCTTTATGTGGCCTCGGCCGCTGCAAAGACTCACTGCCGACAGTCTCCGCTCTCTAGCTCCAAACCCTAGCCTTGCTCCCTAGCACTCCCTCCCCTGCAGGTATCTACCTGCATCAGTTAGCCCTTGACACTGACTGTGCAAATATCCATGCCCATCCAATCTGACCATGTCCAGGTCCAGCTTTTGACTTGGGCCTGGGACAGTAATCCCCTCTGTTCCACTTTATGGCAGCCTTAATGGGGTAGTCATTGAACCCACATATCTATAATTCTACCCTTCCATATTTAGCAGTTGTGGACACTAGTGATGCCTAAGCAAATAATTATTATTAGTAGAATAATATTTTGTTAAACACCTTTTTTACAGGTGCCCCACCCACAGCTCTTACACTCCCTGTCCACGTTTTGACATTATATTGGTATACTCCTCCTACTCTAATCCCATTCTCCTCTGATAATTTCTTTACCCTACTCAGGAACATCCTGTAGAATCCTCACCCCTTTTTATGATGTAATATTACCACTACATTGTCTTCCACTTCTTCTTCTATGATGTCACTTATCTGTGCATCCTGTTACTAGTTTGTGATATCAAAACTCTTATTCTGTAGAATCCCCATCCTGTATTGTCATAGTCCATCTACTTCCCCATGCTCATTGAGCACGCTCAGAGTCATCCATGTTGGATGGAAAATCTGAGCTTGCTCAGATGTGCCCATGTTAGCTGGATAAGTCTGATAAGACCTCTTTTGCTTGCCACAAATGACATATTGAATGATATATATATATATATATATATATATATATATATATATATAAGTGGTTATTCCTGCTTCCCCTGTAGTATGAGACATCTGAGAATATGTAGCTACCAGCCTACAGAGGAAGTTCTGTAGCCTGGGAATTCTGAGAATAACTCTGTTATATGTATATAATCCTGTATCTCATTCATGGTAAGCAATAGAGGTCCTCTCAGATACTATTCAATACAATAGAAAATACAACAGGAAGGTGTTCATAGGGTTGATAAGTAAATAGACTTCAATTGTGGGGGATATTACACTGCCCACCTCCTCAAAAAGAATAGAGAGAACCAGCAGACAAGAGAAGACAATTAGGATGCTTTATGATATATAACTAGTATCCTCATATTATTAAGAAGGATGCATTCACATTTAACGCTTACAGTACACAGTTATTGCGCATCAACCACTCTTCTAGTAATGCCCTACTTCAAAGTCAGAAAAGAAATTCTGGGAAAATAAAATAATAACCAACTGCAAATACCGTGTGTGAGGAAGAGAGAGAGAAAAAAAAAAAAAAAAAACGGCAATATAATATCAATAATAGTCCAATCTATATGCAGATAATAAGTAATAGTCCCTTTTTGATGTTATAACTAAAGTCCAATTGTCTGGAAAGCTGAATACTGATGTTTACACAGTACCTGTTAGTCCAGCACCACATATATAGATGAAGTAAATGCAGAGAAATGATGGATGGTGAATGGATGAACGATGGAATGAAATGAAAAAGGATGGAAAGATGATGAGATAGAAGAACATTCACAGTCACGGAATCTCAGTCTCCAGCTAAAGCAATCTCTGTGTCCCTTGTGCAGCTGACATATATGGACTTGTATAGACCATCACATGTAGGAGAATTCAATTTGATAATCAGCGCTCAAAACAGGGAAGAGAAGACAGAAACGAAATAACCTTTTGTATTTACTTGATTGTTAGGCATCTCGGGGTCCCAGCCCCTAAAAGTCACGAACCGCGTCCCTTTTTACTTTGAATCAGTGCCTCCGGTTTCCAAGCCGGCAGACTGGTTGGCGTCTTGCAGTAGCGCGGTAAACAACCGCGATGTCAGTATAGCTCTCTTGGCCGGATGCACACCATACAGGCATAGGGATTCACGGAGGACAGGGGCGGGACCTAATCCAGAGTGCGTGCTATTCAGTAGCCCTAGTGCTTTCGTGGGACACTTCCCACTTCATCAGGGGCAAAGCAATGGTCCATAGTAAACCATTGCTTATTTATATACCTTTGGTTAATATCACAGATTCTAACAAATTTCAAGAAAAAAATCAAAATTCACATAGAAAATTGAAATCCCTAAAAACAATATATAAAAAGCATAAATCCACATTAATATGATACAATAATAAAAACCCATATGTTTATGGTAATGTGTTTAAAACAAAGCTAGAGGAATCCTCCCTGGTGTAGAACTTCCATATTGGTCCCTACAATTAACTACATTGCTCTCTATTCCCAATCAAACTGACATTATAGCAAATGGGATCCCCATGGAAGCTACACCTAGAGATGAAATATAATACATCTTCAATATTTCATGACGAAAATACTATATTTCAATATCCTTGCCTTATCCAGTAGTGATAAAAATATATAACATAACACTTTGAAATAAAATAATGATAGAAATATTTAGTTCTCAGTAAAATTGAAATTAAAAACTGATTACAGTAAAAATCTATATAAAAAAGATAATTATCCAATATTGAGTCTACATACCACATAAAATTTAGATAAAGGCTGCCAAATCTATATCAATGTTTAAACCATATGGTGCAAGGGTTTTGAGTTCATAAATCCAATATGTTTCCCTTCTTCTGAGGGATATAAGCTGATCACCACCCCTATTGGATCCACGGACTGCTTCTATACCCTGTATAGTCATTCCCTCTGTCTTACAATTCTCAGAATTTTGAAAATGTAGTGGAACACTATGGGTAGTAACCTTCGTTTTTATGTTATATACATGTTCCCTGATTCTAGTTTTCAATTTTCGTTTTGTGCGTCCCACGTATTGCAGGCCACACATGCAGGTAATAAGGTATACCACATATGAGTCATTACAATTAATATTTTCCCTCATATTATATACCTTTCCTGTAACCATACTCCGAAATATATCATGACCCTTCTTTGGCAACAGATCACATGTAAGGCAATCCTTTCTACCACATCTAAAATTACCTGGCTTGTTTATTATAGTCCTCTTAGATGTAAATTTCTTAGAGATATCACTTGGGGCAACAATATATTACCGACAGGGACAGGGGGTTGCGATGGGTTCATCTTTCGCACCTTCAATAGCAAATTTATACATGGGATTTTGGGAGAATCGGTATATATGGAATAATAATCCATTTAGAAATAACATCATTATATATAGAAGATATATCGATGATCTTATATTGATATGGAAGGGAGATGAAAATTCATTTAACAACTTCTTCGAATATATCAATTATAACGACTTGGGGTTGAAGTTCACTGGCAAATACAATAAAGTATCCATTGATTTTTTGGATTTGATTCTAAGAGGAGAAGGAGATAAAGTCATTACAAAAAATCATCGTAATTGGTTGATAGTAACGGATACCTTCATGCTGACAGTGGTCATCTGAGGAGGTGGATCAACAACATCCCCTATGGCCAGATGCAGAGGATCCGTAGAAATTGCTCTTTGGATACGGATTTTGATGATGAAGCAGCAATTCTGCGGAGTAAATTCATTGACAAAGGCTATGGGATAGATGTTGTTGACCGAGCCTACTCTAAAAGTAGAAGTATGAATAGGGATTCCCTACTCAGTTATAGGGATAAAACAGAAAATAGGAGACCTCCAGCCTTTGTAACGACTTACAATGAAAAAGCTTATGATATCCAAAAAATATTGAAAAAACATTGGCCAATTTTAATGCAGGACCCGATATTGAGGAAGGAACTAGGGGAATCACCTAATGTAGTGTTCAAAAGAAACAAAAGTATTAAAAATATTGTTGCCCCAAGTGATATCTCTAAGAAATTTACATCTAAGAGGACTATAATAAACAAGCCAGGTAATTTTAGATGTGGTAGAAAGGATTGCCTTACATGTGATCTGTTGCCAAAGAAGGGTCATGATGTATTTCGGAGTATGGTTACAGGAAAGGTATATAATATGAGGGAAAATATTAATTGTAATGACTCATATGTGGTATACCTTATTACCTGCATGTGTGGCCTGCAATACGTGGGACGCACAAAACGAAAATTGAAAACTAGAATCAGGGAACATGTATATAACATAAAAACGAAGGTTACTACCCATAGTGTTCCACTACATTTTCAAAATTCTGAGAATTGTAAGATAGAGGGAATGACTATACAGGGTATAGAAGCAGTCCGTGGATCCAATAGGGGTGGTGATCAGCTTATATCCCTCAGAAGAAGGGAAACATATTGGATTTATGAACTCAAAACCCTTGCACCATATGGTTTAAACATTGATATAGATTTGGCAGCCTTTATCTAAATTTTATGTGGTATGTAGACTCAATATTGGATAATTATCTTTTTTATATAGATTTTTACTGTAATCAGTTTTTAATTTCAATTTTACTGAGAACTAAATATTTCTATCATTATTTTATTTCAAAGTGTTATGTTATATATTTTTATCACTACTGGATAAGGCAAGGATATTGAAATATAGTATTTTCGTCATGAAATATTGAAGATGTATTATATTTCATCTCTAGGTGTAGCTTCCATGGGGATCCCATTTGCTATAATGTCAGTTTGATTGGGAATAGAGAGCAATGTAGTTAATTGTAGGGACCAATATGGAAGTTCTACACCAGGGAGGATTCCTCTAGCTTTGTTTTAAACACATTACCATAAACATATGGGTTTTTATTATTGTATCATATTAATGTGGATTTATGCTTTTTATATATTGTTTTTAGGGATTTCAATTTTCTATGTGAATTTTGATTTTTTTCTTGAAATTTGTTAGAATCTGTGATATTAACCAAAGGTATATAAATAAGCAATGGTTTACTATGGACCATTGCTTTGCCCCTGATGAAGTGGGAAGTGTCCCACGAAAGCGCTAGGGCTACTGAATAGCACGCACTCTGGATTAGGTCCCGCCCCTGTCCTCCGTGAATCCCTATGCCTGTATGGTGTGCATCCGGCCAAGAGAGCTATACTGACATCGCGGTTGTTTACCGCGCTACTGCAAGACGCCAACCAGTCTGCCGGCTTGGAAACCGGAGGCACTGATTCAAAGGAAAAAGGGACGCGGTTCGTGACTTTTAGGGGCTGGGACCCCGAGATGCCTAACAATCAAGTAAATACAAAAGGTTATTTCGTTTCTGTCTTCTCTTCCCTGTTTTGAGCGCTGATTATCAAATTGAATTCTCCTACATTTAACGCTTAGCCAGCTGTTTGAAATACAACCGGTATGTCGCCACAGGAGGGTTGACCTGCCCCTGTAGAGCTACTCCAGTAAAAGTGGCATCAGACAGGAAAAAGGGATCAGCTTCACAGACGCAAAGTATGTAATACAAATACAGTTTATTTTAGAAAAGCAATAAAAACAAATACAATATTGACAGTGTTTCTAGATCCTCACTATCTTTTAGTCAGGGTCTCTCAGTCATAAACTGATTATGACTGAGAGATCCGATGAAAGGATTGTGAGAATCCAGAAATGCATTGGTGCATATTTTAAGTTTTATTGTTTTTCTAAAATAAACTGTACTTGTGTTATATACTTTTCACCTGTGAAGCTGATCACTTCTTGCTGACTGATTTTCTTTTACTGGAGTACCTGTGCAGGGGCAGGTTAACCCCATTGGCCACATACCAGCTGGATTTAACACAGTCAGTTAAACAATAAACATGAGTACATCCTTCTTAATAATATAAGAGGATACCTGTTATATATCATAAAGCTCCCCCATTATCTTCTTTTGTCTGCTATTCAATACAATGGTTACTTGCTCAGGTGGTCTTGTTAACCGGTCAAATCTTGCCAACACTTATCCATCTAACATGGACATCAGCAGACAAAATGAATAGGGATAATTTGGATGTGGAGGGTATAACTAAGTCCTGGTATAATGAATCTCGTTACTGGGACATTGCTATACAGTTAGGGAAAAAATTAATCCCCTGCTGATTTTGTACGTTTGCCCACTGACAGAGGAATGGTAGGTTTATGTGAACAGTGAGATACAGAATAACAACAAAAAAAATCCTGAAAAACGCATTTAAAAAAAGTTATAAATTGATTTGCATTTTACTGAGTCAAATAATAATTTGACTCCTTTGCAAAACATGAATTAGTACTTGGTGGCAAAACCCTTGTTGGCAATCACAGAGGGCAGATGTTTCTTGTAGTTGGCCACCAGGTTTGCACACATCTCAGGAGGAATTTTGTCCCACTCCTCTTTGCAGATCCTCTCCAAGTCATTAAGGTTTTGAGGCTGATGTTTGGCAACTCGAACCTTCAGCTCCCGCCACAGATTTTCTATGGGATTAAGGTCTGGAGACTGGCTAGGCCACTCCAGGACCTTAATGTGCTTCTTCTTGAGCCACTCCTTTGTTGCCTTGGCAGTGTGTTTTGGGTCATTGTCATGCTGGAATACCCATCCACGACCCATTTTCAATGCCCTGGCTGAGGGAAGGAAGATTTGATGGTACATGGCCCCATCCATCGTCCCTTTGATGTTGTGAAGTTGTCCTGTCCCCTTAACAGAAAACACCCCCTAAGCATAATGTTTCCACCTCCATGTTTGACGGTGGGGATGGTGTCCTTGGGGTCATAGGCAGTAGGACACAGCGAACTTTAAACGCCTGTATCTCTTAAACCATAGCGGTTTGAGAGATACGGTTTTTGCATTTAGCTCAGCTTTTTAAGCTCTTCTAAATGCAAAAAACTTTTTGTTGGACATTACTAACACTTTAATTATTATTATTAATTAAGTACAGTAATAAGGAGAAATTAAAGGGATAGTAATGTTTCACAAAACAGCAGCTCCAATTAATATTCATAGTATTTGAGCCATAGATAGTGTTATTTCAATACTGTCAGAGTTGTAGTTCAAGAGTAATTGAATATTAAAGTATCCCCCTCCCGCCCCTTTTACCTAGTGTAAACCACATCCCCTCAGATGTGGAATCTGGTCCACAGACCAGACAGCTCACCACAAGGGACAATCTTCTTACCGTGAGAACAATGAAAACCATGCCCCCATTGACAGGTTTTTCAGATTTTTCCCTTATGCTAATTGAAGATTGCCCCTCTCTGTGATCTACCTGAACACCACCTTGCTGCTCTGAGCAGTGTTACATCAGTAAAAGGGGCTGCTTTTATTGTGAAACATTACTATCCCTTTAAAGAGTGTTTGGGTAACCTTTGAAACTGGTGATAAGATTGTTCTTATAGACCTCCAGGGCAAGATGTAACATTTTATAAAGCATTGATAGAGGAAATAATATTAAGATGTCAATAAGAAATCATGTTCGCTGTTCTGTGTTCTTGTGTTTGAATATTGAGACTTAATATTTTCTGCTTGTGTCTTCCTGTCTTCCTTACAGCAGTCTTCATCTTTCAATTTCTTATGTTTCCTGATGACTACTTCTATTTCAAAATTCCCAACATTATTGTTGATATTAGCTTCTAAGCTCTGAAGATTCAGGAGATTCATTAAGTGGCACAAGCAAAGCTAAGTTAAGCTCAATAGATTATGTTATCTATAGTCAATAATATGTTGCTTTAAATTAAAGGAACATTGATCCAGGATAATTAATCATTTTTTCCATAAAACCCCCTCTCTTCAAGGCCAAAGACAGGATCTTTTATCAATTTCAAGCCTCTGGGTATCTGTTGCATTTCAGTGTATTTTTTCAGGGTATCATTCTCCAAACAAAAGCACATCTCTTTCTATAATAATTTTTAAAGTGAGAAGAAACACTATTTTTAAAACCAACAGTTGTATTATCAGTTTGTATTGTTCTCAACATAATTAACCAAGTATTCAGTCTTAAGCATTTTTTGCACCTTTGATTTCTATTCAGACAGGCAAAAGTGTCCATTTTATTCATTTTTACTCCTAAAATTTGGTCTATTATTGAGAGCAGTCAGTCATGTAATGTCCTGGTCCAAGGATCACAACAGTGAGGAATATAACAAGAACAAAATACATAACTTCTACCTTGACAACACTGTAGGTGGAATGGAGAGAACAGATCTAATTGACCGCAAACATATGTGCAATGCCATAATTAAGAATTATTTGGGGAAACGGAATATGCAGCCATATCTGCCCTAATATTTCCCCAGTACATTTTCATTCCTATACCTAATGCCAAGCATAGTATCACGGTTCCCGTGATTCCTCTGTCACTCTCTGCTGTGGTGCTCTCTCATTGGCGGAGCGTGATTGGCCCGCCCAGGGTGTCCCTTCATATACCGGGCCTCTGGCACCTGTCAGGTGCCCTTTCGTGGTGTTCCCGTACCTGTGCATTCGTTGCTGTGTTCCTGTGTACCGTTTCGGCCCGTCTGACTACTCTTGTTGTTCCTGCTCCATGATTGACCCGGCTTGGCTGACGTTCCTGATACGTGATTGACCTGGCTTGGTTGACGTTCCTGCTCCGTGATTGACCCAGCTTTGGCTGACGTTCCTGCTCCATGATTGACCCGGGTTTGGCTGATGTTCCTGCTCTGTGATTGACCCAGCTTGGCTGACGTTCCTGCTCTGTGATTGCTTCCTGTGTTCCTGCGAGATTCGGATCATCGCCTGGCGACATTCTGAACTGTGCTTGCAGTGTTGTGCAGGCTGATCTCTTACTTTACCTCTGCAGAGCTTGTTGCCTCTTTTGCTGAGCCAGTCCATGAACACTTACTGAGCTTACTGCCTCCGTTACCGAGCCTGTCCGTGAACACTTGCTGAGCTTGTTGCCTCCGTTACCGAGCCTGTCCGTGAACACTTGCCAAGCTTGTTACCTCCGATACTGAGCCTGTCATTAACACTTGCTGAGTCTGTTGCCTCCACTACTGAGCCTGTCTGTTAACACTAGCAGAGCAATCGTGGCCTACATTTACGGTGCCTCCACCTTACACCATTGCAGTCGTTGCACCGCGTGGTGCTATTGGGCATTGTGTTAGCTCTTGCAGTGTGTATCTCCGTTTCAGCACCGGAAGGGTGTCTTGGCTCTGGTCTCCTTCTGCTTGCAGTGTTGTACCATCATTCCGCACCAGTATAGTGCGACTGGCTCAAGTTACATTCGCTTGTGCAGTGTCTCTGACTCCGTTACCGCACCTCAGGGGTGCTGTTGGCTCCAGTCCTATTTGCTCTTGCAGTGTCTCTCCTCCGTTACCGCACCTAAGGGGTGCTATTGGCTCTGGTCCCATTTGCTCTTGCAGTGTCACTATCCATTACCGCACCTGGGGTGCATTTGGCTCTGGCTCCAGTCAGCTCTTGCTATACAGTTGGGCATATTACGGAACTTCTGATCTTGTAGTGATTCAGTTCAGTTGCACTGCTAAGCGCTTTCTACCTGCACCACTACCTGGACTGTTTTATATTCACCGGGCATTGGCTAATCGAACCACAACAGAGACTGATTCCTTGTTCTACCTCAACAAAACTGTGTTTTATTTTAACCTCTGGTCTGAGTGTCGTATAAACCGTTACAGTACGAAAGGGCCATGACCTCAGACAGTAAAGGTGATGGTAATACACAGGTGATGGTAATACACAGAACCTCCATTGGAGGATGGATGTACATGAGCAACGCTTGGACCAGTTGGCACTGGCCATGCAGACATTACTGGAACGTACGGTACACCTTGATAAACCTAACCAAAATCCGGTGGTCCCCCCAGTTTCAACACCGGATAATCATGCTGGGTTGTCTGCTGCACCCCCCAGAGGTCTAACAGTGGCGGCACCGTTACCGTTGAGGTACGATGGCGAACCTACTCTATGCAGGGGGTTTATCAACCATTTAGAGATATTCTTGGAACTGACACCTCATGCCTTCCCTAACGACCGTAGCAAGGTGGGGTTCATGATATCTCTATTAACGGGCAAAGCCCTGATGTGGACTAATCCCTTATGGTAGAACTCTAAACCCTGTACTCAGAACTTCAACGAGTTTATAAGGAAGTTCTGGAGAGTGTTTGAGGTACCTGGTAGAGCCACCTCTGCTGCCAAAAGATTGATGGAAATACAAATGGGCGATCGTACAGTGAGCGATTATGCCATAGAATTTCAGACACTGGCAGCAGAGGTAGGGTGGAATAACGAGGCACTGGTGGCAGCCTTTGCTCAGGGGTTGTCTGACTCTATCAAAGATGAAATTGCTGCCAGAGATGTACCCAGTGACTTAGATGAGTATATCGATTATGTCATGCTCATTGACTCTCGCATCGTGAAAGGCGCCTGGCCAGAAGGTCAAAATCCAGAAACTATGGGCACGGCAGTCCTTTAAACCCACCCTCGCCTCCCATTCCTCCTGACTGAGCATCTGAACCAGGTGAACCAATGCAACTCGGGTTCACTAGACTTACTAAGGAGGAACGGGCACACCGTAAAAGGCAGGGTTTGTGTTTATATTGTGGCAAAGCTGGACACTTACTATGCACTTGTCTGGTACGACCAGGAAACGCACGAACCTAGGGTACCTTGGGGGACAGGCCCTAGGTGGTGTACAATCGTCCCCAGACTCCTGTACACAGAAACCCACCATCCAGGTGAGATTTTCCCTGGCCGACCAATCTGTGGATGTACTTGCTCTGGTAGACTCTGTTGCAGCAGGGTACTTCATTGACCGTTCCTTTGCCGAACTGCACAATATTCCGTTGACTAAAAGAGATACTCCGCTAGCCATTGAAGCCATTGACGGCAGACCTCTAGAACCGGCATTTATCACTATGGAAACGACTCCTATCACTATGTCTATTGGGGCTCTCCACAGGGAGGAGGTATGTTTCCAAACAATACATTCACCCCATCATGCGGTCATTCTGGGGTTCCCATGGTTATTGTCGCACAATCCCTAGTTTGATTGGCAAAGATGTGAAGTCAAATCATAGTCTGAGTATTGTACTAAACACTGTTTGTCACACCCGGTCAAGATTCTGTGTACCTCTCCCTCCGTGCCAACTGAATATTGCGAGTTCAGTGACGTATTCAGTAAGGGAGAGGCTAGTGCATTGCCGCAGCACAGACCATATGATTGCGCTATTGATTTGCCTCCGGGGGTGGTGCCTCCTAGGGGTCGGACGTACCCTTTGTCCTGCGAGGAGAACAGGGCCATGGAGGACTACATTGAGGATGCTTTCAAGAGGGGAATCATACGCAAGTCATCCTCACCGGCTGGTGCCGGATTCTTTTTTGTGAAAAAGAAAAATGGCGAACTTAGACCATGTATTGACTACCGGGGATTGAATAAGCTTGTGTCCAAGAATGCATATCCTATACCACTCATTACGGAGTTATTTGACAGGTTGAAGGGCCCTTCAATCTTTACGAAACTTGATCTGCGAGCCACGTACAACCTGATAAGAGTCAGGGCTGGAGATGAGTGGAAAACGGCATTCAATACTAGGTCAGGGCACTACGAATACTTAGTGATGCCATTTGGGTTGTGTAATGCACCTGCCGTATTTCAAGAGTTTATCAGTGACACCCTCTGATATGCTGCAGTCATGTGTGTGGTCGTATACCTTGATGATATATTGATACACTCTGCTAACCTAACTCAGCACATCCAGGATGTGCCCGAGGTTTTGCTCCGTTTACGCAAGAACAAATTGTTCTGTAAATTAGAAAAATGTGAATTTCACAGGTCCAAAGTCCCCTTCCTGGGGTTTGTGATATCTAAAGATGGCATTGCCATGGACCAAGAGAAATTGGCAGCAGTCCTTCAGTGGCCACGGCCCAAAGGGTTAAAAGCTATCCAACGTTTTTTGGGTTTTGCCAATTATTATAGAAAATTTATTCAGAATTTCTCTACCATTGTGAAGCCTCTGTCTGACCTCACGCATAAGGGCGCTAATCCCTCTTAATGGTCCGAGGCAGCTGAAAACGCTTTTAAGACTCTAAAATCTGCTTTTGCATCTGCTCCTATACTGTCCCACCCCAATCCCGCCCTGCCATTCACATTGGATTTAGATGCCTCCGAAGTCGGGATAGGGGCAGTTCTTTCTTAACGCTCTAAGGGAGGTGGCAACCTGAGACCTTGTGGGTTCTTTTCAAAGAAACTCTCTAGTGCCCAAAGCCACTACAAGATTGGTGATAGGGAACTCTTGGCCATTATCCTCGCATTAAAAGAATGGCGACATTTATTGGAGGGCACGAGAACCCCGGTAATAATCCTTACTAACCACAAAAATTTGACATATCTCTCAGAAATGAAAAGACTGTCCTCCCGCCAGGCTAGGTGGGCACTGTTCTTGTCTCGGTTTAATTTCATAGTGTCCTACCTGCCAGTTTCTAAGAATATTAGGGCAGACACCCTATCCAGGCAATTTAGTCCTGACATTGAGAGGGATGAAGACCCTGTACCTATTATTCAGCCAGATAGGATCTTGGCAACAGTGCGTACCAGTATCACTTCGCCACTGGGGGAGGTAATTTTGGCATCTCAGGCACGGGCACCTCCAGAAACCCCAGTTGGCAAGTGCTTTGTGGATGAGTCTTTCCGTACCCGTCTGCTTGAGACTTACCACTCATCTAAGGCGGCTGGGCACATTGTGAGGGATCAGTTGATATGGTCTCTCTCACAAGTATTTTGGTGGCCCTCCCTTAGAGCCGATTGTTCCGCATTTACTGCAGCCTGTGCCACCTGTGCCCGTGCTAAGACCTCCAGCCATCTCCCAGTGGGCTTACTCCAACCAGTGCCTAATGGTGAACGCCCATGGTCCCACATATCTATTGATTTTCTTTGAGAATTGCCGGCGTCTAGGGGATATATATTCATCCTGATGGTGGTCGACAGGTTCTCTAAGATGGCTCACTTCGTGCCCCTCTCTGGTCTTCCTTCGGCCCAGGAGTTGGCAGTAGTTTTTGCCAGAGAGGTGTTCCGTTTGCATGGGGTTCCCAGAGTGGCAATGTCGGACCGAGGGAGTCAGTTCATGTCGAGATTCTGGAGGGCATTCTGTATCCAGATGAGCATACAATTGTCCTTTTCTTCTGCATACCATCCCCAGACCAATGGGGCCGCTGAGCGTGCCAATCAGGGACTGGAGCAGTTTCTGCGCTGCTTTGTGACTGATCATCATGACAATTGGGCCGACCTGTTGCCGTGGGCAGAGTTTGCCAGGAATTGTGCAGTTAATTCATCGTCTGGGAGCTCCCCGTTCCTTATCAATTATGGGTTCCAGCCGTGTTTGCTCCCGGACTCATTTCAGTCTCAGCAGATTCCAGCTCTGGACAAGCATATTGAGCAGCTCCGCTCCACTTGGGCACAGGTTCAGAGGACCCTCAGCCAGTCCTTCCAGCGACATCAGCGGCATGCCAACCGTAGAAGGCTGCCAGCGGTCTCCTTCCAGGTTGGGGACACGGTATGGCTTTCCTCCAGAAATCTCAATCTGCAAGTGCCTTCCAACAAATTGGCTCCCCGGTTCATTGGTCCATTCAAAATCATCCCCAAGGTTAACCCTGTTTCATACGCACTGGAACTTCCGGCATCTATGCGCATTCACAATGTGTTCCATGTGTCTCTATTGAAGCCCTTGGTATGCAACCTTTATACTACCACTCCGGTGGTGCCCGGCCGGTGGATGTTCAGGGCCAAGAGGAGTACGAAGTTCAGAGCATTATTGATTCCAGGAGGTTTAGAGGAAAATTGCAGTATTTGGTCCACTGGAAAGGTTATGGGCCTGAAGAGCGTTCTTGGGTCGACCAGAGGAACCTTCATGCCCCAAGGTTATTGCACAGTTTTCACTCTAAATCCTCAGAACCCTAGACCCTCGGCTAGGGGAGGGGGTCTTTGAGAGGGGGGTACTATCACGGTTCCCGTGATTCCTCTGTCACTCTCTGCTGTGGTGCTCTCTCATTGGCGGAGCGTGATTGGCCCGCCCAGGGTGTCCCTCTGGCACCTGTCAGGTGCCCTTTCGTGGTGTTCCCGTACCTGTGCATTCGTTGCTGTGTTCCTGCGTTCCTGTGTACCGATTCGGCCCATCTGACTACTCTTGTTGTTCCTGCTCCGTGATTGACCCGGCTTGGCTGACTTTCCTGCTCCGTGATTGACCCGGCTTGGCTGACGTTCCTGCTACGTGATTAACCCGGCTTTGGCTGATTTTCCTTCTCCTTGATTGACCCGGCTTGGCTGATGTTCCTGCTCCATGATTGCTTCCTGTGTTCCTGCGAGATCATCACCTGGCGACATTCTGAACTGTGCTTGCAGTGTTGTGCAGACTGATCACTTACTTTACCTCTGCAGAGCTTGTTGCCTTCGTTGCTGAGCCAGTCCGTGAACACTAGCTGTGCTTGTTGCCTCCATTACCGAGCCTGTCCGTGAACACTTGCCGAGCTTGTTACCTCCGATACTGAGCCTGTCATTAACACTTGCTGAGTCTGTTGCCTCCACTACAGAGCCTGTCCGTTAACACTAGCAGAGCAATCGTGGCCTCCATTTACGGTGCCTCCACCTTACACCCTTGCAGTCGTTGCACTGCGTGGTGCTATTGGCATTCCGTTAGCTCTTGCAGTGTGTATCTCCGTTTCGGCACCGGAAGGGTGTCTTGGCTCTGGTCTCCTTCTGCTCGCAGTGTTGTACCATCATACCGCACCAGTATAGTGCGACTGGCTCAAGTTACATTCGCTTGTGCAGTGTCTCTGACTCCGTTACCGCACCTCAGGGGTGCTGTTGGCTCCAGTCCTATTTGCTCTTGCAGTGTCTCGCCTCCGTTACCGCACCTAAGGGGTGCTATTGGCTCCGGTCCCATTTGCTCTTGCAGTGTCACTATCCGTTACCGCACCTGGGGTGCATTTGACTCTGGCTCCAGTCAGCTCTTGCTATACAGTTGGGCATATTACGGAACTTCTGATCTTGTAGTGATTCAGTTCAGTCGCACTGCTAAGCGCTTTCTACCTGCCCCACTACCTGGACTGTTTTATATTCACCGGGCGTTGGTTAATCACACCACAACAGAGACTTGATTATTTGTATTGGTCATTAACTCTTGTGCCTCTATTGATTCCTGTTGCACGCTATATTGCTCCTAGCCATATTGGGCCTGTATTACATTCCCAGTACTTGTCTAGATATGTGCTATTACCTATTCTAGCCCTAGGGGGCAGTGTTCCTTGTTCTACCTCAATAAAACTGTGTTTTATTTTAACCTTTGGTCTGCGTGTCGTAAAAACCGTTACACATAGTCAGCCATCCTGCACTTTTATCAGGTCACTTGCTAACCATTTTTAATCCTAATTTTCTTGATTGTTCATATATTCATATGATTGTTCATGTGACATTTTCTTGATTGTTCATATGATTGTTCATAATGAAGTTCATGTACCACATTGTTTTACATGAAAATGTTCCTTTTACCTAATGTTCACCTCCTGCTAGATCTATCTGTAGCCCATTCAAAAATACGACTCGCTAATCACAATTAGTTTTTCAACACACATATATCATATATAGGTGATATTAGAGTCTGAATCTGTTAATACATTCACCAAGTGTTATTGTGTAAAGATAGAACAAAATCTGTCCTAGAACAGAAATTTGAGGAAAACCGACACAGAAATGGATGGGAGAGGAAAAAAGGTGGCAATGGAGACAATAAAGGATGGGTTAGCTAGATAAGAGGACAGCCAGATGAGGGCTAAGTTATGGATGAGTAAGGAGTGATTTAGAGGAGGAGTGCATGACTAACAGTATCAGAAGAAGCTAACAGGTCATGCAGGATAAGTATTGAATAGTGACCTTGTGTGAGTGGCAGTAGGTATTGGCTAAATATTTAAAGGGATAGTAACGTTTCACAAAAACAGCAGCTCCAATTAATCTTCATAGTATTTGGGCCATTTAGAGTGTTATTTAAATACTGTCAGAGTTGTAGTTCAAGAGTACTTGAATGATAAAAAATGCCCCTCCTGCCCATTCTACTGATGTAACACTGCTTACCTCAGAGCAGCAAGGTGGATCACAGCAGTGAACATAAGGAAAAACCTGTCAAGGGGGGCAGGGTTTTCCTTATGCTCACAGTAAGAAGATTGTCCCTTGCTGTGAGCTGTCTGTTTCCAGGACCAGATTCCTTATCTGAGGGGAGGTGGCTTACACTAGGTACAAGGGGCGGGAGGGGGATACTTTATCATTCAATTACTCTTGAACTACAACTCTGACAGTATTTAAATAACACTCTCCATGGCCCAATCACTATGAAAATTAATTGGAGATGCTGTTTTTGCGAAACATTACTATCCATTTAAAAAAAATGAACTTTTTTTCTAAATTGTCACCATTTGGAAACATTTGTGCACACCACCCTAGGGCTAGAAATGCAAGCTGATGCTGTGAGTTTTCATCTTTCTCTAGTTTCTATTCTTTATGACTATTATAGTAAAGATATGTTACATGGGAAAAAGTAAGTAAACAGACAGATGTGGTAGGTGCAATTATGTGCCTCTGTCACGCCCTACAATTTATCATTTAACACTGCTGGTGCTCCATTCTTCTTGGGCTTGCACTTGGTACTAATTATAGTATGAAATTCTGTTGCCGTCCCCCCCCCCCCCCCAAAACAAAACAACTATTTTTTCTTATATTGTCACCGTTTGGAAATATTTGTATACTCTAGCCTTTTGGTAGAATGGTAAGTGGCCCCTCATTTGAGGCAGTGTGTTATGTTCAAAATCTGTACTCCTTGACTAACTTTTTCTTCATGCCTGTGATTGTTACAACCATTTTAATGTAGGTATGTCATATATGAAAAAGTAAGAAAACTAACAGATTGTGTAGGTTTAAAATACCGCTGGGACTTGGGGTCTTAATTAACATAACGTGCTACCATGAAACAAAAAGTAATATACCAAACACTGTATATATTAAAAATGGCTAGTACAAAATATATCTAATTATTTAAACATTTCTCTTAAGGTGAAAGGCCCAGTTTAATTGTCTGTCAAAATCAGTAAGTACTATGATTAAGCCCTGAAGGACCAGAGTGGTGCACAATACATTTAAATGGGGCTTTTAACTCTTTCAATGCTATTTATCCCTTAGATGCAGTGATTTGCTCAAGAATTGCACATCTTTAACTTATTGACTATACCCCTTTATAACACACAAACACACTAAAAGGGTTAACCATGTTACAGTTGAAATAAAAGGTAATAACCGCACTATATTAAAATTCTACTTGATGAAACTCTGGGTTAAGTGCCTCTTTACCTGGTTTAGTTGCAGGCTGCCCCTTCACACGCCTGCCAAGTGGATATTTTGATCCACCAATGTATTCACAGTGTGTGCTGTGCATCTCCTTGTCTGTAAAACAATTTCCTCTAGAGTACATTTACAGTTACTGTGAGCAGCTGAACCATGTTTGTGATGCAACCTCAAATTACAGTGTAAAACTGTCCTCTGAAAGGAACACACAGAAATGTCCCCACCCTAGCCATTTTAATTTCCCTTTTGTTTCTGTGCCTGCCATTACTGGTTTGTGTTGTGTTTTGTGAGATGAAGCACCATTTAAGGATGTGACATGAGAATCTCGTGCTTTTACATAGCCCTTTTCATCACAGCGACATGCTTAATGCGGTGTGTAGCCGCATAATGTTTTAAATGTGACATTTTAAAAGTGAACCCTGGAGGTGTGTGAAGAGCGCAAAGGAGATTTACCCTAAATACCCAAAATTTTTAGTTACCACGAAGACACAAGCAGCTTTGTTCCAAGTTCTTTTCTGCTGTCTTTTCTCTCTGTTAGGGTAGTCTGAGGGAGAGAAGGTAGCAAAGGATATTTACCTCAAATACACCAAAATCTTGTGTGACTGAGAAGACACAGGCAATTGTGATCCCAATACTTTTCTGCTGTCTGTTCACTGTGTTAGGGGAGTCAGGAGGGGTGAAGGTAGCAAAGGATATTTACCTCAAATACTCCCAAATCTTGTGTGACTGAGAAGACACAGGCAATTGTGATCCAAGTTATTTCCAGCTGGCTGTTCTCTGTGAAGGAGAAGTGGAGAAGAATGGACTTCTTCTTTGTCTGCAGTATCACCTTCACAGGCTGGGGCAGTTGCTTCTACTGCTACTGCCTCAGAATCCACACTAGAGCTGGGACCAGGAATGGTGGTGTCAAGTGGAACCTGTCCTATTTCCATACCACTGCTTCCTCAACCCAATCTCATTGTGACCATGGCAGTCTGTGGCACACTAGCCTGTTATCATCAACCCACTATTGAGATAGATGAATTTGTCTCTGAGGACTCAGCAACATAAATCATAGATGCTGCAGTGACATTCTGGCCATTGCTGTGTCTATGATGATTCCCATTTCCAATTGCAACTCTTTCCCCAATTCCTTATCACTTTCTGCCAAAAATATCAAACTGCGCTATTCCACACCAGCTGCTTCACCATTCTCATTCTCATCACCACCACCACTCTTACTGCTGCATGATGATGATGACAAATTTGACAGAGGGTCCCTTGCTATCACACTTGCCATCACCTCTGAAGAAGCTCTGCTGACAAGAGCAGCAGGCACAGGCTGTTGATCTTTGCTGCTCAAACTGCTGCCCACTGACCCCTTCTTTATTATACTTTGCTAGAACTAAATATAAATAAGAGAGGTACTCACTCTCTTATTCCTATTTTAATGTATTCAAACAGTCTTGAAAGCAGACTGTCCGAGTGAGAACACACCCTTTGAAATATGCAGTGTACTTCAGTGATTTGAATTGTGCTTATATGCTATAAGAGTGCGGTTACATCTTGATTTTATTTTGCTAGAACCCTAGTAAAACAGTGTGTGGGGGGAGGGGTTGTGGATCATGTGAACAGAGTAAAGTGGGGTTCCTTTACTGCTGGTGCTGCTGGATTATTTCGTGTTTGATCCAGCAGCATCAGCAGGGTCAATCCAGCTTCTTTTCATTGTGAAAACAACTTTATTGATTTTTTTAATTTTCTCTCTCTCCCCTGTCTGCTTCTAATCTCTTTTTCTGTTAGTCTACAACATGCTGCATGGAGGGAAGTTCTGGGTTTTATTGAATGGGCAAAAGTTTCACTGCCATTAAACATGGGCAGAAAATAGAACAGTTGGCACAGAAAATCTGTGATGTTGGTGAAATGCCTATGAATTTCTCTATAGACAGGAATTCTCATGGAAAAAGCAGACTTAGACTTGTTGTTAGAGACCCAAGCCTCGAGGAAACATTGATTTTTGGGACTTTGGCTTGTTAGCATCACAAGCCCTGAAGAATCAGTTATAAGTTTTTGCACACGGGCTTGTTAGGAATTAGTTATAATCTTTTGCACTCAAACTTGTCATCATCACAAGCTCTGAGCCCAGCTGCTTCAGTAACAGTAAAAACATCAACTTCAGAATCATCATCACAATCACCCCCTTCCTCACTCCCAACATTTTTAGTCTCTAGCATTATAGTAGTAGTAGTGGCACTGCTTCAGGATGGCAAGTGTGACTTAAGGTCCCCTGCTGTCACACCTTCCATCATCCCTTCTGAGTATCACAACAAGGCACACTGGCAGCAGTAGGAGCAGGCACAGGTAGCTGACCTGTACTGCTCACATTGCTACCCACTTCTTCCTGTGCCTGTACCTCTATTTTACCCCAGATCCCAAGAGACTTTGTTGGGGGTCTGGGCATCATTGGGTTTGGAGAATCAGGACTACCAGACCCCTGAGTGCCAGTGGGGGTCACTTCTTCCTCCTCCCCAAACTCACTGGATGCATCATGGTCCTTCCAGCTCCTCTTTTTTTTCCTGTCATCTAGGTGCTCATAATCATAGTACACATTACGAGCCTCTGCTGCCATAATTATTAAAAATGTAGCACTGCAAAATCAGCCTAGCACCCTCTCTCCTTCTCTAGCTGCTTGTGTTGTGTTTCAGTACCTGGAAACATCACATTTTTGGGGTGAAAAAGCAAAGTACATTTAAGAAAAATTCAATAAGTTTGGTGCCATTGAATTTTTTGGTAATAGGCAAATGTGGCAATGATTTTAACCCTTTGAGTGTCAGAGCCCCTCTGGCACTCAGAGGGTTAAGGGCTATGTTTAGGGGTTTTTGCCCATCTCTAGATCTGAGGTATAATGGGAAACTATCCAACCTCAGTTTGTTTATATATTAGAGGAAATACATCTGGTAGATGCTATGTCAACCATTTACAGATATATGTATTAATGGAGCAAGGCTAATATTGCTATCAATAAGATAAGTAGAGGTGAATGTTATGTGTGGTATTGTGGCTGCCAGTTTGACTGTGGAATAAGATTGGGGGGTTAACTCCTTGAGTATCTTCAAGTGGGGGTGTCCAAAGCAATGTGAAGCAATGTATTGGACACCCTTCTGGCAGTCAAAGGTTTAAACATTGTATTTAGTTTTTGTTGCTATCAGTGGAACTACTCGGTGGGGGGGAATGTATATTGGGGTCTTTTTTTACTAGTTGGACAGTGGTAATAATATATTTTGTGAACTTTACTACTAGTGGGGCAAAGGCTCAGTGCTGGGCTGCAAAACAGTGGACATGGGTGACGAAGAGTTCCTGGAGCCCTTCCTTACACATCTGGTAATATAATATGGGGCCAAAGCCCTATATTAAATGTATCTTATTTTGCATGTTCTATTAATAAATTATTATGGAATGTATGGAGCCAATGTTGATTTATTTCATTTGTATCTGCAAAAAAATATATGTGATTAATGTAAGGGGCAGGTGTATGATCCAACCACCACCTGATTCACTTACGCATGGTTCACTGCCTTGAACAGAAAACTTGACTATAAATATATATATATATATATAGCTATAGATATAGATATATAAATTAACAAATGCATAGTGAGTGAACAGAAGAAAAAACTAAACCAAATCTGTATTTGGTGTGACCACCCTTTGCCTTCAAAACAGCATTAATTCTTCTAGGTATACTTGCACACAGTTTTTAAAGTGGATCTATCACCACTTTACAAGTTTTCTTCAATAATTATAAAACTTTATTGTTTTGGGGTTTTTTTTAAACTTTATTTGCGAGAAAATTACATTTTAAAGTATGCTCAGCAGCCTACTTCCAAGTACACGGCTCTTGCCGCTCTGCTGCTGCTCCCGTCACTCTCACCAGCATCCTCCACTGACGGAGGCGTTCTGTTAGTAAGCTGAGCTGGAGCAATCTCATTGGCAGAGATCGATATCTAGCCAATGAGATTGCTCTAGCTTACTAACAGAACGCCTCCATCATTGGAGGATGCTGGGGAAGTGACGGGAGCAGAGGCTGTGCGGCAAACTACAGCAAGAGCAGTTTAGCCAGAAATAGGCTGCTGGGCATACTTTAAAATGTAATTTTCTTGCAAATAAGTTTCTTTTTTAAAACAATAATGTTTTGTAATTATTCGCTAACTATTCTACATATTAGTATATTTACCAGTGTGTGAAGAAACAGCAAATTAACCCGTTCAGCACTGTGAGGAGTTGGTGATTAGTGTAACAAAAATTAGGTAAAATATAACCTTTAATACATATTTGTTAAAACATACTAGTAATTTAAATTTAAAATGATACTGTGGCTGTATATGGACAATACCCTATGTCCATCGGTCACTATGTATTGTGAGTATTATCAAGAGGGTTGTCATAGTACAAGGTAACATGAGTTTAGTATAATCGTGGCTATTCTCCTAACTGTCTACTGCTGAGACACTGGTTAACTACGACCATTCACTCCAGCCTGATTCAATTTGTGTAATCACTAACAAATTTTAATCTTGTGATTACTAACGCTATTAGTTAATGGATCAGATATGAATGTTTTCTGTTCATGCGGTTAGCACAGACATTCAGTGTATTCTCGGGAGAAACCAGCCTACACTATATTATTCATCTCGACATACCAATTTTTTTTTTGTATATATTCAAGATATTGAAGAAAACTTGTAAAGTGGTGAAAGATCCACTTTAAGAACCTCTGCAGGTAGATTGTTCCAAACATCTTGGAGAACCAATCACAGTTCTTCTGTGGATTTAGGTAGCCTCAGTTGCTTCTCTCTCTTCATGTAATCCCAGACAGACTTGATATTGAGATCAGGTCTCTGTGAGAGCCATATCATCACTTCCAGGACTCCTTGTTCTTCTTTACACTGAAGACCATTCTTAATGACTTTGGCTGTATGTTTGGGGTCTTTGTCAGTCTGCAGAATAAATTTGGGACCAATCAGGTGCCTCCCTGATGGTATTGCATGATGGATAAGTATCTGCCTGTACTTCTCAGCATTGAGGATACCATTAATTCTGGCCAAATCACCAACTCCATTTGAGAAATAGAGAAATGCAGACCCAAACTTGCAAGGAACCTCCAACATACTTCACTGTTGCCTGCAGATACACATTCTTGAACCACTCTCCAGCCCTTTGGGGAACAAACTGCTCTCTGCTACAGACAAATATTTCAAATTTTGACTGATCAGTACAGAGCACCTGTTGCCATTTATCAGCTCTCCAGTTCCTGTGTTTTCATGAATAGTTGAGATGCTTGGCCTCGTTTCCACGTCAGAGGTATGGCTTTTTCGTCTGCAAGTCTTCTAAGAAGACCACTTCTGAACAAACATTTCCCGGACAGTAGATGGGTGTACCAGGGTCCCACTGTTTTCTACCAATTCTGAGCTGATGGCACTGCTGGACATCTTCTGCCTGTGAAGAGAAATAATCATGATGTGTCTTTCATCTGCTGCACTAAGTTTCCTTGGTCGACCAATTTATCTACAGCCCTCGACATTGGCTGCTTCTTTGTGCGTCTTCAAAAGAGCTTGGACAGCACATCTGGAGTGGAAACCCCTGTTTTCCTTGAAATTTCTTCATGGGAGAGACCTTGCTGATGCAGCAGAACTACCTTTTGTCTTGTTGCTGTGCTCAGTCTTGCCATGGTGTATGACTTTTGACGTTAAACTATCTTTAGCAACCTCACCTTGTTAGCTGAGTTTGGCTGTTCCTCACCCAGTTTTGTTCCTCCTACACAGCTGTTTCTGTTTCAGTTAATGATTGAATTTCAACCTACATATTAAATTGATGATCATTAGCCTCTGTTTGGTCTAATTGTTTAATCATACACCTGGCTATATTCCTACAAAATCTCTGACATTATGCAAGTGTATCTGGAAGAATCAAGGCAAAGCGTGGTCACACCAAAATATTGATTTGAGTTAGACTTTCCTTCTACTCACTCACTATGCATTTGTTAATTGATAAAATAAACTATTAACATCTATTTTTGAAAGCATTCTTACTTTACAGCATTTTTTCTTACACCTTCCTAAAACTTTTGCACTGTATATATATATATATATATATATATATATATATATATATATATATATATATATACTAAGCCTCCAAGGGAGGTATTTCACATAGGTGCACACCAGGCATAACGTATAGAATATGTTGATTGATGCACCTAAAATGTGCTCCGACTCATCTGCCTGTTTTGTAGTATACAGGTGAGAGTGCAGGGAATGGCCACAACACCACTACCTGCAGAAACAGAATTATAAAGTAAAGAGAATGGGCGGGTGATATGAGGAAATGTTTGATGGCCATTGGGCAGGATTATATCTCCTCCTGTGGCCATTCTTTCATGTCCCACAAACCCAAACACCTATATATAATTTAGGGTAGAAGCTCTCGCATAGGGTTCTATATACATTCGTTTCACCTCCCTCCACATTCATTCATCCCTTGATATTCTTCCTCCATACATGCTTTATTTTCCATCTATCCCTTCATTTTCTTCATACCTTCCACTTCTTCATCCCTCCATAATTCTGCTTCCTTGCCCAATTCATATTTTGCATCTATCCATCCACCTTCTTCCACATCCATCACGCCATCTTCTTCATTCTGACTTTCCATCTTCTATCCCCCACCATCTGTCTCCACCAACCATACTTCCATCTATATCTTCTTCCTGTCAACAAGTTTCCATTTTCTTCCCCATAAATTATCTTCCTCAGTCATTCCATCTTTATCCACTTCATCCCTTACTCCAGCATCCACATTCGTCCTCCAGATTCTCCCTTCTCCATCTCTAGCTCCCTCCCTCTCTTTTGCCTCCCTCAAACCCTTATTTCTCCCTCCCCTTTCTTCTTCACCCATCTTAACTTCTACTGTTTCTATCTACCCTCTTTCATCCCCTTTTCTACACCCTCCCTCTTCTTTCTCAATTTTTATCTTTCCCTTTCTTTCTCCCTCTCACTTCTTCCTCCTTCATTCCTTCCCTTTCTTTCTCCCTCAAACCCTTCCTCTTTTATCTCTTTCCACCCCTCACCTTTCTGCCTTCATTCTTCACTATTCAAATTCCCTCAATTCCTCCCTATGCATTCTTGCTCCCTTTATACACCATCCAAACCTCTCTCAACCCTTCCATCTTCTTCCTCCCCAATCTTCCTGCCTCCTTCCAGCTATATCTTTGCTCCCATCCATCCCTCCCTGCTTCTTTTCTTCCTCTCTAAAAATTATTTTGCCCACTATCTCAATATTTTCTTTCTTCATTTCTCTCTTCATCCTTCATTTTCTCCTTGCAGATGGATGTTTTAGAACAGAGGAGACTAGAGGATGATAAGGAATGATGTATTGTTTTACAGGGTTGGGGGTTGCCTTGTGTGCTGCTATTAAATAGTTTGAATGACAGGGACTGTGGGAAGCTGTGGAAGTATATATTGCCATTTCTATTATTAGTAGTATTATTAGTATCACTAGTATTATCTTTCATTTGTAGTATAAAGGAGTACATAATTGGAGGAAAAGGGCAATGAGGAAACTGTCAGCAGATTTTGTAAGCATTCCCAGCATTTTGTGTTATACCATTGTCTGCACCATAGGGAAAAACCTTTGAAAGCTAGAATGGTCTCCAATCCAGTTCTACTGAGGACAGTTTTGAGCATGAGCTGTTCAGTAAATTGGTGTTAGGTATGTGCAGTATCTAAAACAAAATGGTTCTAGAGCCTATGTTAGCAGATAGTCTGGTTAGAACATCCCCCTTGTGTGCTTTGGTCATGGGGAAAGTGATTGCCTGTTTTGCAGAAATTTGCAGGCAATATAAGTAATGGCATTAAGCTTTTATAAAATAAGAGGTTATGGAAGAAGGGTTATGTAGTGATTTTGATAGGAATGTACATGTTTGTTGGTGAGTCTGAATGTGAGCCCAGACATTGATACAGCAATAAACTTTGAAGGACAAGATTAAATATTGCCCAATAAAATGGTTACTGTTCTATATTATGTTAATAATTATATAACATGTAGTAATACATAATATAATTGATGAGACTGCAAAAAAATGACATGTCTATCAAGTTCAGTCTCCCCATATGACCCCTGTTGATCTGGGGTGGTGGGAACCTATTGAAACAATTTCTGTTCCCCAATGTGTAAAAAATATTCCCTGAATTTAAAAGGCTGTTGCATATATCCATGGGGTATTTGGGGTAAATCTTCACTGTTACCTTCTCACACCCCCAGACTCTCCTAGTACAACGATAATAACAGCCAGATCAGGGAGGAGCTCAGATCACAGTTGATTGTGCCTTCCCAGTCAGTCACTCAGAATTGTGGGGCATTTGTGGCAATTCTCCTTTGCTCCCTTCTAACACCTCTAGGTCCTCTGATACAAAGATAACATCCAGATCATAAAGGAACATGGATCGCAGCTGCCTGTGTCTAGTCTTTGGGATAAAGCTCCTTTGCTCCTTTTTCACACCCCCAGACTCCCCTAGGACATAGATAACAGCCAGATCAGGAAGAAACTTGGATTAGGGTTGCCTGTGTCTTTTCAATCAGTCACACAACATTTTGGGGTATTTGGGGTAATTATCCTTGACTCTCTTCTCACACCCCTAGATACATCTAACACGTAGACGATAAAAGCCAGATCACAAAGCAACTTGGATGATATCCGCCTTTGTCTTTCCAATTAGAAACACAGAATGCATTTGGGGTTAATCTCCTTTAGCTCCCTTTCTCATCCCCACACTCATCTAACATAGAGATAACAGCCAGATCAGGAAGGAACTTGTAGGACAGCTATCTATGTCTTTCCAATCAGTCACACAGAATGTTGCAGTATGTAGGGTAAATCTAACATGCTCCCTTCTAACACCGCCAAACTCCCTTAGCACAGCAACAACTGTCAGATCTTGAAATAACTAGGATCAATGCTGCCTGTGTCTTCCCATTCAGTCACACAAGATGTTGGTGTACTTGGGACTTGGGCTCAACCTCATTTCTCCCTTCCTGTCCCTCAGAGTGACCCTAGACTCCCCAAATGCATAGAACAAACCCATTCTAAAAACAAACGGAATCAGGCTTAACTCTCTTCCTACTGTCACAATTGTTAACGTTCTTATTCTAAACTGCTTGGTCTGCATCTGAGTATACCATTTTGATTTTATATAGCATTATCTTCCATTTTACATCTTTCACTTCACTGGCTATAGTACATGTTAGAAATATTAAATCAATGGATTAAACAATAATTTACATGTATTAAATTTCATCATTTTCAACATCTAACTCTTTCATTTTAACACACTATTATTATATTTGATCAACAGAACTATTTATACCAATTAAACAAACTGACCTTCTCTCAATTAACATAAGCTCTTGTATAAGTCAATAAGCTATCGACTATTCCAGTAAGTTTAATCTATCATTGACATTGCCTCAAAATATCAAAATAATGCTATGAGAATTACTATCATTTGCACACTCATCTTTGCCTTCAAAGTCATAAGTAATAACTATTCATTTTATTAACCTACATGTAGTCAACTCAATTACTCCGATTATGTCTCAGGATTGCTAATATTATGATTATATTTCAGAGTTTATAGAAGCTAACCACCTTGAATGCATATTTATATGATTAATTTAATTTATTCACCAGACGCTAATGAAATACTTGGTTATCCATCATTTGAAGTTTATTCAGTTCTTTTAGGTATTTCTACAACAGTTATTCAAGTACTTTAAAAGGTAAGGAATTATGAGTATTTATTTTTCACTGCAATCAATTTTGATAATCATACAACTTCATATATCTGTAGCTGCTATCATATACTTCAATCAATTCACCTAAATAAACGTATCTAGATTGTTATTCAAATTAGTGCATCAAGCTCAATAGGGTAGGTGTCTATTCATATTATCAGTTAAATATTCATTCCTATTTTACCCTATTCTAAACAACTCTTTTTATAATCATTTAGGTTTTACAACCAAACAGGTAAGTCTTTTATGATTCATTCTTTCACTTAACTACACGTTGCAATTTCAATTCTTCAATTAGCTAAGCATCTACTTACACTCAATCTTACCTCCACATTGAAAGTGCAATGAGCTGTCTTTCCTCAACAGATGCAAGGTGCAATAAGCCGCATTTCTCGGTGAACGCAAGTTTTCAAATCTAAATGCAACCACTGTACTTCAATTATGCAACTGGTTCAAGTTAGCTTATCACCTTACCACTTAACAGAGGCCAATAGTCACAACATTGGCTCTTATAGAGGGCATAAAAAAAATTACCTCTTAACAGAAGTCAAAAAGTGCACAAACTAACCTTATCTCTTCGCAGAGGCCAAAGGTTCACTTACCAACTTTACCTCTTCGTAGAGGCCAAAGGTTCACTTCCAAACTTACCTCTTCATAGAGACAGAAGGTCTATTCACAACCTTACCTCTTTTTAGAAGACCAAGGTTCACTTAATAACCTTGCCTTGTTTGAGCCAAGGGTCCACAATTCAATCTTTATCTCTTCAAAGAGAAGAATGTTTTCTTTTCAAGAATTCCTCTCAGTGGAAGACCGGGATTCACTTGTCTACCTTGCCTCAAAAAAAAACAAAAAACACACTCTCATTAATTTCTTTATTTCCTAGTACTATGGATAACCTGGATCAAGCTAGTACATCCGACATTGCTGTCCCAAATAATGAAATAACTTCACCAACTCTGAGAAGTCCTTCAATCAGAGATTGGACCGTTTCTAGACTTACGATAGAATTGTCTAGGAGGCATATCCCCTACTCTGCCTCAGCACGAAAAGCGGAACTTTTCAAATTATTAGTCTCTGCACCCAATCCACCCAATATACCCTCCATACCAGCCACTTCAGCCAATTCACAAGAATTTCAGTTAAATCACATCACCCATTTACTTACAGAACTAGGTTCAGCTGTCTCCAACCTAGGAGCAGCTGTGGGAGACATTCAAACAAGAGTCTCAGTTCTAGAAGAAACATCCTTACAAGGTAACCAATCAACCTCATCTGTTATCAATCAACAACAAAATACATCTCAAATCAATACTCCTCATATAACACGTGCCCATATTGTACCTGTACACATACGCAAATAGGTAAAGAAGTCAATTTGGTCCTTCTTCTCATTGCTTCACAGGGCAGTTAATTGCGGGGATGTTTCTGTCACACTTAAAGCCAAGGACCCAAGGCAGGTCCAAAAAGTTATCATTGGCTGAATTTGTCCTCGCGTTTAGTATTTATAGAGATATCCTGTGTTCTTCATTTCCGCATAGAAGACAAGAATTGGATCAATATTTGTTTATTATAATCAATCTAGCTTACAAATATGGAGGTCAAACATTTTATGATTACCATCATTCATTTGCAGCTAAAGCTGCAGCTGCGATGGTTCAATTCAACTTTGTCACATACTGGAGCTTGTTAGACAATGAATTATTCTGTAGGCATTTTGCTGGTCTTAAAGCTCCGGTTTATTAGTACTGTCAGTCAGTCAGCCATTCCCACAACCTGTGTTCAAATGCACCAATCAATCAACTATCCACTTCAACCAGCACCTCAGGTCCACCAATATTTCAAAACCCAACAGCACCATCATATCTTAATCAGACCCACGACAAATTAGGCCGCCCTATCGTATACCTAGGAAATACCCCTATATACAACAATTATAATGATAAAGGTTGTTTTTTCCATGGTTGCCTAAATGCTGTCAATCACACTCCAGGGCTATTTGTCCTAGGAACTCAATTCCTAAAAAAAACATTGAGCGACCTGTACTCTGATGTTCTTAATGACTTACTTGCATCTCATCCAGACTCCAATTTAGTTCACTTTCTAATTTCAGGCTTGGAAGAAGGCTTTCACACAGGCATAGTAGCCACCCCATCTACCTCTTTAGAATGTTCAAACTTAGTATCAGCAATTTCAGACCCAGATACAGTTTCCACACTGATAAATAAAGAACTAGAGAATGACTTTCTTATAGGCCCATTTTCTGCTCCACCTTTTCCAATTTATAGAATCAACCCAATAGGAATAGCAACAAGAACATTTTCTAATTAAAAAATGTCTTATAATCAACTTCTCAGCCCCTCATGCCTCTTTACCTCCAAGCATCAATTCACTAATTCCTTCAGAATCATACTCACTGCAATACGCAAATATAGACCGCACAATCTCATTAATCTCCCAAGCAGGTCAAGCTTGCTGGTTATCTAAAACAGATATTTCACATGCCTTCAAACTGTTACCTGTCAACCCCTCTTTATGGAATTTGCAAGGGATTAAATGGCAAAATAAATATTATTTTGCCACTAGGTTGTCCTTTGGTTGCAAAAGCAGCCCTAAAATATTTGACACCTTCGCTGACACCCTTTGCTGGATACTTCTCAAACTTTGCAAATGCCCAGCCATGCTTCATTACCTCAATGACTTTCTGCTTATTGAACCAGCAAATCACATCCCCTCAAGTCTAAATAAATTACTTAATCTATTCAAATTCATCAATATCCCTGTAGCATCCGATAAAACCCATGGCCCAGCATTTACCATAGAATTACTCACAATTTATATGGACTGTATTCTCTTAGAGACTAGTATTCTGCAAGACAAGCTACACCTTATTACCTTATTAATCGTATCCTACATCTGCAAGGAATTCATTACATTACAAGAATTACAGTCACTGATAGGACACCTTAGATTTTCAATGAAAATCATTCCTCAAGGTAGGCCCTTCATATCTTTTCTTCTCAACCTGGACACTTACAGTTCTCAATTCCCTAACTGTAAAATTCTATTAGATACAGAAGCCAAATCAGATCTCAACATGTGGTCAAGTTTCTTACATCACTGGAACGGCCACATGATGTTCCCTCCTATGCCTAACCCAGCATCCCCAGTTGTTCAATCTTGTGTCATCTCAAAGGAAGGTTTTTCAGCTATTTCTAATAATAAATGGTTTGCAGAACAATGGCCTAGAGAAATATCAGATTCAAACAAATTTCACGCATTTCTGTCCCTCCTAGAAATATACACAATTGCAGCACCCGCAGCAATCTGGGGTCATTTATGGACAGGCAAAGCTGTTACATTCCAATTAATCTACCCTGAAAATGCTGTTTTATTTCTTAAAGGAAGATCTCTCTCCCAGCTCATTACGAAATTACTTAAAAAATTAACTTGGCTGTCTCTGTACCACAATTTTTTTTATTCATACATCTGTCAATCCTAATTATGGTTATTCATATACAGACACTTTATCACATTCTAAATTACAGGTCCTTCTCAATTCAGAAGAAGTCAGGTCTCCATCCTGTCCTCCAGCATTCAAAGATCTAACAATACTTCAAACAAATACTTATCCATTGCATCTTCCATCATCAATAAAGCATTAGCCCCTAACACAGTACACACTTACAATAAAGCATGGAATTCTTTCAATCAATTCATAATTCAAACTAAACCTCCACAGCCTTATTCTAAGGACACAATTCTAGCCTTTTGCCATTCTACACTTCATCTAGCTTACTCTTCCATAAAGTCATACCTAGCTGGAATTCAACATCATCTAGCTATCCTATATCCTAACAAACCATCCATATTTTCTCAATACAAACTTAAACTTTTTCTCAAAGGAATTAATAAAATACCATTACCATGAGTCAAGTCTTGTAAGACCATATCAAGTCAGTTATTAAAACAATTATACGAATTCCTACTTTCCCAACCTTTTCAACAGAATACCAATATAGTTATCATGGTGCCCATGCTCCTCTCACTATTTTCTGTCAGTCTACACTGTGCTTTGCTCCCATTGGCTATTCTGTGTTTGTCCCGCCCAGTATGGCTTTTATATACTGGGATCTGGCACCCCTCCAGTGCCCTTTTGTGATGTTCCTGTACCAGTGCTTGTTTCTGCTCAGTGATTCCCAGTGTACCGACTTGGCCTGCCTGACTACTCTGCATCTTGTCTCCTGCCTGTGTACCGACCCGGATTGCCTGACCATTCTTCTGCACCTGCTCCTGTGTACCGAACCGGCTTGGCTGACGTTCCTGCTCCTGTGTACCGACCCGGCTTGGCTGACATTCCTGCTTCTGTGTACCAACCCGGCGTGGCTGACGTTCCTGCTCCGTGATTCGATCTGGCTTGGTTGACGTTCCTGCTCTGGCTGCCTTGGCAACATTCCTATCCATCAGGCATTTTGTGTCGCTTCCGGTTGGTTACGACCTCAGGGCGAGTTGCTCGGTTGCCCAGTCTGTCCTGTCATGGCAGTGTTCAGTTGTGTCTCCGTACTGCTCCTGCAGAGTGCAAGTGGCCTAGTCTCCGTTACTGCTACGGCAGTGTTTCATTGGCCTTGTTTCCATTACTGCTCCTGCAAAACGCAAGTGGTCTAGTCTCCGTTACTGCTACGGCAGTGTGCTATTGGCCTTGTCTCCATTACCGCTCCTGCAGAGCGCAAGTGGCCTAGTCTCCGTTACTGCTACGGCAGTGTGCCATTGGCCTTGTCTCCGTTACTGCTCCTGCAGAGTGCAAGTGGTCTGTCTCTGTTACTGCTACGGCAGTGTGCCATTGGCCTTGTCTCTGTTACCGCTCCTGCAGAGTGCAAGTGGCCTGTCTCCGTTACTGCTACGGCAGTGTGCCATTGGTCTTGTCTCCGTTACTGCTCCAGCAGAGTGCAAGTGGCCTGGTCCCCGTTAATGCTACGGCAGTGTCATATGTTGCTCAATTCCTGATATTACTCTGGCAGTTCTCGTTTGTTCTGCTAACCTATTTCTGGGCGTTTCGTATCGTTAAGCTCTGTATTTTGAATGAGCTCCGTCACAAACCTCTCTTCACATGGGTCTGTTTACACTCATTGAAAACCATTAACCCGTGCAGTACCTTTCTCCTGGGAATTCATCATATTCTGCCTGACCTGTGTCAGTATATGCTGTTATGGACTCTATGGTTATACTGGACCTGTGTAGGCATATGTATATGTAACCTGTCGTGTGTCTGTATTATTCTGCTTAAATACTACAGGACCTGTGAGGGTTATTATATTACTGTGATTTCAAGAAAACTGTGTTTTATCCTAAACCACTGTGTCTGTGTGTCAAACAAACCGTTACAGTACGAAAGGGCCATGACCTCAGACAGTAAAGGTGAGGGAAATACACTGAACATCCATTGGAGGATGGATGTACATGAGCAGAGTTTGGACCAGTCGGCACTGGCCATGCAAACTATTCTTGAGCGCATGGTGCATCTCAATAAACCAGTTCAGAATCCGGTGGTGACACCAGAGAGTCAATCCTTGACAGCTGTTGCCTCAGTTAAAGGGTTAACTGCTTCTGCTCCGCTACCACTCAGATACGATGGCGAATCCACCCTGTGCAGAGGGTTTATTAATCATTTGGAGATATTTCTGGAACTGACCCCTCATGCCTTTCCGAATGACTGCAGTAAGGTCGGGTCCATGATATCACTATTGACAGGCAGAGCCCTGGCGTGGGCCAATCCCTTGTGGGAGAATGCTAAACCTTGCACCAGGAACTTCAGAGAGTTTTTATGGACTTTTCGGAGAGTATTTGAAGTTCCTGGTAGAGCTGCCTCTGCTGCCAAACGATTGATGGAGATACAACAGGGCAATCATACTGTGGGCGACTATGCCATAGAATTCCGTACATTGGTAGCAGAGGTAGGTTGGAAAAACGAGGCGCTGGTGGCAGCTTTTGCTCAAGGACTTGCTGACCGTATTAAGGATGAAACGGCAGCTAGAGAAGTGCCTAGTTATTTGGACGAAAACATTGATTATGCCATTCTAATTGATTCTCGTATTCGTGAGATACTTATGGCTAAAGACCGTAGGTTATAGCCTAGAAACAGTGGGCAAAACAGTTTTTTGATCCCACCCATTCTTCCCTCGCCTCACATGCCTCCTGATCGTATACAGGAATCCTGTGAACCAATGCAACTTGGGTTCACCAAACTATCTAAGGAAGAACGGGCACACCGCAGGAGGCAGGGGTTATGTCTGTAGTGTGGCAAAGCTGGGCACCTATTACATACCTGTCCTGTACGTCCGGGAAACGAACGCACCTAGGGTACCTTGGGGGACAAGCCCTAGGTGGTGTTCAGCAGTCCCTAGACCCAATTATGCAGAAACCCACGATCCAGGTGGTATTTTCATGGGCAGAACAGTCAGGTGAGGTTCTGGCCCTGGTTGATTCCGGCACTGCTGGTTACTTCATAGACAGTTCATTTGCTGCGTTACATAAGATTCCGTTGGTCAGGAGGGAATCTCCCTTAGCCATTGAGGCCATTGATGGCAGACTGTTAGAACCAGCTCAGATAACTATGGAAACTATTCCGCTTTCTATGACTATTGGGGCCCTTCACACGGAGGAACAGCGATTTCAGATAATCCATTCTCCTCATCATGCGGTCATTCTGGGGTTCCCATGGTTACATCTGCATAACCCCCAGTTTGACTGGCAGAGTTGTGAGATCACGTCTTGGTCCAAGTACTGTATGGAGCATTGTGTGACTCATCCAGTTAACATTTTGTGTATGTCTCCTTCCATGCCAGCTGAATACCACCAATTCAGTGACGTTTTTAGTAAGGGAGAGGCTAGCACATTGCCCCAACATAGGGCATATGATTGCGCCATTGATTTGCCCCCTTGGGCTGTGCCCCCTAGGGGCCACACGTACCCACTGTCACGCGAGGGAAATTGGGCCATGGAGGAATACATTGACGATGCCCTTAAAAGAGGGATTATTAGAAAGTCTACCTCACCTGCTGGTGCTGGTTTCTTTTTTGTGAAAAAGAAGAATGGCAAGTTAAGGCCTTGTATTGATTACCGGGGATTAAATAAACTTATCCAAGAATGCCTACCCCATACCACTCATTACTGAACTATTTAACAGGTTAAAAGGTTCTTCCATTTTTACGAAATTAGATCTATTGGCTGCCTATAACCTGATCAGAATAAGAGCTGGCGATGAGTGAAAAACAGCATTTAATACCAGATCTGTGCATTATGAATACCTAGTCATGCCATTTGGCCTCTGTAACACACCCGCTGTATTTCAAGAATTTATTAATGATATCCTCCGTGATATGCTACAGTCCTGTGTAGTAGTCTACCTTGATGACATACTCATACACTCAGCTAATCTGTCTTAATACATCAAAGATGTGTCCGAGGTCTTGCTTCGTTTACGCAAGAATAAACTATTCTGTAAAATGGAGAAGTGAGAGTTTCACAGGTCCAAAGTGCCTTTTTTGGGTTTTGTGATATCTAAGGATGGTATTGCTATGGACCAGGAGAAACCTGCAGCAGTCTTGCAATGGCCACAACCCAAAGGGTTAAAAGTGATTCAGCGTTTTCTTGGGTTTGCCAATTATTACAGGAAGTTTATCCAAAACTTTTCCACTATTGTTAAACCTCTGCCTGACCTTACGCACAAGGGTGCTAATCCATCCCAATGGTCTGATGCAGCTGATCATGATTTTGAGACATTAAAATCCGCTTTCGCATCCGCTCCTGTACTGTCCCACCCCAACCCTTCCCTTCCATTCACGTTGGAGATCGATGCCTCTGAAATTGGGGTAGGGACAGTACTGTCACAGCACCCAGTGGCTGGGGGTACTCTGAGACCATGTGGGTTCTTCTAAAAAAAAAACTGTCTAGTGCCCAGAGTCACTATGCAATTGGTGACAGAGAACTCCTGGCTATCATTCTCGCTTTGAAAGAGTGGCGTCACCTGCTGGAAGGTACCAGAACCCCTGTATTAATTCTAACTGACCACAAAAAACTGACTTATCTCTCAGAAGCTAAAAGATTGTCCTCTCGTCAGACCAGATGGGCCCTGTTTCTATCTCGTTTCAACTTTATAGTATCCTACTTGCCGGGCTCCAAGAATCTTAGGGCTTATGCTCTGTCTAGACAATTTGGGCCGGAGATGGAGAAGGATGAGGTCCCCGTACCCATCATTCAGCCTGATCGCATCCTGGCCACCCTACGTACTAGTATCACTTTGTCACTGGGGGAGGAGATTCTGGCTACCCAAGCTATGGCACTCCCAGAAACCCCAGTGGGCAAGTGCTTTGTGGATGAGCCATTTCGTACCCGTTTGCTCGAAACATACCACTCTTCTAAGGCTGCTGGGCATATTGGGAGGGATCAATTAATATGATCTCTCTCACAAGTATTTTGGTGGCCCTCCCTACGGGCCAACTACTCCGCATTTCCTGCAGCCTGTACCACCTGTGCTCGTGCCAAGACCCCTAGACACCTCCCAGTGGACTTACTCCAACCAGTACCTAATGGCGAACGTTCTTGGTCCCACGTATCCATTGATTTCCTAGGAGAATTGCAAGTGTCTAGGGGTTACTCGTTCATTCTTATGGTGGTTGATAGATTCTCTAAAATGGCTCATTTTGTGCCCCTTTCTGGCCTCCCCTCTGCCCAGGAGTTGGCAGTTGTCTTTGCAAAAGAGGTGTTCTGTTTGCATGGGGTACCTAGAGTTCTGGTGTCCGACTGTGGGAGCCAATTTGTATCCAGATTTTGGAGAGCATTCTGTAACCAGATGGGCATTCAACTGTCCTTTTCTTCTGCCTACCATCCCCAGACCAATGGAGCCGCTGAGCGTGGAGTGATCATTGGAGACGCTAGAGCAATTTATGAGGATTGGATGACTTCTTAGGTCAAAAGATTCAGAACTATATTCAAGAAACTGTTTGTGAGATCCTTATATTAGAGGGCATTTATATTACTCACTTCCTGTGAGTACCTATATTTGGTCTAACCATATCACATATACAGACACTTCTTTTAGATTTTTTGCACTTCTGTACATTTTAGATACTTTAAACAACAACAGTAACATGGGTGACGGATGATGAAGGTTCTACTTGCCATGACTAGCTGCACTGATGCATCTGAGGCAGTAGCCGTACAATAAGTAGCCCCAGTATATGTGGAGAAAAGAAGTTGGCCAACAATTCTTCCTCACCTGCCCCTTTGTAACAGTTTTCAGTACACTCAGAGGCAGGCAATTTGGTAAAACACAGTTTTATTGAAACCAGACAGAATAAAGTAACCCTCGCGGGTCCAGCAATAGTTAACAAACAGTACTGACACAGGACAGGTTACTAAATAACATTAACCCACACGGGTCCAGTATACATATATCAGAGAGAAATACATATACTGACACAGGTCAGGAACAGTTCATGTGATATAGTGAGACCCTGATGGAAAATGCTATTAGGCCAGGAGGCTGGGAGGCCCTAATAGCAAGGCCCAATAAGCACTCTCTGTGGATGAGTGCCAAAATAGCGACTAGGCCCAGGAAGGGTGAGCGAGGCCCAGATGGATCACGACTACCAGTAGTACTGCAACTGGAGGAACAACAGAACGCCCAGGAATATACACAGACTGCGACCCAGGGTAACGGTACCAGACAATAGATGTAATAACGCTAGGCTCGATGGCAACTGCCGGGTGACAGAGCCGACTGAGGCGCCCCAGGGACCAACCTCAATAACGGAGTAGTGACTAGTCACCGTATAATGTGCCAAAGAATAGCTCCTACCCGGGTGAGTACCGGAAGACCCTGGTAACGGTCGCTTGGCTTGTTGTGACTGACAAGAACGGAGACTAACTATGGTGCCCAGGAAACCAACCACAGTGGTATGAATAACAAGCTAAACGTGTACAGAGCAAGCGAGATCAGTGTCAGCTCTGGGTAAGGAGGAAGGAGGCAGCAAGGCCAAAATGGGTCACAGCCACGGAACGGTAATGCAGTACTCGAGGCAACCAACTGGGCCAGCATGCTCAGGACAGCGCACAGGAGATACTCTCTACCGGATGCGGTAGTGCACCGGACTGGAGGGACAGAACAGGAAAGTCAGCCGGGTCGGGTCAGTACACGGAGCAGGAACGTCATCCAATCCAAGTCGATACACGGAGCAGGAACGTCAGCCAGGACAGGTCAGTACACGGAGCAGGAACGTCAGCCAATCCAAGTTGGTACATGGTGCAGGAACGTCAGCCAGACCTGGTCAGTACACGGAGCAGGAACAGGATCAGAGAGAGTAGTCAGGCAGTCCAGGTCATACACAGGATATCACACGTTAACGGCAGCAAGCTCTAAGCAACGGGAGCACCACGAAAGGGCCCTGTATGAGTGACAGGGCACAGTACTTAAAGGCTACCACTGGGTTTAGTTATCACACGCTAGCTAATAAGAAAGCATCAGAAATCGTGTGTCAAAATGTCGCCAGCAACACACAGGCACCATGATACCCTCCTCCAAAATCATGGGTGTATTGTTACTAGAATAGAATTGTTTCCCTTGAGAGTAGGCACTGTGCTTCACATCAGCAACTGCAATGTGCACTGTGTGTGGTAAATAACAACTGGGGCACAATTGTATCGAAACACCATGACAACAGAAACCATGTACTGCCACTGTCACTGTACCCCTTGTCCAGACCCTTCAAAGGACACGTGACAACTTGCTGACAGTTTAATAGTAATGATGTACCCTCCCTGCCACCATCTTAGCATATTCTGTGGGATGGAATCTCCTCAGATGCCTCATGGTGCCCTGCTTGAGATTTTCCTCATCACATGGGAGGTAATGATGAGCGAGGGGGATTGGCAGAAAATATAGTTACCCTAGAGGAAGAAGGTGATGGCGAGCTAGTTGTTTAGCTCCTAATGGAACCTTCAGGCTCTGCCTGGGTTTCTCTATTCTTTGTCCTCTTTGATCTCCACCTTGCCTCTTGTTACCTTTCTGGATATTCAGGGAGTACAGCAACAGCAGTGCTCAATTTCTGTGGTGGGTGTTTGGCTTTAACATGTTTGACATAAATGTCACGGTGTCTATATTTCATGTGTGTTATCAGGGTGGTTGTGCCAAGGTGTGTTCCCTCTTTTCCTCTTCGCACTGACTTGTCACAAATTGTGCACAGCGCCATTGGTGATGACTGCACTGTGCTTACCCCAAGAGAAAAATACTCCCACACCCATGACTTCAGGGGAACAGGTGGGGAAGAATGGTATCTTTCTTATTGTCTTCCACATTCCCCTTCACTGTCTGGGGCAGAGGATAATGCTGCTGCTGTTTCTGCTTCTGCCTCAGAATCAGCACAGCAACTAGGGCCAGGAGTATTGCTGCTGCTGGAAAGTGGAACCTGTCCTAGTCCCGCATCACTTGTTGACCCCATTCCTACTGTGTCCATGGTGGTCTGTGGCACACTAACCTGCTCCTCAGCATCCTGCTACCCTTGCAACTCAGCAGCAGCAGTTGCAAATTCCAAAAGCTCACTGCTGGTGGTAGTTATGCCCATCTTCATCCCTGTCTCCCATTCATTCTCAGTTTGGGCTTAAAAGGCCATAAATGTCTCTTCCACCCCAGGTTCTTCACCATCACCACAACCACTAGTCCGACCTCATACATGCTGCTGCTCTATACCAGATCTCACTGCTGGTTGGAAGAGATGACGAGCAATGTGACAGAAGATCCCCTATTGTTATATTTGCCATTTCTTTGTGACATGAAGAAGGCAGACTGGCAGCAGTAGCAGCAGGTGCTGGCAGCTGATCTGTGCTCCTGGTGGTGGTATTATTGCTGTGCCTGATATCTACCACCAGTTCTGGTTCCTTCAGGATCATGTTCCACCTGGAAGGGGACTCCCATGACCAGAGGAATGGTGTGGGATCCCTTGACCGCTAGTCTGGACTCCCCTAACACTAGTCCCATTGGCTGCTTCACCATTACTGTTAGTACTATTAACAACAACCACATTAACTCTTTGAGTGCCAGAGGGGTACGGAATGCATTTCTTTGCAATACCGTACCTCTCTGGCACTCAAAGGGTTAAGTTCAGCCCCAGAGTCTTCTTCCTTACAGTCTCTAGTAGTATGAGGAGATTGATTACCCCCTCCTTCACTCCTAAAACTAACAAGCTCCTGGACCATCTTAGTCATAGTACTAGCATTGGCGGGACTGCTTGGGGATGGTAAGTGTGACTTAGGATCTCCTTGGCATCATCTTCTCCTCCCCCCTCCTAAGTATTACAAGACACCCTGGCAGCAAGTCCAGCACTGGTGGAAGCGGGTTATGCACTGGCAGCAGGCACAGCACTTGCAGCAGCAGGGGGGCATGTCTGATAGCAGACACAATGCTGTTGGCAGCAGGCACAGAACTGGTTTCAGCAGGCACAGTACTGGTGGCAGCAAGTTCAGCTATGGCAGTAGGCACAGCACTGGTGACAGCAGGGGCCACACATCTGACAGCAGGCACAGCACTAGTGGCAGCAGGGACAGCATGTCTCGCAGCAGGTACAGCAATGGTGGCAGCAGGGGAAGCACATCTGGCAGCAAGCTCTGGCAGCTGACCTGTCCTGCTCTCACTACTACCCTTTTCTTCCTCCCTTCCCATTAATTTCCCCTAGATCCCTAGGGGTGACATCATTGGTTCTGTAGTGGACACATAAGGGTTCTTCCAGTTCCTCTTTTTATTATTTTTTTTTTATATTGTATACAGGCATAAGGTAAACATAAACCAGCGTACATGTAGATCAGCAATCACAGATCAAATATAGACAGAGATCACAGTATTATTACTGGCATTAAGGCCTGTAAATGTTTAACTTTTTGAGAAAAGAAAAAGAAAACCCCTTAGCATCTCAACCAACAGCCCCTTCCTACCCCTATTACCTCCAAACTATCATGGTGCCCATGCTATTGCTGGTGACATTCTGTCAGTTCTACTTCCTGATGTCTCTTATTGGTTGGTGTGGCTTTGCTTCGCCCAGTATTTGTCCTTAAATACTGAGCCCTGTCACTTCTCCGGTGCCCTTTTGTGGTGTTTCCGTTGCTAGTGCTTGTATTTTGTGTGATCCCTGTCTATGACCCAGACTGCCTGACTACTCTGCTGTATAAGTTCCTGCTCTGTGTACCGACCCAGATTGGCTGACGTTCCTGATCTGTGTACCGACCCGGCCTGGCTGACGTCCCTGCTCCGTGTACCGACCCCGATTGGCTGACGTTCCTGCTCTGTGTACCAACCCGGCCTGGTTGATGTTCCTGCTCTGTGTACCAACCCGGATTGGCTGACGTTCCTGCTCTGTGTACCGACCCGGCCTGGCTGACATTCCTGCTCTTTGTACCGACTCGGATTGGCTGACGTTCCTGCTCTGTGTACCGACCCGGCCTGGGTGACGTTCCTGCTCTGTGTACCAACCCGGTTTTGCCGAACATTCCTGTTCCGTGTATTTCAGGTCCAGCCTGCTGTCACATCCAGTATCCAGCTAGGGGCTGTCATGCGGTGTCCTCTCTGTCTACGGACAGATCCTCTGTTGCCTCGTTGCTGCTCAGGCAGCCTCTTTACTGTGACCCGGTCACCTGTTGTGTCGCGTGGGCCGACACCCCGGTGTGATAGATCCATCTGGTTGCACCACAGTACACTTGACCTCTTACTGCTGCAAGCTGAGCTTGGTCTATTCCTGGGTGCCTCAGGCTGCTCTCACTATCTGGCAGTCAGCTCTAGGTCTGAGCGTTCGTTAACCCCTTCGGGGTTGGTGCCATATTCCATCAGGTCACAATCATTGCAGTCTCAGTTGGGTGTTCCTCTGTGCCTACAGTTGCAATCTTCTGCTTCTGCAGTCTACCACTTGTCCTGGGCCTCCGTTTACTCCTGTGGCATTACTCGCTATTGTGTCACTCTCTGCATAGTGAGTGTCCTGTGGGCCTCGCGCTATTAGGGCCTGTCAGTCTTCCTGGACTAATAGTAACCATTTTACTGCTGTCTCCTTTGGGAATCACATGAACTGTACCTGACCTGTGTCAGTATTATATTATTGATGTTAAATATATATATAACAATAAATTACTGGACCCGCGAGGGTTATTCTTTTCCTGTGTTTTTTCAATAAAACTGTGTTTTATCTAAACCTACTGTGTCTGAGTGTCAATAAAACTGTTACACAAACCTCCCCAAAATACCACCCAAAGGCACTGCGAGCCCCTCTAGACCCCAAGTAATAGACCACCACCCAGGTCACCCACTTCCAAAGGCACAAAAATGCTGTCTGAGTGTCTATGGGTATAAAGTAATTACTTATGCCTACAGCACCCAGACATCCCAAAAAAAAGAACTTCTTGGGAGTACCCCTATGTAAGTACAACACTCTATAGGTGAGAACGTTGCTCTGCACCAAGTTATACCACACACCATGCTGTGAGGACTACTCAGATAGCCAGTTCAGTGCTGTCATCTTTCGTGCCATAACCAACAGCTCCCTGAGCAAAGCAATATTCTCCAATTTGTGTAGTTGATCTGGGAAGATAGACAACAAGCATACTTTTGGATCACACTTTACTCTCCAGTGTACCACTTTGGAGATAGATTCAGTCTCCCTCAACCAGTAAAGCTGGACAGGCTCACAGCTCCACAACAGGTGAAGAAAATCTGCAGTAATTTGCAGGGGGCGAGGAGGAGGCAAGCCAAGGGGACCAAATCTATGAGAATGGCGGTTTATCTCCAGAGAGCAGGTGTGTTAATTTCTCATACAGGGAGATACTGTTTACCTGCTGCCTCCACATGGTCAGGGAGGGTGGCGGGGACGATTTCCAACACAGCAAAATGCACATCCTAGCAACAGTAAGGAGAGTAGTCAAAAGATGTGAAGGGGTTTTGTCTGACAAACGTCATTCAGTCCTACAGAAAAGAGAAGCAGAGCAGAGTCCATAGGTGTATGGAGAGATAAAGTAGACAAAATAGATCCAGTGACCAGATGCCAATAGGGAGTTATTAATGGACAAGACCACCAAATGTGACCCAGAGTGCCCTCATTTTAGCCGTATTGCCAACATAGTGGAGAGACTGCATGGTAGAAGCTATAGAGGAGAAAAGGGGATCTATATCAATGGGTAACCAACTTGTAGTTAGTTTCCATAGTCGAAACATTATGGGAGAAGAGAGCCACAGAAAGCAGATTCCCAGGGCTCTGGGGGGATATGAATCTGTAAATCTGATTCCCAAGAGACTCTGTATGACTGGAAGTGCATAGAGAGGTCAGAAATCAAGGCATATAGTTTAGCTATGGGCCGTTGAAGACGTTTTCCTTGAGAACTCACAGGAGTCTCGGAAGAACGGCATAGAAGATCGAAGGGGGTTAGGGAATGTATCGTACTAACTTTTTGGGATAGGAAGAGAGGTAGTGAAATAATTGTCTGTATTTCCAATAGCCATTGGAGTGTAAATTCCATTCTTTCTGAAAATGTTCAAAAGCGGCTACCTCACCATCCATTAGGACATCCACCCCTACCAGATCATGTCCTGAGCACCAACCCAGAAAGTCCAACAAGACATACCTGGGGTAAAGTCTACATTATATATAGAACAAACCAGAGGGGAAAGTACACTGGGAAGTGTAGAGGATGTAGAATCCCAGTATTGCAGTACCCGGGAAATCAGTGGATGTTTAGATACAACTGGAGGGACATAGGTTGAGGGGAGCTATGGTAACAATGTGATAGGGATTGGTAAACAGATATTGAGCTGTATAGCTACCCAGGCCTTAGAAGACTCCAACTGAAACCAATTGGGGATGGAGAGAGGCACGTTTATGTAGGTCTAATGTCAAAGAGTGGGCTACTGGGAGAAGTAGTTGACACGGAAAAAGGTCAGAAAGGGAAGGCGTAAGCTGCACTCCCAGGTAGGAGATCGAAGACCTTGCCCACTGAAGAAGAGCTACAGATTTGAGATGTTGGAGGCTGTGAAACATTTATGTTGAGCACCTCCGATTTGGCCATGTTCATCTTGAAGTTGCTGACATCACCTAGGCAAGACAGCTCATGCAATACAGATAGGAGGGAGACCTCCGGGAGAAAATGAGAGGGAGAAAATGACATCATCAGCAAAAACTCTTGTGATCCACCTTGCCCACTCTAATGCCAGAGCTCATAGCATTAACTCGAACTCTAGCAGCCAACAATTCCATGACTATTACAAAGATGATGGGTGACAAGTGGCACCCCTGTCTAATACCATTGCACAGACAAAAGGAATACAACAAAGCTCCACTGACACATGCACAAGCCGAGGGGTTGCGATATAACACCAGAACCCTAGAGATGAATTGCTGGCCCTGGCCAATCCCACTCAGAGGTGCTTCCACAAAACTCCAGTCCACTCTGTAGAAAGCTTTCTCTGCATCTACTGACAAGAATAATGCAGTATCACCAATGGAGTTGGCTTGATGAATTAGATGGAGCAGTTTGATTGTGTTGTCCTTTGTTTCTCTCCCACTTGAACCACATGCATGATTTCCAATAGAAGGGGTCAGAGACGGTTAGCTAATATTTTCGCATAGATCTTGAGGATGGAGATGGGCCTGTATCTGGAGCACGAGGATGGATCCTTTCCTGGCTTAGCAATAAGGGCAATATGGGAGTCAGCCATGCAGGAGTGGGAGGTCATGGAGTCTGGAAAAATCATTGAAAGCAGCTGTGAGAAGAGGTTCTTGCAAGTCAAGAAAATGTTGGTAAAAGAAGAGGGGTAAGCCCGTCGGGTCCGGGAGATTTCCCAATCTCCATCTGCTTGTTCACCCGTTCAACCTCTGTTTGCTGGATGTCCCCATCCACCAGTGATGCTTGAATAGGTGAGAGCTTGGGGAGTGAAGCCTCAGCTGCTAAGCTCGTTTGGGCCACCGAAAGTGAAGGAGGTGACCCTGGCAAAAGGTCATATAGTGAGGTGAAAAAATCCCAAAAGGTAGAGGCAATGGTAGGAAGGTCTCTAGAAATATTCCCACATGCAGTTTGGATAGAGTGGATAGGCTGGAAAGACTAGGGACCTTTACAGTGACAAGAGAGCCAACTACCGCCTTTGTTGTCATGCTCCTAATAGTGCATTTTAGACCAGATCACTGACCTGTTAATCTGAGACAATAGGAAGAACTGAATGAGAGCCCTACAGGACTTGACCTCCACTAGAGCTGCAGCACTCCCCCCAACCTGGTGAGAATGCTCAGAGGAGGTCAAGGCCCCCAGAAGGTCAGATAGCCCCGCTCTCACCCTCTGCCAACGTCTAGCAGTCAGTTGAATGCAACTACCCCGTACAACGCACCTGAGGGCTTCCCAAATCTAGGGTATGTTCCACCGGACTGTGATCTGACCAGGTAGCTGGGTGTATGAAAGCAGAAGAAGCATAATGTAATGGAGCCTGGGAGAGCACTAGAAAGTAAATTCTGGTATAACAGGAGTGTGGGGTGGAGAAGAACGGGATGTAGGATGGAATAGAAGCCAGACATCTAGGAGGGAATGGTTCTGGAACAGTTGCTTCAATTTAGTGTAATGCAAGGGTGGGAGACTGGGAGAACAAGTAGAACAATCCACGGAGGGCCCCTGAACAAAAGCAATGTTGCCTGTTCTGTGGCTAGTCACAGCTCAAGAACATCTCATTGTAGTGCCATTACAGAGGAGAAATTTCCACATTCATATTAGACTAATACCACCCAAACTGGCTGTCTAGTTCCCAAATTATTGGCAAGATACCTATGCATTAAAAATACCAACTAATCCCAGACATACATTTCATGCCTTGTTTCGGCAGCTGGTTTCCCTAACAGCAAAGGATCCATGTCTCCGCTACCGTTTACTCTTAGGGAGACACCCTAAGAGATTTTCAACATCAAGCCAAGGGATGTGAGAGGCTCTGAGCATGAGCAAAAGCAATGTTTCCTGTACATAGTCTAATATGTATGTGGAAATGTTTCCTCTGTAATTGCTTATGAGAGCTAAAACATGATGGTCTTGACTGATAACTAGCTGTGGAACAGGCATTTACTTTATTGCTTCTCTGAACCTCTCACATCCTTAGACTTGTTCTTCTGAGGGCTGAAGTAGAGAAATAAACAGCTGAAAGTGAAAGCTGTGAGTCCTACAGCAATATATGCTTGGAATGATTGCTAGCAGGCTTAGAGCCTTTGTCCTTTGCCCACAACAATAACCTCCTGCTTGTGTAACACTGGCACTGTGACCCTTTAAAGATAATCATGGTTTGGGATATTCGAGCAGGGTGCAACACTTTAAAATAATTTTTTCAAAGCCTCTGTTTTCAACAAAAGAAAAGGACAGCATGTCAACTGTCAACATTTGACACATTTTCTATTCCACAGGTTTACGTTTGCATTATTTCTGTGCACGTTTTGACTTCTTTCTAAGAAATTAGTGTGGGATGGCAGTACATAGTGGATATACTTGTGGAGGTAGCAGCTGTATGTGTTGTACTCCACTGAAGCAGAAACTGGAAATCTTGACACACTCCCTGACACATCAACAGTACTTCTATTATGTACCCCAGAGCATCATCATCAGTAATTAGGTCATCCTCAGCATCACCTACCTATTCGTCCCTGCTGCTTTTATATTTCTCTAGGCTTTTTGAGGTCTCAAATAATTTCTTTTTACTTTTCCCCTTGAGGGATTTTCATAAAGTTTGCTAATACTTTCAAGTACTTTCAAAACAGGTGTTTTAGTGCTTGTTTGTCTAGCTGAAAGATGCAGCAGTTGGTTCAGCTGCTACTCCTTCTTCCACTATGCCATCAAAACACTAGAATTTGACTCATCAACTTCAGTGTTTTTAGATGGTTTATTAATATTGATGGTTCTGGTGGTGGAATTTTGGTGGGACTTTGACAAACTGCAACCTTCTCAGACGAAGATGGATCACCATCATTTATTACACACACACACTGCAGCAATTTTGGGGTATTTGGGGGTCAATCTCCTTTTTCCCTTTCTGTCCCCCAGGCTACTCCAAACTCTCCTAACAGAACGAACAAATATTCTGCCTACAAGACTCCCAAAATTAAGCTTCATCTCCACTTTACGAGTCTGTGTTCTGAAGCTTAAAAACATGCTGCTTTCTCCTCCTCTCACAAACACAGGATGGCATGCTGTGGGAACTTGGCACCCCTTTATATGCCTGAGGGAAAATAAGGGAAACTTGCCATGTAGTGGGCAATATTCAGTCCAATGATTTCAATACAATGAGCTAAGCAAAAAAAGCGAAAAATCAACACTTTTCACAAAAAATTTACCACTCATCAAAAATTGCCATTTTTCTTCATGCAAATAGCTTAATTTTTGCCCACCCTACTATTGATAATACTAGTGTCACCTGACCAGGAATCTGTATAGATAACCATATATAGATAACCCTATAGATTTAACTGTGTGTATATCCTTCCAACACGTTCATATTATCAAACACCCATGTACATGAATTCACTCAAACAATTTCACTCATCCCTTCATAGAATGCCAGGAATACAAAGCATACAGCTTTTAGAAGAATTCATCAATGGTTTAGAAAAATAAGGATCTTATATAATGATCTTCATTTACCTTGTTATGACCAGAGAATCCTAATGAACAATATGAATTTTGTTCTTGCTCCTTGGTAGTATCGTCAATCTGACCTCAATAACATGTCCATGGAGGTAGACATGACATTTGATTGGCACTTCTATTTTTTTTAATAAAGGCAGGCATTGGGCATGAACCTGTATAAGATTACCATGAGCAGTGGGTGGAGTTTGAGTTCAGTAGTCCTCTATGTCCATTTACAGGACTTCCATAACTAAAGAATGTTGTCCACAAGGGCAAATTCAAAGAAGCCATTATGAATTACTTGCCATAATTAGGTTATTATTAGGAGCTGGTAAGGTTCATACGAAATTGGAGACATCTCTAGCATCTAAGGATTTAAACCACCATAACATGTCACTTTTGTCAAATGACTTTTGTGTCATGAAAAGTAATAACCATATGGTTGCCAGAGGAGTGTTCTTGTAATGGATTGGGCACCCCTCTGACACTCAAATACATAACACCATACATAACACCATTATTTACAATAATACCAATTTAATTAACATAATAGGAAGTCAGTACTTTATTTAAAATTCTGAACAGTAGCTTCTTAAACAGCAAACAGCATCTGAATGAAATAATCCAAATCCATCACTGTTTCCTGATATATCATACACATGCCAGAACTTTCCTTCCAGCTATTTGTGACTTTAGTGAAAAGTCTCTCCAAGAATTAGACTGAAATGTGTCAGTAAATACTTTATTAAAACAAGCAGAAATGTTTATGATAACGCAGATATAGTAAATCTGGAACAAATCAATTACATCAGATTTATCGAATAAAATATCTCAAATTATGTCACTTGGATATTTCCTTTTAAGTATCATTTGCAAGTATTTTGCTCCAGATTTACTAGGCTTTTACCTTATTAAATACTGAGGTTGATGTGCTAAGCAGAACTTAGAGATTATTCTAGAATTCATCATCTGGGAGAAATAAGAAATGTTCATTGATTTAAATGGTTCTTTTAACCCCCTGAATGCTGGAGGGGTCAACAATGCATTGCTTCACAATGTGTTGATGACACCTATTGCATTCAAAGTGTTAAAATCCCCATTAAAATGAATGTGAATTTTGGACATTTTATGTTTCCCAATTACACAGTTGGTTTACTCAGAATTCACATTAGTCTAACTTATTGACCTTTAATGTCTTCATTCATCAAACAAATATACACTTTCAATGTAAAATGCTTGATAGCATGGCAGAGGTACTGAACTTGAACTCCACTGAACCAGTTCTTCCTTTTTAAATATGATGACAAACTAAATATACCAGCTAAATGTGTTGCCAGATTAAGATTTCAAGGACAAAGTCAAAGGGCATTTGGAACTAAGACTTGATAAAGAGGTGATAAAGTGGAGATGACTTCTACAGTGATATCACTTCTCCAGTTCCTATGCAATTCTATGGAGCCTATGCACTCAGATTTCTCCAACTTTGGGGATCTTAGTGCATAGGCTCCAGAGAATAACAAAGAGATTGGAAAAGTGATATAACAGGAGAAGATATCTCCACTTTTTCTCCACTTAATCATGTTTTAGTGCATCTCCTCCAGTGTTATCTTAAAACATGACATACATTAAATGATGTGTAAGCTCTCCTGTTTCATAGTTTAAATGAGGCCAGACTATGGACTCTGCTACTCAGGTACTTTATCAAATAAAAGTGTTACCATTGGTTTTCCATTTAGCATATGTTTGGATGATAGAGCAAGCTTTCAAATACATGTACCTCAAGTGAAATTATATAAGAGAAGAAATTAACTATATATCCAACAGTTTTTGTCTATAATTCAAAATGATAATTATATTTCTAGTCTGCTATAATTAGTATTTAAAATTTTCAGTATGTGAGTAATTTTTATGTTTCTTTAATTCTTCTCTGTCAAATCTGTCAACAGACATTGTTGATGATGAAATGTTGATAAAGGTCACATCATTACCATGGTGCGTATGCTGAGGGAAAAAAAAACAAAAACAATTTCAGTTGAAATAATGTATGCAAAAACAGATTACAAAAAAAAAATAGTGAATAGATCATTGCGTGCAAACCTCTTCTTTTGAATAGAGGGTTCTTAAAACAGAAATAGTGTTAAAATGGATTACTTTAGGATGGATTTTGATTGTTTTATAGAGAACTGAAATCTATTTACATATTATACTTTCCATTTTCTGTAAAGTGAATAGGTTTTCAGAAATTAACCTTTATATTTTAATGGCACAATACACCACTTCATATTAATTTTATGCATAGCATGTAAATTAGTTTATGCATTATGTCTAGATTCAATCATAGCAGAGTGTAATAATATAAAGTAGCATAAATTATCACATTGTGCCACTAACAAACATGATTTATATCTCAAACAGCTGCCTAGCACCCATCAGTGAAGTTTGAGATTCTCATTACAATTATCTAAACTCAAGGTGACACATCCACATTAAAACTGTTTTTGAAATAACAGGTAATCAGCACTCTGAGTAATATTTTGTCCCCCTCTTAAATCTAAAGCAAGGTCTAATCCTAGTTTGTGAAGTAGTAGTTTTATAATTTAAAATATCAAGACCACCTAGTGAGATTTGATGTCATGGGATGAGCAATACATGATCCTGGAACATGTTTCAATACATTTTCAACAAACCACATGTTGCAACTTAGAACTGATTGTTTCATGGTAACCCTTTACGTTACTGTAGGTGTGGCCAAACTTTGGAACTCTAGGTTTTAGAGACTACACATTCCATAATCAATTAATTTAAATCCCCTATAACCACAAAATAATTAAAAAATAAGCTTCAATTATGTCAGCTTTAGAAGCTTTAGATGTTAGAGTAAGGTTTGTGTGCACATTAAAAGTCATACATGAAATAACTCATTAATTAACCATTTAAGGCTTTGCAATGTATTTCATAACCTTCTAGTCCTTAAAGGCTTAAACAATATGTTTATAACGAAAAAATCTAATTATGTGAAAAATTTCTGACAACTCAATAGGGGTAACACTGCAGTGGTGTCTACAAGTGGGTATGTGTCAGTTAATTTTGTATTCTAAGAAAAACTCACCGGAAATTACGTGAAAAAAACAACAGTTTTGCATTTTTTCATGGAAATTGCAGCTTATAGAAAATGCATAGAATTTTCATCTTTTTTACATTGCTAATACATTTCCTCCAAGAACTCTGCCTTGCGCCTGCTGCTAGACATGCTGCCCCTGTTGCCAGTATCACCAGTGCTGTGCCTGCTGCAACCAATACTGTGCCTGCTGTCAGACGTGCTGCATATGCTGTAATCAGTGCAGTGCATTCTGCCAGTTCCGAAGCTGCTACCACCAATGCTGAAGCTGCTGCTAGTGTGTCTTGTAATACTCAGGAATGGGGGGAGTAGAAGATGATGCCAAGTGTGACAGCAGGGGACCTGAATCACACTTACCATCCCCAAGCAGTGCCACCAGTACTAGTAGTACTAGTACTAAGAAGATCTAGTACCTTGTTAGTGTTAGGAGTGAAGGAGAGGGTAATCCTCATATTACTAGTGACTGTGAGGAGGAAGACTCTGGGGCTGAACTTGATGTGCATGGATATAGTAGTAGTAGTAGTAACAGTAATGGTGAAGTAGCCAGTGGGACTAGTATTAGGGAAATGGTAGGGGAAGCATTTGAGAGCTTTCAGATTAGTGGTCAAGGGAGCTCACACCATTCATCTGGCTCTGGGAGTCCTCCCCTCCCATTCACTACAGTGTCAAAGTGAAACATGATCCTGAAGAGGCCAGAACTGGTGTTGGGGGACAGCAGGCATAGAATTAATACCACCACCAGCAGGAGCACAGATCAGCTGCCTGTGCCTGCTGCTACTGCTGTTAGTCTGCCTTCTTCTTCAGGTCAAAGGAAATGCCAACTGTCACATTAGCGGACTCTCTGTCACATTGCTCGTCACCTCTTCCAAGCAGCAGTGAGATGTCTGTAATAGAGCAGAAGCAGCACGTAGGGAGTGGGACTAGTGGTGGTGGTGATGATGGTAGAAAAGCTGGGGTGGAAGAGGCATATGATGGCCTTTTTATCAGAAACTCAGAAGGAATGGAAGACAGGGATGAGGATGGGCATCGCCACCACCACCACTAGCAATGAGCTTTTGGAAATTGCAACTGCTGTAATTCCTGCTGCTGCTGAGTTTCATGGGCAACAGGATGCTGAGGAGCAAACAAGTGTGCCGCAGACCCCCATGGACAAAGTGGGAATTGGATCAACAAGTGATGCTGGACTAGGTCAGGTTCCACTTGCCATCAGTAGCAATACTCCTGGTCCTAGTTGCAGTGCTGATTCTCAGGCAGTAGCAGCAACATCATCTGCTGCCAGCACAGACAGTGAAGGGGAATGTGGAGGACAAGAAGAAAGAGGCCATTTTTCTCCACCTTCAACCTCCCCCCCTGAAGTCATGGGTGTGGGACTATTTTTCTCTTGGGGCAGGCACAGTGCAGTCATCACCAACTGCACTGTGCACAATTTGTGACAAGTCAGTGAGAAGGAGAATGGAGGGAACAGATATTGGTACAAGTGTCCTGATATCACACATGAAACACAGACACCATGACATTTATGTCAAACATGTTAAAGCCAAACACCCATTACAGAAATCGAGCCCCGCTGTTACTAAACCCCTTGACTCTCCAGAAAGAGTCTTCTGCCAATCCACCTTGTTCATCGTTACCTCCCTATCAATTGATAGCCACTCTGTTGATGTTGGGATCTGGCAGTTAGTCTCCCACCATTGCACAATGTGTGGTGCACTGACCACACATGCCAGTGTGGTGGAGGAGAATCACAAGCAGGACATCAAGTGGCATCTGAGGAGATTCCATCCTGGAGATGCTGACAGGAAGGGTTCATCATTACTATTAAACTGTTAGCAAGTTGTCATGTGTCCTTAGCGTGGTCTGGACAAGGGGTATAGTGACAACGGCAGTATTTGGGTTCTGGTGTCATGGTGTTTGGATACAGTTGTGCCCCTAGATGTTATTTACCACACACACTGTGCACACTGTAGTTGCTGATGAGAGCCACAGTTCATGCTCAAGGGAAACATTTCTATTCTAATAACAACACACCCATGATTTTGGAGGAGGTGCAGGGGGAGAAGAATTGTTGGCCAACTCCACATAGACTGAGGGGCACTTATTGTGCTGCTACTGCCTCAGGTGCATCACTGAAGCCATGTTACTGCTATTATTGATCCCATTCCCATCCTGCTGATTAAACATCTCAGCAGCAGCAGCAAGAACAGCAGTTGCAAATTCCGCAATTATGGACTCAGACTCTGGAGGAGGACATTTGACAATGGCACTGGCCAGCATGACCTGCTAGCACTAGGCTAGTAGGCCATTTTTTCCCCTCAGGGCTTGTGCTTTGAAAAAAATAAATAAATAAAAAGACCCATAGTGATACAAAAAAATAAAAATTTTTGGGGGTTTGTTTCTAACAAGCCTAAGTCCTACAAATCAATGTTTCCTCAGGGAATGGGCCTCTAACAACAACTATAACAAATAATCCTCTATAAAATAAAAAAATATATATACTCTATCAAGTATATCAGTCCACCGCAGTGGCAGCTTATGTCAGGTGTTCCTGTCTCTATCACTTTACATACAAATTTCTTATATTATTTTATTGATTTATTTTTTTTATTAACTGTACCCTGAATAGCAGTCAATAACCCCCTCACAAAACAAATTCCCTGTTCAACTGCTTCATTCCCCAGACTCCATCCACCAACACAGGCACCCTTCTCAGGCCACTTTTATACCATCTCTTATGGGGGGGTTAATTGTATTTAGGATTTCTTTTTTATTAATTGCCCCCATTCCCAGTAAAAAAAAACTCCCCCAAAAGTTCAACTGATTCTTTCCCCACACCCCACCAACACAGGCACCATCATGCCCCTTTTATACTATGCCTTTGGGAAATAAAATAATATTTGCTATGTGCTGTTTGTGACTTTAATGTTCCCATTGATTTCAATGGAATGAGGTAAGCGAAAAAGGTGGGAAAAAGTGGAAAATCTGCACTTTTCAAGGGAAATTATTCACCAAGCCAATTTCAGTTTGAGGAGAACATTTTCACCCATCCCTAGTGACTACCCTTTGCCTACAAAACAGTATAATTTCTTTTAGGTACACTTGCACAAAGTCAGGGATTTTGTAGACATATAGTCAGGTGTATGATTAAACAATTATACAAAACAGGTGCTAATGATCATAAATTTAATATGTAGGTTGAAACACGATCATTAACTGAAACAGAAACACCTGTGTAGGAGTAATAAAACTGGGTGAGTATCAGCCAAACCCAGCTAACTAGGAAACAAGGCCAAGCTACTCAATAATACATGAAAACACAACTGGGATGCAGAAAAATGGCTGGAGGTGCTCTCTGCTGATGAGTAAAAATTTGAATTATTTGGTTGTAGCAAAATGTAGTTTGTTTTCCAAAGGGCTGGAGAGTGGTAAAAGAATGAGTGTCTGCAGGCAAAAGTGAAGCATGATGGAGGTTCCTTGCAAGTTTGGAGGCTACATTTCTGCAAGTGGATTTGGGGATTTGGTCAGAATTAATGGTATCTACAATGCTGAGAAGCACAAGCAGATGCTTATCCATCATGCAGTACCATCAGGGAGGCATCTGATTGGCCCCAAATTTATTCTGCAGCATGACAATGACCCCCAAACAAACAGCCAAAGTCATTAAGAACTATCTTTAGAGTAAAGAAGAACAAGAAGTCCTGGAAGTGATGGTATGGCCCCCACAGAGCCCTGGTCTCAACATCATCAAGTCTGTCTGGGATTACATGAAGAGAGAAAAGAAACTGAGGCTACCTAAATCCACAGAGGAACTGTGGTTAGTTCTCCAAGATGTTTCGAACAACCTACCTGCCAAATTCATTAAAACGGTGTACAAATGTGTGTAGAAGAACTGATGCTGCTTTGAGGGCAAAGGGTGGTCCCACCAAATGATTTGATTTAGATTTTTCTTCTCTTCACTCACTATGCGTTAAATTAATTGATAAAAATAAACTATTAACATGTCTATTTTTGAATGCATTCTTACATTACAGTATTTTTTCACACCTACCTAAAACTTTTGCACAGTACTGTACATTTTAGACCTACATCATCATTATCAGTAATTAATTAGGTCACCAACAGCTGGTTCTTCCCCACTACTTTTCTACAGCATTCTTCTAGGCATTAATTTGTTACTTTTGCCTTTTGAGAGATTTCCACAACTTTTGCTACTAGTTTCAGAACAGTTGTTTTCATGCTAGTTTTCTCAGTGTCAGATGTAGCAGTTGATTGAGCTGCTACACTTTCATGCACTATGTTGTCAACACTAGAATGCAACTCGTTATTGTCTTCAGTGTTTTTAGATGGTTTATTAATAACACTGGTGCTGCTGGGGGTTGTGAAATATTTATTGGGACTTTGAAAAACTGCATGCTCCTTGGAACTGAGAGGGATTACCATCATTGCACACACTTTACTCATACATTCCTGAACTGCTCCTAATGCTTTCAATCTCCCTAACTCTTCTGTGTTTGTTGAATATTACTTTGTGACTGTGTTTGCTTTTTTACTTTAAAGTACACAAAACAACTGAATGTGTGTGATTTCCAGCCTTGTATCTCTGCAAAATACTGTGTCTCATCTAGTATCATTCTGCCTCTGTCACAGCTGACGTCAAGGTACCTGTCTGTCACCTATGAATTTTTTAAAATTCATATTTATTTATTTTATTAACTGTCTCAACCTATCTTTATCACTGTCAACAACAAAAAAACAAAAATCAAACTCCCTGTTCAACTGCTTTGTTCCCCAGACTCTTCTAGCACACAGATAACAGCCGCTCGAATCTGGTTGGCTGGGATGTGAAGAACATCCCAGCCAATGGCACTGAGGGAAATAGAAGTGAGTCTGCCCATATATAAAGGCAGGCTCACTTCAAATGCCCTCAGTGTGTTACGGGCATCGGCCCGTACACAGCTAATGAGGATCGTCGTGGGACATTTCTGTCTCTGCCGCCGCCACCCTCGAGGCCGCTCCAAGGGCGGAGACAACAAATATAAGCTACGTAACATTGGGCATGTGTGAATTCCATTGATTGCTGTATCTATGGACCTTTTTATTCATGGGCATGTATTTTATGGGGGATTACATGGAGGCATATGTGGCTATATGTATGGGACACTAAAATTACACCATTTGAGTGACAGTGAGGTACACAACGCATTGCTTTGCAATGTGTTGCGTACCCCTCTGCCACTCAAAGGTTTCTGCAATGTATTTGTTTCAAATGGTATCTTGTGAGTAATTAGCTCAACAAGTTCAAACTTCTTTGCCATAAAATCAGAAACCAGTTTTGGGAAACAATCTTTGCTCTTCCATCCTGTAATAATATTAGACAGTGTAACTGTTTATTTCATTATCACCTTGTTAGCAGTTGCTTAGACAGGCAATCCTTTTAATCCTTTAATCCTGTGAGTGCCAATGCAATGGGCAAAGCATTGGTTTGCTTTGGAGTACTTTGGCATTCAAAGGGTTAAGGATCAAAGGAATGTGCAAAGCATTGGTCCTAAAAAGCTTAGTATACACATCTGAACATTGTCATAACAGGGAAATCCATTTAAGAGGAGCTCTGCTATAGGAATTAGTGTTTCATGATTTGTTTAAAATGCATATTATCTTTTTGTACATATAATACATAATCATTCATCAGTCTGTCCTGTACATAAAGAGGGGCAGCCTGAGACCCTCCAATACTGTGCAGCTCCATACAAATTAACCAAATGTTAAAAATGCATAGAGCATATACAGGGCCAGATTTATATCCTAGGAGCATTTAGGAAATGCACTTTAAACTTACTTAGCTCTACCCATGGTCACACACCCACTCCTTACATGGCCCCACTCCCAGTCCCATTTACTATTTCCTGGCACAAAAAACCCTTGGCCTATATCAAACAAGAACAAAAAAATTATTTAACCCCTTGGTTGATAAAGAGATCGCCAACACATTGTTCCATAATGCATAGGAGATATCTTTAGCACCAGGAGATTAAATAATAGCCTGTACAGGGGCATTGAGATTGCTTTGGCCACATCCACAATTCAGAATGTGGATGTGATCTTCACTGCTGAGGTGGCATTCAAAAGTTACAGAGAGAAAGAAGGTGCAAGTAGGGATTCTACTAATAGAGTGCTCAAATGGACAAGACTTTGTGAGAAATATATAAAACGATTGTAGGTACTCACAGGAGTAGTTGGATCGGTACTATAATGTGCTTCCAGGGAAATTTTCAGACTCTCCCTGCTCAAGCAATTCCAGGGTGTCTCGTACTCCAAACAAACAGACTTCACCAGCGAAAACATTACCAAAAATGTTTATGTTTATTAAAAAGAATTAATTATTAATTATTATCTCATGTATATAAATGTAAAACTGCAAGTTCATTCCAAATATAGAACATGTTTCATGACAGTTTATTGCCACTTTTTCAAATTCATTTAAAATTAGAATGAACAGCGAATAAATTCTAAACAAACAGATTCTCTCTGGTCTAGGTCCTATTTATAATCTCTTATATCGCCACCCACTGGGCTCCAAACGGTAACATTGTAATTCTCATTATGCAATAAAGTAACAACTTAACCCCTTCACTATCCCTCAGTTTTCATATAGAGTGATATTTGGATTTTAAATTAGTTCTATTCAGTAAATAACTTATCCTTCATCTATCATTATCTGATGAACTGTTCTTAATGTGTAAACGTACAAACATAAAAAATACCTTAAAATAAATTTGTCCCTCTCGTAGTCCTCACACACGATCCCAAACGGATGTATATACACCTGGGGTTTGGTATCCGGCGGGACAACCTGTAACTAACATTGATTTTTAATGTTCACTATAAATATCCCTATGGCTCTATAAAAAATTCTTTATATGTATATATGTACATTTGCACACAAAATATTTTAGTAGCTATACTAAAAGAACAGGGAGATGACATACCACCAAAGGCAATGTAGAATCATTGTTATAAAGTTATTATAGAGTTATTATACAGTTATTATAAAGTTCCTTTTCTACAAGTGACATCCACATTTTACAAGTACATAACATCTACATATTTTATCGACACACTTAGCATATCTATCATGTATTTGTTCACTTTAAATACATTAGCTACGTGATTTTAAAACTATCTTTTTTAGGGTATTATATTTACTAAAAAATTCTTTTACATCTTCGGATAATAAAAATGTTTTTAAAATAAAACAATATATAGGTTGTATGACAAAAAATGTTGTGTATTTATTAATTTGTCCCTGTGGTGCATGTGGGGAGGACATCAAGACATTTGAAAATAAGGTTAGGTGAACATATTAACAATATTATAAATAAAAAAGATAATCACAGCGTACCCCGTCATTTTAGGGATTGCCGAAATGGCAATCCAGAAGGTATAAAATGTATGGGAATAGAGAGAGTATATAAAGATGAAAGAGGAGGAGATTTGAATTATAAATTATCACGTAGAGAAAGTTTTTGGATATTTAAAATTGGAACCTTAGATCCAAGAGGGATGAATATAGATATAGATCTGTGGAGTTTTTTGTAACTTTATTCCTGTGTCTCCTGTATTTTAACACAAATATATACATATATATGTATTTTTGTATTTATTTATTATTTATATATATATTTTTTTTTTCATATTTATTTTTTATGTTATTTTTTTTAAATATATTAAGGTGGATTTTTATTTGCGTGATGGTAAAGGTGTTTTGCTTTTCTATGGAATTTACATAGTAATGAAGATTGTTATGTTCGTTTTTAATAAAGTTTTTTGTAATTCGATAGTGTTGTGGATTCAGATGGAGGCTTGGATGTCGATGTCAAAAAACTATAATGCTAAAGAAAAAAAAAGCGGGAAATTTGACGTCAGAAGAAAGCGACATCACGGAACTCCTAATGTATTTATAGGGACAGATGAGGGTGAGACAGGTATGCCCAGAGGAAGGCACCGGAGTGCTGAAACGCATTGGATACCTGAGAGGATACCCGTGAAGGGAAGAGACTGGTGTGGAGAAGCGTGCCTATCCGGAGGAGTAGAGGCGAGTTGGAAAGGATTCTGATTTGTATCGACGGCTACAAGTCTGGACTCGATCTACAGGGATAGTGCAGGGGAAGACGTCCCTTTGTTTCTATACATTCTATTTGGCTATATTTGTGAGTGCATTTCTTAATAATACATAATTTTTTATGAGATGATACTGTCCCATGTGTGTTTTTATTTCTTATTCTTTTGAGGAGAAAATATATTATAGGTGAAATATTATTTGAAGGCACACAATCAAGAGGAGTAATAAGTGAGTGGCCAATTGGCACACATTTGGAATACATCACGGATTGAATTGATATATTACACTATGTATTGTTTTTCTTTTTTGTTTTTCATGTTTTTATGGATGATCTTCACTGAGTTTCAAGTATAAGTATTGCGCCATACTTTAGTTGTTTTTGTATTTTATTCACGTGTGAGGTGTATGAGCAGCATATTTTTTTCACTTGAAGTGATATTGTTCACGTTAGTGATTGAAGTTAAAACATCACTTTATTTAATTGAAGGGTGTCATGACTAAGACTAGCAGAGAGGCTCGGAAGTAGGAAAAGAAACCCCTCCAACAAAGGTGATTGGGGCTAGAAGCTAGGGAGTGTCACTAGAGGGCGATGCTAGAGTAAGTAGGCCAACCGTAGGGGGGTGTGCTGCGGCCTAAGCCGTCTAAAGGTGCTAGCCGCAAGGCTAGATAGCCCCCTTCGGTTGAGGCTCCGGGGACTCAGGATACCCCACTACGATTGGACTATACCCCAATCACCCCAGGGAGAAACTGACTCCAAGAAGATGGATAAGGAGGACTTAGCAGGGCTAGTCACAGGATACAGGACTGACCAGAGCAGGATACAGGACACAGGACTGACCAGAGCTGGACACAGGACTAACCAGAGCAGGATACAGGACTGACCAGAGCAGGATACAGGACACAGGACTGACCGGAGCAGGATACACAGGACTGACCGGAGCAGGATACACAGGACTGACCAGAGCAGGATACAGGACTGACCAGAGCAGGACACAGGACTGACCAGAGCAGGACACAGGACTGACCAGAGCTGGACACAGGACTGACCAGAGCTGGACACAGGACTGACCAGAGCAGGACACAGGACTGACCAGGATACAGGAGACTTGACACTTGGCAGCAGGAAAACTGGAACACAGACAGCAAGAAGCAGGACACTGGAGACAGGACACTTGGCAGTGGAAGGTGAACGAGGCACAGCAAGACCTGTTCACCCGAATGGACACTTAGACAACGCGTCCGTTGCAGGGAGAGGGCGCCTAAAATAGTGAAGCCCAAATGGCTTCACGTGGAGGACTGCGCATGCGCAAGTCCAACCCGGAAGCCGAAGCTAACCGGAGCGACGGAAGAGAGGACACCGCGAGGAGTCAGCACGGCGGTGACAAAGGGTGAAGGTGCGCTAAATCACATTTTGTTTTTGAGTTTTCAACTTAGTTTGGTGGCTTGGAGAATCCCTTCCTCATTCCTTGCTGTGCTCCATGCCTTATTCAATTGTTGTTTTTTTTTATAATGCGAGAAACGTAGAAATACATTTATTCCCTTTGCTCTGTGGAAAGAAACATGATCTACAATGCCAAAAACAAGCTAACCTTGAAATGTATGGAAACATACGACACATCATATAGAACAATTAGAAATTGCAATACAAATCATTTACAAAAACAACTGCAAATTCTTATTAAGAAAAGTTAGAAACATAATGGTCTCTTTCAGGATTCTAATACATATGTACATAACGCACAACCCGTAAATACAAATTTGGGCAGCACCAAGTCAAACCAAACCATGACACTTACAATAAAATGGTTCTCAAATCAAATACTAACAACCTGAAAAATAACAAACAAACTCTGGAATTGTAAATTTCTCAGGCCATGAGCTTTCTCTACAAGAGATATTGGTTTTATCCAAACAATTATCTGGCCAAGCACGAAACTGGATCAGACCTGGAGGAGGTTTTGTCCACAATAAGGACAACACTACAACGATTTTGGATTACAACCACCAAAAAAAGAACAAACAGTTCACTACACCAACAGGACATAAGCATGAAATGTATAACTACATAGAAAGTCTCAGTCATAGAACTGCATTCTAGATAACAACACATACAATCTATCACCCCTAGGCATACAATAAGTGATCTAAGCACCAACCACAAAATCACCATAAAACCAGCAGATAAAGGAGGTGCAGTGGCGATCATGAACACTCAGGACTATATAAAAGAGGGAAACAGACAACTATATGACATCAATTACTGCACAAAAACTCAGTCAAGCCCCACCAATATATTTATAAGACAAAATGAAAATTTCATAAATGCATTCCCAAAAGACTCGCATCCAGAACTGAGAAAGCTAATATCAACCAAAACTGCTGTGGGGACTTTATACATGCGTCAAAAAAATACACAAACCAGGAAACACAGGCAGGCCAATAGTAACATGTACGGGCATTCTGACTGAGTTGAGATCTGGCCTCATTAACATCAATTGCTTTATACAAGATACTACAGACTTCTTTAACAAACTCAACCAAATCAAAGATTTACCTACTGAGACAATTCTGGCTACCATTGATGTGGAATCAATTGATAGCAACATCCCACACCAGGATGTAATTAATTTCTCCATTCATTCCTTTCATCACAGGCCTGAAGCCAAAAATATAGCCTCCAAACTTTTACTACAAGGGGATGTGGTAGGTAAATTACAGTATAGGAGTATCAACCATGGATTTCTACATAATTCAGTGTCTAGGAGTTCTATGTGAGATAGGCATTCAGACCAATATTGTGTCAGAAGAGGACATTTCCACTATATGTGAGGAAAGTGCCTCTGGCCGCTTTACATCTCCAACATGAGGCTGATGAAGAGGGAGAGATTGCGTGTAATTTGACAGGAGTGTAATACCAGCATGTTAGGAGTTTGATGTTCATTTCAATCATGCCAGTAGAAATAGAGGATGTATGGGTGGAGGAATATATGGAGGACCAACCTGACTGGGACAAGGTCAAATTTAACTCTTTTTCTCAGGCCTGTTCATAGGAAGGTTTACCAACAGCTCGCGATATTGATAGTATGTCATACAGTCTACTTATGAGTTTGGCTTCAGTGTGATTTGGAGTAAAAAAGAAAGCCTCAAATTTGGAAAAAGGTCTGTTGAAACAGGCTGTAATTTCTGGGTGCGTAAGTAAGTGTTTTAGCCGTAAGAAGTTCCAGATTTATCTCGGTGGGAGAGAGTAGAGTGTTTGTAAGTCAGGAAAGGGATAGACAGCTCCTGTATCTCTGAAACGTCTTAGTTGACAGTCAGTGTCTCTTGTCCAGGCAGGGAACTGTGAAGCTGGTAATGAGAGTTTAGAGTGGTGGGATGAGAATGTTCTAGTAAAAGGTGAGGGGAGAGAAATTAGCGTCCCATAGCGATTGAGCCGATTCCATATTGTAATGACATTTTTTAGTATTGGATGAGGTAAAGAGGAGGTGAGTCGTTCAGAAGTGGGGAGCAAAATTTCCACCAGCGGATCGCATAGCGGATGGAAAGACCTTTCCAGGGGAACCCATAATTTATGAGATTGGTTGTTGTGCCATTCAGATATCGAAGCTAAAATAACTGCATTGTAGTACCTGCGAAGAACGGGGATACCGAGACCACCCTGTAATTTATGCATAAACAAGTATCGACAATTGAGCCTCGGTTTTCCGTGACCCCAGATAAAAGAGGAGAACAGTTTTGAAGCCGAGAGAAAGAATGAGTTTGGAAGAGCAATAAGTAGAGTTTGGAATAGAAGAAGAAATCTGGGCAAGACCATCATTTTAAGACTGTTCATTCTACCTATCCAAGATATATGCAAGGAGGACCATTTATTGAGGTCCCATCAGACTTTATTCAGTAGGGCAATAAAATTTGCACAATATAAGTATAGTTTAGATGTAATTTTGGTACCAAGATATGTAATAGAAGAGGTGGACCATTTAAGAGGAATCGTGGCTTTCAACCGTGATAAACAAGTAGAGTCTAAGAATAATGGAAGAGCTTCGAATTTTTGCAGATTAATTTTAAAGTCCAAAACCGATGAAACCGATGAAAAGGAGTCTAGCTCAGAGAGGAAGGCTGGTATGGATGTTTCTGGGTGGGCCGTTGACAAAAGAACTTTGTCTGTAAAAATAGATAGTTTGTGAGTAAAGCTTGAAACAGGTAAACCATGTACACGGGGGTTCTGTCGGACATGCCGGGCTAGCGTCTCCCTAACTAAAACAAATAGCAATGGGGAAAGCGGACACCCTTGTCTCGTCCCATATGAAATAGACAGAGGGGGAGATAAAGTACCTTTGATTCTAATTTTACGATTTGGGTTAGTGTATAAGGATTTTACGTAAGAGATGAAGCAAGGGCCAATCCTGAAGGGTTGTAAGGTGGCAAACATAAAAGACCAGTTAACACGGTCGAAAGCCTTTTTGGCATCAGTTGTTAATAAGACTGAAGGCAATTTGAGTTGGTCGATATGATGGAACAGTGAAAGGATCTTCCGAGTGTTGTCTTTGATTTCCCTATTGAGAGTGAACCCCGACTGCTCTAAATGGAGAAGGGTCGGAAGAACAAGTTTCAATCTGGTGGCAAGAACTTTCGCATAGATTTTTAAGTATAAATTCAATAAAGAGATGGGCCTGTAATTAGAACAGAAGGAAAGGTCTTTGCCGGGTTTTGGTATCACAGTTATAAAAGCTTCGGACATTGCAGGGTGAGCAGAGATATTGTCTGGTAAAGCTAGAAAGCATTCAGTTAAAAGAGGAGTTAGTATATCACTAAAGGTTGAATAATAAGCTTTCGAAAAGCCATCCAGGGCTTCGATTTGGTGGGAGAGATTTGATCGCAGAGGCAACTTCATCTTCAGTGATTGGAAGTTCCATTTTCCGGGCCAGTTCAGCATTGAGTGTAGGGAGATTAGCTGTTTGTAAATAGGTGTTAATAGTGGAGGAATGTGATTGTGATAGGTCGGTTTGGGGCTTTAAGTTATAAAGTTGTTCATAGTAGTGTTTGAAAGAGTTTGCGATATCTGTTGGGATAAATTTGGAGTTACCTGACTGATCTTTGATATGTCGGATGTAGGTAGTTGGTTTCTGTGATTTAAATTGCCTGGCTAGAAGGGATCCCGATTTATTTCCATGCTCGAAGTATGTCTGGCAAGATCTGAAGAATGATCGTTCTACCTTGGTGAAGAGAAGAGATTGGAGTTCAAGTCTTAAAAGAGACAAGCGGGACAAAGAGTATGAATCTGAAGAGGATTTGTGGATAGATTCAAGGGTGTTGATTTCATGAAGAATATTGTCTATTTTTTTGAGACGTATCTTTTTAGTGCGAGCTGCCATTTTAATGAATTCACCCCGAATAGAAACGGGAGAAATGTTATCAGATTTGTTTTCTTTGATGTATAATTCTATGGATTAATGAATTGAGTCAGATATCTGTCGATCAGTCAAGAGATATTCTGCTAATCTCCAGTGTGTGGTAAAAGCAGGAAAGTGGGGTGGTAAGAATGAGATGGACACATGAGCATGGTCAGACCATGTATTATTACCGATGTCTGCTGTTTTGACCATGGAAATAGAGGTGTGTGAAGTCATTATATAGTCTATTCTTGTATATGAATTATGTGGGTTGGAGTAAAATGTGTAGTCCCGCCTATCAGGGTGCAAAGTTCTCCATATGTCAACTAACCTATGATCATGAAGAAGTTGTCGAAAGCGGCGTAATGCAGTCTTAGAGTGTGAGGAGGAGCTAGAGGAGCAGTCCAAAGTTGGAAACAGAGGAAGATTGAAGTCACCTCCTAAAAAAAGTGATCAAAACACTTCTAATTTAGTTAGTGTTTGTGAGAGGAATGTAAGCTGATCAACATTGGGGGCATAAATGGAGGCAAAGGTGAATGTTTGAGAGTGTATCTGACCCTTAATAAAAATAAATCTGCCTTTAGGGTATTTTCGAGACGCTGAAAGGATAAAAGGTATTTTCTTATGAATTAAGATTGCTACGCCCTTCTTTTTAACCAAGTCAGAATTCAAATATGCAGCCGAATAAAACCTGTTTGTCAATCGCATCTCCTGTCCTTGTTTGAAGTGGGTCTCCTGAAGCATAATGATGTCCCCGTTTAGATGATGAAAATCATTTAATGCTACAGACCTTTTATTTGGAGAATTTAGACCTTTGGCGTTCTGAGAAATGATTAGCAATGGTTTGGTCAGAATAGAACCCATTATAGTGGTGATATGGGAAGACTGGTCGACAATGTGCAAGAAGGTGCAAAGGACTACCTTGTTTGTTAGTGAGCCACCATTGTAGAGATCACAGCAGATCCTCATCAGGAAGGAAGCAAACAACACCAAATGACAATACAGAGGCCACTACTCTCAGGGAAAAGGGGTAGGTTGAAAGTAAGAAATAGCTAGAAAGCATAGAGGGAAGAGAAAAAGAGAGAAGAAGTGAAATATCTGTCTAGTCAGGATAAAAGACAGCATTGTCTCAACTAGTATCAATACTACAACAGATAAAGGGGTTTGGAGCAATGTCCTGGAGGGATGCTGTCTCTCCAGCCCCCCATGAAGAACCATGAGAGAGGTAAAGATAGAACCACTCGGTTCCCAAGAGATACTAATATTAAAGCTGAAAAAACACAGGCCATAACTATTTTAAGGACTAGGTGCCTAAGACAGACATGGAGAAGATACTCACAGTCTGGTATAAAATAACAGAGTACCAATTTATGCAATTTGGTATTCACATGACAGCTAGTTGCATATTAAGGAGAGAGGAGAAACAAGTTAGAACTCCAGCATACAGAAACTTTAATATGTTGAGATAACTCAAAACTAATAATAAGAGAATGTCCAAAAGAGGGCATGGTAAGAACCACAATTTTCTCAAGGGTTCCTCAGAATAATGTGAGTGCAAGTGGCACCTTTGTTCCCCACCTCACCTCGAGACCCACGTCCATAGCTATAGGTGCAGATCTGGGGGTATAGGGAAGGGATCTACATATGTGGCAAGCCGTCACCCACTACGTGACAGTATCTTCTTTGGAAATAAATAAAAAGCTCCATGCAGAGTGTGAGCTAAAACTGAAGAATCCACTGAGAAAAAAAAGCAGGGATTATCATAGCATCCATATATTTAATATTGTAGTGGAACAGATTGAATGAAATATCAGGAGTATTCAAGTCAGTTCCACCAGGTCAATCATGATAAGGGGAAATGTCAAACATATATGTGATGGTGGGTTTATAGGACGATAAAGTGTATAGGAAGTATGTGAGAAAAACGTGTGGATAATAATAGAAAAATGGGTGGGTGTTGGAGAAATGTTGAGAATGCAGGTGTTGGTGAGTGTAAGTGCCTAAAAAGAGGAAATGTAAGGACATGTGAGAGATTGTGGAGTGTTGTAAGGGTAAGGGGAATGGAGAAAGCATAGTAGAGTAGTAAAATTGAAGCTACTGGCAGTAATGATTAGTAGGAGTAGCAATAGTGCAACAAATGTCACCACATAACATTTAATATAAGCATAAACCAAGAAACTATAGAGATTAACAACAGTAGAAGAGTCTCACACATCTTGCGCCAGCTGGATGTAACAGATCATGTAGTGAAGGCCTTGAGTCAGGTGAAGTGTCAAGGAGGCTCCGCGTGTTGAGTCAATGTTTCATACCAGGCATATAGTTTTTGTGACAATTAAACATTGGCAAGGTCAACCAGCAGATTGACAGGCATATTTAGCTGCTACCAGTGGCAAGGTAAGAGAGTCAGGAACTCTACGTCGTTTGTTGATCAGATTCCACGATGGTTGCACTGAAACGTAATGATCCAAGGACAGTGGGATCTGCGCTAAATGGGATAAATCTTCCGTGATCTGTAGTTGTAGCTTCAGAATAAAGTCCTTGTAGTTGCTGCAATATCTTAGGACATGGTTTAGGCCGTCCTTGGTGGCGATAAGGGTTAGAGGAAATCCCCATCTATATTTTATGTTTTTTTGTCTGAGAGCTCGAGTGATAGGCTTTAAATCTCTGCGCCATTTGATTCCAGATTTTCCAGTCCCTTATTCCCATAGTGTAACAGACCATGGACAGCAAGAGCTTCAAGGGGACCTTCCCACCCTTTCTCAGATAAGTCTTCTTCACATTGCCATCCTTTAGGTTGCCTTACCCGGTATTGGCAGGGCCGGTAGAGCCTACTCACAGTATTCCCTCAGGCTGCCTTGCCTGGTATTGGTAAGGCCGGTAGAACCGGTACATTACCATCTCATGGTTGCCTTACCCGGTATTGGCAAGGCCGGTAGAGCCTGCTACTGCTATTTCGTCTAGTTGCCTGGGTTGCCTTGCCCGGTATTATTGGCAAGGCCGGTAGAACCTATTCATATGGTCATTTGCTTATTTGTATTGTTTGTATGTGTATGATAGCCCTATGGGATTGCCTTAACTTTTCAATAAAGTTATGTTTTTACCTAAACCTTAAGTCTGAGAGTCTTAACCAACCGTGACACAAAGCCATTTTCAGCATGTCTCCAGACATCATAATCAAGACAGATGCCAGTCATCTAGGCTGCACCACCAATAGCAAATGGTCGCAAGGGGGAAAACCTATGCATGCCAATTGTTCATTAGCAGAACCTTTCACTATCAAGAGTCTAGCACACAATGCAACTAACTGTTGCATTCTGTCAGCTATATTAATCATCTGTGTGGAACCAAATCAAAAACATTGGCCAACATAGCCAAGGAGTTTTGGGATTTCTATCTGGACAAAATATTTCAGTTCAAGCAGACTACCTTCCGGGAGTATACAACATAGTGGCAGATTGGCAATTAAGACATCTAACTGACTACAGTGATTGAAATATACTCAGGACAATTGGCAATCTAATCAAGCAGATATGGGGACTTTTATAGATAGATCTGTTCACTTTGTGACTGAACACACAGCTACTAAAATTTTTCAGCAAAGCAAAGAAAATGCAAGATTGCTACAACTGCCACATATTAAATGTTTAACGTAAATTCAGTTGAACTCACCAAAGCCACAAGGCCACCGCAGATCCAAGCAACTCCCGACAGCCCTGGCTATAAGCTTCGACAGACAAGATGGCACTGGAAGGGAGTGCTTCAACAGACACGCTCGTTCCCAACAACCAAATTGCCCAAGGATTGTTGTTGTAAAAAGTACTTATGTTTTACATTATTAAAAACAAATCCATGTCGAATAATAACAAATACGTGGCAATCAGTCAATGAAAGGCACATAAAGCACCTAAAGTGTTTCGTGATCGTACCTGATCATAGGTCAGATTAAACATTTGCCTTCATGCCATTCATCAACAAAGTAACCACATGCTGAGATAAACCTACGTATGTGTTTTGATGCACATTTCTTGTAATGTTATCAATAAGCTTTAAACTAGCATAATATAAAGCCTCCAGTCTTGTAATAAAATTCATAGATATTCCTAACTTAATAAAGGAAAGTCAGGATTTTATTAAAGACAAAGAGGTGAATATTATCTTCCCTTATATACTCACCCTATCATACTACTGCTGTGTTTTTGTCTCTGCACTTTAAGTTTTCTACTGTTTATTGACATAACTTCTCAGTCTGTTCAGTAACTTCAATGAAGTTTGAACAAGAGACTGAAGTTTAGCGTCTTCCAATTGATTTTCATTTGGTTTAGTTTGAGATTCGGGACACCAAAGAAAGTGGAAGTACACTGAGGGGATAGACTGGCTATGAGGATACTGTCACATGATTGGTGGATGGGTGTTGGGGCTATCGCATGTATAAATGAGTTAAAATATTTTTCTCTGTTAAAAAAAGTTTTCTTTAACTTTACTGCTGAGGGACAATAAAGAGAGATGAAAGCATAATATTTGCCTCTGTGTCTTTAATAAAATCCTGACTTTCCTTCAAGAAGGTAACAAAATATATGAATGGTAGTCCTCAACAGATCAAAGGCCTCAGGTTTCACATCCCTACTCTAGGTGGAAGCAGCATTTCAAAGTTTTGAAAATGCTTACATAATTTTGCATAATCATGAGAAAAATGAATCTCTAAGTTTAGTATTCCTGTAAAAGTTTTGAAATTGAAGAAACATGTTTTGTAAAATGGGTGTATAGCATTGCACGTCTTACATCGTTTTAATAATTAGTATCTGTAGAAAATCAGTTGCATGTTATGAGAAAAAGAAACAAAAGGAGCAGCTTTGCATACCATCCATGTCATTCTAATTGTTCCTCTCAAAGTTCTTAGAAACTGTTGGAGTATGGTAATGGTTTTTTTCATACTGGTGATTTGAATGCTTTGCAATGCAGTGCAGTACACGGTTTCATGTTTACCTATCAGTGATGTTCCCTTATTCATTTGATGTTGTTACTTTTATTTTAACATGCAGATTACTAAAATGAACAGAGTTCTATAGACCACAATGCAGATAATCTCTTTTGAACTTTATTGTGTTCAAAGCAATAACACAGGAATGTTGCAGCAAACTGCATTACCCTTTGACTTGTGCTGTGATTACCTTCAATATGAACAGTCAAACTGGGACAAAGGTGTTCAGTTCATTGGGGCTTAGCAGCACAACATTAAAAAAACACTGCATTAGAATTGTCAGTGTGAATGAGGTCTAAGGCAAGATTGTTGTAGTGGAATCAGTTTGTTCAAAACAAAAATGTTAACATGAGAAACAATATAGGAACAGAATCTAGACATGCCATCCCTTTCTAATTCTGCAGCTTTGTTTCTAAGGTGTATGCTGTTCTGACTTTTGGTGATTATTGTGAAGAGTTGTGAGCTACAAAAGAAAATGGGTATCATTAAATGCCAGCAAGTACATATCCTATGCAAAAAGTGTGTGACTACATGCATATTCTAAACTAAGAATGATTTATAGCTTTATCCAAAAAACAAAAGAAAATCCATTCTAGTGCAAACCAACTGCACCATGGAGGGGGGAATAAAACATCCCTTTGTTTAAATTGGGCTTTTAACCCCTCTATTGGGAATGAATGCACTGGAGACCTCTCAAGCACCCATGGCATTAAAATGTTCCATTTAAATCAAAGGGAATTTGGGGGAATTGTCCCTTGCCCCTTATGGTGCTGTTGGTCTTCTCTAGAATTGCACCCCTGTAGTTTGATGATTTATTCCTTTAGTGACTTTTGTTCATTTGGAGTAAACTCCCTTTACATTCCTTTTAATTAAAATTTTAACCCCTAGAGAAGTCTCCAATGCCATAATTTTCAGTGCTTTGGAATTATCTAAATTATTCAAAGGGTTAGAAACCCAACTTATATAATTTAGGCTTTTTATTTGTCACCTTGTGATGCAGATGGTTTGCCCTGAATTTACTTCAGTTTTCTGTTGCACATAAAGTTCTTATTCATCAAGCTACAGAGGTGCAATCCTGGAACACACCACCTCCATCTGAAGAGAGGCATAACATTCGCATTGTTTCCTATGCTACAATTGTTTTCCTCCAGAATTACACTTCTTTGGCTTACTGATTATGGATCAAACTCACTATGCAGAATTACAGGTGTGACCAACAATTCCAGTGCCAGTTTTTATGTAACAATTTTTATGTGTCTGCCCAGCTCATAAACGGATTTGGTTAGTTTATATCCTCTAGTGTACGGGCCATTTAATTTCACTCTTGGAGTGTCAGAATGGTATCCAAAGCATTGCTTTACAATGCGTTGCATACCCCTCTGGCACACATGTGGTTAAGAGCTTTGTTTGCATATTATATGTTAAATGTATATTCTGTATTAGACAAGTGTGGATTTGGCTGGTGGTGGTCTCCTGTGAAGCGCAGGAGTGTCACTAGAAATTACACCGATTTTACCCAAAAAATGCCTGAGATGTAAATAAATCTGGAACTGTATACCATACCTCCCAATACAGCTCCTTTCACAGTTCGTCCGGTGTGCAGTAACAATGGATCAAAGGAAATCTTAGCAGTTGAAGGAGCCACACCAATAATAACTGATGTTCCACATCCAGCATGAGAGGACATGATAGCAGATGTCTACGAAACATATATACAGTGACATATAATTTTTTCAGTGTTATTAAACTATTCATTTTATATACATATTAAATACAGCACTACCACCACACCATTTCTTAATACATTGAGGACCAGAGGGATGCAAACACATTGCTTAGCAAAATATTGTGCATCCCTCTGGTCCTTGTGGGATTAGATGTTTAAAAAAGAAAGTATAATATGTTTTTTATGGATGCAATCAGAAAACACAAGGGGTGTGCATTAGAGCAGGGGAGGCCAAACCTGTCCTCAATCCCTGCCACCATTGTATCTTTTTAACATATCCTCAATTAAACATAAACTAATATAGCTAACTCAGATAGATCCATCAAAATGATTAAACCAATGATTAATATAGTTGTGCATGTGAGGAGATCCTGATAGCCAATCTTGGTCCTCAAGAGCTACCAACGGTGGATTTTTTCAGGCTATCCCTGATGGAGCCCAGATAGATTAATTAATGACTTAGTGATTTGAATTGCTTCACCTGTGCTCTAGCTGGGATATCCTGAAAACCTGCACTGTTGGTGGCTCATGAGGACCAGGGTTGGCAACCCCTGCTTCACTGCATACCTGTGCAAATATTCTGTTGCCATTGGTAAGACTTTTATGGGAGCAAACAAGAAAAGGAATGCCACAAACTGGCCTACCACTACAACATATTGCAAGCAGCATTAAGGGTAGAATTTCTAGTGCAAGCAGTTTAGCAAATTTGCATTAAGTATGCATAAGTCTGAGAAATATGTGCACATATTCATATTAGTACATCTCCCTTGGTGTGAGGGCCAAAAGAGAAATGAATTAGTATAAAGTTCCAAACTGTTTTACCAACCAATAAATTTTATATTAAATGCAGGCTAATTAAAAAAATGCAGTTGATTTTCTTTAAAATTAATGGGGAGCTCTCGCCTATAATTAAAGTACTTCTCATCTTAATGCTCCATGTGAGCAAATCTTCAAACTGTTTTTAATTTTTATTTTAATGCAGGATAGCCCAATCTCCAAGCTTTTAAAAATAAGATTGTGACGTCCGTTCGGGACAGGCTGCAGTATAGCTCTGTACGGCAGCCTGTCAATTTTCACCTCTTCCCCTCCCCAGTTGTTCTCCGTTACCTCCTATTCCAGCATGTGAGCTGGAGAGCTCTCTTGCCAGTTATCTCTTGGCTCTTGGGTTATACTGCATATATAAAAAAAAAACAGACTGAAGATTTACTCACGTGGAACATTAAGATGAGGAGTATTTAACTAAATGTGTCTTAGTGTGACATTACTTCAACACATGCAATTCTCACATTTTTATAGTGATCGCAGTCGCTATATGCATTTGCCATCGTCATTAAGGTCCAGAAACATAGGGCAGGAGTGTCCAAGTTTGAACATCAAGAGCTACCAACAGTCTAGGAGCTCGCTACTATTCCCACCAGGAAAAAAAAAGTAGCAACCGTAGTTTTGAAGGCAAAGTTTGGTATTCTACTGACTGTGCTGTGACAAACTATCAACACGTAAAAAATGCCCAACGGGCGCAAAATTTACTCTCATTGCAAAACAATGAAAAAGTAGTTGAATTTGGCACTCTAGGTGCTGAGTTCCTAACATGCGATAAAAACCACTCACATATAATATAACAGTGGTTTCTAACACACACACATACACACGTATGCATAGCTAGTGATCCCTACACTAATGACATGTGGATGTATTGATATGGGGCCCTAAACACCATATAAATGCATCAAAGGAACTAAAAACATGCATGAAAACAAAAGAATATTAACCCTATGAGTACCAATTGGGTATGTAATGCATTGCAGAACGTTGCATACTCCACTGTCACTCAGTGTTAATCCCAATAAAACTAACACCATCCCATTACAATAAACACTTACCTGTAAATCTGATGTTCAGCAGGGTCTTCAGCACCTTGCTCATCCTCTGTGAGTATTCTTCTGTAATCTTCTGTCTAAAAGATTACAGAAGAAGACGGCAGTGGATGACAGGTCAGTATTACACCTATGGGTATGGGTATAGGATAATTTTAGGGCTAGTATTTTTTCATTTTATTGTTCATATTAGGGGTAGTATAGGGTTAGTGTTTGGGAAGTGGGGAAAGGGTGACTGTGTTTTTAGTTCATTCCATTGTTTGATACTGTGTCAGACAAAGAGAGTTGGCTAGTTTCTTTTGATGTTCCCTCAACACACTCTAATTAGAGTGCATAGTGGGTAAAAAAACACTGCAAAGAGTATTTGGCTGCAACATGGATTTTGGCTACCAATGCTTGTTGCAGTGGATGCTGGGCAAACAATTCCAATGGTACAGCTGTATGTACCGCCTTGAACTCCTTTGGCCCCAACAATGCTTTTACTGCAGTGAATAGTATAGAGCCCCAGAATGTTAAGGAGTCAGGACTTTGACTGTTGGTAGCTCCTTGCCTGAAAACAGGTGGGCCAATCAATATGACTGAATAACTGATTAACTCACCTATGCTTAATCAGGGAAATCCTTGAATCTTCGATTGTTGGCGGAGCTTGAAGATCAAACTTAGACACCCCTGCTCAGAGGTAAGTACTAATATGAATCTATGTAGAACTATATGCTGGAACTGTTATTGCTACACCTTCCTAACACCAAACTACTATGTAAATAGAAAAAGAGAAATCTCACCAAAAGATCTAAGTGTAGTACCAACAGATAAGTCAGAGACTGTCACAGCTTACCTTGTTTCCAGCGCCGCCGCTTCAGCGATGTTCAGTGTCTTTCCATGCGTCATCTGCAGGCGCAAGGCTTCAGAGTGAAGCAGGCCTCTGTTTTATGCCATGCTTCCTGTAGTCTCCTCCTACCTACTTCCTTCCTCTGAGCCTGCTCCTCCTACCTGCTTCCTGAGGAGGTGTTTAAAGGGCAGTCTGAGTCCTGACTCAGTTGCCCTTGCGTTGTTTTTCATAGCAGTTCTATTACCTTGGGCTCTGTGTATGACCTGGCTAGTCTTTCATCCAACCTGGTGCTGACCTGTGGCTCTGTCTGACTATTCTTTTGTCTATCCCTATAGTGGACACCCAACCTAGTGCAGATCTGTGGCTCTGGCTGACTATCTGAACTGTGTATGACCTGGCTTGTCTGACTACCCCATCTGGTGCTGACTTGTGGCTCTGTCTGACTATTCTTACGTTTGTTCCTTGTACCTAGCAGACACCCAATCTAGTGCGGACCTGGGACTCTGATAGACTAGCTCTGATACTATGACAGTGTCTGTGCTTTCGCTGGCGACATTGTTATGTCAAATGTTCCACTCTACAAAATACCTGTAACCCTGTATTGTTTAAACCCTGAAATTGTAAAGCACTGCGTACACTTGTGGAGCTATATAAATAAACATATTCATTCATTGTCACGGTTTGTTATGACTCTCAGTCACAGAGTTAAGATAAAAACACAAATTTATTGAAAAGTTTAAGAAAACCCTTGTGGGTAGCATACACATATAACATTAGCGATAATACATAGTAGCATGAGTAGTGATACACAGAATGTAAGACAGGCTCTACCGGCCTTGCCAATACCAGGTAAGGCAACCTTAGGTGGCACAAGATGGAATAGGTTCTACCGGCCTTACCAATATACCGGGCAAGGCAGCCTTTGACTAGTAACGAAGAAAATGGAGGCTCTACCGGCCCTGCCAATATACAGGGCAAGGTAACCTGGAGACTGATACAATGAATAGGAATAGGCTCTACCGACCCTGCCAGTATACCAGGCAAGGCAGCCTTGGAACTGGTACTACGAGTACATAAGGCTCTACCGGCCTGCCAATATACCGGTTAAGGCAACCTTAAGTTGGTTCAATGTGGAATAGGTTCTACCGGCCTTACCAATATACCGGGCAGGGCAGCCTTGACTGCAACTAGTGGATAGCAGTAATGGTCACCTCAGTGACTGGCTTAATGTGGAATAGACCAGTCGCATGAGATGGATGGACTGAGGCCCACTGGATAGACAGGATGGTATAGGCACCATTTAATGCTGGAGCGAACCAGTACCCGTGTACTGGAGTACACAATCTCGGCCAGTGCTGGCAAGCAACCGGTTAATACATGGAGCGAACCAGTACCCGCGTACTGGAGTAAACAATTCCTACCGGTGCTGAGAGATACGTGGCAAGCAACCAGTTAACACATGGAGCAAACCAGTACCCGTGTACTGGAGTCACTGAAACTTCACCGGTGCTGTCTAGGACTGAACAGCAGCCGGTTAATACTTGGAGTGAACCAGTACCCACGTACTGGAGTGACAGATCCTCTACCGGTGCAACGAGCAGTCGGTTATACATGGAGCAAACCAGTACCCACGTACTGGAGTAACCAAACCACCACCGGTGCTGTCTGGATGACAATGAGCAGCCGGTATACAGGGAGCGAACCAGTACCCGCGTACTGGAGAGACTGAACCTCTATCGGTGCAACGAGTAGCCGTTATACAAGGAGCAAACCAGTACCCGCGTACTGGAGAGACTGAGGGGTAGATTTAAAGGCAGCCGTTAACAAAAAAAATCACTAACGGGTGCGTTAAGTGACATGTTGCAATTCAAAGATCCGTCTAAAGACCAGCTAACGGCAGTTGTACAATCCTTACGGCCGATACACTTACGTGCATTCAGACGCATGGAAAAACATACCCCAGAGCTATTCAAAGGCTTGCGGTACTGATAACGGCTGAAAAAAAGACACACCTAACGGCTAAAAGTTAAGACCCACTTTTTTTAGCCGTTAGACACTTAACGGCCAAAACAAAACACCCGTTACATAGGAAAAGACACAAAAGGCTTACCGCACAACCATGTAAATGGGAAAATTAACCCGTGCAATGCCAAAACAACACAAAAACATGCACACACAACACAAATCACTACACACACAACAACAACCAACACCACAGGGACAACGACACACTAAAAAACAACAACACAACATGGCACGGAACAATGGGGGTCATCACACAAAGCGGACACCTGCAAATACAAGCTCACCTGGGCAACATCAACACGCCACCTGCACCCCACAACTGCATGTCCGCAAATGGCACACACAGAACAAGCACAACACACCACATCTTATAACACACACACACCTGCAAACACTTACCTGGACAAAAACAACTCACCATTGGTCAGCACTCACCTCATCACCACACCCACACAACGCCCTAGCAAGTACTTAAAGGGACAACTCAACACACTCACTTGTGGCTTGTTTTCCACTCTGGGAGGGAGAGAGAGAGAGAGAGAGACAGACAGACAGATAGAGAGAGAGAGACAGATAGAGAGACAGATAGATAGAGACAGATAGATAGAGCAAACAGTATGTTGGGTTACATATTGTTGCGAAGACTGAAGAGAAGGCGTGCAAGGGAGAGAGCTAGGGAACATCAGCAACCTCCAAGCATGCCTGATCAACAGCCACCACCTGTTGCAAGTGAGGAGGCTCTGGCTCAGCAGCCACACAGGAGCCCATCCCCACCTGGAGGGCACAGGATGTATAGACGACCACCAAGGCCCAGGGTATACTGCCCAAGGGTCACCCTCTTTGGAATGACCGATGATGAGGTAATTGATCGCTACAGGTTGAGGCCTGACAGCATCATTGCCTTGTATGAGGTCATCAAGGAGCAGGTGGATCCCATCTACATCTACAACCATGCCCTAACTGGCCTGCAGAAACTACTCTGTGCCATGCACTTCATGGCAAGCGGGGCCTTCCAGTCCACAGAGGGTTACGCATCTGGCATGTCACAGGCCACATTCTCCAGGGTGCTGGCCCAGGTCCTGCCAGCCCTCAAAAGCAAGTCCAGTACCTATATACATTTCCCCACCACCGACATGGACTGGATACAAGTCAAGCAGGCCTTTTACGCCAGGGGAGGCATGCCCAGGGTCATGGGTGCTATAGATTGCACCCATGTCCGAATTAAGGCCCCAGCACGTGACGCACAGATATTCATCAACAGGAAGAACTTTCACTCCATCAACGTGCAGATGGTGTGTGACAGCCATATGAGGATAATGAATGTCTGTGCAAAGTATCCTGGCAGCTCACATGATTCATACATTCTCCAAAACTCCTCAGTCCACAGAGATTTCGAGAATGGAACTTTTACAGGGGGATGGCTTTTGGGTGAGTTCACAATACAAAATCACATCACATACACAGGCGTACCCACAACGCTGCTTAGCATGCTCCTGACCCACAGCTACTACGTCTACCACACAAAACATCATTCACACAACATGTGCTCCCTGTCTCACCATGTCACTCACATTACACAGGTGATGCTGGCTATGGATGCAAGTCCTGGCTACTGACCCCACTGGCCAATCCTCGAACACATGCCCAGGAAAGCTACAACCAGGCTCATGGCAGAACGAGGAATGCCATTGAGCGGACCTTTGGCCTCCTCAAGTCAAGATTCCGATGTCTGGACCACTCGGGGGGAGCACTGCAGTATGCACCTGGAAAGGTGTGCGACATCATTGTGGCGTGCGCAATACTGCACAACATCGCAGTGGACACCAGGCTGCTGGAGCACATCCAGGCCCCCCCCATACAGGAAGTGCCCATGGACATCGGACACGTTGAGGAGACCCTGAGAGGGACACAGATCAGAGACAGGCTCATCACGGAACACTTTACATGTGAGTATAACACAGGCATGCAAACAATCCATGCAAGTCCCCCATCAGTCCTGTGACACTAACCACACTGCACATTTTGTTCTGTCTCACCCCACAGGAACAGTGACACAGCACTGCACTTGCAGCGGACGTGGCAAATTGTGTGTGTGGACTCAAAAACCATCCTCCATTCCACTCTCCACGTTGACATACAGACCCCAAGGATATCACGCACACCCTCAGGAGAAACAAGGTACAACACATAACCCATGTTCATCGCCTTACAGGGCTTGATTGACAGCAGCTAACTTGATTTGCCATGAGCATAGCCAGAGCAACCATGCTAGCCTTGTAGCGAAAGAGTGTTATCCAATGCTATGCATTGGATAATACTCCGTCACATCAGGGGTTAAAGGGCCATTGGACTCAATATGGAACCTGTACTGTGCTACAGCTGAGAAGAGCAGCACAGGGGTGGATGTACAGTGGTATGGGCACACAATGTAGAGGTCATGAGACGTAGATCAGATTACCAGGGACACCATGCTGACCTGTGAGTGTGCAGACATAAGTGCCCCCGACATGAATACACACATCAACAAATGTGTCCTAACAGTTCCATGGAACAAATGACATTGGGCTGCCACTGTCACATTAACAGTGGCAGCCCAAATTCATTACTTCCATGGAGCTCTCAGAACACTTGTTGATGTGTGTATCCATGTCAGGGGCACATATCCATAGGGCTGGGGCACATGTCCTTAGTTCTCCACATAATTGGTTACAGATGAGTACACAACACATTGTCAAGCAATGGTTTGTGTACTCACCTGTAACTGTGAAAATTGAGGGGATCAAAAAGACCAAATTGTTGTTGCTTGATGATCAGTTCAAGTCAACTACTCCAAATCCTGTCCTCTTCTTCCACAGGCATCCGTAACATGATCCATCCTTGAACTGAAGTTCTTCTATGTGACTGGATTGATGTCTTGACATCACCTTCATGGAGATCACCCCTTGCTGTTTATGTTGATGTTGTTGGTGATGCAAAGTTTGACCTGAGGTTCACACAAACCTCTACTGGATCATTTTCATATAGACACAGAAAACACTAATTCCTGAGTTTTATAACCTGTACAGTTAGGATGCTCAGCTACAGAGTTGTCAAACCTTGTGGACAACACATGAGCTGGGCAGCAGTGTAACTAAAGTACTATTTTTTTGTTTCAAAGTACATTTAGTGTTCTCATACAGGTGTTCAATGCATATAGGCAATACACAGAAAACACATGTACATCCTAATGTACTTTGAGACACAATAAAGATGAACCATCACCATTCTATCTGTGTCTGTAGGAGGATATATTTGAGAACACAGTTGTCAATGCGTTACCACACCCAGGGTAGAGTATCCCCATACATGGAAAGGCATCACCCATATCACAGGACTCCACCACTTGTTTGCAAGTGAGTGGACTCAGTGATGTATTCACGCTAACAGATGGTGGCAGTGATACACTAATGTGTTGTGGGAGTGATAAAGAGGTGATAAAGGGGACATACTTCCACAGTGAATTCCTGTCCACAGTTAATGTGTTGCTCAGTATAATCAGTGTTCAGTGATATATTGCTCCACTGGGACATATCACAGTACATGACCAACTGGACAAGTGTTTTCACTGGGGAAGTCTGTTACACCCTTAGAAAAAACAACAAGTCAACTTACTGGAGGCCCCAATGCTCACCCCAGGATATCAATGTGTGTGCTACACATTGAAATCCTAGGTTGAAAACATTGGCTTCCCCAGTCAGTCTGTTGCACAATGAGTGTGTGAATCCAAGACAATATGGATACATGTCCCATTTATCTGTCCTGCTTGTTATCTCACCGCTAAGCCGTTTGTTTGGTTATCCCCTTAACCCTCTGAGTGCCAGAGTGGTACCCAACGCATTTCTTTGCAATGCGTTGCCTACCACTCTGGATATCAAAGGGTTAAACACTACATATGATGTAGATGAATGTTCAATGTTGTACCAAATGTTGGGCTAAGGGGAATGTTTTGTTATGCAAAATCAACACACAACATTGCCATATAACACAGTTGTGTAATATGGCAACAGGGATGTTTTTACAGTTGATTTTGTACAACGATGTGTGTGTGAACCCATGTTGTAACATCCCACAAACATCTTACCTAGGCAGGAGTTGTATTCACTGAATTGTTTGGCAATGCATTGGAGACAACTCTGCCACCCAAATCTATGACCAAATTCAAAGCAGATCAGACAGGATTCAAAAGCACAATGTTCCTTTATTCAGGGGAAATTTAACATGTTGGGCATTTTATTTTTTTTTCTTGGGGGGGGGGCTTAGACTGTGTGGCAGAAGTGGATAACCTGGATGATCTCCTGGTCACCCTTTGCCCCCTAGGTGTGGCTTCGGGGGTCACATTAGAGGGGGTGGTGGGGGCAGTGGATCCCTCTGTGGAGCGCAGGTTTTCCCTCTCCAAACGTAAGTCCTCCCTGCGGTTCAGCTCTCTCAACTCCACCAGTAGCTGTGCAAGCAGGTCCATCACCCCCGTGTGTAGCTGATGGAGTTGAGTGTTGATCCTCATGACCTCCGACTCCAGGGCATGGATCCTTGCCTCTATCCTGTTAGTGTTTATACGGGATTCCCTACGGCTCCTGGTGATGTTGTCATTGGTGCGGAGGCTTGACCTGAGTAGTCTCCTTTGCAGAGCCATACACTCAGCTTCCATCCCCGTGGGCCGTTCACTGCTGGTGATGCTTGTGCCTGGTGAATCAGCTGCTGCTGTGTCCTCCTCTGCTGGTGCTGTATCCTCCTCTGCTGGTGCTGTATCCTCCTCTGCTGCTGCTGTATCCTCCTCTGCTGGTGCTGTGTCCTCCTCTGCTGGTGCTGTGTCCTCCTCTGCTGCTGCTGTGTTCTCCTCTGCTGCTGCTGTGTCCTCCTCTGCTGGTGCTGGTTGTGCTGCAGATGGGTATGTGCCCACCACATCAATTGACCCACTGCTGCCCACCGATGTCTGTGCTGGTGGAGGTGGTGGGGTAAACACGTCCCTTCGCATAGGCTGTTGGGGCTCCCCAAGCAGGCCCAGGTGTTGGTAGTCGAGTGGCCAAGGGTCAAACCTTGGCCACTGGTATGTGCTTGGCCCCCACCTAGGATCATACCTGGGGCCATGCTGGGGAGCCATCCAGGAGGGTAGGTCAATCTGTGGGTATGGCCCGTATTGGGTGGTGGCCACATCACCGGGCAGCCATTGCCTCCCTGGTGGTGGTGGTGCTGCTGCTGCTGCTGGGGGATAATAGCTCCTGGAGGTGGTGGGGGGCATCCAGTCACTGTAATAAGTCGGTGCAGGCAGAGTTGGTGCAGGCAGAGTTGATGCAGGCAGAGTTGGTGCAGGCAGAGTTGGTGCAGGCAGAGTTGGTGCAGGCAGAGTTGATGCAGGCAGAGTTGGTGCAGGCAGAGTTGGTGCAGGCAGAGTTGGTGCATCCAGCTGGCCAAGAGGTGTGGATGTCGTTGGGTACGGTGCCCACTGGCTGGTCCCCTCCTCCAAATACTCCTCACTGGGTGGTGAGGTGGCCTCCTCCATGGGCTCCTGATGTGCTGGAGACACATAACCTGTGTGGAGGATTGAGATTGTGTGATCAGTAAACTTAGCCATGATGGTGTCAAATTGATATTAATACTTGAAATGTGTAAAGGAACATATATGTTGTATGGTGTATCCCCCTGTGTGAAACAACGGTACTCCTACTGGTGATGGGTGTTGTATTCTACATGTATTGCAGCTCAGAGTTGAATTCCTTTGGTGCCACATCCCAGTGGCCTGAAATTGTACATTTGCGCTGTTGCCACATCATCCTTTGTGGATATCTGTTCCCTGGACCAAAGCTAGCCAGAGGATGGTCTGGCAACATTGGCATAGTACATTTTCAGGCCACAGTGATATTGTCCCTGGAATATTCAACTTTGAGCTGTTATACTCTTGTGATGAAACACCTTTCAGTAGTGGGGATACCCTTACATTACCCGGTGGATCAATCCTATGACATGTATTTTTCCTTTCACATTTTAGGTATTACTATCTCTTTAACGGGATAGCAATGGTTAATTTCACCTTGATGTAACATTGCAGGCATCATAGAGAGATGTTTAGAAAGATGTTGCTGTATGTGACAGCTGGAGATGTCAGTCATTTGACCACACGGAGGCTCTTCAGCAGACTCCACATTGACCCATTTGGAGATAACTACATCTTTGCCATTGTCTACTAAGTGTTCCTGGTTTGTAAGCACGCTCTATGGACCATGTCAATGATGGATCCATCTCCAATTGTTTCAATTTTGGGTCTGCTGAAGAGCCTCCGTGTGGTCATATGACTGACATCTCCAGCTGTCACATACAGTAACATCTTTCTAAACATCTCTTTATGATGCCTGCAAGGTTACATCAAGTGAAATTAACCATTGCCATGCCAAGGTACACAGTGAGGAATATGGTCTGATATGTGTGTATATGTACCTTTCATACGGGTACAAACATATCCTTGATAGATATGAACCCAGAGATCTGTTCAGAACATGTGATTGTCTAACTGCCTATATATGTACAGCCATCACAAATGAACTTTCATAGATACAAGTGATACCCATCCAAGTAGGTGTAATATACTGGGTATATGTACTGTGATGATGATATCAATATGAGTTATTTTGTTGAGGGTGCACATATATGGGCAGTTGGACAATCACACGTACTGAACCGAACTCTGGGTTTACATCTTGTTGGGACCTATTTGTACCCATTTGAAAGGGACATATCCACATACAAATCTGGTTGTTTTTCTTTCTGTACATATCTTTTTTGAAGAGATCTGCAGTGTGATTCAAGTAGTATTCATCCCTATGTTATCAGTTCATCCCGTACAGTGCTGGATTTTGTCAGATTAGACATGTCCCTCTCTGGTTGTCATGATGGTATCCTATGCATAGCATTGTGATGCATGGGATACCACCGTGGCAATCAGGGATTGATGTACATTACAGGATTCTGTCCATGAGGTCTGTTCAAGTTGAATCCTGAGGGGCAACAATCAAGCCAGTCTTGAAGGATATCATTGATTGAGGCCTTTTTTTTCCTGGATCAGCCCATCCATCCTTCTGTGTGAGGCAGCCAGACCCGATCATAGATATCCATAATCCCTGGCCTGTTATTGACCAAACCTCAATGGTTCATATTTGGTTCCCATATTTATCCTGCAAATAGTGTCTGGTGTACCATCCATCCATGGCATCAGCACTCCTGAGGATCTATATGTGAATCAAATGTGAGCTATGTAAATTGAAGTTAGAGTAAATGATTGCATACACAACACCAAGGCCAACTTTTTCACCTTTACTTATGTGTGATTGTTTTTGGCCTGTGTGTTGCACATACAAGCATTTATTCTCAGTGGCACTGTGATTTGTGACCTGATCCATCCTGTTGGTGATTCAGTAAGCGGTTAAGTGGACCTGATGAACTGATTATGATGCTGACTTCTCCGCTGACCTCATTTCACCATCTGCAATGTTTTCTATGGAGTCCACACAATGGGGCCTGTGCAGCTTGAATCCTGTTATTGGATGTTCTCCATAGACTAACATTGTAATTGGTAAAGTGAGGGTATGCAAGTGTCAAATTCACTACATCAGCTCTTTTTCACCGCTTAGTGAATGTCCCCTATGTGTCATGTAATTGTTAACCTATCGACATGTGTTTGTTGTCTGGTTAACCCTTTGAGTACCAGAGGGGTTGCCAAAGCATTGTTGATCGATGCATTGATGATCCCTCTGGCACTCATGGGGTTATGTGCTGGATTCCCTGTGTGAACATGGGTAACACTGTGTGACAACAATTGTGATGTTTAACATACAACACTTTACTGAGCATGGTTTGTGTGTATTGTGTGTGATGAGCACAGCAACATGAGGGTTAACCAGGGAGTTGGACAGGTTTTGGCCTTGTTGAACATTGACATTTGTCCTTGTCTTGATCCCTGTTTAAACCCTCAGGGTGCTGTGTTGGTGCAATTGTGTGGTTGAATGAAGAGCAGATGTTGGGATGTGAGTGCTTGTTTGTGATGGGTGTGTGGTTTGGGGTGGTGTGTGGTTTTGGGGTGATGCACTTACCGGTGGTGTGGAGGCTCCTCTCCTCCCCAGTGTCTGATCCTCCAGGGACCCCCTCAATGAGGGTGGATGACAGTGTCTGCCGCAGCCTCTCCTCCCATGCGCTGTAGGTGATGGGGACAGGTGGCCCACCTCCGGTGGCTCTGGCGTGCAGGGCGGCATCCCCCATCTTCCTCTTCACCTGCCTTTTGCAGTCGCCCCATCTCTTCTTGATTGAGTCCACATCCCGTCTGCAGGTGGCCACCGCATTAACTCTGCTGCAGATTTGACTCCAGGCAGCTCTCCTCCTCGCAGACAGGACAGGGAGTCTGTCCCCCGGGAAGAGGACACTCTCCCTCTCCAGCACAGCCTCCACGAGGGCCGTGTTTTCTTCCTCGGTATATCGGGGATCCCTGACCCTGTCCCCCTCAGCTCCGGCATGCGAGGAGTCAGACCCGGAGTGTCCTGCCTGCTCTGCCCCTGCCTGTGTGTGGTGGTCCCCAGGCACTACCCCTCGTCCCACTGCAGGATCTGTCCCTCTTCTTCTTTGTGTGCCTGTTCTTGTGGGCCTGGTCCCCCTCCGCCCTGCGTATCTCCCTCTCCCACCCCTGCTCTGCTGAGGGATCCCCTCCTGACCTTCCTCCTCCTCCTCCTCCACTAGTCTCCCCATCCCTCTCTCCTGTCCTCCTCTCCTGGCCATCATTCACCCAGTCACACCCAGGCACTCTCACACGCCCTCACAGACACACTCGATCCCACTCACTCTCTGTCACACACTTTCACTCACGGATTCACACTGTAAAAATAAAGTTTAAAATGTGTAAGGTGTGATGAAAAAAAAAAGACTATGTGTATGTATGTGTATGTGTTTGTATGGATGTATGTGCTATGTGCAAAAGTGTGCTATGTGTCTATTTAAATGTAACTCTCTCCTCTCCAAAATCCTTCTACCTTACTCCTCTTTATGCTTCTCTCTCTCTCTCTCTCTCTAAATGCTATCCTCCACTCCTGGGTCCTGTGCTCTAGCTTGCTGAAACTCGAAACACAGACAGGGTGTAACCGTTATTTTGAGGTATATATAGGTGTATTTGAACATTTTTGATACTTTGGGGCCTTGGGATTGGCTGTAGGTTTGACTTTTGTTTGTGCATCTATCAGGGTTGCTAGACAACGGCAGCCGTAATGTAACATTTTGAGTTAAGCTGTGTTTTAACGGGTGTTTGGGACGCACGGTGATGCAAAATCAGGTGCGACGCTGGTTTTTGTTTAACGTGTTTTTGTAGTGCCTACGCCCGATAGCTATTCTTGAACGCTTACCTTTGAATCTGCCGTAAAACATGTGTTCTTTGCGGCCGACGTGCCTTTTTTACTTAGCGGATGGTTTAACGGCTGCCTTTAAATCTAGGCCTGAATCTCTACCGGTGCAACGAGCAACCGGTTAATACATGGAGCGAACCAGTACCCGCGTACTGGAGTAACCTAGTTCTCTACCAGTGCACGCGCAACCGTTTGTCAGTGGAGTGAACCAGTACCCGCGTACTGGAAAGTGGAACACAAGTGAATGAAAATGTCGCCAGGGTGACTGGAGGAGAGGTGCACACTGCAGGCGATCCAGGAGCTGGAACACAGTCGTAAATGGACAGGAAACAAATCTCCTGGCAGTCAACCGGATCAGGAACGGCAGCAGGAAACGACAGCAGGAACAGCAACCCCAACCAGATCAGGAACGGATGCTGGAACCAGGGAAGCTGGCGAACAGGAACTCAGGCGATCACAGACGAGCAGGAACAGAGGAATGGCACAGGAAGCTCAGGAACCCAATGCAGGCACAGGTAGCATAGAGACAACACGAAAGGGCAACCAAAGGGTGCCCAAGCTCAGTCTAAATAGGCAATACAGGGCGGGCTGAAAGCAGGCAGCCAATGGAGAGCCCCCTACAGGTAACTGACAAGGAAAGGCAGCAATCACGGGCACCGTGATATTAATTCAATCAAAACTACTTACTGATTCTCTTTTATTGGCCACTGTGGATTGTCTCAACCCAGCTCTAGCCTTTTTATACTGAGCCCTGTCACTTCAGCGCTGCCCTTTCATGGTGTACCAGTTGCCAGTGCTTGTTCTTGTTATTCGTGCGAATCCTGTGTATGACACAGACTGACTATTCTGCCTGATTTACGTTCCTGCTCTGTGTACCGACCCGGCTTGGCTGACGTTCCTGCTCTGTGTACCGACCCGGATTGGCTGACGTCCCTGCTCTGTGTACCAACCAGGCTTGGCTGACTTTCCTGCTCTGTGTACCGACCCAGCTTAGCTGACGTTCCTGTTCTGTGTACCTCCCGGTACTATTACTACCAGTTGCCTGCCATTTGGAGGTCCTTCCCCCGTTACCCTTGCTGTCTCTGACAGTCACTGTCGCCTCCATCTAGCACTATGGGCAGCACTGCTCTGTGACCCTGCGTTACTGCCTTGCGCTGTTATCCTTTCACTACGGTGTTGTGGTTGCAACCAGTATGCTTGACCTGTATGTTCTTACCTCCCGAGGTTAAGTTGTCTCAGGGAGCCTTGGTTAGCCTCTGTTACTAGATAGTATTGTCCAGGTCTGAGCGTCCGTTCACCTTTACGGTTTGGTGCTACAGCGCGTCAGGGTCACAGCTCTGCTCAGTCATCATGGAGTTTCCTGTGATTCTGTTACGGTTTTCTGACACTCAGACCAAGGTTAAAAATAAAACACTGTTTAATTGAAGTAAAATTAAGGAACAGTGCCCCTGGGGGCCAGAACAGGTTATAGCAGGTATAGAAAAGTAATGGCAGTAGTACAGACCCAATAAAGCAGGAGCAAATAGCATCAAACAGCATCAATGGAGGAACAAGGGTTAAGGGCTAAAGCAAACTGATCAGTCTCTGTGGTGGTGATTAGCCAACGCCCAGTAGGTATAAACAGTCCCTGAGGTAGTGCAAAGGAAGGTGCAGTATGCGACTGAACTGAGTCACTCTTAGATAGCTGTATAGTAAGGTGCCCAGTGATACAGCAAGGACTGACTAGAGCTAGAGCCAATACACCACTAGGGTGAAATAACAGAGGAGAGCCACTGCTGGAGCTAATGGAACCAGAACCAGCGATGCCCCTTAGGTCTGTCAATGGAGGAGACACTGCATGTGCCAACGGGACCAGAGCCAAGAGCACCCCTTGGGTGCCACAACGTAGGAGACACTGCACAAGCGTATATGGATCGCCGGTAGGCGATCGAAATCTAGCTGGAACACAGGAAACAATCACGGAGCAGGAACGTCAGCCAGAGCCGGGTCAATCACGGAGCAGGAACGTCAGCCGGAACCGGGTCAATCACGGAGCAGGAACATCAGCCGGAGCCGGGTCAATCACGGAGCAGGAACGTCAGCCAGAACCGGGTCAATCACGGAGCATGAACATCAGCCAGAACCGGGTCAATCACAGAGCAGGAACGTCAGCCAGAACCAGGTCAATCACGGAGGGGGAACGTCAGCCGGAACCGGGTCAATCACGGAGCAGGAACAGCAGGATAGTCAGACGGGCCGAGTCGGTACACAGTAACGCAGGAACACAGCAACAATGGCGCAGGATCAGGAACACCACGAAAGGGCACCTGAAAGGTGCCATAGGCCCAGTATAAAAAGGAATACCCTGGGCGGGTCAATCAACCTCCTCCAATGGACAAGCTCCACCGCAGAGAGTGACAGGGAATCACAGGGACCGTGATAGAGGGAGGGAATGAATGGGTGCTTTTTTATCAAACTATCTCACACTTATCTGGACAAATTAGGTAACTAACTAATCCTGTTTAGTTCCCAAGAATAAACTGTCACTGTATTCAGGCAAAGAAGGACAGACAACAATAATAAAATATAACCACCTTTATTTATTATATACAGTTATCAGGGCTCAAAATTTCAAGACCTGAGCTACTAGCCAGGCCTGAAAAGTTACTCGCCACCAGTTTCCACTCCTAGCCCCACCCATAGCCCCGCCTTTAACTCCACCCATGTCCCCGCCTTTAACTCTACCCATATCAGGTTCTTCTTTCTTCCCCATATGTACTTCTTTCTCCCCCTTGTGCCTCTCTTTCTCCCCCATATGTACTTCTTTCTCCCCCTTGCGCCTCTCTTTCTCCCCATATGTACTTCTTTCTCCCCCTTGCGCCTCTCTTTCTCCCCATATGTACTTCTTTCTCCCCCTTGCGCCTCTCTTTCTCCCCCATGTACTTCTTCTTTCTCCCCCTTGTGCCTCTCTTTCTCCCCCATGTGCCTCTCTTTCTCCCCCATGTACTTCTTCTTTCTCCCCCATGTACTTCTTCTTTCTCCCCCTTGCGCCTCTCTTTCTCCCCCATGTACTTCTTTCTCCCCCTTGCGTCTCTCTTTCTCCCCCATGTACTTCTTTCTCCCCCATGTGCCTCTTCTTTCTCCCCCATGTGCCACTTCTTTCTCCCCTTTGTGCCTCTCTTTCTCCCCCCATGTACTTCTTTCTCCCCCTTGTGCCTCTCTCTCCCCCCATGTACTTCTTTCTCCCCCTTGTGTCTCTCTTTCTCCCCCATGTACTTCTTTCTCCCCCATGTGCCTCTCTTTCTCCCCCATGTACTTCTTCTTTCTCCCCCTTGTGCCTCTCTTTCTCCCCCATGTACTTTCTCCCCCATGTGTCTCTCGCTTTCTCCCCCATGTAATTTCTCCCCCATGTGTCTCTCGCTTTCTCCCCCATGTTTCTCTCGCTTTCTCCCCCATGTACTTTCTCCCCCATGTGTCTCTTTCTCCTCCCTTGTACTTCTTTCTCCCCCATGTGTCTTTCTCCTCCCTTGTACTTCTTTCTCCCCCCTTGCACCTCTCTTTATCCCTCCTGCCCACCCGCATCATCACGCGCCCCTGCGGGCCGTGATAACATACAGACAGAGAAGGGGAAGAGGGCAGAGGCACCGGAAGAGAAGCGCTTGCTTCCAGACAGTAACGATCAGTCTGCTGGCAGCAAGCGCTTCTCTTCCGGTGCCTCCGTCCTCTTCTTCTTCTCTGTCGTTATGTCATCACGGCCCGCAGGGGCGCGTGATGATGCGGGAGGATGGAACTTGTCGTATTGGCGCTGGCCCGTTGTGAGATTTTCATGTCGCCAAATTGCAGAGTGGAGGAGGGGGGACACTAGCACCTCGAGATTACAGGGAAAGGTTATATTCATATTGAATACAGGGCTTCAGTTTCCAAATTTTGAGCCCTGCAGTTATAATAGTGTTTGCCCACACAACGCCAGACCACAGAATGGTCGGCCCCAAGCTTCTACCCGGAGCTGCACACTATGCTGTGCACTGCACTACTGCGAGATACTGGAGACTAGGAAATAGGTTCGGGTGGAACACTGGTGGGAACAGTATATGATGCACTAGTCTCCACCCAGGGTATTGCTACCGGAGGCAACAGGGAGCGAGAGCAGGCCAGACCCACGGAACACCAAAACTAATGGTCAGGCAAGCTAGGTAGTGCAGCCAGAGCCACAGGTCAGACAAGCCGGGTCTACACGGAGCGAGTTAGTCAGCCAGAGCCACAGATCAGAACCAATGTGGGTAGACAGATAAGCCGGGGTCTACACAGAGCGAGTTAGTCAGTCAGAGGCACAGGTCAGAACCGATGTGGGTAGTCAGACAAACCGGGGTCTACACAGAGCAAGTTAGTCAGACAGAGCCACAGTTCAGAACCGATGTGGGTAGTCAGACAAGCTGGGGTCATACAAGGAGCGAGTTAGTCAGTCACAGCCACAGGTCATAACCGATGTGAGTAGTCAGACAAACAGGTGTCATACACGGAACTGATTCTCAGATAAGGCACGGGTCACAACGGAGGGCAAAAGTAACTAGCAGAAACACCAAGTAAGGGCCATGACTCCTAGGCCCAAGGAGGTTGATAAAGGAGCTGATCAAGGCGGGAACCAATTAAGCAAATCAGAATAGGCCCATAAACAGGCGCTCGTGCCAGCGCCCGTTCCATGATGTCAGAAATTCGGAAGGAAGCACCAGTTCGCTAAGGCCTCCTGTGATGTAAACGAAAACAATATGGCTTATTATACTTTTTTATGTATGGAGTGGCCAAGTTCAAATGAAAAATTATCGTAATAGTTATCATCCCAGATTTCGGGGATGAATAATAATTCTTAGGGCTATACAGAATTAATTGTAAATAAAACTTGTAATTTACCTGTCCTAGATTAAGGTGTGGTTCTCTCAGGTTTCTTTAGCTCTGGTTAAGTTAGTTACTTCATGGAAGTCCAAAAGCTATTTATTTCACCACCTCTGCCCTCAGAAGAAGTAATACTGTGGTGGGACATCTTGCAGTCATAGAAAACGTAAGCAAGTTCTTGTGGGAAATTTATTGGTAGTAAAAAAGCAGAGGACATTTTATTGTTTATGGGCGAAAAGTCCTGGGGGAAATTTCTCTATTACCCATTCCTAAACATAGGGTAATTCATCAGTAGAATATTGGAGTTTTTCATTTAGCTATTTTTCCAGAAATCTGTACCAAAATTGTGGTGTGCTAATATTTGTTTTTTTGCACTTTTCACTCTTATCTGCATAGGTTTGTCAGGGTTTGTGGGAGCTATGGTGCCCAATTTGGAACATGTACGTTTCCATTTTCAGATATGGAGTTTTTACAACTTTCTTAACTGGTCCCATGTCTCATTTGGGTCTGTTTAGCAGTGTTTCACTTTAAAGTATCCACCAAAAGTGTATATGTTTGAAATGTAGACAACCCAGGGTTTCATTCTAGGTGCATTTTGACACTATTCACTCAGCCACTTTACCACCAATATTAGATGTTGCTGTGGATTTTCAAGCACACTATAATTGGAGATTTTTAAAAATTACCTGATTGGTGTTCAGCTACATCTTCTGAGTGGTAAGGTCCCATAGGCATAGGGTTGTCAGTGTTTAGGGGAGCTACTGGTCCAATTTTGGAACAGCCACAGAATTTTCACGTAAATAACTGGTGCCATGTCTCATTCAGTGCTGTTTAGTTGCGTTCCACTTAAAACATTTCTTCTAATTATGGCAGTGCCCCATATGCATAGGTTTGTCATGGTTTGGGGGAGCTACGAGGCCCAGTTTGGAACATGCATATTTCCATTTTCAGCCAAGGAATTTTCACAGCTTGCTTAACTGTCACCATGTCTCATTTGGAGCTGTTCAACAGTGCTCCACTTTACAATTTCCCCCAAAAGTGTATATCTTTGAAAAGTATAAAACAAGTACAAGTAACCCACTCCTTGCTAGGAATGCAGAGGCATTCAGAAATGTTTGATAAAAGTTCTGGTCTATAGTAAGCCTCCACACCTGGGATTCCCAGTCCTCACCTATCCCTAGAAAGAGCTAGTAAACTAAAGGGAAACTAAGGCTTCTTAAATCTCCAGATGAAAGAAAGGAATATCGACTAAAAGTTTTTCCTGTATGACCGGGGAGCATTAAACAAACACAATATTTTGGGTAGGAAGAACATTTTACTTGCATTATTATGGCCAAAACATGAGAGGTGCAAGTTCTTCCACTTAAGAGCATCTTGTTCAAGAGACAACAACAGCAGATCAAAATTAATTGGAATCACAGTACTAAGGTTATTAGTAGGGATGGGCGAAAATTTTCGCCTCAGACTGAAAGTGGTGAAAAATTTCATGTGAAAAGTGCTTTTTTCCCCACTTTTTCCTGCTTTTTCTTGCCTAGCTCGTTGCATTGAAATCAATGGGTAGAAAATGTTTTCTCCACCTCAGGAAAGTTTTCTACAGCCATATAAAAGGCTTTCACAGCATACCATTCTGTGTTTGTGAGAGGAGAGAGCAGCATGTTTTTGAGCTAAAGAAGATAGGCAAATAAAGAGGAATTGAAGCCTAGTTTTAGGGAGTCATTTAGATAGGACATTTGTTCTCTGTAGTAGGGGAGTATGGAGGCACAATGGGGGAGAAGAAGGGAGGAAGGAGGTTTACCCCAAATAACCCCAAATTTTGTGTAACTGGCAAGACACAGGCAGCCGGGGTCCAAATTGCTCGCTGATTTTACTTTTATTGTCTCTGTGCTGGGGAAGTCTGGGGAAAGAAGCTGTTGATTTTGTTTTTTAGTTTTATATATATATATATATATATATATATATATATATATATATATATTTGGGACTAACTGTGATAAGATATGGTGGACAACTTAAAAAATAAATAGATAAAAAATAAAAAACACATTGTAGGTTGTACTTTATTTTTTTTTTGTAATCACTTGACATCATCATGAATATGTGCCAGTGTCACTTAAGCAGGAAGTAAGTGTTGTGGACAAAGGCACTCTGCATGCTAATACATTTTTCAAACTTTGATTTTCAGCTACTTATTTCTCCGCAACAGCCCTCAAAAGAAGAACATTATGCTGGGAAATGTTGCACCATAGGAAACATAGGCAAAAAATGTTTTGGAATAGGAGAAAAATGTACTGGAATAGGAGAAAAATGTGTTGAAATAGGCAAAAAGGAAGAACATTTTGAATTGGAGTAAAGGAGAAAACTTTTGAGAAATAAACAGAGAAATCATCATTTTTTGGGGGAAAAGTCAACTGGGAAATTTTTCTCACTTTTTTCCCAACCCTAGCGGTGAGTATGAGCTCTAATTTTTGAACTGTATAGGGCAGAATTTTAATTAAACTAGTTAGTTTGTCTTACGACAGCAATTGCTATTAAGGTGTGAGTGAAACCTAAGCCACTGAAAGGATTTCACCGTGCTATTTTCCAAAAAGTGGGCCAATTCCAAGAATTTAGTTCATAAAGCAGAAAGGTCCTCCTGATTTAGAGAGGATTTATGTCCAGTCTCCAAGGTTCTAATAGAAGCAATCAGGTCAAGAATACATTGATAATCCCCTCTCTTCTTCTGGGAGCCACATTTGTGGGCCTCCCATATAAACAGAGTCACAACCTTGTTAGTAGAACTGAGTGAAAATTAGTCCACAATGCTCTGAGACATCTGAGCAAGTGAATCTTTGTCTTTCAAAAGAGAGTAATTGAGTCTCCAGGGTGGTTGACCCAGTCTACAGGGAGACAAGATAAGTTGACCCAGATGGGGGGATGATCAGATCATATGCTAGGAACAATCATAGTTCCAGTTACTGAATGAATCTGAGATTGGTCAACAAATATATTATCTATCCTGGAGTAGGAATTATGTTGGGGGGAGAAGAATGTAAAGTCTCGAGAATGGAGAGATCTCCAGGCCTCTATTAGATGAGAGAAGGAAAGAAGGGCTTCAATAGAGCATAAAACTGAATAGTAACATTGGGATCTTCCTGCAGAGGTTTCTAAGGAAGGTTCATGAGTAACATTAAAGTTGTCTCCCAGGATAAGACTCCCAATCTGAAAGCAATCTAGTAAGCTTAAAGGGATAGTAATACTTAGTTTTAAGTTTATTTTATTTTGTAGGCATTAAAAAACATGAAGAACGGTATAAGTCTCATCTCTCAAACCTTTATAGTTTAAGAGATATTCACAAGCAAAGTTTCCCCCTCCTACCCCTTTTACCTAGTGTAAGCCATCTCTTCTCAGATGCGAATCTGGTTGTAAGACTAGACAGATAACAGCAGGGGGCACTCTTCTTTGTATGAAAACAATGAAAGCCCTTCCCCCCTTGACAAGTTTTTCAGCTTTTTCCCTTATCTTAATTGAAGATTGTCCCTCTCTGCAGTCTACCTGGGCACCTCCCTTCTGATCTGGCTGAAAAGGAGGGGGATACTTTGCTTGTGAATATCTCTTAAACCATAAAGGTTTGAGAGATAAGACTTATATCTTTCTTCATGTTTTTTTAATGCCTACAAAATAAAATAAAGATAAAACGAAGTATTACTATCCCTTTAAAAACTTGGATAGAAAGTTGTTCACTCCCACACTGGGAGCATAAATGTTTGCAAAGGTAAAAGGAACATCCTGTAGCCTACCCTTTATGAAAAGATGCCTGCCCTCCTGGTCAACTATCTCCCACTCATGAACCCAGGCAACATTCTTATCGAGTAAGATAGCTACCTCTCTCTTCTTTTCCAGTGCTGATGCCAGCCAAGATTTAGTCAGCTGCTCATCGCTTAGGAGTTGGGGATGAAGAGAAGGAAACTATGTTTCCTGGAAAAATAAGATTTTAGCCTGCAACTGATGAGCACTATGGGGGTTGAAAAGAAGATGTCGAGGGGATGAACATTGAATGTGGCCAGTAGCGACAGGCACCAGCCACCATAGATAAAGGTCTAGAGGTCTTCACAACCAATAACAACAATGGTGGAGGGGAGGGTGGGAGGGAGCAATGGAGGGCCCAGGTAAGGAGAAAGAAGGAAGCAGAAAGAGATGGAGGAAAAGAAAAGAAGAAGATGCCTCCAAGGAGGCAATTGAGCCGTGATATAAGAGAACCAAAATGGTAAACTAATAAACATTCAAACAAAGATGGGAAAGTCCCATAAGTCCAGGGGGGAGAAAACTGTAAATCCTAGACTTCGGTGTCCCATAATAGAACTCAAAGTTCAGGAGGTCTGAGTACTCTGGGGAGGGTATACGGGACATGGAAGCAGCGGCATACCCAAACCAATAATCACAATACAGGGTCCATGCACATATATTAAAGAAATGGGTTACACAGGGGGGGAGAGAAAGAGAAGAAAAAAAATAAAGAGGGAAAGGAAGATGGGGAGCACCGAAATGGTGAATAACTCAACAATACTAGAAGATGAATGCTCCAATGCCAATCCTGCATCACTCAGGTCTTTCAGTAACATGGACACCGTAAGTGATCCAGCTAAGGATCTAAAGAATCCACTGTAGACAGCACGTTGCAGGACATGTCTAACAATGTGGCACCCTGAATAATCTGGAGACTTCCACGCATCACACAGACCCAGAGTTACCATGGTCACAAAGAGTGGCTATGCATACCAAGACACTACAAAAGACTGCGCACCACAGGGAAGGCAACTCACCCAACCCCACACAAATCAGCTATTGTACAAAGTTAAAAAAAAGGGAAAACACACAATGACTCCATATGCAGAAATTGTAGGATTCCAAAAATACCGGGTTACTCCAGGCCTGTGTCACACATCCCCAAAGCCAAGCTACACAGAACAATGACCAAACAGGCTGACAGGAGCAGAAATCTGCAACAGAGAGTGTACATCAGGTCCCTACTCACAATGGTAAAGATAATGCAGCAACCCAGTACAAAGTACACCATAGCTACCAAAAAAAATTCAGTCCCGGTAAGTGTGTGTGGGGGGGTCAGTGTAGCATCCATATGTATAACCATGTTTATGGTTTTTACTCTATAGGTCCCTATATGTGAACTTTATATCAATAAAATATTTTTTTACTGTAGGAATTGTTCTACCTTATTTTGTTTTTCCTTTCCATTTTAAATCACTAGTTACTGGTTTACTATTGATCTTTTCTGGACACTGTAACAATTTGAGGTTACTTTTTCTGCATTGGGATTTCCTGCAAGTACATTGTACCACCGGAGAATGTACCAAGGCACCTGAGTGGAGACGCAGGAACATCTCCACAAGCTCACTTAGTCAGATTGCCCTCTGACCACGATACACTGTGAGTACCATTCTATGATTTATATGAGTTTGATGATTAATTGATCTACACTATTGGGTGCCCTGTATTTTTGTTTTTTATGCTTCTACATTAATCTTGAGAGGGACAAAACCTCTTGGAAACAGGACAAGATACTTTCACCCAAAGTATACGTTAAGCCTTAAAGTAGAGTCCATCAGTTGGTTCTTCAGAGGGAGGTCTGTGGGATAAATGCAGCTCTGCAATCCCCAAGAATTTACAAAAATTAGGAGCCTCCCCAGATCTGTGATACAGGCAGTGAATGCATTATGTGTGGCTGAGAGATGAAATGGAAACCCCGAGTGATAGCAAATTCCCAGATTTTGTAAGCGATCTGTCGGGGTCAAAGAGACCATTGCAGTTGAAATGTTAAGGGGAAAAATTATTGAAGAGACTGTGCTGCCAGCAAATTTCACCTCCTCAAGCTCCCTGCTGCAGTGCATGATATGATCCTTATCACAAAAGTGATGCAAATAGCATATAACATCCCTTGTCTTAGAGCCAGGGGGGCCCTAGGTCTCAAGGCCCTATGTGCACATGCTATCTTGATAGGTTAGTTCATCAGGGAAGTCAAGAAGTTCAGAGAAGAGCTACTGCAACAAGACAATTATGTCCTTAGCTCGAACAGATTTAATTTGCATATTGCGATTATCCAGATCATACAGGCATTAGGAGAGCAGCCAGATGCTATCACATAGGGATGCAAGTGCTTGTTCAAGTTATGAATTTGGACCCAGGAGGCCTCCTCCTCCTCCAGGAGGTGTACATGTTGACCTTGCTGAGCAATCTCCTTCTTGACATCTGCAAACTCCTATTTCATTGCTGTCTTGATGTCCTCCTTCACTTCCAGTAGAAGACATTCATATCAGCCCGTGTCAGAAAGGGCACAAGATCCTCCTTCATTAGAGGTGCTGGTGATGGAGACATGGTCACTTCGAAACCTCAAGTAGTTGGGTCAGAGGTATGGACACAGTCTGCAATATTGTGTGCAGGCAGGGGTGCGATTCGGTGTGCAGGCAAGTGACTCCTTCACTTCCAGTAGAAGAGCATTCATATCAGCCAGTGTCAGAAAGGGCACAAGATCCTCCTGTGTTAGAGGTACTGGAGATGGAGACCTGGGTGTTGCAGAACTGCAAGTAATTGGGTCAGAGGTATTGACACAGGCTGTGATATTGTGTGCAGGCAGGGGAGCGCTGAGGTCCACTCCCAACTCACAAGAGGCAGTAGGCCTTGACTCCTCACCCACCACTGGGATGGTAGAAACTTGGTTATCCGATGACTTTGCCCTTTGACATTCAACTGTACTATGGGTAGGATCGGGATGTCGACCAACAAAGGTAAAAGATGGTAATAAAGGCCTGTTTCTCTGGAGTGATCGACTCAAGCGGCCAACACGCACAGGAGCAGACTCCCCCCCCCCATTCTAGATGCATTTTGACACTATCAATCCAATCCAGTCACTGTAACACCAATCCCTCCCAACACCTGCATTAAGGATAAAATTCAGAGTTATTCACACCTATATTTCAATGTTGTTGTGGGTTTTAAGCATAAGACATTTGGAGAGTTAAAAAATATATTGATTAGTGTTCAGCTGCATATTCTGAGTAGTGATGGTTGAAGGTCCCATTGTGGTTGCCCTTATAGCCCTTATAATCTTTGCCATTTTTACTCATTGCCAAAAATGTTTCAATATTTCTTCAATGACTACAAACCTTTCACCCCTTTACTTGCATGTTTTTCACTTTTTCTCTATAAAAACTTGATGTTTTCAGGAAGTGAAACACAATACAAGTAGCTAGAGAAAGTGCTAGGCTGTTGAGTTGTGACTGTATTAGTGAAATAGAGACAGGAGCAGCTGTCCTTGTGCTCATATACTCTGAAACAGTAAGTATATCCAGAGGCACTCTCACACAGCTTGTAAAATTTAACTCCAAGCCTGGAACACTTAGGGCTCGATACTGTTAGCCCCAGAAAAACCCTAACCTGGTGGTGATGTTTTTTTAAACCACAATTAGTATTCTACCATCCACATTGTTAAAATCAAATTTGCAGTATTTCTGAGCACCTGCAGTCAAAAATATCCTATTAGAATCAACTATAAACAACTAGCAATTAGCATTCTATTATATGCAGTCAGATCTACCACGCATTCAGTGGACACATTTTCTGTTGGTAATCCTGCACCTCATAGTTGAGGCCTAGAAGCCACTACAACAGTTAAAAACCATCGTTGTTTCAAAGAAAGCACATGTATGCTCCAGTGTGATCATCCCATTGCTGTCAGTTAGCCTGACACCATCTTTTGCTACCCTTGCATTTGGTGCAGTGTCAGAGGAATCTCTGAGGGGCAGGGAGCCAGATGCAGACCCTCTAATTCCATCCCCATATAGGGAAGCAGGTGAACCACCAGCACCTGTGTTGCCCATCCCAGACAGCCCAAATTCCCAGGTGCCATGAGAAGCTGGTGGTCATCAAGGAGAAGAAGACAGCCCCAAAGACCCAAGGTTTACCGGATCAAGGTAACATTTTTCGGCATTGGGGAGGAGGAGGTCATAGACTGTTACAGGTTAACCACACAGAGCATCACCAACCTGTATGAGGTCCTTAAAGACGACATTAACACCATCTTCATAACCAATCATGACATATCAAGCATGGAGAAGTTGCTCTGTGCCATCCATTTCCTGGCATCTGGATCCTTTCAATCCACCGAAAGGTATTGCTCTGGAATGTCCCAGACTGCATGTTCCAGGGCATTGGGTGAGTTCCTGTTAGCTCTGAAGAGGTTCACTTCCCTACCACACAGGTGCAGTGGCAGAAAGCCAAGCAGGATTTCTACAGAAGGGGAGGCATACCAAGAGTTATGCGAGCCATTGACTGTACCCATATCAGCCCTTCACATGAGGGCATTTTCATTCAGTCAACATACAGATGATATGTAATGACAACCTCAGAATCACACATGTGTATGCAACCTTCCCTGGGAGTGCACACAATTCATAGATCCTCCTGTACTCTTCTGTCTTCCAGGACGGCTGCTGGGTGAGTACCAACCTGAACACAAACATCATATACTTGGGGTTCCTGTATCACATTGCCATATATATTTTTTCCTATCTCACAGGGGATGCAGTATATGGGTGCACGCACTGGCACCACACACCTGTTGCTAATCCTCAGCAACAATACAGCAAGGCCCAAAGTAGGGTAAGGAATGTGATAGAATGCACCTTTGGCCTCCTGAAAACTGTTCCATTTCCTGGATAGTGCTGGTGGAGCCCTACAGTACGCACGCTGTAGAGTTTGGCAAATCACCCTTGCATGTGCCATCTTTCACAATATTGCAGTACACACTGTGTTAATAGCTGGCATCCACCCTGATCCCCTTGATAAGATACAAGTGCCACATCCATTGGAGGGTGATACCCTCAGTGTTGGAGAGACATGGACCAGGGTCATCAGAGAAAACTTTGCCTTTGAGTATTATGCATAGACCCACCTCAAGCACACAACACCAGATCACCAACATGGGTTCACATCTCCCAACTTTCTAACATGTTTTGTCTCCTGCTTGACACTTGCCACTGCACTTGAGTGTTGTGGAAGTAACTGTTCCTCCTGGATTTCTTCTTCACAGATGACACCAACTCAAACACTGTGGAACATGCAGCATGTCACATCCCCAGGACATAGCCTTCAGTGGTTTGAAAGCATCCAGATGCCTTGCAACGGATCGTACCGGGGGAGCCTGTACTGACAACTAACATGTGTGAAATCCTACAGTGTCTGTTGTCCCCCAAATGAAACACCTCACTTAGCCACATGTAATTTGTTCACTGTCTCGCATCTATTTCTTTTTCTTCCCTTACAGAGTTCTACATGCCACCAATCTGCAGAGGCCCCTGTGGCTCATGGATACAGAAGAAGTGTGTGTTTGTGATTCAGTTCCCCTTCTTCCTGTAATTGTATATTTTCTACTACAAGTACCATTAAAACCTACGCTGTGTTTATGAACATGTCATGTTGTTTCATGCTTAACAGCTTACACCTTGTACTTACCTCTTTGAATGCCAAGAGGGAACACTATGCATTGCTCTACAACACATGGCTTCCACTCTGGCATTCAGAGGGTTAATAAAACAACTTCAGTACATGTGAGAACTTACATACATCCACTATGCCACATTTCTCTAAACTCTGCTCCCAATCTGTTGAATGGCAGTTATGTTTGAAACACAAAGGTATAGGGAGTGTTGCAGACCAATCCACCATACAAAATGTTGGACCTTCAGTTCAGATGAAATGTGATATACACAAATCCCATGTGTATACCCCCGTTAATCTGAATCACAGTGTCTGTGGGTGTGTTTTTCCCCCAACCACACATCAATACACCCCAGTAATGCATGTTTCTTGATCTCAACTCAGGCTCTGGAAGCAATCATTGTTCCATGGCCTTTGATCATATGTCACCTTTGATGTGAATAACATCACATGTGCCACACAGATTGACCTGTGGGAGTGTGTTTGCATGTTTCCCAGATGTCAGATGGTATACATATTGCCATCCTGTTATCTGTGAAACATGTTTTGTTATCCCTACAGTGTCCTGATGTAACAAATCTGAACCTTTATGGAGTCATGTGTAGGTAACAATCTGAGGGTGCATCAGTTGTGGTTGACCCATCTCTGCCCCCGATGTTGATGAGTCCCATGTTATATGAAGGTCAGCAACAACTGAGGATTGTTTGTTGCACTAATGCAACACACATGAACCCCAACAGACTGTGGAGTTCCAGAGTGGTGTCCATTGTATTGCATTGCTATGCATTAGTTATCCCTCTGGCAATGACAGTGTGCAATAACACTAAAAAACACAGACACCATGTTACCAAGAAAGGCATGTTTATTTTTTAAGCAGATCATCTCCTTCTCTTCTTGCCACTAGGGAGGGTCATAAGGGGCTGAGGGGTCAGAAGGTCTACACCTTTCAGACCACCTTGTGCCCATACTATGGATTGGAGTTTGGGCTGGTGTTATGGAGGAGGATAAGGTTATAGAGTATGATTGTTGCAGGATCAAGAGTTGTGACTGGATCATGTTGTGGTCATGCAGCTCCGGGACCACCTGGCCCAAGACGTCAGCCATCACACCCCTGAACTGCCTGATTTCCTATGACAGTGTAGACAGTTGGCCCTTAATGTGGTATTGATGTCTTCTGGCCTCCCTCATCATCCGCCCCAGGACCTCAAAAATTCTCTATCTAGGGCAAGTTCCCCCTCAGCTGGTGCAGATGTGCAGGGTGCAGCTAATGATTCCTCACCAGATGATTGTGTAGCTTCCACAGCAGGCTCCATTGGTGGGTGAGTGGTGTCTGTCTGGAGAGTTGGCAACATTTATGGGTTAGTGGTGTCTGTCTGGTCAACAGGCAACATTGGTGGGTGAGTGATGTCTGTCTGGACAGCAGACCCAAATGGAGGGTGAGTGGTGTCTGTCTGGACAGCAAGCAACATTTGTGGGTGAGTGGTGCCTGTCTGGACAGCAGGCAACATTGGTAGGTGAGTGGTGTATGTCTGGACAGCAGGCTCCATAGGTCACTCTGGGTATACAGGTCAGTTACCTCTCCTGGTGATGATGTTGCATGTATCTGTGGACTGTACTGGGATTGTGGCCTCTGTGGCACACCAACAAGCCCAATGTGTTGGTAGACAAGTGGCCAGGGTTTGCTCCCCAGCCACTGACTTCCATGTGGGTGACTCCAGGCTGGTTGGCCCTGGAACACACTGTATCGGGATGGTGGAAGCCAGCTTGGTCCTGAAGGACCCATCTGTGGGCTGTAATGGGGAAAGGCTGTGGCCCTGTCATCCAGCAATGTTGTGGGGGAGAGAGTGCAGGGAGACAGGGGTGGGCGTAGGGCATCACCCACCTCTCAGTTGTTAGTGGTGGAAGCCACTGCTGACGGCTCACTATTGCCTGACTGGAAGCTGAAAAATCATACTCTGGTTGGCCAGGTGGCCCCAGACTGGTTCCCTCCTTAGGGTCCTGATTTGTTTTGCCTGTTGGCTCCTCTACAGGACCATGACTCTCTGGCTCTGACATTGCAATTGAAGGATGATGGATGTGATTAGGTTGCAAGCACAATGACAAAATGGTATACTATGATATTCATCATGACCAACTGTACCCTAGCCTGGACAATGAGATAAATGTAACATTGCCATATAACTCATGTTGGGTGGCATCTGTCACATGTTAGGTGTCAAGGGTTGTTTCAAATGCATTGGGAACATAGAGATGGGCTTCTAACATGGCAGCATGTATTGTGATGGAGGGAGGACATGGTTGCAACCTTTGAAATCATTGTCCATGCTTCGTATTAGCTAATCTAATCCACTATTCGCCTGCACTCTGAGACTGCATTCATCATATCCTCAACCCCACACCATGCCTACCTCCTACAGGCACCAATGCCCCTTTTGTGCAGAAGAGGATGTTCTCCCTCTCCAGGATCCCAAGCACTAAGGCCATATTCTCCTCAAAAGAGAACATGGGCTCTCTCTTGCTCTACTTGCTGGGATGTTGAAGATACAACTTGCACTAGCCCTTGCTGTGTGTGTCCCTCCCCATCACCCACACCCTGTCCCACTGCCAGCTCTCTCTCTCTGACTGGCTTGTACCTGTTGCTTGGTGAGTACCTCTCATCACACCTGCTATCCCTCTGTTTCCCTTCCCAGGGATGCCTTGAACACTTTCCTCCTCATGTTCTCTCCCCATCCCTCCAGACTCCACCTCTCTCCCTGCCATCTCTCCTCTACACCTCCCTCACACCCTCTCACACATAGTCATTCACACAGGCACTTATTCAAGCACTCGATCACAATCACCCTCTACTATTGCCTTGCACTCTCTTAGTCACAATGTATAAAATAAAGATAAATGTGTGTTGTGTAAAAACAAAAGATGTGTGTTTGTGATTGTGTGTGAATGTAAGTGTGCAATATGTTCAAAGCTGTAATATTTTTTTCTTGTACAATACGCTCTTCTACCCACCCTGATTCTACCTTTCTCCAATGTCTGCTCCTCTCTCTCTTTCTCTGTCTCTCTCTAATTCTGTCCTCTGCTTCTGGGGCCCTGTGCTCTAGCTCAAATAACAGGCAGTGTTTGCTGGGTTTTTTTGTTTTGTTTTTTTACACATTTTGAGACTAATATTTATACTTTTATGGCTTAGGATTGGCTGGGGCTTGGATTTGTCCTCTCCAATGCTTAAAGTGACCTTCGTTTGTCACTTACCTTTCATGTTGAAGTTTTCTGCATTCTTTTATGTGGAAGTTTAATGCGCGGTGTATTAAAAACAGACAATGTCAGTTTTGTCGTTACGGAGATCTGTGCAGCCCACTCCAGTTGTTCTATTTTCTGGTTCTGCAATAGAATACCTGCAAAACACACGTTGGTGTATCACTCTGTGCTTGTTTTTACTTTTCCTCCTATTTTACCGGTGCTAATTGTATTGATCCCCTTGCGGGGATATAGTATTTGAATCCCAGTCTTCCCTTGTCTCTCATTAGGGATTTGACAATGCAGATATTTTTCTTGGGGTGTGTATATATCTGCAAATTTGGACAGTAGGTAAATTATTAAATGGCATATTTTAATCGGTCTGTCATACTCTGGATATTCTTTTGGCAGACACTGGTGTTGTCATTATAATGAATGCATCTCAGGAGCATTTCAAATTTATCCCTTGTCATATTTTGCCCATAACCATTGTAAGGGCCAATAATTTCTTAAACTCATCTACATTTGTGGGTTTCCAGGAATGCTGTCTTGCAATATAGGATTTGTGTCAAGATATCGGACTGCGTACTTATTCATTTGGGAGACAATTTCCCCAAAATATCTTCTCCCAAAAATAAATAAAAAAAACTGGATACGGGTACATTTCCAACACATTCACTGTCATTTCTGGCTTGGCTACGAATGCAAGAGTTTCCAGAAAAAAGTCAGCTGGTGGAACCCATTTCCCAGGGTCAATATGAGGGGTAGTACTTGGGGTAGAAATTGAGTTAGTATGGCTCTTTATAAAAGGGGACCCAGTGTGATCAAAACCAGATTCATTGGCCTCAGACTCTGAGGCTTCTTCAGCAGTGTCAGGGCCGGATTTGCCATAAGGCAAAGTAGGCACCTGCCTACAGACACACGCCACCGAGGGGCGTCTGCCAATTGGATTTTTTTTTTTTGTTCATTCATTAAAAAAAAATAAAAAAAATAGCCACCTCGCTTGCTGCGCCGGCGCCCACTCCATGTTGCCCTCACACTGCACCCCCCTCTGTTGTCTCTTTCCTACCTCCCTGGCAGATCTGTCGTCTGTGCCTCCTTTGGCACAGTCAGTCCTGTAAGTGCTGAGCTCCCTCGTCGGCTCTGTAGGAATGCAGAGCGCTGGGAGATGACATCATCTCCCAGCACTCTGCATTCCTGAATAGGAGACCGCGAGGGAGCTCCAGCACTTACAGGACTGACTGTGCCAAAGGAGACACAGACGACAGATCTGCCAGGGAGGTAGGAAACGGACAATGGGAAGGAGGCAATGTGTGAGCAACATAGAGATGGTGGGGGCAAGTTGGAGCCAAAGGGGGGCATTGTGAGGGCAATGTGGAGCTGATGGGGTCAATGTGGAACTGACGGGGGGCAAAATGAGGGCAACATGGAGCTGAATGGGGCAATGTTTAGATGATGGGGCAATATGAGGGCAATGTGGAGCTGATGGGGGCAATGTGAGGGCAATGTTGAGATGGGGCAATATGAGGGCAATGTGGAGCTGTTGGGGTCAATGTGGAGCTGACGGGGTCAATGTGGAGCTGATGAGGGGCAATGTGAGGGCAATATGGAGTTGAATGGGGCAATGTTGAGATGATGGGGCAATATGACGGCAATGTGGAGCTGATGGGGTGCAATGTGAAGGTTTTGGGGGGCAATGTGAGGGCAATATGGAGACTTGGATGGCCGGAGGGGTGCTTCAGATATCTGTGCCTACAGGCTCCTGAGATGTAAATCCGGCCCTGAGTAGTGTACATTCTCTGCATTACTATGGACAGGAAACTTTTTTTTGGGAGGGGTTGTTGACTGGGATTGGTGGGACAGTTAATAAAAAATAAGTAAATGCAATTAAAAAAAACCATAAGACATGGCATAAAAGGGATCTGAGAAGGGTGCCTATGTGGGTGGTTGGAGTCTGGTGAAAAAACAAGTTGAACAGGGATTTTTAGGGGGTTGTTGACTGGTATTGGGGGGACAGTTAAGAAAAAGTAAATAAAATAAAAATTGGTATGTGAAGGGGCAGAGACAGGGACCTCCCCTGACATAAGCTGCAACCTGGAGCAGACTGATACTGGACAAGATAAAGTATTTTTAGTGGATAGTTTGTAGGACTTAGACTTGTTGTTAGAGGCCCAAGCCCTGAGTAAACATTATTTTGCAGGACTTAGACTTGTTTGGCACAAGTCCTAAGGAAACACTGATTTGTAGGACTTAGGCTTGTGTAGCGTTTTTTTTAGGACACTCAGACCAGTATGTGAAATAAAAACACAATTTATTTAGAGTAAAATAATGCAAATGTTCGCCCTCTAGTGGCGGTAAATAATACACAAACAGTGTAGACTGATAGGTTACAAGTGTAAATGCACAATAATATTACATGTACAAATACTAAGCAATAGAATGGGATATAACCCCAAAGGGTTAAGAACTTGATAACAGTCAGTCTCAGATGTGGATGTTTGGCAAGCCCTGGGTGTTATAAGGCTGTGCTGGTAGACAAAGTTCACCATGTACTGGAGACAGGACTGCCTCACCAAAGTGTTCGGGTAATAAGCAGAATCGGAATCCAACTAGCCCCCTCGGGCGTACCTACTGGATCTGCTTCTGCTAGTGCAAGTGAGAATAGCCCCCACGGGCGTAACGGGAACCGGCCTGCAATGCAAGAGCTACTAAGCCTCCTCAGACTTAACCGGATACTGGAGTTTGAAGTGCTAGAGCCAATAGCCCCCACGGGCGTTGTTACCGGATTTGCTAGCGCTGAAGCCTTTTAACTGCCACCACTCTGTATAACGGATATCGCCCAGTAACCGACAATAGGAGAGAGCCTTAGGCGCCCAACCGGCCCAGTAGACGTGACTACTCTGCAATGGAAGAATAGAGTTGCCGGCGGTGAGCGGCCAACTCAGCAGGAGTATCACCGAGAACGAGGCTCGTACTGAAGGTAGCGAGAGTGAGACCAAGGCAGCACTGCTAGGGTTAATAAGCACGTTTACTCGAGGCTTCAGCGAAACAGCAAGGCTCTGCAGTATGAGGGAGGCGTACTGAGACACACACAGCTCTGCACGGGTAGCGATACACTGTACTGAACGTGGGTAACACCAGGCAAGGCAGTTACACGGAAACTGGCAACAGCAGATGATAATGTCGCGGCGGCGACAACTGGAACGCGGGTCACTGGAACAAGCTGGAAGTCGATCTTCGGAGCAGGAAGTCAGCCGGGCCGGGTCGGAGCACGTAGGAGGTAGTCATACAAGCCGGGTCATACACAAACAGGAACGTCAGCCAAGCCGGGTAAGGATCCAAGGGTGGTACGCAGTCGAGCCGGATCATACACAAACAGGAACACTGGAGAATAGTCAGGACAAGCCGATTCGGTACACAGAAATCCAGAACACAGGAACACAGCAACAGTACTACTGGCTCAGAAACACCACGAAAGGGCATCTGACAGGTGTCTGGGCCAGGCATAAGAAGGTCACCAGGGGCGGGCCAAACTGGCTCAGCAAATCAGAGCGAACCACAGGAAAGAGTGACAAGAATCACAGGCACTGTGATAGCTTGTTACACGCAAGCCACCAAAATACATTTTTGTTTGTAGTTCTCTGTTTTTTTGTTGTTGTTTTTAAAGAACAAGACCTGGGAAAATGAAATTACCAACTGGCCTATTTCCAACAGGTCTTGTTGTGTTGGCCAGTTGCCAATGGCCATTGTCAAATGCCCTGATGTAGATGGATAATTTGAGACTGTTGTTCTTGCTGCTGCTGCTGCTGCTGCTGCTGACTTAAACAGCAAGATGATTAGACAACTCAGAAGGAATGGGATCAACAACAGCAGTAACATGGGTGATGGATGATGAAGGTTCCACTTGCCATGACTAGCTCCAGTGATGCGTCTGAGGCAGTAGGCCTACCACTTCAGGTATACGTGGAGTAATGAAGAAGTTGGCCATAATGCTTCTCCACTTGCCCCTCCACCAAAATCATCTGTGTGTTGTTAGAATAGAAATTTTTCCCTTGAGAGCCAGAACTGTGCCTCTCATCAGCAACTGCAATGTTTACAGTGTGTAGAATAAATAGGCAAAGGACTGGGAACAATGGGCACATCTGAACTCAGATCAAACACCTGACATAAATATAATCATACACCATGATGCTTAGGTGTAACAGTTTATTCAGACACTCAGACCAGAGGTTAAAATAAAATACAGTTTTATTGAGAGAAATGAGGAACACAGCCCCCTAGGGGCAGTAATAGGTAATGACACGTAACTGAAGATAGATAATGGATGTATTAGCAGACACAGTATGGTTAAAGAGCAATACTGTATTATGGAAAGGAAACAGCAGATATCAAGGGTTAAAGTCCAATGCAAGTAATCAGTCTCTGTTGTGGTGAGTTCAGACAACGCCCAGTAGATGGTAAGAGCAGCAAGAGACTGATGTGGGAGGTGGTAAGCACCTAGCAGTGAGACCAAAGACAGGCGATAAGGAAGACCAACCACTCGTGCCAGAGCTAAATGGTACTAGAGCCAAAAGCACTCTGCTGTGCATAACGGGATACCCAACACTGTGTGACCTGAATGGTACCAGAGCCAATAGCACCCTTCCGGTGCGTAACGGGTTAACAAACACTGCAAGAGAGGAATAGAACCAGAACCAGTAGCACCCTTTGGTGCGTAAATGGAGTGAGTAATACTGCAAGAGCTAACGGTATCGCCCAAATAGCACCACGCGGTGCGACAATCCTACCCTGTGCTCGTAAGGAGGTATATGGTAGCACAGTTAACGTAGGCCACAAACGCTCTGCAAGTATAGCGGACAGGCTCGGTATCGGAGGCAACAAGCTCAGCAAGTGTTAACGGAGAGGCTCGGTATAGGAGGCAACAAGCTCAGCAAGTGTTAATGGACAGGCTTGGTAACGGAGGCAACAAGCTCAGCCACTGTATAACGGAGAGGCTTAGTAACGGAGGCAACAAGCACAGCAAGTGTAACGGATAGGCTCAGGATCGGAGCAACTAGCACTGCAAGAGTTAAGTGGGAGATCAGTCTGCACTGCTCGAAATACACAGTTCACAATGTCACCAGGCGATATAGAAGAGATCTCACTGGAACAGGAACACTGGAAACAAGTCACGGAGCAGGAATGTCAGCCAAGCCGGGTCAATCACGGAGCAGGATCGTCAGACTAGCCGGATCAATCACGGAGCAGGAACGTCAGCCAGGCCGGGTCAATCACGGATCAGGAGCGTCAGACAAGCCAGGTCAATCACGGAGCAGGAACGTCAGCCAGGCCGAGTCAATCACGGAGCAGGAACCAGTAGAATAGTCAGACAGGCCAAAATCGATACACAGGAACGCAGGATCACAGCAACGGAAGCACTGGTACAGGAACACCACGAAAAGGCACCTCACAGGTGCCAGAGGCCCGGTATAAGAAGGCCATACTGGGCGGGTTTAACCAAGCTCCACCAATGGAAGCGCACCACAGCAGAGAATGACAGAAAATCATGGGAACCGTGCTATTAGGGTCTCGACTCCCCAGTATGGAATCTCCCCACCAGAAATCAAGCACTGCTCCTGTCACTATGCCCTTTGTCCACTACCCGCTAAGGCATGTGACAACTTGCAGACAGTTTAATAATAATAATAATAATAATGAACCCTTCCTGCCACCAGCTTAGCATATTCTGTGGGATGGAATCTCATCAAATGCCTCTGTATGAGCTGCTTGCTATTATCCTCCAACATACTGCCATGTGGTCAGTGCGCCACAAAGTGTGCAATGGGTGGACACAAACTGCCACATTTTGAGACCTACTGAATGGCTGTCAATCAGTGGGGGAGGAAAAGATTAATGAGATGGATTGCCAGAAGATGTAGTTACCCTACAGCAAGAAGGTGATCACAAGCCAGGTGTTTCACTCACCATGGAACTTTCAGCCCCAGGCTGGGTTTCTCTATTCTTCCTCCTCTTTGATCTCTACCTCACCCCTTGTTACCTTTTGGGAGAGGCAGGGGGTACAGCAACAGCGGTGCCTGATTTAATTGGTGGGTGGTTGGCTTTAACACGTTTCACATAAATGTCATGGTGTCTGTGTTTCATGTGTGTTATCAGGGCACTTGTTCAAAGGTGCATTCCCTCCTTTCCCATTTTCACTATTTTCACAAATTGTGCACAGTGCCATCACTGATGACTGCACTGTGCTTGCCCCAAGAGAAAAATAGCCCCACACCCAGGACTTTGGGGAGAGGGGAAAGGTGGAGAAGAATGGCTTCTTTCTTTTTCTCCTACACATTCCCCTTCACAATCTGTGGCAGAGGATGATGATACTGCTGTTGCTACTACTGCCTCAGAAACAGCACTGCAACTAGGAGCAGCCGGAGTATTGCTGCTGGCAAGTGGAACCTGTCTTAGTCCAGCATCACTTGACCCCATTCCCACTGAGTCCACAGTTGTCTCTAGCATCTAATGTTTTAAACCACTGGAATATATCACTTGAGTGAAACCACTTTTATGTTATGGAAAGTGAAGTAATAGATAACCATGTTGTTTAACCTGTTGACTGGCAGAGGACTATCTTTGCAATGGGGTGCCCATTGGGTAAATATGAAGCTCAATTAATTACAATAATAATAACAATTCAATTACGATAAGAGGGATCAAATGTGTTATTTAAAATATTGAACAACAGATTCATAAAACAGTAAATAGCACCTGAACAAACTAATCCAAATAAACCAATAGCTACATTTAGTTAAATGTCTCTCAGATAATTTAACTGAAACTTCTCAGTAAATAATGTATCAAAGCATCCAGGGATATTTATCAAATTACAACTATAGTGAATCTTTAGCAAAGAAATTGCACCAGATTTATCAAACAGAAATGCTAGTATATTTACTCTTAGGAATTCTGTGAAAATACTTTGCCCCAGATTTACTAACTCTTTCCCTTGATAAATTCTCATGCTGATGTATTAAGTATAATGGTATAGCACAGTATTGTGTAGAGGGAGAAATAAGACATTGCCATTGATTTAAATGCTGTTTTTAATTCTCTGAATGCTGGAGCGGTCACTGTTACATTACCTCAAAATGAGAGTAACAAATATAGCATTTAAGACATTAAAATTAATGTAAATTATGGGACATTTATGTTTCCCAATGATGCAGTTGGTTTATTCCAACTTGCATAGCCTGATTGACCTTTATTGTCTTATTGTAGGGGAACTCTGTTTGGACTCCACTGAACTTTTAAACCAGTTAAACTTGTTTCCAATTTAGGATTTCAAGGACAAAGTCCATGTTAGCTTAAATACATTTCTAAATGATATGCGTAAGTGCTGTTTCACAGGTTAAATGAGTCCAGACAATGTACCCTGCTACTCAGTTACTATATTTAAGTTAAGTTAAACTTGTTTCCAATTTAGGATTTCAAGGACAAAGTCCATGTTAGCTTAAATACATTTCTAAATGATATGCGTAAGTGCTGTTTCACAGGTTAAATGAGTCCAGACAATGTACCCTGCTACTCAGTTACTATATTGACTACAAAGTGGTGGCATAGGTTAATCCTTAATTGTAAGTGTGGATACCTGAGCTAGTCTATAAATGCAAGAAGAATTATTTAACCCTTTGAGTGCCAGAGGAGGGGGTGCAATGCATCATAAAGAAATGCATTGCTCACTCCTCTGGCACCCAAATGGTTAAAAGAAGAACCATATCAGCTAGATATCCATTAGTTTGTCTATAATTATATTTATATTATATTATATTATATTATATTTATATTTTAGTTTATAACCTTTAAACCTTTTAGTTTAAAACCTTTAGATCATTAAAGGAGCAGTAAAGATTTCTTATGAAAAAATATATATTGTAGCGATTTTCCTGTTGTGTAAAATAAGAGTATTTCCACCGCTGAGAGATTCACATTTCTAGAGTAATTACAGTTTAAATCCATGGTTTTTTTTTACATTAACAGTGACCTCTAGTGGTCAAATTCTAATTAGTTTTTCTGTTACATTCTAATGTTAGGTTGCATCTGTCACGTGTTAGGTGTCACGGGTTGTTTCACATGCATTGGGAACATAGGAGATGGCCTTCTAACATGGCAGAGTGCATTGTGATGGAGGGATGACATGGTGGCAACCTTTGAAATCATTGTCCATGTTTTGTATTAGTTAATCTTGACTTTACAGCTGCTGCGAACTACATAGCATATCATCATCAAGCATTAATTTTGTATTCATGTATCATGTCTGTCTTCATGGGATGTTACCTGGGTGTCATCCTGCTGAGTGAAACATGTACACTCGCACCACTGTGCATGCAATTTGCAAAGTTAAGGTCATTACAGATGTACATGCTGTGGGTGCATCAATGGATTCACTCAGCATTGTGATCCTTAGCTACATTTGAAACTCAACTGAATGCTGCTTGCCCTTTAGCACAACTATCTGTGGCACTACGTCAGTCACTGGAACCTGTCAAGCATTACACATGTGTCAGTGACTACATGATGAGTATGACTGTTACATCTGGAAATGGCATTTATGAGCAATGTGGCATGGCAAGGTTATGCGTTGAATTTCTTTCTGGCACTCACAGGAATGAACTGAGCTGAAATGTGCAGTCTGTTACTGTTATGGCGATAGGTCAACATTTACATTCATATATACTAAAAACAGTACAGTGTTTGACAAAATCAGGCAGCTTTGCAACACGTATGTTGAAGTAATGCTATGACAAGAAGGTGTTGATTAGAGGGACGGGGGTAGAGTGTTTGTTGTTCTGGTAGCCTGGGGAGTCCTGTCCTCTCCTGTGTTGCAGCCACCAGGGATGCCCTCTACTGTTGTCATAGACAGATTGGCATGAAGCAGCTCCTCACAGCCATTGAATGTAATGGACGATGGAGGCCCATCACCTGTTTCTCTTGCATAGGCCATCAGATCCCGCAGCTTCTTCACTCTCCTCTTGCAGTCCATCCATCTCTTCTTTATACCTTTCATCATTCACCTGCACTCTGAGACTGCATTCATCATATTCTCCACCTCACACCATGCCTACCTCCTACGGGCACCAATGCCCCTTCTCTTCTCTGTGCAGAAGAGGATGTTCTCCCTCTCCCATGCACTAAGGCCATATTCTCCTCAAAAGAGAACATGGGCTCTCTCAACCTTTCACCCTCCACTGGGGACTCAACTTGCTGGGATGTTGAAGGCACAACCTGCACTGGCCCTTGCTGTGTGTCCCCCTCCCCCTCCCCATCACCCACACCCTGCCCCACTGCCAGCTCTCTCTCTGACCAGCTTGTACCTGTCGCTTTGTGGGTACCTCTCATCCCACCTGCTCTCCCTCTGCTTCCCTGCCCAGGGATGCCTTGAACACTTTCCTCCTCACCTTCTCTCCCCATCCCTCCAGACTCCACTCCTCTCCCTGCCATCTCTCCTCTCCACCTCCCACACATCCACTCACACACAATCATTCAAAGACACTTATTCAAGCACTCGATCACAATCACCCTCTAGCACTCCCTTGCACTCACTCCGTCACAATGTATAAAATAAAGATAAATGTGTGTTGTGTAAAAACAAAAGATGTGTGTTTGTGATTGTGTGTGAATGTAAGTGTGCAATATGTTCAAAGCTGTAATATGTTTTTTTTTCTTGTACAATACGCCCTTCTACCCACCCTGATTCTACCTCTCTCCAGTGACTGCTCCTCTCTCTCTTTCTCTGTCTCTCTTTAATTCTATCCTCTGCACCTGGGGCCCTGTGCTCTAGCTCAAAGAACAGGCAGTGTTTGCTGGGTTTTTTGTTTTTTTTTAAACATTTTGAGACTAATATTGATACTTTTCTGGCTTGGGATTGTCTGGGGCTTGGATTTGGCCTTTCCAACGCTTAACGTGACCTTATTGTAGTCAAATGTTCGTCAATTTCCTTTCATGTTGAAGTTTTCTGCATTCTTTTATGTGGAAGTTTAATGCGTGGTGTATTAAAAACAGACAATGTCACTTTTGTCGCTACAAAGATCTGTGCGGCCCACTCCAGTTGTTCTATTTTCTGGTTCTGCAATAGAATACCTGCAAAACACATTTTGGTGTATAACTCTGTGCTTGTTTTTACTTTTCTTCCTGTTTTACCGGTGCTAATAGTATTGATCCCCTTGCAGGGATATAGTGTTTGAATCCCAGTCTTCCCTTGTATTTCATTAGGGATTTGACAATGCCGATATTTTTCTTGGGGTGTGTATATATCTGCATATTTGCCCAGTAAGTAAATTACTCTGGATGTTCATTAGGCAGACACTGGGTGTTGTCATTATAATGAATGAATCTCAGGAGCCCATAACCATTGTAAGGGCCAAGAATTTCTTAAACTCCTCTACATTTGTGGGTTTTCAGGAATGCTCTCTTGCAATACAGGATGAAGGATTTGTGTTAAGATATCGGACTGCATACTTATTCATTTGGGAGACAATTTCCCCCAAATATCTTCTCCAAAAATAAATTTAAAAAAAACTGGATACGGGTACATTTCCGACACATTCACTGTCATTTCTGGCTTGGCTATGAATGCAAGAGTTTCCAGAAAAAAGTCAGCTGGTGGAACCCATTTCCCAGGGTCAATATGAGGTGTAGTATTTGGGGTAGAAATTGAGTTAGAATGGCTCTTTATAACAGGGGTCCCAGTGTGATCAAAATCTGAGTCAGATTCATTGGCCTCAGACTCTGAGGCTAAAATTGCATACACTTCTTCAGCAGTGTACATTCTCTGCATTACTATGTATGTATCTACCTACCCTAAACAACTTAATGCCCAATTTCTAATAAATAACTACCCACTAGGTGAATAATGGCTCTTCCCGCTTGGCAAATAATTTCCAGTGAAAAGTGCTGTTTTTCTGCTTTTTTTCCTTAGCTCATTACATTGAAATCAAGTGGAACCTTGAATCTGCACACAACACATAGCAAATGTTATTTTATTTCCCAAAGGAATAGTATAAAAGGGGTATGAGGGTGCCTGTGTTGGTGGAGTGTGGGGAAACAATCAGTTGGACGGGAAACTTTTTTTGGGAGGGGTTGTTGACTGGGATTGGCAGGACAGTTAATAAAAAATAAATAAATACAATTAAAAAAAACATAAGACATGGTATAAAAGGGGTCTGATAAGGGTGCATATGTGGGTGGTTGGAGTCTGGGGAAAGAACAAGTCGAACAGTTATTTTTAGGGGGGTTGTTGACTGGTATTAGGGGGGACAGTTAAGAAAAAGTAAATAAAATAAAAATTGGTATGATATTTTTAGTGGATGGTTTGTAGGACTTAGACTTGTTGTTAGAGGCCCAAGCCCTGAGTAAACATTGTTTGGCAGGACATAGACTTTGTTTTGCACAAGTCCTAAGGAAACATTAATTTGTAGGACTTAGGCTTGTTACAAACAAGACACCAAAATAGATTTTGTTTTGTAGTTCTCTGTTTTTTTTTTGTTGTTGTTTTTAAAGAACAAGACCTGGGAAAATGAAATTACCAACTGTCCTATTTCCAACAGGTCATGTTGTGTTGGCCAGTTGCCAATGGCCATTGTCAAATTCCCTGATGTAGATGCATAATTTGAGACTGCTGTTCTTGCTGCTGCTACTGAGTTAAACAGCAGGATGATTAGACAACTCAGACGGAATGGGATCAACAACAGCAGTAACATGGGTGATGGATGATGAAGGTTCCACTTGCCATGACTAGCTCCAGTGATGCGTCTGAGGCAGTAGCAGCACCATAACAAGGCCCTACCACTTCAGGTATATGTGGAGTAATGAAAAACTTGGCCATAACGCTTCTCCACTTGCCCTTCCACCAAAATCATCTGTGTGTTGTTAGAATAGAAGTTTTTCACTTGAGAGCCAGAACTGTGCCTCTCATCAGCAACTGCAATGTGTACAGTGTCTGTAATAAATAAGCAAAGGACTGGCAACAATGGACACATCTGGACTCAGATCAAACACCTGGCATAAATATAATAATACACCATGATGCTTAGGGTCCCGACACCCCAGTATGGAATCCCCCACTAGAAACCAAGTACTGCTCCTGTCACTATGCCCTTTGTCCACTACCCACTAAAGCATGTGAAAACATGCAGACAGTTTAATAATAATAATAATATTAATGAACCCTTCCTGCCACCAGCTTAGCATATTCTGTGGGATGGAATCTCCTCAAATGCCGCTGTATGAGCTGTTTTCTATTATCCTCCACCATACTGCCATGTGTAGTCAGTGCACCACAGAGTGTGCAATGGGTGGACACAAACTGTCACATTTTGAAACCTACTGAATGGCTATCAATCAGTGGGGGAGGTAAAGATGAATGAGGTGGATTACCAGAAGATATAGTTACCCTACAGCAAGAAGGTGATCACAAGCCAGGTGTTTCACTCACCATGGAACTTTCAGCCCCTGGCTGAGTTTCTCTATTCTTTCTCTTCTTTGATCTCTACCTCACCCCTTGTTACCTTTTGGGAGAGTCAGGCGGTACAGCAACAGCGGTGCATGATTTAATTGGTGGGTGGTTGGCTTTAACACGTTTCACATAAATGTCATGGTGTCTGTGTTTCATGTGTGTTATCAGGGCGGTTGTTCCAAGGTGCATTCCCTCCTTTCCTATTTTCACAAATTGTGCACAGTGCCATCACTGATGACTGTTCTGTGCTTGCCCCAAGAGAAAAATAGTCCCACACCCAGGACTTCGGGGAGAGGGGAAAGGTGGAGAAGAATGTCTTCTTTCTCTTTCTCCTCCACATTCCCCTTCACTATCTGTGGCAGAGGATGGTGCTACTGCTGTTGCTACTACTGCCTCAGAAACAGCACTGCAACTAGGAGCAGGAGTATTGCTGCTGGCAAGTGGAACCTGTCTTAGTCCAGCATCACTTGACCCCATTCCCACTGAGTCCACAGTTGTCTCTAGCATCTAATGTTTTAAACCACTGGAATATATCACTTGAGTGAAATCACTTTTATGTCATGGAAAGTGAAGTGATAGATAACCATGTTGTTTAACCCGTTGATTGCCAGAGGAGTGTCTTTGCAATGGGGTGCCCATTCTAATGCTGAGTAGGTAAATATGAAGCTCAATTGCATACAATAATAATAACAATTCAATTAAGAGGGATTAAATGGGTTATTTAAAATATTGAACAACAGATTCATAAAACAGTAAATAGCACCTGAACAAACTAATCCAAATACATCATTTTTTCATGACAAATAAATCAATAGCTACATTTAGTTAAATGTCTCTCAGATAATTTAACTGAGACTTCTCAGTAAATCATATTTCAAATCATCAATGGATATTTATCAAATTACAACTACAGTGAATCTGGAGCAAAGAAATTGTACCAGATTTATCAAATGAAAATGCTAGTATATTTACTCTTAGGAATTCTGAGCAAATACTTTGCCCCAGATTTACTAAGTCTTTCCCTTGATAAATTCTCATGCTGATGTATTAAGTATAATGGTATAGTACAGTTTTGTGTAGAGGGAGAAATAAGACATTGCCATTGATTTAAATACTGTTTTTAATTCTCTGAATGCTGGAGCGGTCACTGTTACATTACCTCACAATGAGATGGTAAAAAATATAGCATTTAAGACATTAAAATTAATGTAAACTTTGGGACATTTATGTGTCCCAATGATGCAGTTGGTTTATTCCAAATTGCATAGCCTGATTGACCTTTATTGACTTAAAACATGTAGCAAGTATCACAAATTCCATGTAAAATGTCCAGTGGTATTGTAGGGGAACTCTGTTTGGACTCCACTGAACTTTTAAACGAGTTAAACTTGTTTCCAATTTAGGATTGCAAGGACAAAGTCCATGTTAGCTTAAATACATTTGTAAATGATATGCGTAAGTGCTGTTTCACAGGTTAAATGAGTCCAGACAATGTACCCTGCTACTCAGTTATTATATTGACTACAAAGTGCTGGCGTAGGTTAATCCTTAATTGTAAGTGTGGATACCTGAGCTGGTCTATAAATCCATGTAACGCTAATAAGAATTATTTAACGCGTTGAGTGCCAGAGGAGGGGGTGCAATACAGCTTAAAGAAATGCATTGGTGACTCCTCTGGCACCCAGATGGTTAAAAGAAGAACCATATCAGCTAGATATCCATTAGTTTGTCTATAATTATATTTATATTATATTATATTATATTTATATTTTAATTTATAACCTTTAAACCTTTTAGTTTAAAACCTTTAGATCATTAAAGGAGCAGTAAACATTTCTTATGAAAAAATATATATTGTAGCGATTTTCCTGTTGAGTAAAATAAGAGTATTTCCACCGCTGAGAGATTCACATTTCCAGAGTACTTACAGTTTAAAGCCATGTTTTTTTTAAATTAGCAGTGATCTCTAGTGGTCAAATTCTAATTAGTTTTTCTGTTTCATTCTAACGGAAAGTCAGTGACATACAGTTCTCCATAGAATGTGAAACAAAATGCCAATATAACTTTGCCATACATCTAATGTTAGGTTGCATCTGTCACGTGTTAGGTGTCACGGGTTGTTTCACATGCATTGGGAACATAGGAGATGGCCTTCTAACATGGCAGAGTGCATTGTGATGGAGGGATGACATGGTGGCGATCTTTGAAATAATTGTCCATGCTTTGTATTAGCTAATCTTGCCTTTACAGCTGCTGTGAACTACATAGCATATCATCATCAAGCATTAATTTCTTATTCACGTATCATGTCTGTCTTCATGGGATGTTACCTGTACAGATGATACAGCTCATGTTTGCATGTTTGAGGGTTTCATCCTGCTGAGTGAAACATGTACACTCGCACTACTGTGCATGCAATTAGCAAGGTTAAAGTGATTACAGATGTGCATGCTGTGGGTGCATCACTGAATTCACTCAGCATTGTGATCCTTAGCTACATTTGAAATGCAACTGGATGCTGCTTGCCCTTTAGCACAACTATCTGTGGCACTACATCAGTCACTGGAACCTGTCAAGCATTACACATGTGTCAGTAACTACATGATGAGTATGACTTCTACATCTGGAAATGGCATTTATGAGCAATGCGGCATGGCAAGGTTATGCGTTGAATAGCTTTCTGGCACTCACAGGAATGAACTGAGCTGAAATGTACAGTCTGTTACTGTTATGGCAATAGGTCAACATTTACATTCATATATACTAATAACAGTACAGTGTTTGACAAAATCAGGCATCTTTGCAACATGTATGTTGAAGTACTGCTATGACAAGAAGGTGTTGGTTAGAGGGACAGGGGGTAGAGTGTTTGTTGTTTACTGGTAGCCTGGGGAGTCCTATCCTCTCCTGTGTTGCAGCCACCAGGGATGCCCTCTACTGTTGTCATAGACAGATTGGCATGAAGCAGCTCCTCACAGCCATTGAATGTGATGGACGATGGAGGCCCATCATCTGTTCCTCTTGCATAGGCTGGCAGATCCCGCAGCTTCTTCACTCTCCTCTTGCAGTCAATCCATCTCTTCTTTATACCTTTCGCCATTCGTCTACACTCTGAGACTGCATTCATCATATCCTCCACCTCACACCATGCCTACCTCCTACAGGCACTAATGCCCCTTCTCTTCTCTGTGCAGAAAAGGATGTTCTCCCTCTCCCATGCACTAAGGCCACATTCTCCTCAAAAGAGAACATGGGCTGTCTCAACCTTTCACCCTCCACTGGGGACTCAACTTGCTGGGATGTTGAATGCACCACATGCACTGGCCCTTGCTGTGTGTCCCCCTCCCCATCACCCACACCCTGCCCCACTGCCAGCTCTCTCTCTGACCGGCTTGTACCTGTCGCTTTGTGGGTACCTCTCATCCCACCTGCTCTCCCTCTGCTTCCCTGCCCAGGGATGCCTTGAACACTTTCCTCCTCACCTTCTATCCCCATCCCTCCAGACTCCACTCCTCTCCCTGCCATCTCTCCTCTCCACCTCCCTCACACCCACCCACACACAGTCATTCAAAGACACTTATTCAAGCACTCGATCACAATCACCCTCTAACACTCCCTTGCACTCACTCAGTCACAATGTATAAAATAAAGATAAATGTGTGTTGTGTAAAAACAAAAGATGTGTGTTTGTGATTGTGTGTGAATGTAAGTGTGCAATATGTTCAAAGCTGTAATATGTTTTTTTACTTGTACAATACGCTCTTCTACCCACCCTGATTCTACCTCTCTCCAGTGACTGCTCCTCTCTCTCTTTCTCTGTCTCTCTTTAATTCTATCCTCTGCACCTGGGGCCCTGTGCTCTAGCTAAAAGAACAGGCAGTGTTTATTGGATTTTTTCTTTTTTTTAAACATTTTGAGACTAATATTGATACTTTTCTGGCTTCTGATTGTCTGGGGGTTGGATTTGTCCTTTCCAACGCTTAACGTAACCTTATTGTAGTCAAAGTTGGTCAATTTCCTTTCATGTTGAAGTTTTATGTGGAAGTTTAATGCGCGGTGTGTTAAAAAAAGACAATGTCAGTTTTGTCGTTACGGAGATCTGTGCAGCCCACTCCAGTTGTTCTATTTTCTGGTTCTGCAATAGAATACCTGCAAAACACACGTTGGTGTATCACTCTGTGCTTGTTTTTACTTTTCTTCCTGTTTTACCGGTGCTAATAGTATTGATCCCCTTGAGGGGATATAGTGTTTGAATCCCAGGTTTTCCTTGTATTTCATTAGGGATTTGACAAAGCAGATATTTTTCTTGGGGTGTGTATATATCTGCAAATCTGGCCAGTAAGTCAATTATTACATGGCATATTTTAATCAGTCTGTCATACTCTGGATGTTCTTTTGGCAGACACTGGGTGTCATTATAATAAATGAATCTCCGGAGCATTCCATATTTATCCCCTGTCATATTTTGCCCATAACCATTGTAAGGGCCAAGAATTTCTTAAACTCCTCTACATTTGTGGGTTTCCAGGAATACTGTCTTGCAATATAGGATGAAGGATTTGTGTCAAGATATCGGACTGCATACTTATTCATTTGGGAAACAATTTCCCCCAAATATCTTTTCCCAAAAATAAATAAAAAAAACTGGATACGGGTACATTTCCAACACATTCACTGTCATTTTTGGCTTGACTATGAATGCAAGAATTCCAGAAAAAAGTCAGCTGGTGGAACCCATTTCCCAGTGTCAATATGAGGGGTAGTACTTGGGGTAGGAATTGAGTCAGTATGGCTCTTTATAACAGGGGTCCCAGTGTGATCAAAATCTGAGCCAGATTCATTGGCCTCAGACTCTGAGGCTAAAATTGCATACACTTCTTCAGCAGTGTACATTCTCTGCATTACTATGTATGTATCTACCTTAACCCCTTAGGGACCCTTGACGTACCAGGACCGTCACGGTCCTTGAACTACTCAAGGACCGATGACGGTCATTGTACGTCACATGCTTTTTACTTACAGCGCTCTACCGGGAGCGCTGTAAGTAAAAATAGGGCATGAAATAGACCGCTCCAAGATCGGAGCGATCTCTTTCAAGCCCCATAGTGACGCGCCGAGACACGTGACAGGTCACGTGTACCGGCGCGTCAATGTGCCCCTATGCGGTCGTTATGGGACGGAAATGTCCCATAACCTCCGGTCCTTAAGGGGTTAATGCCCAATTTCTAATAAATAACTACCCATTAGATGAATAATGGCACTTCCCACTTGGCGAATAATTTCCATTAAAAAGTGCTGTTTTTCTGCTTTTTTTCCTTAGCTCATTACATTGAAATCAATGGGAACATTGAATTTGCACACAACACATAGCAAATGTTATTTTATTTCCCAAAGGAATAGTATAAAAGGGGTATGAGGGTGTCTGTGTTGGTGGAGTGTGGGGAAACAATCAGTTGGACAGGAAACTTTTTTTTGGGAGGGGTTGAAAAAACAAGTTGAACAGGGATTTTTTAGGGGGGTTGTTGACTGGTATTGGGGGGACAGTTAAGAAAAAGTAAATTAAATAAAAATTGGTATGTGAAGGGGCAGAGACAGGGACCTCCCCTGACATAAGCTGCAACCTGGAGCAGACTGATACTGGAAAAGATAAAGTATTTTTAGTGGATGGTTTGTAGGACTTAGACTTGTTGTTAGAGGCCCAAGCCCTGAGTAAACATTATTTTGCAGGATTTAGACTTGTTTGGCACAAGTCCTAAGGAAACACTGATTTGTAGGACTTAGGCTTGTTACACACAAGCCACCAAAATACATTTTGTTTGTAGTTCTCTGTTTTTTCTGTTGTTGTTTTTAAAGAACAAGGGAAAATGAAATTACCAACTGGCCTATTTCCAACAGGTCATGTTGTATTGGCCAGTTGCCAATGGCCATTGTCAAATGCCCTGATGTAGATGCATAATTTGAGACTGCTGTTCTTGCTGCTGCTGAGTTAAACAGCAAGATGATTAGACAACTCAGAGGGAATGGGATCAACAACAGCAGTAACCTGGGTGATGGATGATGAAGGTTCCACGTGCCATAACTAGCTCCAGTGATGCGTCTGAGGCAGTAGCAGCCCCATAACAAGGCCCTACCACTTCAGGTATACGTGGAGTAATGAAGAAGTTGGCCATAATGCTTCTCCACTCGCCCCTCCACCAAAATCATCTGTGTGTTGTTAGAATAGAAATTTTTCCCTTGAGAGCCAGAACTGTGCCTCTTATCAGCAACTGCAATGTGTAAAGTGTGTGTAATAAATAAGCACTGGGAACAATGGACACATCTGGACCCAGATCAAACACCTAGCATAAATATAATCATACACCATGATGCTTAGGGTCCCGACTCCTCAGTTGATTGCCAGAGGAGTGTCTTTGCAATGGAGTGCCCATTCTAATGCTCAATGGGTAAATATGAAGCTCAATTGTTTACAATAATAATAACAATTCAGTTAAGATAAGAGGGATCAAATGTGTTCATAAAACAGTAAATAGCACCTGCACAAACTAATCCAAATCCATAATTTTTTCCTGACAAATAAATCAATAGCTATATTTCAGTAAATCATGTATCAAAGCATCCAGGGATATTTATCAAAATACAACTATAGTGAATCTGGAGCAAATAAATTGCACCAGATTTATCAAATAAAAGTGCTCAAATTATATCACTAGTATATTTACTCTTAGGAACTCTGTGCAAATGCTTTGCTCCATATACTCATGCTGATGTACTAAGTATAAAGGTATAATACAGTATTGTGTAGAGAAAGAAATAATTAATTCTCTGAATGCTGGAGCGGTCACTGTTACATTGCCTCACAATGAGATGGCAACAAATATAGCATTTAAGACATTAATGGGATAGTAATACTTACAAATTACTAATCCCCATATTGTAGGCATGCTAAAAAGAAATTTATGGTTTGAGAGATAATAGCTCGCAAAGTTCCCCCTCCCTCCCTCCCCCTTCCCTGAAGTCAGTGTTGTAGCTGACTGCAGGGATATCCGGTCTTACGTGCATCAGGCGGCTCTGCAGCAGAGCCGAGCTTGCATTAGTAACAAAGAATTATTTTGCTGAAATGGTCTTCTACATGTGCTTGGTTTGCAAGCACATGTAGAAGACCATTTCAGTGAAAGAATTATTTTTTATTAATGTGATCTCGGCTCTGCTGCAGAGCCACCTGACTGCCGTACGTCACGATTCCCCTGCAGTCATCTACAACACTGACTTCAGGGAAGGGGGAGGGAGGAGGAACTCTGTGAGCTATTATCTCTCAAACCATAAGGGTTTGAGAGATAACACTGGGGGCAATACATTTCTTTTTGCATGCCTACAATATAGGGATTAGTAATTTGTAAGTATTACTATCCCTTTAAAGTTAATGTGAAATTTGTAACATTTATGTGTCCCAGTGATGCAGTTGGTTTATTCCAAATTGCATAGCCTGATTGACCTTTATTGTCTTAAAACATGTAGCAAGTATCACAAATTTCATGTAAAATGTCCAGTGGTATTGTAGGGGAAATCTATTTGGACTCCACTGAACTTTTAAACCAGTTAATCTTGTTTCCAGATTAGGATATCAAGGACAAAGTCCATGTTAGCTTAAATACATTTCTAAATCATATGCGTAAGTGCTTCTGTTTCATAGGTTAAATGAGTCCAGACAATGTACCCTGCTGCTCAGTTGCTATATTGACTACAAAGTGCTGGCATAGGTTTATCCTTAATTGTAAGTGTTCATACCAGAGCTAGTCTATAAATGCATGTAACGCTAGTAAGAATTATTTAACCCTTTGAGTTCCTGAGGAGGGTTGTGTAATGTATCGTAAAGAAATGCATTGCTGACTCCTCTGGCATCCAAAGGGTTAAAAGAAGATCCATATCAGCTACATATCCATTAGTTTGTCGATAATTAAAGTATTAAAAATTTATAATATTTTCAGTGTGCTATATTTGTAGTTTAAAACCTTTAGATCATTAAAGGAGCAGTAAACATTTCTTATGAAAAAATATACATTGTAATGATTTTCCTTTTGAGTTGAATAACAGTACTTCCACTGCTGATAGACTCATATTTCCAGAGTTATTACAGTTTAATTCCATGTTTTTTTTTTACATTAGCAGTGACCTCTAATGGTCAAATTCTAATTAGTTTTTCTGTTACATTCTAATGGAAAGTCAGTGACATACAGTTCTCCATAGAATGTGATAGAAAATGCCAAGTCACTTCCTGTCAGTTAGAACTTTCAGGAAGTAAAGCATAGTAAATTCACTTCCTGATTATTAGAACTGTTACAAGTTTTGAATAAAACATCTCACAGCAGTGTGAGTACCCTTGTTTTATTCAGCAGGAAAAGCTCTATAACATATATGTTTTCATAGTAAAGTTTACCGTTCCTTTAAGTTTAAACCTCTTCTTATTTTGAGAAAAATTTTAAGAAGAGGGTTCTTAAATGGGAAATAAAGTGCTAAAGCAATAAACTATCGCCTTAAGACAAGTTTAGATTATTTTACAGATAAATAAAATCTATCTACATGATATTTTATCTATATATTGTAACATAAATAGGTTTTGAAAAATTAACTTTTGTATTTTCAAGGCACAATATTTTATGCATCTAGAAAAGCTCAAAAACAGCACACATAACAGAAAAAGTATCTAAGTGTAGTATTTATTTAAAATATAAAAACATATAAAGGTAGGTAATGCATTTAAAATCGCCCTTCTTGGGCTTTAAGCGTATCACTCGGGTCGTGTGTTCCTGGTAGCCAACGTACTGCATCGTCTCGGTCCTCCTACAAACCCAAATAGATCCATATCTCCTGGTGATTCAAATAAAAAATCCAGTGATGATGGTAAAGAGTTCACTGTGGTAATTGTCTCTGGTTGGTACTGTGGAGACAAGATGGAATTTCCTAGGTGAATGTTGCTCAGCCTCGTGGAGAGGCGAGTTCAGTTCACCTTCGTCTGTGAGGAGAGAGACCAATGGGGTGGAGTGGGGAAACTCGCAGGGGGCGTGAACTAGACCCTAGTAAGAGAACTTACTTGAAGTCAGAAAAGAACCTGAACGTTTTCTCAGACTGACTGTCTTCTTTGTTAAGGGCTTACGGGAAATGGGGGATGTATCTAGTCTATGGGGTATATATACCTTTTAATAGAAAGTTCAATGTTCACGATAATTAGGATCCTGGAAAGTTAAAAATTGATTATTCAAAATGTCCTAAAAATATTCATTAAAAATGTACATAAATTATTTGTATTTGGCAGCGCAATTCATTATCTGCAACATACTGTGATAAGATATGTATTAATAAAATGTAAGACATAATTAAGCAGAACACAGTAATTAAAAATGTGATGATTAAAAATGTATATCCTATTTCTAAATCTCAGTTTGGGTATATTTTTGGCTAAAACCTCTGTTGAAACTTATAATTGTACAATAGATAATAAGACGATTCTATTATCCCTCAATTATACCTAATTTGTGTGTGCAATGCTAGTGGGTGATCAATGCATGAGCGTGCAAGAATTAAAGAAGGAAACAAGATGCAAGTGAAGAAAGAAAACAGGATGAATTTAGTAGAGTTACGATGTTGTAATCATGAAGTAGTGTGAACTAGAAGAGATGAGCATGGTGATATGTTAAAGTATATACGTTAGTGTGATCTGGTGCCGTAATGTAGTGTGTGATGATGAGTGTTGGACTGGAATGGTGTTGTGTGTTTGAACATCAAGGATTATGAGTAAGAGAGATATTGATCGATGCTTGAGGAAAGAACTGTAATGAGAGTGAGAGATCAATGAATGAATGAATGGGTGTAGTCAGCTATGAATATGAATGAAAATAAGAAGGATACTACAATGCCTATCTATGTGTTGTGGGGAAAAAAGATAGAGGTTGAAAAGAAAACAATATGGGTGTAAATTATTTAACAAAGAAATAAAATCTATCTACATGATATTTTATCTATACATTGTAACATAAATAGGTTTTGAAAAATTAACCTTTGTATTTTAAAGGCACAATTTTTTATGCATACTACATAACTAGTTCTTTTTAAAGTGAATCTAGAAATGAGTTCAGTGTGTGTGAATGGTTAATATAGTTAATATAATACAAAAACAATGTATATTTCACACAAACAGCTAGTTCAACATAAAGGAAGTTGGAAAGCCTCCTTAAAATTATCTAATTTTTTTCTTCTTTTCACCACTACAAAATTTTTCTCCTTTTTTGCCACTGCCAACACATTTTTCACCTATGTTTCCTATTCTGCAACATTTCCATCCACAATATTACTTCTTCTGAGGGGTGCAATGGAGAAATAAGTAGCAGAAAGTCAAAGCTGTGAGTCCTACAGTAATATAGGAGCCAAATATAGTAAAGTTGATGCCTTAATTGGCTGGCAGATTTAGGATGCTTGAAAAAATTAGCATGCAGAGCGCCTTTGTCCTTTGCCCACTTTATTTTATTTTGTAGGCATTAAAAAAACATGAAGCATGATATAAGTCTTATCTCTCAAACATTTATGGTTTAAGAGATATTCACAAGCAAAGTTTCCCCTCCCCGCCCCTTTTGCCTAGTGTAAGCCATCTCTTCTCAGATGTGGAATGCAGTCCATAGACCAAACAGATAACATCAGGGGACACTCTTCTTCCTATTACAGCAATGAAAGCCCTGCCCACCTTGACAAGCTTTTCAGGTTTTTGCCTTATCTTAATTGAAGATTGTCCCTCTGTGCAATCTTCCTGGGCACTTCCCTTCTGCTGTGGCTGAACAGTGTGACATCAGTAAAAGGGGCGGGAGGGGGACACTTTGTCATTGAATTACTCCTGAACTATAACTCTGACAGAATTGAAATAACACTCTCCAAAGTCCAAATACTAAGATGATTAATTAGAGCTGCTTTTATTATGAAACATTACTATCCCTTTAATTAACAGTGTCACATATTCTAGCAGGGTGCAACACATCACATCAGTTATTTAACCCTTTGAGTGCCAAGTGGGTACATTGTACGAGTTTGGACAGCTGTACCCGCTGTGCCAAGCTCGTACAATGTACCCACTAAAATGCGGTCACTGCATGAGCCGGTATAACCGGCATGCAGTGGCCGCATTTTAAAAAAAAAAAAGGTGGGCAATCGTGGGGGGACATGAGGATCACTCCTCATGTCCCCCCTGTTATTGATCTCCCAGCCGATCGCGCTGGGAGATCAATAAAAGAAGAGGAGAAGCGCAGCAGAAGCGCAGCTTCTCCTCTTCCGTCTCTCCTACCCGAACTTCCGGGTAGGAGTGGGCGGGACCGGGGGAAACCTCCTAACGTCATCGGTGACATGATCACCGATGACGTTAGGGAAGTTTCCCTTAAGCGATTCACTCCTACCGGTGGTAGGAGTGAAAGGCAGGAGAGCTTCTGCCCCTCAATGAGGTCTATTATTAAAAAAAAAAAAATTTTTTTTTTAACCCTGTGTGTGCCACGGGGGGGGTCAAATGCACCCCCCCCTCCTGTGGCACACACAGGGCTTCTATCATTACTTTGTTACTAGAGATTGTTGGGGGGCCATCAGGATTGGTCCTGATGGCCCCCCAACAAGCTCTGATTACAAAGTAATAATAATAAAAAAAATTAACCGTCTGAGTGCCAGAAGGGTCCAATGCATTGCTTTGCAATGCGCTGGAAACCCCTTTGGCACTCACAGGGACATTTATTTTTATTCCTTTTTTTTTTTTTTTTTTTTTTTTTTAAAGACCTCATTGGGGGGAATCAGAGGGGTCCTGATACCCACCAATGAGGTCCATAATAAAAAAAAAAGTAAAGAAAAAAACTTAACCCTGTGTGTGCCTCAAGGGGGGCCAATGCAGCCCCCCTTCTGTGGCGCACACACAGGGCATTTATCATTACTTCGTTATCAGAGATTGTTGGGGGGCCTTCATGATTGGTCCTGATGGCCCCCCAACAAGCTCTGATTACCAAGTAATGATAAAAAAAAAAATTAACCCTCTGAGTGCCAGAAGGGTCCAATGCATTGCTTTGCAATGCGCTGGAGACCCCTTTGGCACTCACAGGGACATTTATTTTGATTCCTTTTTTTTTTTTTTTTTTTTAAGACCTCATTGGGGGGAATCAAAGGGGTCCTGATACCCACCAATGAGGTCCATAATAAAAAAAAGTAAAGAAAAAAAATTAACCCTGTGTGTGCCTCAAGGGGGGCCAATGCAGCCCCCCTTCTGCGGCGCACACACAGGGCATTTATCATTACTTCGTTATCAGAGATTGTTGGGGGGCCATCATGATTGGTCCTGATGGCCCCCCAACAAGCTCTGATTACCAAGTAATGATAAAAAAAAAAAATAACCCTCTGAGTGCCACAAGGATCCAATGCATTGCTTTGCAATGCCCTGGAGACCCCTGTGGCACTCTCAGGGTCCCCTGTTTGTGGACATATATATATATTTTTTTACTAAGACCTCATTGGGGAGGGATCAGGGGGTCCTTATGCCCATCAATGAGGTATATAATAAAAAAAAAAAAATTAAAACACAAATTAACCCTGTGTGTGCCACTAGGAGGGGAGTTCAATGCCGACCCCCTTCCTGTGGCACACACAGGACTTTTTATCAACACTGGTAGTCACAGATCTCCCATACACACTATCAAACACTGCCCCACCATCCTTGCTCCTCTGCTCATACCCACACACACTGCCTAATCCCTCACCCTCCCACATACTTTGTTACACTTGTAGTCACAGGTCCGCACGTACACCGGCTGACGCCCTAGCTTCTTTCATCTGTTAGCCATAAAATCACACATACACTGTTTGCTTTACCATTTCTGTTTCACTGGTAGCTACGCTCCTGTAGCGTAAATTGGTATGTCAACCCACAGCAGTGGGGTACCATTTTTCTTAGGCTGGCAAGAAGTGCTCCTAGGAAATCCCACGCCATTGAACCATTTTAGTATCTTTGAAGTGACTGATGTGTAAAACAAAATTTTATTTTTTCCTGTAGCACCACATTCTGGAAATAGTTGTGCCAACTAACTTAGGGGTAAAAAGGCAAGTGACCCCTCATTAGATGCGGCAGGTTGTCTTCTTTCCAAAATGGTATGGTTTATCTACCTTTTCTTCAATTCTGAAGGTGTTATAGTCATTTTCGTACAGGCAAGTCAGGTTTGAGAAAATGTTAGAAACATCAGAGGTTGTAGTAGGTGTAGTTTTCTACTTCTAGCACCCCCTAAGGTAGTTCAACTCATACCAATGGGGTGTCATTTGACTCCTAAGAGCACTAGCAAACAAATGCAGTTGAAAATTCCATGGTTTTCACAGCGCTCCATACATTTGAAGGGGCAGAAATGTAAAAAAATGCATTTTTTTCCTATATCGCCTCCTTCTGGAAACATTTATGCACACCAGTATTGGGGTAAGAAGGCAAGTGACCCCTCATTAGATGCGGCAGGTTGTTTTCTTTCCAAAATGGTATGGTTTATCTACCTTTTCTTCAATTCTGAATGTTATAGCCATTTTTGTACAGGCAAGTCACATTTGAGAAAATGTTAGAAACATCAGAGGTTGTAGTAGGTGTAGTTTTCTACTTCTAGCACCCCCTAAGGTAGGTCAACTCATATCAATGGGGTGTCGTTTGACTCCTAAGAGCACTAGCTAATGAATGCAGTTGAAAATTCCATGGTTTTTACAAAGTTCCATACATTTGAAGGGGCAGAAATGTAAGAAAATGCCTTTTTTTTTCACTAGCGCCACCTCCTGGAAGCATTTGTGCATACCAGCCTTTGGGTAAGAAGGCACGTGACCCCTCATTAGATGCGGAAGGATGTTTTCTTTCCAAAATGGCATTGTTTCTCTACCTTTTCTGCATATCTATTATGGTTATAACCATTTTAGTGCAAGCAGATAATTTCAAAAACAAAAGTGTCAGGTTTACGTACGTGTTCCTAGCACCCACATATTGTATGTTAACCCACACAAATAGGCTAGCATTTTTCTCATGTTGGTAGCAGGTACTGAATACAGCAGGAAATGTTATGGTTTTCAAAGATTTTAGTATCTTTGAAGTGGTGGAAATGTAAAAAAACATGTATTTATTCACATAGCGCCACGTTTTGGAAATATTTGTGCACTTCAGCCCAGGGGGTAGAAAGGCAAGTGACCCCTCAATTGATGCGGGAGAATGCCTACTTTCCAAAATGGTATACCTTTTATACCTTTCCTTCATGTCTCTAACAGTTATGGACATTTTAGTACAAGCCGCCATTTTCGAAGAAGCAAACAGGTAGGTGTAGTGATGTGCTTCTGGCACCCCTAAGGTAGGTCGACTCATTCCAGTGGGGTGTCATTTTTCTCCTAAGAGCACTAGCTAATGAATACAGTTGGAAATGCCATGGTTTTCACAAATTTCAGTACATTTGAAGGGGCAGAAATGTAAGAAAATGCCTTTTTTTTTCATTAGCGCCACCTTCTGGAGGCATTTGTGCACTCCAGGCTTGGGGTAACAAGGCAAGTAACCCATCATTAGATGCGGCAGGGTGTCTTCTTTTCAAAATGGTATGGTTTGTGTACCCTTTCTTCACTTCTGTAGTTGTTATAACCATTTGGGTACAGACAAGTAATGTTTGAGAAAATGTTAGAAACATTTCAGGTTGTAGTAGGTGTCGTTTTGCACTTCTAGCGCCCCCTGAGGTAGTTGAACTCATACCAATGGGGTGTCATTTTTCTCCTAAGAGCGCTAGCTAATGAATACAGTTGGAAATGCCATTGTTTGCACAAATTTCAGTACATTTGAAGGGGCAGAAATGTAAGAAAATGCCTTTTTTTCCATTAGCGCCACCTTCTGGAGGCATTTGTGCACTCCAGGCTTGGGGTAACAAAGCAAGTCACCCATCAATAGATGCGTCAGGGTGTCTTCTTTTCAAAATGGTATGGTTTGTGTACCCTTTCTTTACTTCTGTAGTTATTATAACCATTTGTGTACAGACAAGTAATATTTGAGAAAATGTTAGAAAAATTTGAGGTTGTAGTAGGTGTCGTTTTGCACTTCTAGCGCCCCCTGAGGTAGTTAAACTCATACCAATGGGGTGTCATTTTTCTCCTAAGAGCACTAGCTAATGAATACAGTTGGGAATGCCATGGTTTGCACAAATTTCAGTACATTTGAAGGGGCAGAAATGTAAGAAAATGCCTTTTTTTTTCATTAGCACCACCTTCTGGAGGCATTTGTGCTTTCCAGGCTTGGGGTAACAAGGCAAGTCACCCATCATTAGATGCGGTAGGGTGTCTTCTTTTCAAAATGGTATGGTTTGTGTACCCTTTCTTCACTTCTGTAGTTGTTATAACCATTTGTGTACAGACAAGTAACGTTTGAGAAAATGTTAGAAAAATTTGAGGTTGTAGTAGGTGTCGTTTTGCACTTCTAGCGCCCCCTGAGGTAGTTGAACTCATACCAATGGGGTGTCATTTTTCTCCTAAGAGCGCTAGCTAATGAATACAGTTGGAAATGCCATGGTTTTCACAAATTTCAGTACATTTGAAGGGGCATAAATGTAAGAAAATGCCTTTTTTTTCCATTAGCGCCACCTTCTGGAGGCATTTGTGCACTCCAGGCTTGGGGTAACAAGGCAAGTCACCCATCATTAGATGCGGCAGGGTGTCTTCTTTTCAAAATGGTATGGTTTGTGTACCCTTTCTTCACTTCTGTAGTTGTTATAACCATTTGGGAACAGACAAGTAATGTTTGAGAAAATGTTAGAAACATTTGAGGTTGTAGTAGGTGTCATTTTGCACTTCTAACGCCCCCTGAGGTAGTTAAACTCATACCAATGGGGTGTCATTTTTCTCCTAAGAGCACTAGCTAATGAATACAGTTGGAAATGCCATGGTTTTCACAAATTTCAGTACATTTGAAGGGGCAGAAATGTAAGAAAATGCCTTTTTTTTCATTAGCGCCATCTTCTGGAGGCATTTGTGCACACCAGGCTTGGGGTAAGAAGGCAAGTTACCCCTCATTAGATGCGGCAGGTTGTCTACTTTTCCAAAATATATAGTTTTATATAGTTATTCCACTGTTTTAGGGTAGTTTTACCACAAAAACCCTAGAACGCGCATATTAGTTTATGAAGTTGAAAATGTCATTTTGCGCTGCTGGTGATTAGGGCTCTACGCTAGCCATGGACGTAGGTAAAACTATACAAATTTGGTATTTTTTTACTCAGGGGACTCGAGGCTTTTTCAAATAATTGAAACTTTTTCAATCAAGGTAAATGTTTTTGATACATAGTATGTGATTTTAGCAAAATGAGTAAATTTTCACTTTTTTTTGTCATTATGACATCATAGCTTTTTGCACGATGTAAAATTCTCTTCATGTAAGGTATCACAAGAAAGCTCAATTCGTTCTAAAAAAAACAATATATAGTTTTCCATATGTAACTAAAAATCCCCAGAGGAAATCAAGCCTAAACGGAAGGATAGCAAAAATGTTGAAAAAGTGTCTGGCCTGCAGGGTTCAGGAAATGGCCCGAGCCTCTGGCACTGAAGGGGTTAAAGCCTCTTTTTCAACAAAAATGAAAGGGAAGCATGATGTCAAGAGATAAAAATATATAACCTACAATATGGCAGATGTGTATGGTAGTGGTGGTGGACTGGCGTGATTGATGTGTGTATGCATATATATATTAAAAACTGCTATAGGAATCAACATTATCATGTTTGTGTCAAATGTAAGCTATCCTTTATCTCAGATTATTAATACACATTACTTGTTTTTATAACAGTGGTCCCAAGTGTGGTAGATGGTAGCAACTATTTTCTCATCCCTCCTCTTAATCTGTGCTGCTGTTAATACATTTGTCCTGACTTTCTCTGTCATGTGTAGTTTCTGCTACCTGATATTCAGATGCTATGAGATGTTGGTTGATTTGTAAGAATATTAGTCTCTGATCATTACTGCTTGATAGCAGCATCCTACAGTCATTCACATTGTAAGCAGCTGTACTGAAAACCCACTCAGACTCAACGCTTGCTGGAGGGTAATCAAGGGTTTCCACTGCAGTACGTGTCAATGCTGGCCACACACACTGTTTTGTTTGCCAGCAGTCCATGTTGTCATTGTTTCTGCCATGAAGATAGCTATCCAGCAAGTATGCTAAAGCCATCTCACATTCAGTGGGACCACTCCTAGGAGCTACACGGTGTTCCTGTGTGTCAGTTACCAATCCATACTCGGGGATCAAGTCGCAAAGAGATGTGCCACCACCAACACCAATGTTGGATTTTTGCACACCCCTACTAAAACCCGTGAATTGCCCTGTGTTCTGAATTAAATGGTCTGATTGATGATGTAGCTCCTTCTGCTTCTGCTGGTTGAAATCTTTTGTTGCCTTCTTTTTCACTATGCTGTCTAGAATTATTTGGACCCCAACTTTCTCCCTTCCATCCTCCACCATGCAACCCTCCACTCAATCAATAAGCATATCATTATATTCCCTGACAGAATCCAGTTCCTCAGCAGGATGCTGTTGATCGTCATGACACCTTTTTGTTACAAATTGCCGATGGCGATTTTGCAGAAATTCAGAAATGTTGTGTTAAAAGAGAAGGCCCAGAAAAGTGATATGAATGTATTCCTCATAGCTTTTAATGGACACTACGTTAACATATCCATGACCAGCTGGTGCATGTTTATGTTGTCATTATGGTAAGAATCCTCAGCCATTCTCCTCATTTTTTTTCTGCAATAAAAATATAAGTGATAGAATTACACTAATTTCTGTTCCTATGAGACTAAGCACACATTAGTTGCCATTGACCAGGTGACAAAGAGGCTCCCTCCAAAGCCTACCAGTTTTGCATGGGGTACTCGCAAGTGGCCTTATTCTACTTGTCCAAACGCTCTAGCATAAACAGTGTGGAATCTGGTAGGAACCTCCATTTTCAGCTGGTGACAGTAAAGGTTCTTATATTCTTGTATGGAATTTAGAGCATTAGTGCCCAGTGGAAGTAGCTAAAATGAGCATAGATTTTGCAGGTGATATTTAGCATCTCTCTGAGGATTTTGGATTCTGCAAGGAATCTGGTCACAACTAAATTTAGCACATGGACAAAGGAGGGCACATGTACCATATCATATATTCTCAAAGCAGCGATCATATTGAAGCCATTATCAGCAGATACAAAACCAGCTTTTGAGGAGCCTTTCCTCTATCACCTGCTCTAGTTTTATTAAGACATTTACATTTACTGATGGTATGGGCTACCCTGATGCTGCCTTTTAATCATACCGCCAGAACCAGAGGCACAACTACTGGCTGTCACCTGATGCTGTAAGCTAGTGTTGCCCACTGATGGTGTTGGGAAGGAAACCCAGTGAGCAGTCACAGTCATATAGTCTGTGCTCTGCCCAATTGTCCACATAGCTGTTGTCAGGTGGATTAGCTTGCCATAAGCACATTCTAGCCCTTTGCCCACCACACTAACCACCTGCTTTTACAACTCTGCCACAGCTGTCCTGGAAAAATAACTGAGGATATGCCACCATGGAGTTACACATTACATCAATTCTTTGAAGCCTAATTTTTCTATAAGAGAATATGACAGCATGTCCACTGCCAAAATCTTGACAACCTTGCCATTCCATAGGTGGATTTTGTGATTGTTTTTGTGAAGCTTTTAACTCCTTCCTACGGACTCAGTGCTTTAACAACATGACTAGGAGGTGGTGTACATAGAGGCATCTAATGTTTATGTCATGAATCTAATGTTTATGTCATGAAATTTGATGTGATAACCATGTGGTTTAACCCTTTGAATGCCAGAGGAGTGTCTTTGCAATGTGGTGCCCATTCTGACGCTCAATGGCTAAATATTAAACACAATTATTTACAATAATAATAACAACAGTCCAAGTAAAATAAGAGAGATAAAATGCTTTATTTAAAATATTGATCTGCAGATTCACAAAACAGTAAATAGCACCTGAACAAATGAATCCAAATCCATCATTTTTTCCTGACAAACAAGTCAATAGCTACATTTAGTTAAATGTCTCTCAGATAATTTAACCGAAACGTCTCAGTAAATCATGTATCAAAACATCTAGGGATATTTACCAAAGCACAACTATAGTAAATCTGGAGCAAATAAATTGCACCAGATTTATCAAATAAAAATGCTCACATTATTTCACTACTATATTTACTGTTAGGAATTCTGTGCACATGCTTTGCCCCAGATTTACTAAGTCTTTCCCTTGATAAATACTCATGCTGACGTACTAAGAAGAATAGTGCTAATTCTAGAATACAGGATTGTGTAGAGGGAGAAATAAGACATTTTCATGTATTTAAATACTGGTTTTAATGCTCTGAATGCTGGATAGGTCACTGTTGCATTGCCTCACAATGAGATGGCAACAAATCTAGTATTTAAGGTGTTAAAAGCCCATTTAAAATGAATGTGAATTTTGGGGTATTTAATCTGTCCCAGTGGTGCATTTGGTTTACTCCAAATTTACTCTTCAAATTACATAGCCTAATTGACCTTTATTGTCTTAAAACATGTAGCAAATATCACAAATTCCATGTAAAATGTCCGATGGTATTGTAGGGGAACACTATTTGGACTCCATTGAACTTTTTAAATCAGTTAAACTTGTTTCCAGATTAGTATTTCAAGGACAAAGTCCATGTTAGATTAAATATGATAAACATCAAATTTCTAAATAATATTCGTAATTGCTTCTGTTTCATAGGTTAAATGTGGCCAGACAATGTACCCTGCTGCTCATTTACTTTATTGATTTAAAAGTGCTGGCATAGGTTTATCCTTGATTATAAGTGTGGATACCTGAGCTAGTCTATAAAAGCATTTAACTCTAGTGACAATTATTTAACCCTTTGTGTGCCAGAGGGGGTGTAACGCATTATAACAAAATGCTTTGCTCACTTCTCTGACAACCAAAGCTACATATCCATCAGTTTGTCTATAATTAAAGTTTTAAAAATTGATAATTATATTTTCAATGTGCTGTATTTTCAATTTAGAACCGTCATTGTGTAGATCATTTTGAATTTTCTACTAATCTTCTTTTCCAAAGCTGTCAGACATTGATTGTGTGATGAGGAAATGCTGATGAGGTCACATCATTACCACTGAACGTATGCTGGAAAAAACACAAAAAACAAAAAAGCTGTAATTTGAAATAAGGTGGGCAAAATGTATGACAAAAAATAAATTGAGTGAATAGACCATCATTAAAGGAGCAGTAAACGTTTTCTATGAAAAATATATATTATACAGTTTTTCCTGTTGAGTAAAATAAGGGTACTCCCACTGCTGAGAGATTCATATTTCCAGTTACTACAGTTTAACCCTTTGAGTGCTGGAGGGGTAAGGAACGCATTGCTCTGCAATGCGTTCTGTTCCCCTCTGGCACTCAAAGGGTTAAATCCATGGGGGTTTTTTTATGTTACATTAGCAGTGCTCTCTAGTAGTCAAATTCTAATTAGTTTTTCTGTTACATTCTTAAGTAGAGGAATGTCAGTGACATACAGTTTTGTATAGAATGTGATAGAAAGTGTCAAGTCACTTCCTGTCAGTTAAAACTTTCAAGAAGTAAAGCACAGTAAATTCACTTCCTGATTATTTGAACTGTTATACATTTTGAATAAAAAATATTGCAGCAGTGTGAGTGCCCTTGTTTTATTCAGCAGATAAAGCTCTATAACACATGTGTTTTTATAAGAAAAAGTTAACTGTCCCTTTAAGTTTAAACCTCTGCTTATTTTGAGAAAATCTTTATGTAGAGGATTATTAAATGGTAAATACAGTGTTAAAGTGTTAACCTATCACTTTAAGACAAGTTTAGATTATTTTATAGAAAACTAAAATCTAAGTACATTATATTTTATTCATATACTGTAACATAAAAATGTTTTGAGAAATTAACCTTTTTATTTTCAAGGCACAACATTTTGTGCATACTACATGACTAGTTATGTTTAAGGTTGAATCTAGAAATGACTTCAGTGTATAAACGGCTAATGTAGTTAAAATAACACAAAAACAATTTACATTTCATACAAACAGCTAGTTCAACATAAAGGAAGTTGGAAAGTCTCCGTAAAAGTTGGAATGAATCCTTAAAATTATCTAAACTTAAAGTGACACATCCTTGTTTGGGGTGAATGAAAAGTCAGAAAAATATCCTTTGTGACATTTCTAGAAAAACAGATGATTTTTCTCAAAAGTTTTCTCTTTTTTACCACTGCAAAATATTTCTCCTTTTTTGTCACTGCCAACACATTTTTCACCTATGTTTCCTATTCTGCAACATTTCCCTCCACAATATTACTTCTTCTGATGGCTGCAGTGGAGAAATAAGCAGCAGAAAGTCAAAGTTGTGAGTCCTACAGCAACATATGCCTTGATAAAATTAGCATGCAGAGTGCATTTGTCTTTTGCCCACGCTAACTTCCTGATTAATTAACAGTGTAACATATTCCAGCAGGGTGCAACACATCACATCAGTTATTTAAAGCCCCTTTTTCAACAAAAACAAAAGGCCAGCATGATGTCAAGAGATAAAAAGTATAACCTACAATTTGGCAGATGTATGGTAGTGGTGGTGTTGGACTGGCATGGTGGGACTGATGTGTGTATGTATATATATTGATTCCTATAGCAGTTTTTACCATTATCATGTTTGTGTCAAATGTAAGCTATCCTTTATCTCGGATTATTGATACACATTACTTATTTTTGTAGCAGTGGTCCCAAATGTGGTAGATAGTAGCAACTCTTCTTCTCATCCCTCCTCTTCATCTGTGCTGCTTTTAATACATCTGTCCTGGCTTTCTCTGTCATGTGTAGTTCCTGCTACCTGATATTCAGATGGTATAAGATGGTTGATTTTTAAGAATATTAGTCTCCAATCATTACTGCTTGATAGCAGCATCCTACGATCATTTACGTTGTAACTAGCTGTACCGTAAACCCACTCAGACCAAACGCTTGCCGGAGGGTAACCAAGGGTTTCCACTGCAGTAAGTGTCCATTCTGCCCACACACACTGTTTGGTTTACCAGTAGTCCATGGTATCATTGTTTCTGCTGTGAAGATAACTATAGGGATGGGCAAAAGTTGTTGTCGTGTTCTCATGAAAATTCTGCGAAAAACACATTATTGTCCTCTTTTTCACAAGAAAATATGCTTTTTTTACCCACTGGCAAAAATTCCCCGGCAAGTTTTCAGCGACTAGAAAGTTTCCTTTACATTACATTACATTATTTTTGCTTTTTCACTATAAAAACATGACGTATTTGCAGAAGTGAAACACAATAGAAGCAGCTACAGAGCGAGGTAGATGTGCTGTGCTGTTCTGCTGTTATTTCTTTGTTAAATTGAGGCAGGAGAGGCTCATAGTGACTGCTATCACTATGAGCAGTAAAAAGAGGATCCAGAAAGACCCTTATTATGTGTCCACTGAGCCTGAGGAGGAGGAGGAAGTGAGCAGTACTGAACCAATGCTGTCCAGTCCCCCTAAATCACACCTAGGGATCTTGGGGAAATTAATGGGAAGGGAGGAAGAGAATGGTAATACTAGTGAGAGCAGGACAGGTCAGCTGCCTGTGCCTGCTGCAAGACATGCTGCCCCTGCTGCCAGTGCCACCATTGCTGTACCTGCTGCCAGATGTGCTGCCCTGCTGCCACCAGTGCTATACCTGCTTCCAGTGCTGAACCTGCTGCCTCCAATACTTTGCCTGCTGCTAGTGGGTCTTGTAGTACTAGGAGGTGGGGAAGGAGAAGATGATGCCAAGTGTGACAGCAAGGGACCCTACGTCACACTTGCCATTCTCAAGCAGTCCCACCAGTGCTAGTACTACTACTACTAGGGTCCAGCAGCTTGTTAGTGTTAGAAGTGAAGGAGGGGGTAATCAACAACAATATCCTCATATTACTAGTTTCTGTGAGACTGAGGAGGAAGTCTCTGTGGCTGAACTTGATGTGGTTGGTGTTAGTAGTAGTAGTAGCAGTATTGGTGAAGCAGCCGGAGTGGTAGGGGAAACATTTGAGAGTGTCCAGACTAGCAGTCAAGGGAGCCCACACCATTCCTCTGATCCTGGGACTGGGAGACCTCCCCTTCCCTTCATTAAAGTGTCCAAGTGGAACATTATCCTGAAGACTAAGAGGCCAGAACTGTTGTTGGGCGAGAGCAGGCACACAATTAATACCACCACCAGCAGGAGCACAGATCAGCTGCCTGTGCCTTCTGCTACTGCTGCCAGTCTGCCCTCTTCATGTCACCAAGAAATGGCAGGGGACCCTCTGTCACGTTGCTTGTCACCTCCTACAGCAGAAGCAGCAGCACATAGGGGCTAGAGGTGGTGCTGCTGATGATGATGATGGTGGAGACGCTGGGGTGGATGAGACATTGATGGCCTTTTTAGCAGAAATTCAGAAGGAATGGGAGACAGGGATGGGGATGGGCATTGCCACAGCCACTAGCAGTGAGAATCTGGAATTTGAGGAATTTGTAATTTCTAATTCCTTCTGCTGCTTTGTTGCAAGGGCAGCAGGATACTGAGGAGCAGGCTAGTATGCCAAAGACCACCATGGACACAGTGAGAATGGGGTCAGCACGTGATGCGGGACTAGGACAGGTTCCACTTGCCAGCACCAGCAATACTCCTTGTCCGCAGTAGCAGCAACAGCAGCAACATTTTCCGCTGCTACAGACAGTGAAGGGGATGTGCAGGACAAGAAGAAAGAGGCCATTATTCTCCACCTTTTGCTTCCCCTTTGAAGTCATGGGTGTGGGACTACTTTCCTTTTGGGGCAGGCACAGTGCCGTCATCAGCACCGGCACTGTGCATAATTTGTGACAAGTCAGTGAGAAGAGGAAAGGAGGGAATACACCTTGGCACAAGTGCCCTGATATCACACATGAAACACAGACACCATGACATTTATGTCAAACATGTTAACCCCTTAAGGACTGGCGGTCATGGGACATTTCTGTCCCATAATGACCGCATAGGCGCACTTGGACGCGCCGGTACACGTGACCTGTCGCGTGTATCGGCGCATCATTATGGGGCCTGATAGAAATCGCTCCGATCTTGGAGCTGTCAATTTCAGGCCCTATTTTTACTTACAGCGCTCCCGGTAGAGAGCTGTAAGTAAAAAGTATGTGACGTACTATGACCGTCATCGGTCCTTGAGTATTTCAAGGGTCCTGGTACGTCAAGGGTCCTTAAGGGGTTAAAGCCAAACACCCACCACAGAAATCAAGCACCACTGTTGCAGTACCCCCTGACTCTCCAGAAAGGCAACAGGAGGTGAGGTAGTGATCAAAGAGGAGCAAGAATAGAGCAACCCAGGCAGAGACTGGAAGTTCCATGATGAGCGAAACAACTAGCTCACCATCACCTTCTATGGTAACGTCATATTCTGCCAATCCACCTCGTTCATCATTACCTCACCCACCAAATGATAGCCAATCTGTTGATGTTAGGATGTGGCAGTTTCTCTCTACCCACTGCACACTGTGTGGTGCACTGACCACACATTCCAGTGTGGTGGAGGAGAATCGCAAGCAGTGCATCAAGCGGCATCTAAGGAGATTCCATCCCTCATAATATGCTAACATGCTGGCAGGGAGGGCTCATCATTACTATTAAACTGTCAACAAAGTGTCATGTGTCCTTAGCGGGGTTTGGACAATGGGTATAGTGACAGAAGCAGTACTTGGTTTTCGGGTGTCTTAGTGTTTGGATACAGTTGTGCCCCCAGATGTTATTTACTACACACACTGTACACATTGCAGTTGCTGATGAGAGGCACATTTCCTGCTATCAAGGAAAAAATTATATTCTTATAACAACACACTCATGATTTTGGAGGAGGGGCAGGTAGAGAAGAATTATTGGCCAACTTCTTCTTTTCTCCACATAGACTGGGGGCTACTTTTTGTACTGCTACTCCCTCAGATGCATCACTTGAGATAGTTGTGGCAAGTGGAACCTTCATCATCCGTCACCCATGTTACTGCTGTTGTTGATCCCATTCCCTTTCAGCTGCCTAATCATCATGTTGCTTAAACAACTCTGCAGCTGCAGCAAGAACAGCAGTTGCAAATTCTGTAATTATGGACTCAGACTCATTAGGAGGACATTTGATAATGGACATGACCTGCTGGCACTCGGTCAATAGGGCATTTATTTTTCTCACAGATTGTGCTTTGAAAAAAAAAAAAACTATAGTCCAAAAAATGTCCTTAGTACTTGTACCAAACAAGCTTAAGTCCTTAAATCAATGTTTCCTTAGGGCTTGGACCTCTAACAACAAATCTAACAAATCATCCTCTACAGAATACTCTATCATATCAAGTATCAGTCCACTCCAGTGGCAGCTTATGTCAAGGGGTTCTTGTCTCTATCTTATTTTATTGATTTATTTTTTTATTAACTATCCCCCCAACACCAGTCAACAAACTCCCCCAAAACAAATTCCCTGTTCAACTGATTCATACATTCACCGACACAGGCACCCTCCTCAGACCCCTTTTATACCATGTCTTATGGGGTTTTTTGAATTGTATTTAGTATTTATTTTTTATTAACTGCCCCCAGTAAACAAACCACCCAAAAAACATTCCCTGTTCTACTGATTCTTTCTCCACACCCCACCAACACATGCACCCTCATTCCCCTTTTATACTGTGCCTTTGGGAAATAAAATAATATTTGCTGTGTTAAGTGTAGCTTCAATGTTCCTATTGATTTCAATGGAATGAGCTAAGTGAAAAAAAGCTGAAAAAAATCTGAAAATCAGCACTTTTTGCCATTTTTCACCGATTTCAGTCTGAGGCGGAAATTTTCGCCCATCCATATATAGCTATCCAGTAAGTATGCTAAAGTCATCTCACATGCAGTGGGACCACTCTTAGGAGTGTCACTTACCAATCCAAACCAATACTCAGGAACAAAAATGGGTGAAAATACTTACTTTTTTTGTGTCATGCAGGACATTTTTCTCATTTTTCGCCTACCCCTACCCAGGAAGCAAGTCCCTAAGAGATTTACCACCAACAACGCCAATGTTGGATTTTTGCCACCCCTGCTAAGACCCATAAATTGCCCTGTGTTCTGAACTGGATGTTCTGGTTGATCATGTAGCGGTTTCTACTGCTGCTGCTGCTGGTTGAAATGTCTTGTTGCCTTCTTTTTCACTATGCTGTCTAGAGTTATTTGGGCCCCAACTTCTTCCCTCTCATTCTCCACAATGCAATCCTCCACTTAATCAATAATTGTTAAAATATATTTATATTTCCTGACAAAATCCAAGTCCTCTGAGAGTTTTGGATTCTGTCAGGAATTTGGCCACAACTAAATTAGCACATGGGCAAAGCAGGGCGCATGCACCATATCATCTATTCTCAAAGCAGCAATCATGTTGGAGCCATTATCAGTAAACATAAAAGCTTTCAAGGAGTGGGGTACAAGCCATTCCTCTATCACCTGCTCTAGTTTACTTAAGATATTTACATTTACTTTTTATGACTGTCTCTCAAATCTCTGCATGCACAAGGTGGCATGCCAATGATATGAGCTACCCTGCTGCTGCCAGAACCAGAGGCACAACTACTGGCTGTTACCTGATGCTAACATGCAGAACGTGAGAGGCTTCTGGGAATGAACAACAGCACAATGGCTGTTCTACGGCTAGTCACCACCCAGAAGCATCACGTTTTAGCTCTCTAGTGCCATTACAGAGGAGAAATTTCCACGTACATATTAGACTAATCCCACCCAAAAGGGCAGTCCAGTTCCAAAATGACGGGCAAGTCCCCCCTGCACGGGAACACCAGCTAACCCCTGACGTACGTTTCAGCCTAGTTGGGTCTTGTCAGGAGGGTGCAGCTGGATTCCCTAGGCACTGAGAGCAAAGGGTCCATGTCTGGATTACCCTTCACTCTTAGGGAGACCCCCTAAGAGTATTCAAAATAACATACTGAATGTGAGAGGCTTCTGGGAATGAACAACAGCACAATGGCCTGTTCTATGGCTAGTCACCGCCCAGAAGCATCACGTTTTAGCGCTCTAGTGCCATTACAGAGGAGAAATTTCCATGTTCTCACATCACCAGACTCCCCCAGCATAGAGATAAAAACACCCAGATCAGGAAGGAGATTGGATCATGGCTCCTTGTGTCTTGCTAGTCAGTCACACAGAATTTGCTGGTATTTTCTTCCTCCTTTTCCCCCAGAGTGCTTCCAGACTCCCCTAATGCAGAGAGCAAATATTCTACCTAAAAGACTCCCTAAACTAAGCTTCAACTCCAGTTTATTTGCCTATCTTCTCTAGCTCAAAAATTACTGCTCTCTCTTTTTCTCCTCACAAACACAGAATGGCATGTGGTGACAGACTGACACCCTTTTATATGCCTGCAGGAAGAGAAGAGAAAACTGCCATGTGGTGGAGAGAAATTCAGTCTTTCCATTAGTTTCAATGCAATGAGCTGTCGAAAAACATGGGAAAACAGCACTTTTCTCTGGACATTTTTTTCTAGGCAGGAAGTATAATTTTTTTGCTTATTTTGGTTTGAGGCAAAAAATGTTGCCCATCCCCGATACATGGTAATCCTCTTTTTTAAATAACAGGTTAGTACTGTATGTAACACTGCTCCCACATTTAATCCATTGAGTGTTAATAGATTCCTTTCTGGCATTCAAAGGGTAAATTTACAGAGATTCTAATCAATAGTTTGCTGCTAACCACTTTACATTACTGCAGAGGTCATCAAATGTTGGATCCCCAGCTATTGGGGACTACACTTCCCATATGCCATTTATTTATGTCTCCAATGAACGCAAGATAATTAAAAAATAAGGCATAATTCATGTCAATCGATGAAGCTGGAGAATTAGTGTAAGGTTTGTGTCCTCATCAAAAGTCATGAGCCTTTCATTCAAAGTCATTGATTAACTCTTTAAGGCTTTGCAATATATTGCATACCCTTCTAGTGTTTGAAGTGTTAAATAATAAGCATATAACAAAAAATCCAAGAATATATGAATTATGTAAAACATTTCTGGCAACTTGATAGACATGGCACTTCTGTTGTTTCTTGATGGGGACATGTTTTGGTTTATTTGCCATTTTAATTTCTATTCATGAGCAGAGTCGACTTAAAGGACAATACTTTCTTGGACAAAATTGAGATAAGTACAGTAGAAGGTTAAGGTGAAAAACATAAACGACATATACATTTTTATTTTTGCCTTTAAATCTACAATTCTTGTTTAATTTCTTCTATTTTGGACATGTGATTTGCCTAAATACCACCCTGCCTTCTTTGCTCCATCTGCTTCAAAGGCCCTTTAGTAGGGTTGTATTTTAATCGGTAGGAGCAGAAGGAAGAGGAAACCTGTGGAATTTAGAGAGGCCAAAGAAATTCATATAATGGGGGAAATATCAAAAACTAGCTGTAATTTATTATGGTTTGTGAGGCCACTTACAAGTGTCAGGGAAGGCTCACCAATGGTACATTTATTACAGAAGTTTTTTTTTTTTCATCTACGATGCATTTTAGATACAGCTATAGTTTTTAGTAGGCAAATCACTGTTTTCTTTCATATTAAACAAAAGTTTTAACATTTAATTCTGATTAAAATGTGACAATCATGATATGAAAGTGTAGTCCATGTTTGTGAGTTGGCATTGTAGCATCCATTAATCCAAGTGCACAGTGACATACCTTTTTCCATTGCGCAGTAAAACAAATCCTTCATTGATTTTTTCAAATGGTATCTTGTGAGTAATTAGCCCATCAAGTTCAAACTTCTTTGCCATAAAATCAGAAACCAGTTTTGGGACGTAATCTTTGCTTTTCCATCCTGTAATAATATAAATAAATAATTGCAATGTCTAAATATTATCACCTTAGTAGTTGGTTGCACAGACATGCCATTAAATCCTTTAACCCTATGAGTGGCAGATGGATACGCAAAACATTGTTTTGCAATGATCTGCTCACTCTTCTGAGACTAAAAGGGTTAAGGACCAAAGGAATGTGCAAAGCACTGGTCCTAAAAGGGTTAATATACTCATTTGAAGACTGCTTATTGCTTTCTGTCATAACAAGGAAATCCAGTTAAAGAAGAGCTTTGTTATAGGAATTAGCATTTCAATGAACAGTCAAATTGGGGCAAATGTGCTCAGATTACTGATGATTAACACAGCATTACAAAACACTGCACTAGAACTATCAATGTGAATGAGGTCTAAGGCAAGATTCCTGTACTGGATTAATTAGTTTGCCAAAACAGGAAACTTTGTTATCAGAGAAACAATTTAAGAACCATATCATGCAATTTTCATTCATTTCTAATTCTGTAGATTATGGATAGATTTTTTTTCAAAAATTTATGCTATTCTGAATTTAGTTGTGACTGAGCTAAAGCAAACATGAAATGGGGACCATTAAATGCAGACAAGTACATATAATATGCAAAAAATATATGTTACTGCATGTCTCTTCTAAACTAAGAATCATTTATGTATTTATCCAAAAAAGAAGAGAGCAATTCTGGCACAAATTAACTGCACCATAGGGGAGAAATAAAACATCCACTGGAAAGCAATGCATCGGAGACCTCTAAAACATTCAAGGGACTAAAAAGTTCAGTTTAAATCAATGGAAATTTAAGGACTTTTGATTTCTCCACTATTTTGGATTTTGTTTTCCCCTGAAGTACACTACTAAATATTGGTGAATTAGGATAGCAGTGATTTATGTTCCAAAGAAAACTAGTGTAATTTTGAAACAAACAAGCTGCACCACAAGGGACTAATAAACTCTCTCTAAATACACTTTAATTAATGTGGTGCTTTTAACCCCACTAATGTTAGAGAGCTCTCCAGTGCACTGAGAAATACTCAAGGGGTTTAACACCCTGTTTAAATCAATGGGACTTTTTATTTTCCTTCTGTGCTGTAGTTGGGTTGCCCCAGATTTATTTCAGGTTTTTTTTAACATAGAAACATAGAATTTGACAGCAGATAAGAACCATTTGGTCCATCTAGTCTGCCCAATTTCCTACTGTAAAAACCTCAAACCTTTTTTTGATCCTTGGTCTTTTCTTATGTTAAGGACAGCTTTATGCCTATCATATGCATGCTTAAATTCTGTCACTGTATTAACCTCTACCACTTCTGCTGGTAGGCTATTCCACTTATCTACTACCCATGAAGTCCTTAGGGCCTAATACAGAGGTGCAATGCTAGAACAAACCACGTGCATCATATGGGGGAAATAAAAATGTCCACTAATTTTGAAGGTTCCAGTGTAAAACTGTTCCTGGTACCGCTAACACACTATATGCCCCTGGGGTATACCTAAAATCTATTGTGTCTTGAGGCTGATGGGCTCCTGTTATGCGCCTGTCTCATTAGCATTCAAGAGGTAATCAGTCCAACTTTTAATTTGTCCCCTATGGTTGCAGTTGGTTTTCTCCAGAATTACACCTCTTTAGCTTATTCAATATGGACCAGATGATCTAGTCACAATCAATATACAGAATTGGGCTAGTGGTGGTGTCATGTGAGAAGTAGGGCTGTGGCTAGGCATGGAAAGAATATTTTTTTCCAATTAGTGCCTGAGATGTAAATCTAGCTCTGCATCCCATACCTCCAAATATAGCTCCTTTCAAAGTACGTCCGGTGAGAAGCAGCATTGGATCAAATGATATCTTAGCTGTAGAAGGAGCCACACCAACAATAACTGTTGTTCCACATCCGTAGTGAGATGACATGAGAGCAGATGTCTGAGAAAAGTACATACAATGACATATTTAAATGTTCCTTTGTTCAGTGTTGCTTATGTATTAATTTTATATACACTAAATGCAGTATTAACAATACACAACTTCTTAGCTGTTCCACATATGATATAATATGGTTTATAGGGATGCATTCAGGAAGCACACAAGGAACAATTGTAGAGAAAACCCAACAACTAAAACTTCCCCACCTTGAACCCTCCCTGGTAACTGCATTGGTGTTAAACTCAAGAGCCTGCTCCTGTACTTCAGGGTATGCATTATAGCAGGGGAAATCAAACCTGTTCTCAAGCCCCACCACCATTGCATGAGATATTCTGGTTGATGATGAGGCTACTTCTGCTTATTGTCTAAATGCTTTGCTGTTTTTTTTCCAGTATGCTGTCTATAGGATTTTTGGGCCCTAACTTTCTCCCTCTCATCTTCCACAATGCAACACTCCACTTGATCAATAAGCATATCTCTACATTCCTTGACAGACATTGATTCCTTATAGAGATTCTTCTGATTGTCATGACTCCTTTTTGTCACAAACTGCTGATGATGCTTTGGAAGAAATTCTGAAATTTTGTGTTTAAAGCGGGGGGGGGGGGGGTTCAGCAAGTTGGCAAGAATATATTCTTCATTATTTTTAATGCTCCTCATTTTTTCTGCAACAAATATATCAGTAGTAGAATTTCATTAATTACTGCCCCTATGAGACTCACCAGCATGGTTGCCTTCTCAAAGGTTTTCAGTCACTAATGTGACAAGAGGCTTCTTCCAAAGCCTTCCAGTTTTACATGGTGTACTAGCTATTGGCCTTATTATGCTTGTACAAATGCTCTAGAATGTACAGTGTGGAATTTCACCTGGTATGGCCATTTTAATCTAGTGATGGGGCAGGCTGATACACTATATACGGAATATAGAGTTGCGTGCACTGTAGGAGCAGCTAAGATTGGCACAGATTTTGCTGGTGATATTTAGCAGCTCTCTCTGAGGATTTTGGATTCTGTCAATCTGGTGACTACAAAATTTAGCAATGGCAAAGTTGGAGCCATAATCAGCAGACTCAAACCCAGCTTTTAAGGAATGGAGTACAAGCCATTCCTCTATCACATGCTCTAGTTTACGTAATATATCTTTGGATTTGTGGGACTGTCTCTCAAAACTCTGCATGCATACGATGGTGTGCCAGTGGTACAGGCTAGCAAGGTACAGGGATGATACAGGCTATCCTTCTGCTGCTGGCTTTTAATTACACTGCTGCTGGCTTTTAATTACACATTCATAGTCTGTGTTCTGCCCAGTTGTCCACATATCTGTTGTCAGATAAATGTTCTTGCTGTAGAAGCTTTCTAGCCTTTGCCTACCACAGTAACCTCCTGCTTGTACAATTCTGGCACAGTCATCCTGGAAAAATAACTGCAGCTTGGGATTTGCCATCGGGGAGCTACAAATGACATCAGTTCTCTAAATCCTCATTTTTCTATGAAACAATATGGCAGAATGTCCACTGCCAACATATTTGCAACCTTAAAAAATCTAAATATAATGTAGGCGGTGCTGTATTGGAGAGATGGGTGATATTATAGTCCTTTAGCTGCCATACCAGAACCAACATTTCCCAAGTTCAAAACAAATAATAATAAATAAATAAATAATATAGTCTAGCGCTTCAAAGACCAACTAAGAGGATTATATCTAGACCATATAGACAACAGAAAGCGAAAAGGAAACAGACACTACATTATATATTTAAAATGACTTTACTGTAACTGGATGCAATATGTCCTTACTTATTTTAACATTGTCATATAAAGTACTAATAATTTAAAAATGCAGAAGCATCTCATCCATTACTCTAGAGGAGACACATCTCATAAAATACAGTATCTAAATATGACAGAACAATGATATTACTTCTACCAATTCAAGTGAAATATCTCTGGTGGCAAATAATTAGATTAAAATGTAATTATAATTAAAAATGAAAATTAAAATAAGATGCTGGGATGACTCTTATGTGACACCAGTTCTACCAAGAAGAGATGCTTCAAATGTATCCCTATTTTACTATATGTAAACTATCACCAGCATTTGGAATCAGTCTGTTCTGATGAAAAGAATCACCCTAATGTTTCAAATGCAGGTAATGCAGAGCCCTAAAAAACTCAAAAATGCTTTAGGGAAACAATAAATGCCATTTTTAAACAGACATAAGAGTTAAACACTCTACCCACTCTCCCTATATTCATATACCAGTATAAGTAAAAATTCAAATAAAAAAAAACACAAAACCTGTTCAACATATTTTCCCCCAGACAACTTGAACAGCAACTGCCTGTGTCTTTCAAATCAAATCAGTCAGACAGTTATCCTCCTTTGCTCCCTTGTCAAACTCCCAGAAACATATAACACAGAGATAATAACAGCAAGATCAGCAAGGAACTTGGACAGCAGCTCCTGCCTTTTTCAAATCAAATTGGTCAGACAAAATGTCAGGGTATTTAAAGTCAACCTCCTTTACTCCCTTCTCACACACCCAGATATGTATAACAGAGTTAATAACAGCAAGGAACTTGGACCACAACTGCCTTGTCTTACAAATCAATCCGGTCAGACAGAATGTTGCAGTATTTTGAGTCAACTTCCTTTGTTCCCTTCTTGAACCCCCAGACACATAGAACACATAGATAATAACAACGTCAGTAAGAAACTTGGACTGCAGCTGCCTGTGTATTTCAAATCAGTCAGACAGAATGTTGAGGTATTTGGGATCAGTCTCTTCTGCTCCCTTCCTGTCCCCCAGACTCCCCTAATACAGAGAATAAAATGTCCTGTCTACAAGGCTCCACAAATTAGACTTCAACTTCACTTTATTAGCCTGTCTGCTTTAGCTCAAAACATCAGAGTATACCTGCAGGAAAATAAGGGAAACTTATCATATGCTGGGCAGAAATTCAGTCTTCCCATTGATTTCAAGGTAACGAGCTAGGCGAACAATCTGCAAAATGTCACTTTTAGTGATAAAGTATCCGCTTGGTGAAAAGTGCCATTTTTCTCCTGTTTTGTTTTGGGGGCAAACATTTTCACCCATCCCTATTCCGAAAGCTAAATCAATGGAAGGTGGGGAATATTTATATGATGCAGCTGGTTTTTCCCAGAGTTCCATTATGTTCCACTTAGTACATCAGACTCATTGAATTTCATGTTAACTGACACAAATACTTAACAAAACAAAAATAATCCCACCACTCTACTTATGCATGTATTTTATAGTAAATACAACAATTAAATATTTACAATGGATTAATTTTAACATCATGGTCTCAGCTATAAAACTAACATATTTGTATACATTTATTTTCCAGACCCAGCTAAACCCTCAGCTGAATAACTTAGTTTATTATTACCAAAACAAATATCTAGGCGATCCCACAGTCCCCAAGTATATAATATCAGTAAAAATAATGATAGTAATGTTCTTTAGAAGAGAATCCTCTACTTGCTTGTTGATAACTTTTACGTCTCAGCAGCTCACCAAATGCATGGAAAGAGATAAATAGAAGAAGAAAATCCTGTCAGATATAAGTAGACAAAGTTTCCCAAAATCAATAATCTCCACTTACAATTAAGTAGTTACTGTTGCACAACCCGTAAAGGTGTCTCTGTATCCCTCTCGCTCACACTCCGTATTCCACAATGGTCCAGTCACTTTTCGTTTACTCTCCCCGGAAATATATGGAAATATAGGAATACAGCATACTCAATGTAACTCCACAAAATTTCTCATAAAGATGTAAATATCCAGTTACATGTTCAGTGCTTTTATATCCGCGTGGTTGTCCACTGTTACTTTCTAACCATTAATTATACTCCTCCGGTGTATAGTTCTGTGTATGTCTGTTCCATTGTAATTCACCACAATATTCCGGTCCTTATCTCCTGTTGAATACATTCTCCGTATCCCGTTAGCACAAACAACTTGCGTCAATTAAGTGTCACTTTATTGAAAAGTTTAAAGGGATACCCTCGCGGGTTAGCATACACATGTAACATATATCTTCAATATATTGTTATAGTGGTATACAGAATATAAGACAGGCTCTACCGGCCTTGCCAATACCAGGTAAGGCAACCTTAGACTGGCAATGGATGGAATAGGTTCTACCGGCCTTACCAATATACCGGGCAAGGCAGCCTGGGAGACTAGCAACCGAGGAGTAGGCGGCTCTACCGGCCCTACCAATATACCGGGCAAGGCATCCTTGAGACTGGCACAATGAGTAATGAGGCTCTACCGGCCCTGCCAATATACCGGGCAAGGCAGCCTTGAGACTGGCACAATGAGGAATGAGGCTATACTGGCCTTGCCAATACTGGGTAAGGCAACCTAGACTGGCACAAGATGAAATAGGTTTTACCGGCCTTACCAATATACCTGGCAAGGCAGCTTGAAGGCTGCAAGTACTGGAACACAGACAGGAATGACCTCAGCGACTGACATAAGGTGTAGCTAGCCAGTCACTTACGATGGACCAACAGAGGTCAACTGGGTGTAAGATGTAGAGGACCCAGAAATAGTGGAGCGAACCAGTACCCGTGCATTGGAGTTAGACAATCTCTACTGGTGCTGTAAGGAACGCAGCAAGCAGCCGGTTAACATGGAGAGAACCAGTACCTGCGTACTGGAGTAGATAATCTCTACCGGTGCTGTAAGGAACACAGCAAGCGGCCAGTTAACATGGAGCTAACCAGTACCCGCGTACTGGAGTTAGACAATCTCTATCGGTGCTGTAAGGAACGCAGCAAGCAACCAGTACCCGCGTAGTGGAATTAGACAATCTCTACCGGTGCTGTAAGGAAAGCAGCAAGCAGCCGGTTTACATGGAGCGAACCAGTACCCGCGTACTGGAGTTAGACAATCTCTACCGGTGCTGTAAGGAACGCAGCTAGCAGCCGGTTAACATGGAGTGAACCAGTACCCGCGTACCGGAGTAACATAAACAAAGTGAATGAAAATGTCGCCCAAGGCGGCTGGAAGAAGGAGACACTCTGCAGGCATCCAAGAGCAGGAACACAGCCGGTACAGGACAGGAAGCAGGACCGGAGCAGGAACGGCAGCAGGAACAGCAACCCCAATCGGATCAGGAACGGAAGCTGGAACAGAGGAATCTGTCAGACAGGAACTCAGGCGATCACTGGAGAGGGAAGATAGTAGATGGCCCAGGAAGCTCAGGAACACAATGCAGGTGCAGGCGACATAGAGACATCACGAAAGGGCAACCAAAGGGTGCCCAAGCCCAGTCTAAATAGGCAATACTGGGTGGGTTGAAAGCAGCCAATGGAGAGCCATTCAGGTAACTGACAGAAAAAGCAGCAAATCACGGGCAACGTGATATTAAGAAATTCCAAATTGGATTGGATATAAAATTATCTTTATTTGAAAATCAATAAAATATTAAAATTTCACTTCTCAGTGGTACATACTCCGAAAGCAAACACATAGGATCTTCGAGGCTCTACTTAGCGGCCTGCGCTAACGTAGTCTCGTCGTTGTGTAGCCTATTGCCGATTCTAATCGGTACTGAGCATACACTATATCTATTCCCTGGTTTGCTGTCAAGAGGGGCACTCACTCTCGCTATACCTCAAAATAGCCCAACGCATTTCGTATAAAACTTCTTCAGGGGCAATAGAAGCCTCGAAGATCCTATGTGTTTGCTTTTGGAGTATAATTAATGGATAGAAAGTAACAGTTGATGACCACACGGATATAAGAGCACTGAACATGTAAGTGGATATTTACATCTTTATGAGAAATTTTGTGGAGTTACATTGAGTGTGCTGTATTCCTATATTTCCTTATATTTCCGGGGAGAGTAAACAAAAAGTGACTGGACCATTGTGGAATAAGGAGTGTGAGCGAGAGGGATACAAAGACACCTTTACGGGTTGTGCAACAGTAACTACTTAATTGTAAGTGGAGATTATTGATTTTGGGAAACTTTGTCTACTTATATCTGACGGGATTTTCTTCTTCTATTTATTTTTTTCCATGCATTTGGTGAGCGGCTGAGACGTAAAAGTTATCAACAAGCAAGTAGAGGATTCTCTTCTAAAGGACATTACTATCATTATTTGTACTGATATTTTATACTTGTGGACTGTGGGATCGTCTAGATATTTGTTTATGTTTTGGTGGTATTCTAATCTATTTGAGTAAAATAGAAATTTGGGCTGAACCCTGTAAGCTCCTCACGAGATATATTTCCTGGGTTGGAAGCACACAGCAATGAATTTTTTTTTATATATATATAAGTAGTTTATTATTACTCCTAGAGAAGGGAGTATCATACTTTTATGCACAGAGCTCTGATTAAATAGTAAAATAGTGTGCTTTGCAATGCTTTATTTTTCATGTTAATTACTGTTTAACCCCTTCCATCTCCAGACCAATTAAAGACAAGAGCAAGATGTTCCCCATTATTGCAGTGAGCTGAACCAAGTGATTTGAATGGGAAGTGCCTATTGCACACTGTTGATTGTGACAGCAATCCATTGTGCATGCTTAGTGAGGGAGGTCAGTTGTCAGTGACAGCCAGCTTCTATTTTTACTTCTGGGAACTAAGTATATCACCTCTCTGTATAGTCTGGGATCATTAGACGTCCTGTATAAGTCATTCCTGATAAGGGATGGTAAAGAAGCCCTATTCTGTCCTTGCTGGAATTTTGGGGAAAACCATCACTTTGCCACTTTCTCTGTGAAAATTCATGTACCTAGAAGATCTCTAAAATGTCAGAGTTTTTGCATATGTATTTCTGGCAATGATGTGGGACAAGCCTGGAGGTCAGTATGTGTGGTTCTTTGGCTACCAGTTTAGTGGGACAAAACTGGGAAGTCAGTGTGTGTGGTTCTATGGGTACTATGGAACTAAGCAGAGGCATTAGAATTTGTGGATCTATAGCTACCAGTGCAGTGAAGACTGGGCATCGGAATGCATGGTTATATGGCTACCACTGGACAAGGATGGGGAAGTTAGTATTTGGGGTTCTATAGATAAAGTAGGACAAGACTGGGGGTCAGTAGGTGTGGTTCTAGTGCAGTGGTGTAAGGCTCGAGTTCACTGCAGGCGGCTCCCTAGTAAAACATTATACGAATGATGTATTTCCTAACACTCCAGGCACTGTTGTATACACCCACTTCGACTCGCAATTCTCTGAGCTGCCACTGAGCTGTATATTTAAATTAATGGAGCTGTGTTCTCAGTTGCTCTGAGCGTGACTTAATGACTCATAGTCAAACTACATTTATATAGAACTGTGTAGGATCAGGAAAGATCTCACCGATATTAAGTCCCCTAGATTTCAGGACTGATATCTAGGGCATCCTCAATGAGGAAATAATCATACAGATATAGCTCAGAAAGCTATGTTTCTGTATGCAACCACTGGAGGGAGAGAGAACTCCTTATAAGCTCCATTGTTCTATTCTTTATGCAGCAGGAAGAGAGGTACTTTGTACCGCTACCCCTGCTTTTACTTTTGGGATCAAGTTCTCCCTCTACAAGTAGGACATGTTTCATTTAGTAGTTGAATAATAAAATGAAAAGGGTTAAAATAAATAAATATATACAAAATATCGGCATTTGACTCTCCAAATAAAGGTCACTTTAAGGTGAAGTACACAACCAGCCCCAATCCCCATCCCAATTCACCAATGTTCGTTTACTAACCATGACATCAGTGTTTCCAATGCACTCAAAAGAATAGTCTACTCCATCCTCAGTCATGTTTGCCAACACCTCATTAATGGGAATCTGGTGGTCTGCTGGGTTGATGCAATCAGTGCATCCTAATTCTTTTGCTTTTGCAAATTTGTCACTATTTGTGTCTATTCCAATGATCTTTGAAGCACCAGCAACTTTGCATCCAATAACCACAGAGAGGCCAATACCTCCAAGCCCAAACACAGCACATGTGGATCCAGGCGTAACCTGTACAGGAAAAATGATTACATAACGATGTTGATTATGTTAAAGAAAAAAAAGCATTTGAACAGGACACAGCTACATCTCCATTGATTTATATTTTCTGTTGGGGTTAAAGTGTATTTCATTACTAAACAAAAAACCCTTAAAACCTTTACACTGACTGAAAAATAAAAGAAACAAAGTATAGACCACGGCAGTTCGATTGTGGGCCATATGATCAGAAGTTTGGATGTGAGAAGTCTAGATTTATTCTTTATGGTGGACTATACCCTGCTAGCTATTCAAAAATATTGATTTTTTTTATTTTAGAAAAGTGTAAAAAGGTAAAACCATCTTTATTCATACAAAATCATGAAGTCATTTGGAAAACAGATAATTAACAAATTCAATTTGAGAACTGTATAGTGCCAGTTATATAATTGTAGCAGAAAGCAGGTTGTAAGGCCTTACTGTCCTATGTTAGCTAATTGGGATGCACCTTCCAGTCTACTGGGCCACATGTTATCATATTGTAGGCAGTTTAAACAGATACCGTTACTGAGACTTGAATCTAGTACTTGTTACAGTCACCCCATGTTATTTCCAGCTACCAGTTGTTATCTTCTAAATGGTGGCAGCTTCAGAACTCTAACTACGCTTAGTGTACCCAGTATTATTATTTAATATACTCAGTGAAAAATAAGACAAACTGCTTGAAACCGTTTGCACATGCTTATTTTTCCAAACTTGAATCCCCAAATTAATATATTTTTATATTGCTGGATAATATGGTAGATGTTTATAATGTACTGAGCTTTCAAACTCCAGAGGATTATTATTTTATGCTTGTACATTAAAAGTTAAAACCAACTTTAACCAAGATCCAGTTTTTACTAACAAACCAATCAATACTTTATAATCTACTTCATTTTTAATCTGACAGAATATTCTGCACCTTTGACATTTATGATAAATGTCTTCCAATGTCATTGAAAGGTATTATCAGCATGCTTATGTATACAAGAACATAGCCCTGAACAAGACTGATTTGAGAACATTTACATGAATTACCACAAAAGAGAACTTACTTTGGCTACGTTCACAGCAGATCCATATCCTGTAGAAAATCCGCAGCCAATCAAAGCGACTTTATCCAGAGGAGCATCATCACGTATCTTAACTACAGCTATGTCATCCACCACAGTATATTGAGTAAATGTGCTCGTACGGGCAAGATTGTGAATCATCTTCCCCTTGCAGGTGAATCTAGAGGTGTTGTCCAAAAGTACACCTCCATGTTTGCCAATACTGAGTAAGAAATATAAAAAAAGGATTTCATAAACACACCACCTACTGGTTTACAGTTTATCATATGTGCAGGGACCTCACTTCCAGTGTTTCACGTTGCAAAGCACTTGTAGCCCTCTATTGTCTAAACCCTTACATTGTTAAGCACTGCGTACACTTGTGAAGCTATATAAATAAACATATTCATTCATATGTTATATTAAAAAAGCTATCCTTGAAAAATATGTTACCAGTTTATATTATAAGTATAGATGATAAAGGAGGATAAAACAGCTTTAGATGACTGTTAACACTTAAAATCTACATATTTCATTGATCTTTTCCCCTTAGTAAAACAAAGGTATTATTTCTGCATATAATCATATACAGAGCAGTCCATAAGGATTTGGACAGTGATGCAAATTTTGTTGTTTTGGTTCTGAAATCCAGAACATTGGATTTGTAATGAAATAATGACTAAGAGGATAAAGTTCCAACATCCAGCTTTAATTTGAGAGTATTTATATCCTTAAACAGTGAGCTGTTTGGAATAACTGCCCTTTTTAAACCTAATCCCTCCCTTCTAGGTGACAGAACGTAAATGCACAATTGGCTGCTCAGTTGCTTCTTGGCCAGTTGTTGATGCATCGTTAGTTCTTGCAAAAGAGAGTTAAGAAAAGGTCAGGAGTCATTTCTAGTGGTGGCATTTGCATTTGGAGTATGTTGCTTTTGTCTTTCAACATGAGGAGCAAAGAATTGTCAGTGCCATGAGGCTAAAAAAAATCAGAATACATGGATCAGAGACATAGACAAATTATTAGGTGAGTCAAAATAAACTGTGTAATATTGTCACACTATCTAATAGCTCAATAAGGTAAAAGGTAAATGTGGAATATAACACTCCTCCAACAAGTGTTAGCAAGGCTAGGAGCTAGATGGTGGAGCTAAGTAAGAAAGCTAGAATGCATCTGCCTACCATGGCTGTATGTGCTGCAGCCAGCTCATATAAAAGTGCTAGTAGCAAAGCTAGATGGCGCCCTTTTCTGGAGCCGAAGGTGACCCTGGATGCATAACCACAGGTAGACTATACCCTGCTAACCCCAGGGAGAACCAGAAAACCTCCAAGAGGAACAATACAAAACAACCTACCAGAAGTTGAGTAGGACGGAGGACCATTAGGTGCAGGAGACAGCGGCACTGAGAAGGCCAGTGTAGTAGCAGGAACAGCAGATAGGAATCTTACTGAAACAGTAGTCAGATGGAACAGGAGTTGGCAAAAAGGGGTCAGAGAAGTACTAAATCGAGAGGCAAAGAAAAGGTCAAACCAGGCAGAAATGGGCAACAGGTGGGCAGAGAAGTACCAAATCAGGTGGCTAATGCAAGGTCAAACAAGGCAGGTATGGCAACAGGAGACAATAGCAACACAGCAGCAAGAGCAACTCTCACAATGCATTGATACAGTGCAGAAGGAAGCACACTACTTATATTTATAGGCCAGAGGAAAGATCATGTGGGAGGGAAATGATAAGCCCAGTAACATAGTCACACAAGGAGAGACAACACAGAGGCACACAAAAAGAGACAGCAAAGATGTGACTCCCAGCTGGCAAACAACGCAAGACCAGGATGAAGAGCAAGACACGTTCAAGATACAGAGTGTCAAAGGTATATTATTCAGAAACCAGAATGCACAGCTGAGCACTACAAGATCAAATGACTGGGTAGACCATGGAAGAACATTGAAGTGGATGAATGAAAAAAGCTTGCAATTCTGAAAAAAAACTCATTTTCAAATGTCAAACGGGTCAAGAGCACGCTCCAAGAGGGAGGCATAAAAGTGTTTTAGCGTACCAGTTTATTATGGCTTCTGTTTAAGAGGCTTACATGCAAGTAGTGTTTGAAAGAATCAGGAGTTCTGACTGAGACAGGAGTTGGGAAGCAACAGATCTCTGTGGTGAAGGTAATTTCAAAGAAATTACTCTGGTATTTAGATTAAAGTTGAAATTGCAGACAGGAATTTATTATCAAATTCAGTTTTAAGTAGTTAAAAAGCAGATTTACTACACACCTCTATTATAATCTGGCCTATTTTACCTTAGAATGTTCATTAGAGGACATTGTAATACTAGTTGAATTGCAAAACTAAGCATAAGTGATAGCAGGTTAGACAATTTAACACAGTGCACATCTTGTCACATGTCTAAGCACTTGGTGCGATCATTCCAGGGGTCATACCGCAGAACCAAGTGTGAGCATATTATCTTTTTAGAATCTAAGTTATTGGATCTGGAAAGACACATTGCAGCATTGCTTGACATTGGAAACCTGGAAAGGAACTTGGAACTCACTGAGCAGGTAGTGTGTTGGTTAGTGGTAAAGAGGGTTGAGTTGTAGATGAGGAGCAGCAGGTAGGCAGCTGGGCTGCAGTAAGGGGAGGAGGTAGCAGACAGAGGAAGAGGAAGGCCACTCCTATTCTGACTCAGTCCAACAGATTTAAAAGGTTGAGTGAAGATGTTGATGAGGATAGCTCAGAATTTTGGAGAAGGCTGATTCCTTTAGGATCCAGGAGAACTGTACTTCTTCCAGTTTAGATGGGATGTAGAGTACGCAGAAACCAAGGTATATGGTGGTAATAGGTTCCTCTATAATTAGGAGGGTGGCTAGGGTAATCTTTCACCAGGAACGTGAATGTTGAACAGAATGCTTTCTCCCAGGTGCTCGGGTTCAGCATATTGAGGACAGGGTAGACAGATTATTGGGAGGGGCTGGAAAGGATCCAGCTGCCTAGGTACATATTGGTACCAATACCAATGTTGGAGGAAGATAGAGGTTGCTAAAAAATTATTTCAGGGATTTAGGGTAAAAGCTCAGGGCAAGGACCTCCAGGAAAGTACAGGTAGGCAGAGATAGCTCAGGAAGCTCACTGTGTGGCGTACGAATTGGTGTAGGAAGGAAAGTTTTGTATTTTTAGAGCACTGGTCTGGCTTTGAACTTGGGTACA